>JALIGW010000002.1:12878312-13523526 GCA_023053685.1 Diadophis punctatus similis | reverse complement strand
ACAATTAAATTGGCAGTAATAGACTTCATCAAACCATCATTCTTCACACACACACACTCCAAATACTACCCAAAGGGCCAAAGACTAAATAGGGGAACTTGTGGTAGGGGGACAAATAATATAAGTTCTGGTGTTACATCACCCTATTGTCAGTGTATTTAATTCCCCAATTCATCCAGGGAAACGTCCACCACCTCCTGCTCAATTTTTTAAAGATGTACAGATGGATGCAAGAGGAAGGAAAACCTTATGCAAATACTGTATTTCATGTTTAAGAAGAGCCGTGGTGGTGCAGTGGTTAGAATGCAGTATTGCAGGCTAACTCTGCCCGTTGCCAGGAGTTCGATCCTGACCAGCTCAATTGACTCAGCCTTCCATCCTTCCAAGGTTGGTAAAATGAGGACACAGATTGTAGGGGTCAATATGCTGATTCTGTAAACCACTTAGAGAGGGCTGTAAAGCACTATGAAATGGTATGTAAGTTTAAGATATTTAAAAGGATCTTCAGATTTGCTTTTTTTAAGGATCCAAACAATCAGTTCTCAATTGCATTTCTATCTCTTCTACAAATGCCCAACCCCAACATGTAGTTTAATACTGCACCTCAAACCTTTATATAATGTACAGTAACACCTGTCTTAAAAGTATAAATAGTTCCATTGGGATATCCCTGGGGCTCAGTCTAAGCTCATTTGCTGCCTGCAATAGCATAAACCACAAGTACAGTTGTGGCATACCTAACACACCACTAATGTGTTGCTTTATAGCAAAGGCATTCTCTGGTGATCACTCAATCATATGTTTTATTGCCAGGTCTTTTAAAATGGTCAAATGTCATTCCAGAGGAAATGGGGAACGGGCTTAATTTATTTTCAATTCCCCATTCCTTACGTGGTACCGATGATTTTATTCCTCTTTCTGCACTCACCATAAGGTTATACTGTAAATGCTTTTCTAAAAACTCTTTCTTGAAACATCTTTTAAAGCTGGCAATGAACAGGCCAAGGTTCGCACACTAGGTAGAAGTTGACCATCTAATGTAAAAGAAAGACAGCTGAAAATGTTTTGAAATGTTTGTGAGTGGAATAGCATGTTCAAGGAGAGAGGAATTCTAAAAATTAATATGTGTATGCACTGAAGTTGATTCTTTCCAGGAAGTTTGAAAATGAAAACTGCTCCCAGAAAAACATTGTGTATATTTCTCTCTTGAGAGACATTAACTATCATAATATTGAGCGTGTATCAGTGGTGAAATCTACTTACCTTCCCTACCGGTTTGGAAGCGTGCGCTTCCACTGTCATGCACGCTTTTTCACCCTCTGTGCATGCGCATAAGGCTTTGCACATGCGCAGAGGGTTAAAAAAAAGAAAATGGCAAAAAAAGAAAATGGCAGGTGGGTGGAGCCTCACGCTGCTGCCACTACCGGTTCTCCAAACCATCGGTGGCCACCGCTACCAGTACACCCGAACCAGGCCGAACCGGTAGCATTTCACCCCTGGCGTGCATCTATTTACCTACTGTGGTTCTACAATTAAATGTCTTAAGTGGTGAGGCTGAAAGCATTTTAATTTGGATGCCTGCTTGAATACAGCATGCAACTGTCCTCTGGAAAAATTTCAGAAACAAAAACAAGAAGAACCAAAATGAAACAAGAAGAGGAAAACCCAATTCAGAAACTTAGAAAAAGTCAGAGCTTTTCCCCATTCGGCTGTCAGCCCTTTGAGATAGTCCAGACAGGAAACTAAAACCATTTATACTAACATTACCTTTATTGTAAGTCATAGTAACAGAATCTCGCAAGTGTGAAGGCGCCTCTTTTGTCCCTTGCTTCTACTTTTCAGAGAGCCAAGAAGGGTTCCTTCTGAGATGCTTTCTCTGACCTCGTCCCTCTTTTGCATTTCTTTTATCAGACAATTGTCTAAGCCAGAGGTCTTCAAACTTGGCAACTTTAAGACTTGTGGACTTCAACTCCAAGTCTTCAACTCCTGGTCTAAGCTGCAATTTAAAGATAAAATCCACCGATCTGTCCTATGGCATTCTTCTTCAACCTGCTGCCATCCACATGTATAGGATAAGGTTTATTTATTATTTATTGAATGTACCGTATTTTTCGGAGTATAAGACGCACTTTCACCCCCCCAAAAAAGAGGGGGGAAATCTGTGTGCGTCTTATACTCCAAATGTTGCCCCGTCCACCTGCTCCGAGCATTGCATTTTCGGGTGGTTCCAGGCAGTGGGGATCCTCATTTCCACATGGAGCCTGATTCCCGAAGCGTCCCAGGAAAGTGCGTTGAAAGCCTTTTAAATGAAAGCATTTTCATGGTGGCAGATTCCCCTCCTCGATTGCAAAAAGTGTGTCTGAAACGTGTGGATCCTGGAGGAAAGAGTATTCATGGTGGCAGATTCCCCTCCCCGATTGCAAAAAGTCTGAAACGTTAGGATCCTGGAGGAAAGAGGATTTCATGGTGGCAGCAAATCTGCCACCTAAAAACTCTTTCCTCCAGGATCCTCACGTTTCACTTTTTGCAATCGGGGAGGGGAAAAACACAGAAGATTATACAATCATATATGACTACTTGTAATTTCTTATTCACTTCACATTTCTGTAATCTTACAAAGCAAAATTCATTTTTGTTGTTAGAACAGATAAAAAAGATCTGCGCTGCTTGTTATCAAAATCCAAGTGGAAGTAAGGACTCCACTAATCCTGATGCTGGTAGGCAGAGGCAGAATTCTTTTTTTCTTGTTTTCCTCCCCCAAAATTAAGTTGCGTCTTATATTCCAGTGCGTCTTATATTCCGAAAAATACAGTAATTCCAAATTGGCTCAATAGTCAAGCTGCTTAACAGAGTATCTGCACAGTGAGTCAAAAAAGTCAAGATGGTAGCTGCCACTACATCATCGAAGCCCTGCCCCCTTTCTTACCTGTGCTATACCCCCCTTTTTTGGTGGTTGGTGGGAAGCTCCCTACCACCATCTGGTCATTCCTGATTACTGGAGCGTCTAGAATCTGTCACCCAACATATCTGGAGGGCAGCAGATTGCCCTATAGACCTTCAACTAATCCTCGACAACTGGCTGGAATGTTGCAAAAAAAAAAAAAAGATCATGAAGTTGAAATTGGTCAAGTTGTACAATTTCAAATTGACCCAATTTGGCAAACAAAAGAAAAGGAAGAGAAGTTGAGCTGGGTGTAAAAACAAGAGAGAAAGCATGCAACTGTAGGAGTGCCGTCTGATGCATTAATTTCATTTCTTTTTCGTATGCGTGTGCAGGATGTTCCTTTAAAGGGTTTGCTTATGTTAGGCTTGGCTGCTAGGAGACATATGGATTATATCAATGCACATTATTAGATTTTATTGGATATGTGTGTGTGTGTATGTGTGTAGATTTACAAATTCAGATTTGATAAAAAAAGATATACTTTCTTTTATCGAGATGGCATTGCTGTTCATTTCTTCACTCCTGGTCAGCTACAGCCTTCTGTCTCATTGCTGATGCTTTATTTGGTTATGAGTTGATGACTCTTCAATCTGTCTTCATCTCTGACTAAACTCCACAATAATGAAAGACTCACAAGAGATGAGTGACATCAGTAATCCAAGACTGCAACTATTCAAATGGACAATGCGAGGCCTTTATATAATATACTAATTTTAGGTTCTGAGTGTTCCCTGTATACTAGAATGTATTGCAAGCCCCGGGTTTCCAGTTTAATTTCGAATGTTACTTTACTTGCATTTAGATGAGGGGGCAAAGTCTTCAGGTCATTGAAAGCTGTTGAATATCAAATCAGCCTTTTCCCCTTCTTTTCCTTCCTTCACTATCCTGCTTTTTGTAAAATCATCTTTGATAATGATATCAAATGAGCTCTTAGGACACATTTTTGGTTTTTTTTGCTTTTGAGTTGAACACTAAAGGCATTACTGAATGCCCCAAGATGAATTTTGAAATTTTCTATTGCCAACCTCTTCCTCTTTCCATTGCAGCACTTTTGGTATGTTTTTAACATACAAAAATATGTAGATAAGGAAGAACACAGTCAGATTCTTATCCACTGTTGTATCTAACTGCACATTAAAAATTGGTTTCCAGATTGATAGATTGAAAACTTTGTTTAAAAAAACCAACCAGCTGTAAACTTTTCTGTTTTCAGTGAAGAGCTTCATCTCCTTGTTGGTCCATCGGAATGCTGTTATAAAGAGGAAGAGGAAGAAAGAGAAAAAGGATGTAAAAGGGATGTTGAGACTCTAGAAAGAGTGCAGAGAAGATTAGGGGACTGGAGGCTAAAACATATGAAGAATGGTTGCAGGAACTGGGTATGTCTAGTTTAATGAAAAGAAGGACCAGGGGAGACATGATAGCAGTGTTCCAATATCTCAGGGGTTGCCACAAAGAAGAGGGAGTCAAACTATTCTCCAAAGCACCTGAGGGTAGAGCAAGAAGCAATGGGTGGAAACTAATCAAGGAGAGGAGCAACTTAGAACTAAGGAGAAATTTCCTGACAATTAGAACAATTAATCAGTGGAACAGCTTGCCTCCATAAGTTGTGGGTGCTCCAACACTGGAAGTTTTTAAGAAGATGTTGGATAACCATCTGTCTGAAGTAGTGTAGGGTTTCCTGCCTAAGCAGGGGGTTGGACTAGAAGACCTCCAAGGTCCCTTCCAACTATTATTATTATTATTATTATTATTATACAATTGTATCACAGCGGCCAGTTGTTTCGCCGGATTTGGCATTGATTACTAGTCGAGCCCCACCCAGGGGCCTAGGAAGTCGTAATGTATTTTCGAAGTATATGTGCGGAACCGAGCAGTGCGGCTTTCTGCATTTGACTGATGGTGATTTTGTCAATTTTGAGCTGTTTTAAATGTAATTCCAGTGCTTTTGGGATAGCACCCAGTGTTCCAATCACTACTGGAATTACCACTGCTGGTTTGTGCCATAATCGTTGGATTTCAATTTTTAAGTCCTGGTATTTTGCAATTTTTTCGTGTTCCTTTTCATCGACCTTGCTATCTCCTGGTATTGCAATGTCAATTATAGTCACCTTGTTGTTCTCGACCAACGTGATGTCTGGTGTATTATGCGCCAGTACCTTGTCTGTTTGTATACGAAAATCCCACAAGATCTTGACCATCTGATTTTCAGTGACTTTTTCAGGCTTGTGTTCCCACCAGTTTGTAGCAGTATGGATGTTATAATTTTTGCATAAATTCCAGTGGATCATTTGTGCAACAGAGTTGTGTCGTAATTTGTAATCAGTCTGTGCGATTTTCTTGCAGCAGCTGAGCACATGGGCTACAGTTTCATCAGCTTCCTTGCAGAATCTGCATTTAGCATCATTTGAAGATTTATCAATTTTGGCCTTTATGGCATTTGTACGAATTGCCTGTTCTTGTGCGGCCAGGATCAATGATTCTGTTTCTTTCTTTAAAGTACCAGATGTTAACCATAACCAAGTTTTTTCACTGTCCACTTTGTCTTTTATTTTTTCCAGAAATTGGCCATGTAATGCTTTATTTTGCCAACTCTCCATTCTTGATTTTATCACATTTTTTCTGTATTCTTGTTTCGTCTGTTGGACCTTCAGTAGATTTTTGTTCTTTACTTCAATTAATAGATGTTCTTGACTTTCTTTTAAATAATCCGCCAATGCATGCTTTTCTTCTTCAACTGTTTGCTTTACTTGTAGTAGTCCTCTGCCACCTGATTTTCTGGGCAGGTAAAGTCTATCAGTGTCACTACGTGGATGTAAACTGTAGTGCATTGTCATTAGTTTTCTGGTGTTTCGGTCCAAAATGTCCAAATCAGCTTGTGTCCAGTTAATTATACCAGCCGTGTATCTTATGACTGGTATTGCCCAGGTATTCATGGCCTTGATGGTGTTTCCACCATTTAATTTAGATTTCAAAATTTTCCTAACTCTGTTGGTGTACTCTCTTCTAATGATAGTTTTCACTTCTCCATGTCTGATGTTATCCAACTGCAGAATGCCCAGATATTTATAGGCTTCATTTTGATTGCATTTAATTAATTGGCCATTGGGCATTTCAATTCCGTCACATGTAGTGATTTTGCCCCTTTTCATAGATACAGTGGCACATTTTTCCATGCCAAACTGCATTGAGATATCTGTGCTGAATATTAGGACTGTGTTGGTCAGTGATTGGATTTCTATTTCTGACTTTCCATACAGTTTCAAATCATCCATATACAATAAATGTGAAATTTTTTCAGCGTCTTTGGCTATTTGGTATCCAAGTTTCATTTTTTTTAAGATTACTGATAGCGGGATCATTGCGATGATGAAGAGGAGGGGTGAAAGTGAATCTCCCTGAAAAATTCCTCTCTTGATATTAACCATTCCATAGTTCTCATTCCCTACTGCCAACACAGTTCTCCATTGTTTCATCGCTTTTTCAGTGAATGATGTAATATTTTTGCTGATGCCAATAGTTTCTAAGCATTTGATGATCCAGCTGTGTGGCAGTGAGTCGTACGCCTTTTTGTAATCAATCCAGACCATATTCAAGTTCGTTTTTCTGTTCTTACAGTTTTCTAGTATCATTTTGTCAATTAGGAGCTGATCTTTTGTGCCCCTGCTCCTTCTTTTGTTGCCTTTTTGCTCTACTGGCAAGATGTTATTTGTTTCCAAATAATCCATTATGTTATCTGCAATTATCCCGGTGAGTAATTTGAAGGTTGTTGGCAAGCATGTTATTGGTCTGTAGTTTCCAGGTGTTGTTCCTTTAGTTGCATCTTTCTGAATCAAGTATGTTTTTCCAGTTGTCAACCATTCATCAATTTGACCATTTTGTAGCATTTCGTTCAGTTGCTTGGCCAATATTGCATGCAAACTGGTCAGATATTTGAGCCAGAAACCATGTAATTGGTCATTTCCAGGTGATGTCCAGTTCTTTACTTTTTTTACTCGATTTTTGACCATCTCAGTTGTTATTTCTAATACTTGCATTTGCTTCTTGCCAACACTTTTCTCAAAGTCTTGTATCCACTTTGCTTCCTTATTGTAATCCTTTGCATTTTCCCACAGTTCTTTCCAGAATTCAACTGTGGCTTGCTTTTCTGGTTTTTCACTTTTGAAATTGTCATTTGCATTGAGGCTTTGGTAGAAACGTCTTTGATCTGATCGAAATTGCTGATTTTGCTTGTACTGAATGATTCTTGCATCATATCTTTCAATTTTTCTGGATATTGCTGTTATTTGCTGTTTTACAATTTCAAGTGCTTCTTCAATTTTCCTTGTATCAAGCCTGTATCTTCTGGCTAATTGATCCATGATCTTGCTATTTTTTAGCCGTTGTTCATTCATATTTTTTAAATTGCTAGCATCTGTTCTGAGTTTTTTTATTTTTTGTTCCAGTCGAATTTTCCACTTTGGTTTTGATGCTTTTTCTGCCTTGCGACTAGGTGCTTTGTTTTTAAAACCTAGTTCATTATTATTATTATTATTATTATTATTATTATTATTATTATTATTATTATTATTATTATTATTATTATTATTATTATTATTATTATTATTATTATTATTATTATTATTATTATTATATTATTATTATTATTATTATTATTATTATATTATTATTATTATTATTATTATTATTATTATTATTATTATTATTATTATTATTATTATTATTATTATTATTATTATTATTATTATTATTATTATTATTGAGAAAGAGAAAAAGAGAGGGAGAGCAAGAGGGGAGGGAGGGGAGGGGGAAGGGAAAGGGGAAGTCTTGTACTCTAATGTACAGAGCAGGGGTGTCAAACTCGCGGCCCATGGGCCAGATGCATCACCCGCTGGCCACATCCAGTTTAGTGAAGGGGGAAAAAAATCACAATACCTCACGTGACGCCGCTGTGATGATGCGAGTTTGACACCCCTGGTATAGAGGTAGTCCTTGACTTACAATCATTTGTTTAGCGACCATTCGAAGTTACAACACTGAAAAATTGATTTACTAGCAGTTATGGCATCTATGACCATTAAAGCATGGTGACATGATCAACATTTTGATGCTTGTATTTACGATAGTTGCAATATCCTGGGGACATGGGATTGCCATTTGCAACCTTCCCAGTCAGTTGATTTTGGTAGAGGATTTTAGTTTCTGGGCGTGTAGTTTGAGCTATCGGAATGACAGCTCCAAATGGGTTGAACCTCTCAATGACTAGTAAAAATATTTTGGTTGAAGTATGGCAAAGTTTAACCAGAAAGGCTTTATAATGAATCTTGTGGGGGTTGGAGACACAAACCTTGAGGAAAAATCTCAGATGCTTCTGGACTAGAGAAAGGAGTGGGAGTTTTTTTCCGTCATGGGGCCTATTAAATCACTGGGGGGGGGAACCTCCTAAAGTTCATAGCCTTCACTGTCTACATGCTAAAGCTCCTGAGTATGGGAAATAAACATGGCAGGATTAAACTCTTAGTACAGGAAAGCAAATGTGATTTAATAGGTATAATGTAGATCTGGTGGAATGACTCCTCAAAATGGAATTGAAGGACATAATTTATTCAGGAGAAGCAGAAGGTATAAAGAGGGAGGAGGATTTATACTGTAAGTTAAAAATAGAAATCCAAGCAAACAGATCTAGTGATGCTGTAGTGACGAGTATCTAGGTTAAAAAAAAAAACAGAAGGAAAAAAACGACAGCCATGTTGTTGGAGGGCTACTATTGCCAGCCCAACTAAGGAGAAGACGTATTATTGCTTTCCAAAAGTAAACTGTAATTCTTTCAAAGAGTCATGAAGTAGTAGTGATGTGGGACTTTAATTACCCCAACATCTGTTAGGAGATAAACTCTGCCAAGCATGGGCTTTACAGGAAATTCCTGACTTGTCTTGCTGACAACTTTCTCCTTCGGAGGAAAGAGGAAGGCACAAGAGGATCAGTTATCCTTAACTTGATGCTAACCAATAGGGAAGACTTACCTGAGGAAATAGGAATAGCAGCGACATTGAAGGAAAGTAGGTACTGCAGGCCACTTTAGCTGACATTGATCCGCAGGTCAGCGGTTCAAATCTCACCGGCTCAAGGTTGACTCAGCCTTCCATCCTTCCGAGGTAGGTAAAATGAGGACCCAGATTGTTGGGGGCAATATAAATATACATTGCTTACTGGTGTAAACCGCTTAGAGAGTGCTTGCACTGTGAGGCAGTATATAAATCTCACAAATAAATAAAAATAAATAAATAAATATTCTTGATTTAAAAAAACAACAACCTTAAACTGAAGTCTGTGGACTTCAATTAATTTACACCAGGGGTGTCAAACTCGTGTCGTCACATTGTCGTCACGTGATGTATCGTGACTTCCCCCCCTTCACTAAAACGGGGGTGGGTGGGCATGACCAGCGTGTGATGCATCTGGCCTGTGGGCCGAGAGTTCGACACCCCTGATTTACACCAATTATAAGAAGGATTATACAGCCAGAAAAGAAGGACTGAGAGGATGGGAACTCCTAAAAGAAGGATATGCTAAAAGGAAAATAGAAAAATTGCTAAATTTGGAATTTGGGAAGGAAACATCCCGGGAGAAAATGTAGCTGAAGAAAAAGTGACAATCTGAAAACAAAGCAACAAGAACAACAAAAGGTGGATATAGGTGCAAAAAGTGATTAAGGCATCAGATTAGAAACCAGGAGACTATAAATTCTAGTTTCACCATAGGCACAAGAACAATTTGAGTGACTTTGGACCAGTCACTCTCTGTAAGCCCAACTTACTTCACAAAGTTGTTGTGGGAGAAATAGGAAGAGGAAGGAGCATTATGTATGTTTTCACCTTGAAAACCTTTTACCTATAAAGTAATAAAAGTGGGGTAAAAATTGAGAGAAGAAAGAAAGAAATGGCGGCACCCACGGACCGGCACCAACAGAACCGGCTCCGTGATGTCACCACCGGTTTACTACCGGTTCTAACAACCGGTTAGAACAGGTAGGAGCCCATCTGTGGTTCAGGCCCATAGAAATGTGACCAGGGAATACCCATTTATTTTGAATGGGTTTATATTTTCAAGACCAGACAAGTTGCACCCTATGGTGTTAAAATAACCATCAAGTAAGATAGCTAGAGGAGAGAGATAAAATTGAAACGTTAATATTAAAGATGTGAGCGGAAAGTGTGACAAAATAAAATTTAAGATTCAGGTTTAGGTAAGAAAAAAATTAAAATGTACAGTATAAGGGGAAAGGATACCTAGCTTGGTAACAAAACTTGTGAAAAAAGATATTTGAATAGTTGTAACGACCATTGCAACATTTTATGATCAAAATTTGGGCACTTGGCAACCGGCATGTATTTCTGATAGTTGCAATTTCTCGAAGTCATGTGTCCGCCATCTGCTACCTTTCCAGTCAGCTTCTGGCAAGCAAAGAAAATGGGGGAAGCCGAATTTACTTAACAACCACGTTTCACTTAACAACCATGGCAAAAACAGGTTGTGAAATCAGGCACAATACATTTAACAATTGCCTTTCTTAGCCGTGGAAATTGTGGTCTAATTATGGTTGTACGTTGAGAACTACCTGCAATTGCCTTCTAATTGTAATATTGGAACATTGTAATTATAATATTGTAATTGTAACTGTAATATTCTTCTAATTAGTATTGAAATTATCTTCAGGATAATCTATGCTTTTCATTCTAAAGCTGAGGAAACTGAACTTAAGCTAGGAAGGTCCACATTTCCAATTTCATACTAGATTGAAGACGGTAGGAAGGCATTACCAACACCAAGTTCAGTATTGTAGCTTATGGGATCTAAGTATCACAAAATGGCTCCAACAGATACTTAATGATAGATATTTTTGAACAAACCAGAAACAAATTCAGCAGGTACCAGCACTAGGTTGATACTGTGAAATGCATCTGATAGCAGAAAATATGCTGAACTCCCTATATATTCTTTTATGATTCATATGAAACTAACAAACTCAGAGCCAGGTGGATTACACTGCATTTAATATAGTACTTCAAGAAATGAAAACTTAAGATATTAAAACTGATGACACTGAATTGCATTCTAGGGATGTCCATCCATGACCAGTTAAGCCACCTTTGTTTTCATTCCTCTCTGCTGGATAAAAGCCTTATTTTTACATTAAACTATAATGCAACGCACTTGTGAAACACCTCACAATCCCATGTCATCCTCATACAAATCTTTGTTAGCATGATAACATGTTCCAATTAACTTTCTTGAAATCCAAACAGCATCAAAGCCCATAGCTCAAGGGCAGCTAATCCATGTTGCTAGTCCTGGATCTTATGGGTAAAAATCTACTTTCCCATAACAGTTGTGCTATTTTTTCTGTGAATGACAGGCCAGTTGTCCTTTGAAATGTCTGTGTATTATTTTGTTTGAAACATCCAATAAGTTGTTTACATATTGAGAGCTAATGCTTCAAAGAACTCATTTCCTATGGCGAGAAGAAAATTAAAACAGGCAGGGGAACTTCTACAATAAATAACACATGTAGTATGGACAGTATCATGAGAAACCATTAACCTAGAAATGAAAGTACTCATGGAGCATGGGTGGGGATGTAGGAAATGCCTTCTGGATCCTATTTTGTCACAAACTATATATGCAACTAAGAACAAGGGGAATGTCAAACAAAATTACACACTGGTGAAAAATTGATAGCCTTGCTCATTCATGAAATATGATGGGAACTAAATTCTTTTTAGGTTACTTAAGGTACTTCATGCCTGGGCAGTAGAAAACCCCTTCTACTATGTTCAAAGGACTACAACTGCTTCTAACTTTCTACACAACCACTTCACTCAGGGTAATGATTTATTTATGCTGCATACACCCACAGCATTCATGGTGCTTAGAATTACAAACATGTATGAACAGAAAATCCTCTATCCCCAAATAGCGTACAGTTCAGAAGGGGGAAAAAAGAAGAGTGGAAGATACATGCACTTTTAAGATTATTTATTTATATCAAATGTAGAAACCGCCCTTCTTACTCACAGAGCAACTCTGGGCTTAGCTACAGCTTAGCTGAGAAACCAACAAGGTTTACTTTGAGTAGACAGGATAAACTGTAGACTTTGCAGGAAACTAGTTTTGATTTACAATAATTTTAGAGGGCTATTAGCAATCCTGTCTGCACTGTAGGGTCAAAAAATCAAGATGGGAGGCAGCACAAGCCAAGCCTTTTCACGTCCGTGATGTAGACACACAAAAAGGGTAGGGCTTCTAGCAATCTGCCATAACCATCATGTTGACTGTATTATTAGTATCTTACCCTGAAGATGCCACTGAATTGACACCTTGGGAAAACTTGTGTTTGAGGAGGAAATAATTGGAAAAGAAAATGATTTCCCTGCTTCAAGTTTTCTTTAAGATATTTCATTGTTCTCTTCAGGATATTTCATATGCTATCCCACCAACAGGAAGGAAATACAATTTTTAAATTAATTTATCCCATATTGTTTATCTCTATGGTGATTATTGTTGCCATACAGGACTGAAACAACAGACAAGGCTCTTACACTATAATACAGTATTTGTAGATTTTGAGTTGCAGAAGACTGGAAGAGAGTATTTTCTTTCAAGAAAACATTTAATAACCAGCAGACACTGGAATCAAAGGCTGTATGTCTATTTTAATTAAGGTAGCCATTTCCCCTTACCGTAGGTAAAATAGTAAAATTTGTGAAAGGTAAATCAAGCTTTATTTTGGAAAATGTCTATTTAAAAGTGCACTGAGGTACAAACTGCATTCCTAAGGAAAAAAATGTGGGTGGGTGTTAAATGATTTTTTCTGCAGCTGCATTATCCAATATTTGTAATGGATACATCATTTTGCTCATTTCCGTCTCTTCCTATTCATAATGACATATGCAGTGTTCATTTTTCACCTGCTAATTATATTTTTATGTAGTTGTAATGATTTGGGAAGCAGATGTATGAAGACAATGCCATGTAAATGGGGACATGGCGTTCCACATTATCCTACTAGTTTTCTCCCATTCCATCCAAAATGTCTATGGCCATTTAATTTTCCATCTTCTTATTCTCCTCTTGACAGAAGAAAATACCTTTAACTCAGGGATGAAGTGCGGAGTTCTTGGTGCTCTGGACTTGGTTGTTTGCTTGCAGATTTTCATTACCCAATTAGGTAACATCATTAAATAAAATACAATCCATATAAATAAGGATAATTTTTAGACAAGCAGCATAAGTAATCGTTTTTTAAATTTTCACACTGCTTTCAACTACAAATAATGGGCAAATTATGAAGGAAAAAGCCATTTTTGTGGTAAACTGGGAATCATAGAAAAATGCTGTGATTTTCTTATACACATATTTCAGAACTTAAGAGAAGTAAAATTGACATCAATTCACTTGACTTTTTACTGATCTCACTGTTCAGCTTCAGGGAACTAAATTTTAAGCAATCCTGCTTGCTGAAGATTAAGAAGAGGCTGACTTAAGTGATAACAGCTTTTTAAATTGAATATTCATCCAGTTGGAAGGCACTCGGTTAGAAAAGAATACTATCCTAAATCTGAAAGGAAAACGGGGCAATTCATTAAGCACCCACTGGTAGTGTATGAATTAAATGTTAATATTTTAAGTATCCAGATCATTATGATCTTTTCACTTTATGAAAGTCACAAAATTAAATATATTTGATTTTGATGGATTGGAACTATTGAAAAAAGGAAATACAACTTCCTCTAAGCAAATGACTTTCCAAATCAATAATTCCTTTTAAAACATTAGTTGTTGTGACAGACCCAGCAAGGCAAGCACTTAAATAAAATGTTAACCCTTTCAAATATGCAATGTTACTCTTTACCTTTCTATCATATAATGTATACATTCTTCAAGATGCATATTGTAAAATATTAGATTTATATTTTACTCTTAGTCAAGAGTAAATATAAAAAATTACAATGGTTTTAGATAAAAGCAGGGATAAATGTAGTGCCTTAGAAAAGGCTAACTCATACTTTATAAAACTTGAATGATGGCAATAGTTACTACACTTTCTACTGTATGAATAGAGCAGCTCAATACAGATGTTCTCTTAGTTGTGATCACTGTCCTGAAGATGATAATTAAGTCACTCTAGCAAACATCTGGGAACAAGCTACAATCAAAAGAGGGATTGATGCTGGCTAGCAAATGTAATACAACTCCTAAAATTGTAATCCCCCGAGATATCTATCTTGATGGCTATGAATGAGGTCCTTTGCAAGGTGATATTTAAGGGGTACGCAGAATACTTTGGCTATAGAGTAGTAAAGAAGTCACAGTACAATTTTGATTTAGAAGCAAGAACAAAGAACACATACTTTCAGAAGGAAAAGATAAGACAGACTCTAAAGACCACATGTTTTTTTTCTTCCTTCTATTCTTCACCAGTCTCTTGCAATTTATTTTTCTGTGAAACAATGACTGGTTTTAAAATGAATATTTTTGTATTACATTCCAGAACTTAAAATTATCAGCAAACATATAAAAATCAGGAATCAAGAAATGCACAGACAAAAATGCATCATATCAAGATTTCTTCTTCGAGCAAAGTAACTATGTATTGGCCTAAAAAAGGGAATCTATTGCATACCATTAGAAAAAAAATGAGTTATGGATCTATGAAATGACATCTATATGATATATATCTGTTCTGCAATCAACAGGTGGAAATAAGTTGCCAATAGAAGATTAGTACCGTGCAAAACCTTTTGAGCTGAAAATGACCATTCCAATTTAACCAGGAATATTCTGACACTGTTCCAGATATGTTCTGCATTTGAAACATCTATGGTTTAAGATCCAAATGCGCCTTTTTTAAAAAACTTGGAACATTCCAGAATGCTTACAATTGCATCAGGGCATTTCCAGCATATCAAAACAATCATTTTTAATTTGAAATGTTTCCCATTATAAATGCTCTGCCTAGCCCCCTATAAGATTCTGTACACCATTTACAATTCACATTATTGACATACACTGTGGCTTTCATAAATGAACAAAAAAATTATGGCATTCAAATATGGAGCAGAAATTATTCAAGATCATATAATAGCCGACTTCCTTATAATGTTTAGGTGATATATCAACAAATGAAAAAATAATAATTTAAGGAGGAAAAAAAGAGGATTGGGCTTTTCTAAAGTTAATATGATCTACTCTTCTAAATACACACATACATAAACAAAGGCCTTTGAAGAAATAATTCTTTTTTATTTATGACTTTAGTTATTTAATAAAATACAGACTTTATGCTAAAGCAATCTTATTTCACTTTATGGCAATTATAGTCTTTCAAAGGGGCGAAATATTCCTGTGCGTAAAAGCAATTTTGCTTGCAGTAATTTGACTTCTTTTGCATAAGGAAAAAGAATTCATCTGTGTCTCAAATCCCTTGTGAAGCTCCTTCAATTTAAATTCTTCAAATTTTACGTTTTTTCCACTCTGGCTTGTCATCTGTTTCATCTTCATCGGATTCTACTTCTGCAAAAACTGCTTTTGGCTGGGTTCTAAAAAAAGAACAATAATGATTAAACAAGAGCTCTGCAGAAGTGTTCAGGTTTGCTCTTAAAATGAGGGGGGGGGGGAAACTCCTCCCAAATAACTATTCCATCACTCCTTTACTGATTAAGAAAATTCCTGCTCTCATGTACCAAAATCTGATTTTTACCTGGATTATAACTAAGGGGACATATAAAAACTTCCATCAAAACAAATACCTGAAGTGTAGTGATAAGATTAGAATTTGTTTAAATATGGAGAATGAGTTAAAATAAAAAAAATGAGTAATAAAGTTGAAAGGGAGATATGAAATGGGAAAACAGATCAGAAATTTAGGGCATTTAGAAATGACAAAATAAAAAAAAAGAGTAAATATATAAATTGAGGAAAGGGAGGAGTACGGCCTAAAATTAAGAGGTACAAGAAACAATGAATATGTCTGGAAGATAAGCTATAGCGATTAATTTGGAAGAAAATTGAAAATTAAAGGTGGTAGACCCAGGCGACAAAAATAGGAGGCAAGGAGGCAGCATTAGAATAACAGTAGATATACCTAGAAGAGTATAATATATTTAGGATATTTGTTTATGGCATTTTGGACAGAAATGTATAATTATGTATGTTTTGATATTGTGGTATATGTATGGATGTTTATGTAAAGTTGGTGAAAAAATAAAAAAATTCTTTAAAAAAAACATGTACATATCTCACAACATTTATTAATGTATTTCTGGAATCTTGTATTTTGGCAACTGACAGAAAAAAAATCACCAGGCTTATACAAGTAGAAAATCTCCTCTCCAGGTGAATGTTTGCACACTATTCTAATAACTATTTTCATATGAACATAAACTGAATCCAATTGAAAAACTCAAGACACTGAAACCCGATCAAGATGTCATTGCATATAACCCAAAGTTTACACCTCACTAGATACAAACTACAGATGCTCTTTATTCCAGGAACATTTTCCATTTTACTCAATACTTTAACTACAGCTCATTAATTAGTAGTCAAGAAACTCCAAGCAGTGTTAATATAACCGTAATAAGTTTATTAAATGACATCAATTACTTTTTAGGTATATTTCAAATTATGGTCTGAAAAAAATCTTTGTTATTTTATGAAGTTTAGTAATCAGATTCTTCAAAATTCAAATCGTGTATATTCTTGTAAAAGATATACATCAATGGTTCTCAATCTGTGGTCCGCAGACCCCTGGGGGGCCATGATGTTGCCACAGAGGGTCTGCGAAAGCTTGAAGAAATGTTACGATTTAAACCTTGAGTTAAGTCTTGATGAACTGTGGCCAGGGTATGTGGCCACAAAAGGTATCTAAAGGGTGATGAAGGAAAGGTTGAGAACCATTGATCTATGTCTTTCTGAATAATAAGTATACTGTCTTGAACTGCCATTTTTATGCCCCCTGCATCAACAAGCTCTAAACTGTCCATCAAACAACCAAGAAATGGTAGTTACTTTTTGCAACTTTAATATATTTCTGTCTAATTTGGGGATATCATTCCATTCCAATCTCCCATTAACACCAAGAAAAGCAGGGGTGGGCTGCTGGGGGTTCACTGGGGTTTGGGAGAATCTCTAGCTACGATTCTGTGCAGTTTGGAGAACCCCCATTTCTGGCCTCCAGAGGGCCTCCGAAGCCTGGGGAGGCTGTTTTCGCCCTCCTGGAGGCAGAGCTTCAAAAATTTTAGCAAGGGGTTCTCAGCCTGGTTGCTGGGTGGGTGTGGCTATGGTGGGCGTATCCATGTCGGCCTCCTGCACCATGGTGGGGGGGGATTTTGCCCTCCCCGGGCTCTGGAGGCTTTCCTCGAACCTCCGAGAGGGTGAAAACGGTCTCCACAGGCTCAGGAGGCCCTCTAGCCAGAAATGGGCCCATTTACGGCGTTTCCAAACTTCTGGTAGACCCGTTTTTCATCCTCCCCAAGCCTCCATGCGCGCCCTGCACTTACCTGCATCCAAAATGGGCCACGTGGGGACTCCTGGGAGGAGAGGGGTGGGAAAGGCCAGCCAGGAGTGGGATTTGGGGATTCTCTGAACTGCACAGAATCTTAGCTAGAGTTCTCCCAAACCCCTGCGAACCCCCAGCAGCTCAAGATAATTACTGGTGACTGACTTCTTATCAGCAGAATTTAAAGTATGCTTATAACCACTTGTCTATGCTTTTCCTGTAGTATGTAGTTTATAAAACTTTAGTATTCAAGCCTGTTTTACAGTAGTACAGTCATAATAGCTTCAGGATCCAATCTGGGTCGGTCACCGGGACGAGAGGTTTAGTCTTCCAAGCTTTTAGACTTGTGCTGGAGCCCATCCTCAGGGAACTTCTCTCTCACCAGAATCTCTTACACATTCTGGTAGAGAGAAGTTCCCTAAAATGGGCTGCAGCAGAAGTCCGAAAGCTCGGAAGACTAAACCTCTGGTCCCAATGACCAACTCAGATTGGATCCCGCAACATTATCTATTCTGCCCCAGGTAAGAACGTAGCAAACACAGAGTTTGTTTGAATTTATTTTAATCAATAACTATCTTAGTAGAGGTCACACACATGCACACACCTAATGGCAGTCTTTGCTTGCAAAAGCTCAACTGTTAATTACTCATCATTAACAGCTGGCATAAGTTCAGAAAGTCTAAAAGCATAGAATAACAATTAGTCTTTGATAGCTCATGAAGCTTGGCAAAATGCCTAGAAGTGGTCCTTGATAACCAATCCGAAGCAGATAAACAAAGCAGAGATTTTCCAGACACGAAGCACACGATGACCAGACGAATTTCAAAACGTTGTTTCCTGCAGCGTTTCAGCTGCCTCTGCTTTCCTTAAGTAGACTAGGGGAGTGGCCAATTAGCCCCAAGTCTTACTCCCAAGGAAACCTCCTCTGGAGTAACCATTCCTGCCTTTTGGCAGCTCTGCGTGCTCGTGCATTAAGAAGAGGAGAAGCCTCTTCTCCCTCATCACTGCTATGAGGTGCTGAAGGTTCCAAAGGCCCTGGCTGAACCTCTGCCTCTGGCACTGAGACCTCGCCAGCCTCCTCACTGTCCGACTCGGGTGCCAGCTGCACAGGCTGCTGGCGCACCACCAAGTTGGTCTCCTCTTGAACGGGATCCACTATCAGCTGCACGGGCTGCTGGTGGGTCACAATATTATCCAGGGACACATATATTTGCCTTCATTCATAATAGCTTCTTTGCCATCACATTGCAGGTCGGTGTGAAGTACAATACTAGTTATTGCTCTAATGTTTCTCACCTAAACACTGAAATATGATAATGTAAATGAACACGTTAGACTTACTTCCTCCTAATTCTTACCCATCTATGTTGCTAACAAGAAACCATAATGTGAACTGTCCTCTTGAAACAATAAGTCTTCTGAATTCTGACTGTGGGCTTTAGGGCAGGACGATCAACAATTGTTCAATGTATTATTGTAAAACATGTAGAAGAAAAAGATTTCTGATATGCATAACATTCCCACATTTACAAAAATAAATGTTTGTCCATGAAGAGCAACAAGGATGATTAGGGGACTGGAGGCTAAAACATATGCAGAACAATTGCAAGAACAGGGCATGGGCCACGGTGGCGCAGTGGTCAGAGTGCAGTACTGCAGGCTATTTCTGCTGACTGCCAGCTGCCTGCAATTTGGCAGTTCAAATCTCACCAGGCTCAAGGTTGACTCATCCTTTCATCCTTCCGAGGTCGGTAAAATGAGGACCCAAATTGTTGGGGGCAATAGGCTGACTCTGTAAACCGCTTAGAGAGGGCTGTAAAAGCACTATGAAGCGGTATATAAGTCTAAGTGTTCTTGCTCTTGCTATGGCTAGTCTAGTGAAGAGAAGGAGTGACATGACATGGGTGACATGATAGCAATGCTCAAATATTTGAGGGGCTGCCACAGAGAGGTGGGGGTCAACTTATTTTCCAAAGCACCTGAAGGCCAGACAAGGAATAATGAATGGAAACTGATCAAGGAGAGATTCAACCTAGAAATAAGGAGAAATTTTCTGCCAGTGAGAACAATCAACCAATGGAACAGAAGTTGCCTTCGGAAGTAGTGGGAGCTTCATCACTGGAAGCTTTCAAGAAGATACTGGACAGCCATCTTCAGAAATGGTATAAGGTCTCCTGCTTGAGTAGGGGGTTGGACTAGATGACCTACAAGGTACTTTCCTACTCTGTTATTCTTCTCTACTCTACTCTACTCTACTCTACTCTAAATATATCAAGACATTTTAGTACAACTTATTGATACTATTACAATTTTCAGCAAAAGTTAGAACTATCGAAAAAAATGGGAGAATGTATTTGTAAATATATATTTTCTTATATTCAACTTCACCAGAGTTTAAGGCATATTATCCAATCCATGCTTTATAAAATTTACTTACTTGGAATATGCTGGAGCAACCCAGTAGGGACTTTCTTCTGCTTCTTTTGCATGCCGCAAAATAGCTTCTCGGGGATTGCTATCATCAGTTATATCCAATGCAATATTCTTCACTATGTATGACGACAGAGTACCTCCATGAGTTCCAACACGACCACCACGGCCTAATAAGAACAAAGAATAAACAGTTGTGAAAAATGTAGGAGCAAATAGGACAGACAAATATCTATATATACATATAGATTAAAAAAAGTGAATATTCTAGTACAGGGGTATCAACCTCACGGGGTCACGCTGTCGTCACGTGATGTATTGCGACTTTTTCTCTTCGCCAAAACGGGGGTGGGCGTTGCTGTGTGATGCATCCAGCCCGCGAGTTTGACACCCCTTGTGGTGCCCACATACAGGTACTGAATGTAAAATAGCAAGTTGTTGTATAAAGTTAAAATGTGGTTAAAAGGAACTGTCTAAACAAGTAAGTATAGAGCCAAACAGCTTTTAAAATGTATGGTAAGTAGAAAGGGGGAGGTGTTTATCCCAGTTCTCCAGAAGGGAGGGGGGATAGATGACAGCATAAGAGACAGCCAATCGGAGCATAGATAGCAGAGCCAGGAACTATAAAAGGCCTGGTGTCAAGAGCTGAGGAGCTCTCTGTTTTGTGTGAACTTCCATGAGGGAAGGATTTAGTGAGAAGTGCTGTGAAGAAAGCTCGGTTATGTGGTAAATCCCATGAGGGAAGGCTTAGTGTGGAGAGCTGAGAAGCTCTGTGTGTGACTTCCAAAGAGGGAAGATTTATAGAGAATCTCTGCCTGAGTTTGACTGTCCAAGAGGGGAGTTGACAGGAGAGAAAGACAGGCCTTAGGCAGTTCTGTGGGAAGCAGGTGCCAGGGTCAGGGAACTTTATTTATTGATAAATATTGAGTAATTTGTAGATAGAGATAAACGGTGAAACGTGCTCTTATCTATAGGCCTAGAAACAAAGAAGAATTGGATTTGCTTAGATTTAGTCAGGAAAGCAAAGAGAGTCTCAGAGGGGAAGAAAAGAAAAAGAAAGAATTAAATAGCTGCTTGTGGCTGTAACAAATTCACTTGACAATTACTGAGAAGTTGTATTTAAATAAACTGTTTACTAGTTTGTTCAAGAAGCGTATCAACGTCTGTCTATTCCTCACATAAAGCAAATCTTAAACAATCCTGCAGAGCTTAGAGATATTGTAAAAGTAAAAGCAAGCCTCTAAAGAGAGAGAGAAGTGAAACAGAAGGTGCGACCCTTGGTCAGGGAGATATAAAAAAAGGAAAATTAAACACAAATTGCTACCAAGACATATAAAACAATAAACCTGACTGGAAGGGGACAGGTGCATCCTCGCACCCCTGTTCTAGTATATCAGCATTTTCAAATGTTTATAGTTTATGCTTGCTTTTATCAAGTTGATTTGATCTTCCACAATAAAAGTCATTATCCCTCTCAACCCTTCTTTGATTAGATTGCACCTAGAATGTATTGTCTAGTTCTAGCACCCCATTTTAGGAAGGATAAACTAATTCAGGAACATGGAAAGAAAAATGTATAACGAATCGGTGGAGAAATTGGGCATGGAGAATAGAAATTATGATTTTAATTTTAAGAGAACCATAGTAGCTGCATTTAAGAATTTGAAAGACTATCATGTAGAAAATTCCAGTGTTGTAACTATAATAAGAATATTATTTATTACAGAAATAAAATATATTTTATCTATCTGTTACTATTTGTCAGTTGCTCCAAGACTTTGGACACACAGTGGCATATACATGAATTAAATAAACAAACTAGATGGGGCAAGGCTATTCAGAATTTTTTTCAAGAAGACAAGACTAGAAACAATGGGATTAAATTAGAACGTGAATAAGAACAGATGATCTTCAGGAAAAAATCCACAACATTAACAACTATGCCACAACAGAGTACACTGTCCTGTTTTTGCAATACATGTTTGAATAAAGATTGGATGGACATCTGTCCAGGGTTCTTTAGTGTTAAGATATTCATGAACTGGGAGAGCCAGTGGTAACAAGGTCAGCCAATGAATAGGCATAGCAACTGAATCAGCCAATGGGAGTTAAACACTTCTGAGTCTGTGCAGAGAATCAAAACTGGAACTTAAGCTTAAGGCTGGGTGTGGCTCCACTCTCCACTCTGTACTCTCTCACTCTGAACTCTGCTGAAATGAAACTAACTCTCCTGCTTGTGTTTACCTGTAACTGATTGAAGAATTCTACTTGTGGTATTGTAAATATATATATTATTATGTTTATAAAGAAGTTTATGAATCCAGCTGAATCAGTCATCTGTGTGTGCTTCTGGTTTTGATTTTTGAAACAAATTTTAATATTTAGTATTTGGGTTTTGCATGAGAGAGAGCTGGATTAGATAATCTCCCAGGTACTTTACAACTTTTGTTTTGTATGATTGTATGAAATAAGCTTCTAATGGCTTTTGCTGACAGATTTCAAAAATCTGGTTACCTGGTCCTGCTACTGGAGGTTCTGGTTTGTGAGATTTCACAGGATCCATTCTGTCCTTTTCCAGCTGTTTTCTTGTACTTCGCTGGCGTGGTTCACGAAACATTGGAAGTGCATGAGCTTCATGTGGATAAAAAGGAAAATGTCATATTTAAAAGCAAAGACCTTTAAATGTTACCCAATGTCCATCACTTTGTTTTGCCACCTACATTTGTGAAGTGGAAACCTTGAACTAGGAAGATACTGTCATAGTCGTCTAGACATAGAATATTCAGTTGACTAGCTGGGATTAAGCAAGGCATAATGTCTAGGCATGGGACTAATGTAGGGTGCCTCCAGTATTGAGGGAATTACTTTGTACAGTAGAAATTACTAAGTATAATCTTGCTCTGAGAGTACAGAAAATATTCTTAAAAAGTTAACCTAAATTTTAATTTTAAGGGAACTTCTCTCAGAAATAATAGAATAACAGACCTGGAAGGGACTTTGTAGGTCTTCTAGTCCAGGGGTCCCCAACCCCCAGGCCACAGCCTATTTGGAATTGGACTGCATGAATGGCCGGCTGGAACGCATGCGCACACACTGCTCAACTCGTGCGAGTGGCAGGCTGGCAGGTTAGGCCAAGCCGCAAAGGTTGGGGACCGCTGTTCTAGTCCAAATTTTGGACTATACTTTGGAGGTCTTCTAGTCCAAACCTCTTCACAAACTTTATATTAGTAAAAGTTAGAAAGCCAATTGGTTACCAACACCAAATTATAAACTGAGAGTCTTCCAACTTTATTGTGATTATGCTCTCGTCTGGAAGAACAAAAGACAAAAACAAGGGAAGGATAGCTATCAGAGTTTGGGGATTATAAACCCAACACATGCCATAGCAATAAGCCGCTGTTGCAAGCAAGCCCCCAGAAGTGGGAGGAAGAGAGGGATTCCCTTCTTTGAACCAGCCTTTTTGAGAAAAATAAATTTAAGTACTGTGTCTTAATTTAAGGCAGCATCCTTAAGGCAGCATATTTAAAGCAGCATCCAGAAGGGGAAATACTATATCTTTAAAGGATCTGTAAAACTGGAATACCATGTATGGTCTTCCATTGTTTGCAAAATATAGTAAAGTATTCCAATAAGGATTAGTAGCTAGCCCTAAAAATCAGGCTACAGGTTTTGGAGAAGAATCCATTTTCTGATCTTATATTTGGGACAAACTGAGCAGAATCTTTTTTTTTAAAGTTTAGCACATAGTGGTGGTACATGTGGCTGAATAAAGCTACCAACTTCCCTCTCCTCCGCCAAACAGCTTATAAGCGACTTTAGTTCTTTTTAAAAAGTCTTTTGTGACCCTTTGTATTAGGGCCTCAATACATTAAGATAAAAAATTCTATACTTATTAAGGATTCAGAAAGAACCTACGTGTTATAATATAATCTTGTGTGAGAGTCTCTGCTTGTCTCTCTTTTCTTTTAGTCTTCACAACGCACAGCTTTGCTCCCCTAGGGATGATAAAGAATTAAAAAAAATATATTATAAATGCCATAACAAAGAAGGAACATTTTATCATGCATGGCAAAATTACTCTCAAAAGTATTGGAAGAAAGACATCCAAATATTTAGTCCTAAAAATAAAATTTGAACTGAAACTACAAATAGTCTAATTAGGTATAATTCCAGAAACCATAAATGAAAAATATCACACAGATCTATGTTGAAAGCTGCAAGAACAAACTTGGCACAACATTGGAGAAGACGGATTTTTGCAAATTGGGGATTTTGGAGATCAAAACTGGAAAACATGCAGCAAGAGCAAAATTGACAGCATATATCCATAAGAGAAGTCTAACCAACTGTAAGGGAGAAAATGAATGTGGATTTAAAAAATCATTATGCCAGATTGAGAATATGGATTAGATAGAAACCCAAGTTGTACCTCAAACACTATGGTGTGCTTTTAGCACAAGAAACACTTTGTCAACAAGACATAATAGGCAAACACAAATGGCTAATTTATTATGAGATACTACAATTTTGTCAGGGTGAATATAAAATAAAATTAAGAGAACAACTGATGGGAGAGCGATATAGTTATCAATGATTCTCTTATTTAGTTATTAGAAAGATTTAAAGTAGGCAAAAGAGTTGTATACTTTTGATCATTGTAAGACTGAGTTTGAAACAGAATTGTATACAAAGGTGGCACAGGTCGTGTATGAACTTTTACTGAAACTTGAAATAGAAGAACAAGTAAAAGAATCTATGAGAAACTGGGCTAAAGGTTTGGTTAAAATATACAGATGGATCAACGGAAAAACATGGGGTTGAAATTATTGAAATTTACACTAGGTTATAATCTAAATTTTTTTTATATAAAATGATGTGTAATTGATATATGTCACCAAAGAAATTGTCTAGAATGTATACATTTACATTAGAAATATGAACAACAAGAAGGGACCTTTTTCATGTTTGGTAGACATATAAAAAGCTAGGAAATTCACTGATTCAGAGAGTTTTACAGATTAATATACAATTGAGACCAGAGGTTCTTCTTTTGGGATTGTTAAACAAACAGTTTTTTGGGGGGAAGGCATGGAATTGTACATGATAACTGCAGCAAGATTATTGTATGCACAAAAATGGAAAGAGAGGGTACTACTTATAATAGAGAAATAGTTGCTAAAGATGATGGAACTTACTGAGATAGCTAAATTGATTTATTTTATCAAAGAAAAGGCAGTATTTACATTTATTACTGACTGGTAAACTCTTGTGGACTTTTTGCGTAAAAAATGATTTATGATTAGACAAGATAGATTATAAAAAGAAGAGAGTTATGTTGTAACAATAAAATAAGAGATAAACTTATAGTTGTCTATGTAACTGTAAGATGTTTCTTTCTTTTCTTTTCTAATTTTCTTTTTACCTTTTTCTTTCTTGCACTTTTAGCTTTCTCTTTTATTTCTTTCTTTTTCTTTTCTTTTTCCTACTTTATATTAGTTTGTATTGTTTTTTTATAATTGGCTGGTCTTTTAAAAAATCTTTAATAAAATAAATCTCCCCACCCCAGGAAGGAGGCAATGGCATGTAGACTTAATGGGTCCAAGTCTACATGGAGGGAAGTAAGCAGTGGGGTACCACAAGGTTCTCTCTTAGGTCCAGTATTCTCCAATATCTTCATAAACGACTTAGATGAGGGAATAGAAGGTGAACTTATCAAATTTGCAGATGATACTAAGCTGGCAGGAATAGCTAACACCCTAGAACCGTGATGGCAAACCTATGGTACACGTGCCACAAGTGGCACGCGGAGCCATATTGATGGATACGCGAGCTCAGGTCTGATTTTTGGTCCGTCTGGGCCCACTGGGAGTCGGGAAACAGGCTGTTTCCAGCCTCTGGAGGGGGTGGGGAAGGCCAGTTTTTTGCTCTCCCCAAGCTCCAGAGCCTTTCTAGGGGCCTGGGGAGGGCGAAAACAGCCTCCCCCGGAGGCCCTCCGGAGGCCAGAAATGGCCCATTTCCCAAATTCAAATGGGCCATTTCTGGCCTCCGGAGGGCCTTCGGTGGGTGGGGGAGGCCATTTTTGCCCTCCCGAGGCTTCTAGAAAGGCTCTGAAGCCTGGGGAGAGCAAAAAAACGGGCCTTCCGGTCCAACCGTAAGTTGGCAAACGTGCCATTTTCTGCCTCCGGGCAGGCAGGGAAGGCCGTTTCCGCCCTCCCCAGGCACTTAGAAAGCCTCTGAAGCCTGAGGTGAGCAAAAAAATGGGACTTCTGGTCCAACCGGAAGTTGGCAAACAGAACAGGGTTTGATGGGTTTGTTCTCCTATGTTGTGCCATATGTTTATTCAGCAATCCATCTACATTTAAAAGACAAAGGTGAAACGAAAGGTCTTCAAAGAAAAACACGGAAGTCCAATTGCCTCTTGAAAAAGCACCTTTGGGACATTTTTGCATGAACTTAACCTGATTTCGGTGTTTGGGTCAAAATGATGGTGGTTTGCACCACCTTAGAGACTTAGCAAGAGAGCCAGCTTGGTATAGTGGTTAAGGCATCAGGCTGAAACCCAGGAGATGGTGAGTTCTGCTCTCACCTTAGTCATAAGACCAGCTTAGTCACCTTGGGCCAATCCCTCTTTCAGCCTAGAAAGGAAGCAATGACAAACTATTTCTGAAAACTTGATAAGAAAACTGCAAGGACTTGTCCAGGTAGTTGTCAGGAATAAAGACTCACTTGAAGGCACCAAAAATAAAGGACAGTTTATTTCCTTATTTAACAGATTTATAGGTCACTCCAATTTCAACTGAAAAGTTGGATTGTTTGCAAAGTATACATAATGAGAATTAGGATTTCTACACTTTTTCCAGTTGTGTGTCCAAAAACAGAAATGACATTTCTGTTTTTGTTTGGCTATGATTAGTTGAGTCATCTGGACCATGAACAGTGGTAATAATTACCACAGCTAGTTTCAAAGAAAGTCAGCTTCCATCTGTAATTAGTGAAGCTGGCTTGTTTAGATTAATCGCAATTTTAGGTCTTTCTGCAGTTTATAGTTTCTGAAAAGCAAAAATGAATGCCTCTGAAGTTGCTCTCCTTGGCTAAGCTAGGTGGAACAAAACCAAAAATCTGTGATTTTTTTTTTAAATAGTTTTTATTAAGTTATTTACATTTAAAAACAAACAAACATACAAAACAAAAAAAAGAACATTATGACATTAACAAGTACAATATAAACATTTACAAAACATAAAAAAACGCATACAGCTATAGAGCAAAATCTGTGATTTTAATGATTTCAAGTAAAAACATTTTACCAAGAGTAGCCTAAATGTGGCCTTTTGCTGACACAGAATTTGCCTAACAAGTTCAGGAACCAATTAGTGTATTTTGGAAGTTGAAGTCCACACATAAAGTTGTTGACGTTAAGAAAGACTGCTCTAGGGCAGTGTTTCACAACCTTGGCCCCTTGAAGATGAGTGGACTTCAACTCCCAGAATTCCCTAGCCAGCAAAGCAAAGCTGGCTGGGGAATTCTGGGAGTTGAAGGCCACCCATCTTCAAAGGGCCAAGGTTGAGAAACACTGATCTAGGACAGGGGTCTCCAATCTTGACAACTTTAAGACTTGTGGACTTCAACTCCCATGCCAATTCAGAGATAAAAGTCATGACGTTGAATTTATTTTTAGAATCAAGTTGCCAAGCCTTTCTCATTTCTGAGATATTTAACGCACAAATTATAAAAGAAGAAAGCTGAAAGAAAAAGCACACAAGACATATACAGGTAGTCCTTGGCTTACTCCATTCGTTCCGCAACCGTTCAAAATAATCATTAATGAGAGAGCCAACCTAAAACTAAGGAGAAATTTCTTATCAGTGAGAACAAGTTCATCAGTGGAACAGCTTGCCTCCAGAAGTTGTGGATGCTCCATCACTGGAGGTTTATAAGAAAAGATTGGACAACCCTCTGTCTGGAATGGTATAGGTAGGGTTTCCTGCCTGAGCAGGAGGTTGGACTAAAAGATCTCCAAGGTCCCTTCCAACCCTGTTATTTTATGTTCTATGTTCCTGTGCACCCCTTGGGGTATTGTGGAAGTCCCCATTTTAGCTCTAAGATATAAAACTATATGCTTTTATATCTGATTATACTGTGACTCAGGCATCTCCTAGATCAGGGGTCTCCAACCTTGGCAACTTTAAGACTTGTGGACTTCAATTCCCAGAAGAGTAGAGTAGAGTAGAGTAGAGTAGAGTAGAGTAGAGTAGAGTAGAGTAGAGTAGAGTAGAGTAGAGTAGAGTAGAGTAGAGTAGAGTAGAGTAGAGTAGAAGTTGGAAGGGACCTTGGAGGTCTTCTAGTCCAACCCCTTGCTTAGGCAGGAAACCCTATACCATTTCAGACAAATGGAAGTAGGATCAAAAAGTTGGAATGATTGTGCCATTGAAGACTTGCCCCTTTTACATGTGACGCATGCATGCAAATAAGTTGGGGCTTCAATCAAGAAGTTACAGTAGCCATCTTGACCACTCCCCCCCCCCGGCCAGAAAATTGGAAAATGATAGGCTCTCAGGAACTAAGATTTTCAATTTGATGCTGGGTTAAAATAAATCATATTAATACACAAAATCATCCAATTTTTCTTAAAACCTTCCACCCTTTCACTTACAGAATCACATATGTGGGAAGTTGTTTTACATTTGTTCCCACAGTTACGAGTCTAATTGCCCCATAAGCATTTTTAAAAAAAATTATTTTGAGATGGAAAGTTACATTTTATCCTGTAAAAAGCACTTTTCTACCCTCGGGAAAATAAAAGTTCTATAAAATATTTCCGCAATGGTGAGAATTAGTGGTGGGTTCCTACCGGTGCGGTCCACTCTATAGCACCGGTAGCAGCCCGCTGGTGATGTCACAGTACCGGTGCAGTCAGTTGCCAGTGCCTGGGCGCCGCCATTTTTTTTAAAAAAAATTTTTTTAAATTTTTTTTTAAAAATTTATTCTGCGCATGCCCAGAAGCCGAGCTTCCGGCACTGCGCATGTGCTGCCTTCCTACCCCACAGTGAGTCCAAGCAGAGGAGGATGGCTGAGGGAGCGCGTGAGATGCTGAAAGAACGGGTGGCAGGAGCTATCTCCATTCCCCTCCCTTCAGCAGTCTAAGAAGCCATGAACGTGCGGTGATGATCCTAGGCATTTTTGCACGTTCGAGGCTTCTCAAGCTGCTATGGGGAGGGGGAATGGGCGGCAGGACCTATCTCAGTTCCCCTCCCTTCAGCAGTCCGAGAAGCCAGGTCCACCCAGTCACATGGCTGGCAAGCCACACCCACAAAATAAGCCACGCCCACAGAGTGGTAGTAACAAAATTAGGAACCCGCCTCCGGTTAGAATACTAAAAAACGACAGCAAGATGTTCAAATGTCCAAATTAAATTATGATAAAAAAAATTACATTTAAGAAAAAAGATGTGGGGGGGGAACCATCTATTTGACATTTTTCATTTTCACATTGACTTTTCGTTGTAACATTAATGAGCAGGTGCTGCAAAAACAGTGGGATAGACCAGAAATCTGTTTTTATTTCTTTACTGTCTTTATGCAGCCTATCTGCATAAATATATTACACAAATGCATGTTGGGGGAAAAAGAAGCTACCTGGGATTCAGGTTTTTATCAATTCAGAGACAATCTCTTGCCTTTGCTGCTTGCAGAAAAAAAATATCCCATTAATTCTGAAATTAAAAACAATGGTTTTATTCTGGATAACAACTAACTGTACGTGATTTAATCTCGAAAATCAAGATTAAAACATAATCTTCTATTTTAGACATAATGGGACATTCTTTTTTTATAAAGTTATCAGGCTCACAAGCACCAAAGTCAATTGGGGACAAGAATGCAGGGCCTGGACAGGATATTTAATTCTCAGTTTAATAAATCACCCAGCAGATAGAGTTGTTGTTTTTGGTTCACTGCACTGGTGACACTTTCTGCAATTTTTAGATGCAGCATTCCAGAAATGTTAATACAGATAATGGTAGTTCCAATGTATTTTTGAATCACAAATGGTAAACCTTTAAAAAAAACAGCGCAAACAGATTTTAACAGGATCTCACACTCTCTATCCATGAAATCAGATCGCAATACAATAATTCCCGGGGCTTTTATAAAAGCTGCAGGGACAGGAGTTGTTCTGCTGGGCCAGGGGTCAGCAACCTGCAGCTCTGGAGCCGCATGTGGCTCTTTCATCCCTCTGCTGCGGCTCCCTGTCACCAGTCGGCACCACAATTTTGAGAGGAGCTTCTGGTTGGGGGGGAAGCAGGGCATGCCAGGAGGAGACTCTATGGCAAGGGGCGGGTTTTACGGTCAGCTCCACAATTAATAGGGCTTTCAGTTAGGACTGGTAGAGGAAAAAGGACATCGCACTAGGAGGAGATTCTATGGTGGGGGAACCGGACTTCCGGTCAGCTCCAGAATTGATGGGGGGCTTCCGGTTAGGACCTTTGTGGCTCTTTGAGTGTTTATGGTTGCCGACCCCTGTGCTGGGTTCTGAAAAATGATATCATGCAAGTAGACTAGTGCATCCTACTGTAACGTTTTAATTGTTATCTGAATTTTTATTGTGGCTTATTACCTTTGTTTTATTGATTTTAAACCAACAGGGGTCATAACATTTTCGTGACATACAAATGAGAAAAATAAATAAATTTACTACCTTTGACTTTTGAAGGGATCATAGTATACTTTTGCTAATCCATTTCCTGTTCCAACCATGATTTGGTTCAGTTTAGGATGCCAGAGACACCGAACGACACTCTGTAAAGTGAGATGACAATGGAAATCAACAGAAGATCTGGACACACAGGTTTTCAATTCCAATACAACAGACCTGGGTATTCTGCAGCCCATAAGCCTGTCTGGCCTGTGGCAGGCAATGGCAGGGGGGCATCAGGGGCAGGGAGGCAGGGCAGCATCAGCAGCATGTGGGGCAGTAGTGGTCCTCCACAACAGTCCCAGTTTAGAATAGAATAGAATTCTTTATTGGCCAAGTGTGATTGGACACAGAAGGAATTTGTCTTTGGTGCATATGTTTCTCATGTGGCCCCTTGGAAAAATCAACTGCCCAGCCCTGAAATAAAAACGTATCACAGCTGAAGTCTCCTTAATCTCCAGTTGGAATTATTTTCATGAGGAAATGACTACAACAAAGAATTCTCACTTCCATACCACACTAATGAATATTAGCAAGCTGTGATACATTTCAACTAGATATTTTCTCCAGTATGCAAGGGGGGTTAGTCTGTAAAAGTAGGGTAGTTCTTCAGATAGCCTAGTCCAGAACAGTTTAGGACCCTAATAACACAATGGCCACAACATGAACATGGCTGCCACTGCATAACCTTCAGCAAATGCCACAGGGAAATCTGGCCATAATGATTTGCACATACTTTCAGCCTGCATTTGGTACACTTCATTCTGTGCCCTCAACAGAGACAGCCACATACAAGGCATGAGTCCTATAACGCTATTTAGAAAGTATTGAAATGTTTGTAAGCTGTACAAGGTTGACTCAGCCTTCCATCCTTCTGAGGTCGGTAAAATGAGGACTCAGATTGTTGAGGGCAATATGCTGAACTCTGTAAACTGCTTAGAGAGGGCTGTAAAGCACTATGAAGCGGTATATAAGTCTAAGTGCTATTGCTATTGCTATTTTATACACTCTAACGAATCTGTTTGTGACTGGATCATTACTCCTATCCCACTGGCTGCCAAGCTGAAATACCCCGTTTCTATGTGCATGTCCCTGATAACTCAGGGGTCGCTCTGCACACTCCTTAACACATTGAATACCAAACAAACGATGAGTACTGGGACAAAATTTCAATGTCAAAATGTGTTGAGTACCAAATTTGATGAGTTTCAAAGCAATGAGTACCACTGTATGTCATCAATATTGCTTAATTCGGGATTCTCAATTAAAATCTCCGAATAAAAGACATCAACAGATGCTAGTAACAAAGCTATTTATTTTCTGAGATTAAAAAAATCCAAACTGTCATACTTTTCCTTGAGCTGGGCTCTCATTTATGTCTTTTTGTAAGGATGAATTAAATGCTTTGCTTTTTTCGGTTTTATATTTTACAACAAAGCTCCAAATGAGACAGCTGTTGCTTATATTTCAACTGCACCCAAGAGACAATTAATTGAGTCAGAGTTGTTGCAAGTGCTATAATTAAAAGCCAGTTATAAGATTCGAAACACGTCTTCAATCAGATTTTGCTTCTTGCCCAAAGTCAACATACAGAGGCAATTTTGTGCATTTTGTTTTCACAAATCAGCACAAAATGTTGAGCTAACCCTTGCCCCTGCTTCTTAAGTTTGTGGACTTGAAAATTCTCATCTTTGACTAAAGGATTTGTGAAAAACATCTTTGATATTTGAAGGTAAAATGTAAAACTTGGTAACTTTAGAAATGCAAATTTCTTTAAAAGCCTTTCACCATTATCTTTAGAGAACGTAAAAGGTGATTCTTACATTTGAGGATAAGTTTGCAAACTAAGATAATTGATTATGGGCTATCAACTTGGTGTCAACTGTTAGCCAGCCACATAGACCAGTGGTCCCCAACCCCCGGTCCGCGGCCCGGTACCGGTCCGCAGAACAAATGGTACCGGGCCGCCCTGCTACTGTTAGTCACTAGAATCCAGAGAGTTAAAATGTTAAATTAAGTTATATTAATTTTGTTGTAACTGTATTTTATTTTGATGCCATGTTTAAATACAATTAAATTAAAATTGTTTATATTTGAGATTGTTTTGATTTAATAATCAACGCGACGCCGCAAACCCTCCCCCAGTGGGCCGCGGAAAAATCATCAAACGTTGACCGGTCCACGGCAATAAAAAGGTTGGGGACCACTGACATAGACCTTCTCCAAGGCTCTTCAGATCTCCCAGTAAGATACCCATCACCACAGCAATTAGATCCTTTCATCTTACTTCTAGCAATTCTCTCCTTCTCTCTCCTTCCACATTTCCCAGCATTATGGACTTTATATAAAGGAGCTGGTTCTTCACATAATAAATCCAAAATTTTATCATCTAAACCTGCTCACTTCTCCCTCAAGTGAGAATTCTGGATTGATTTGTTCTGCAATTCATTCATTTATTTTTCCTGATTTTTCTCCCAAGATTCTTCTCCTACGAAGTTCAAAAGCATAAATACTCCTTCTGTCTTGCTTCTTCAAATTCCATACCGCATGCAACATTCTGATCTTGGTAGGCAAAGGCAAGTCACAGCATCTGAAAATATTTTCCAAGACTGTCATGTATACCCTCCTAAGAAGTACTAGTCTTCAGGGTATTTCTTGACTCTACTTGCAGAAACAATGAGTCCAGGAAAATCTGCAAGCATGAGTAAACAGCCAATGCCTTTTGGGGGGTGAGTGGCCCTGCCCAAAGTATCTACTAGGGTTGGTGCTATTAGCATGTCATGCTGTCTCTTGATGAACAACTGCCCTGTTTTGACAGGAATTAAAACTTGTGTTGCCCCATAGCCTCCAAGCACCAATTCAGAACTTCCATGGCATCTCTGGCATAGCCTGAAGTTGTAATGTAAACCTGAGCAACATTAATATACTGATAACACTTCATCCCAAACTGATGGATGGAACACTGAGTCTTGAGGAAACTCCCAGTGGAGCAAGGGCTCAGGTGTTTCTAAGCACCACCATCTGGATAGGTAAGAGGAGAACCACTATAAAATAAAGCTGGTGACCGAAGCAAAGGGCTATTGGAAAAAGGTACATGCTTGGTTACAAGAAATTACAGAGAGAACAATGGAATTCACCCCATAATTTTTCCTGCTGGGGATAATGGAAAAACAACATCCAAAAAACATACAATATTTAATACTACATATTACAACTGCGGCAAGAATAACATATGCACAATATTGGAAAGACAATCAAATCCCACCAGAAAATACACTAATGGACAAAATATATAGATGTGCTGAAATGGACATGCTGACTATTCAACTCAAAGGACAATGCAACTCAGAATACTACAAAACATGGACTAGATGGTACAACTGGACTAAAAAAAGAGGAAAGACTGTGTGACAACGTGAGAAGAAAACGAAGATAGAAGAGACTGTAAATTTATGATTTAATGTGCATAATTGAGATATAACAATGTTGTAAAAACGGTTGTAGATCTGTATCAAAATATTCAGATGTTCAATGAAGAAAAATAATAATAATAGTAATAAAAAAAAAGCTGGTGACCACCCAACTCTTGTAGGTACACTGGAAGGATTCTCTTGTCAATGGTATTGAATGCTACCGAAAAATTTAGTAAGTACAAAAAGGACCCACCAAACTATCTAGGTATCAGTGTCACCCAACAGCATGACCAGTGTTTCTGTCCCATGGCCAAGCTTGAATTTCATATTCTGTTTTTCCCCCCTAGGGCCCTCTATAGCTGACTCCCCATTATTTTCTCCACAACCTTCTCCAAGAATGACATCTGGAGACTGGATGAAAATTTTCAAGACAGGTAGCTTAATATCTTCCATGAATACAGTTTATCTCCCAGAACCAACTGCTCACCTGGCATAAAGATAAATTTATGAAGGCATAAATTTTTGATATATTTCTCTCTTGAGATTCAAGGATATATCAAGTCTGCTGGAGGCAGTGGTTAAGCCACAACATTTCCACTTCCTCAGGCTCCATAAACTCAACAAAATCCCAGATTATCACATATGACATCACCTCTTATACCACAGTGTCTAAAAGAGGCCTAAACCCTAAACAGATAAGAGCATCCTTATCTGTAAAACAACTTGCAAGCTCATTTAGGCAGAGATGCAAGGTGGGAATCTTTGCATACAATAAGTAGGCTGTAGGATGCTTCACCACTCTTATCAGCACAATGTAGGTTTGCACATAAGTATTACCAGTTGCTTCTTAAAAACAGATCAACTGAAGGAATTGATTTGCAAGTCTGCTAGCAACAGAAAACGATACTAACCCTAATCGGAAAATAACTTATTTATAATAAGGATCAAACCAAGGTGACACATTAAATGTGCCTTCCTTCTGACATTGTGTTATTTTACTTCTAAAAGCCGTAGGAAGCTATGAGGAAAACAGCAGAGTCAACACTGTATAATGCAGAAAAAGGGAAATAGCTTTTCCCTCTGTAACACAATAAAACTGCACCAGCATGTAGATTATTTTGTACTTGGGGGAAAAAATTGTCATTGGAGACAGTCACGCACATTCAGAAAGCATCCTTCCAAGAAAGGCTGGCGTAAATTTAGTCCTAAATGCTTTGCACGAGCCTAAGAGCAAAACCACTTACTTTTCTTTTTCACATTTATTTGGCTTCCACTTCTGATTTTAGTTCCACATTAGAAAATAAACTGGCAAGTAATAGTTCATGATTACCCTGGAAATCCAATTTAAATTAATTTAATGCTAAATTATAGGGGGAAAGCAAAGTATATATTTGGCATTTGGCGAGTTGATAGAAGAGATGCAAAGATGGGGAAAGAAAACCCTGGGCAGATAGAAAAGATTAAGCAATGGCTGAGGCAAAAAATGGTTTGCGCTAGTATTTCCAGTTCTAAAGGATCCTACACGATGAATGTGTGCAACATTTTGATTGCTGATGATTATCTAAGTATTGGGGGTGGGGGGCTGGAGAGAACAAGATAGTTTGGGAATTATTTTAGGGTCCTTCCCCCGACTTTTTAAAACGTATGGCACGTGTTAGCCAGGGATCACCAAAGTAGCTGGCTGGCTCTGTGAAAGGAATTTTTTCGGGTGGTGTTATCTTGCCGGCGGGATGCCTGAATGCCAGTAGGCAATTGGAGGAGGCTTCTTTCCTGTCCCTACGCGGTTTATTCGCTCACAGGAATTGAGCCGCCAAGCTGCCAACCTCAGCGGAGCACAGGCTCAGCGTCTTACCATGTGAGACACCACGGCCCCTTTATGGATTATATAATAATTGTATTGGCTGTGTTCATCAAGACAGTCTTTGCCAGCAAAGTGCTGTAGGAGGCTGTCCAGGCCCAAAATTGGGTTATGTGGGCTCCCCGCACCCCATTTTGGCTGCCAGAGGGCCGGTCCTTTGCTATTTCCAGGCCGGCCCCATGGGCCAGATTTAAGCACCCTGCGGCCCGGAGTCTTTGAGTTTCACACCCCTGTTCTAGCTGAAGGGAAAAGGGAGCAGAAGAAAGTGCAGAAAATTTCTCTGCATGTCAGCCATGGAAAACCCATACGAACAATAAACAAACCCAACAGTGGGAAACATGGATTTGTCTATATTTATAAGCCAGAAATCACTACTGCAGTCATTTCATCCGATTTTGTTTTCTGATTTGCAATGAAAGCACAACAACAGTGTGAAGAACTACAAACTTTCATGAAGTTTGTTTGCCTTTTTAACAAATGTTTTGATTCTTTTAAGATGGCAGTCAATTTTCCCAGTTCTTCCACTAAGTCATATGAATGGTACAAAAGTGACTGGTTCATTGGTTCAAATAAGTGAGGCCTTCTCTATAAGGGGTTTACGAATGAGATTTAAAGCTGCCAAAGCTATCTATTTTGGGGAGATATGATTTTAAGACTTATCTATCTCTGTCACACTTATACATTTGGCCTTGGTCCAGGTCAGGTAAACAGTCTGAAGATCTAAATCGTTGCTGAAGTGCACAAAATACATAGCTCAGCAGCGCCTTTGAAGATTGTACAAGATTTATACTTTGCATCCATTTAAAATGAGATAAACAGAATCACAAGGTTTTTTGTGCTATAATTCTGATTGAGCTTAGCATAAAACTACTGCTTAGTTTGCTGACCACAGGAGTTATAAATCAGGATGGATACATTTCATATCATGGAAAAATAAAATATTGTAAAACATTTTCATTGCATATTGCAATGGACCTAAATATGTTCATTAATTTGGACCTATTACAAATTTGTTTTGCTATCATGAAGTGTGATATTGGTGGTGTGATAAGTATGCGTGTAAGTTTAGGCAACAAGTATGCGTGTAAGTTTAGGCAACAAGAAGCCCAAATCTCTTTGGATTTTCAGAAGCTTCTCTATCCAAGAGCTTCCGTAGTTTTGTTGCTGTTGTTGTGCTCTTCAAGTCAGTCTTGACTCCAGTTGACTACACAGACAAACCCACATAGTTTTCTTAGCAACATTTCAGAAATTGCTTGTCTTACCACCTTCTAAGGGCTGAGAGACAGTGACTGACCCAAAGTATATAGCCAAAGTCTGCCAAGGTTAACAGCAGAAATAACATTTTACAAAAACTATGCGGAACAACTTGGGGAGCCTCAGCCCCAACTCTTCGATGTGCAGCCCTTGGGCTTTGCTACTCTGCAGCGGAATACTGTGCACCTGTATGGTTAAACAGCTCACGTACAGGACTTATTGATGTTCAACTTAACCATACGATGAGACTAATTACTGGGTGTATAAAATCAATACCTAGTCACTGGCTACCAGTTCTTAGTCACATACTTCCCCCGCACTTACGACGACAAGAAGCCCTTATTCGGGAGTACAGCAAGATCCTGGTAAATTCCTCTCTACCCATACATGGATATATTCCTGATCTCTTAAGATGTCGATTAAAATCAAGAAATCCACCACTCTTGACAGCGCGTAAGTTGATGGCTGACCATCAGAACATCACACAAAAGTGGATGGAGGCGTGGAATAGCTGCACCCCAGAAGATGTCTCTGGGCATATTAGCCCTAGTAGTATACCTCCAGGATTTGGCCTACCCCGATACATGTGGGTGACATATAATAAAATTAGAACAACTCATGGGGTGTGTGCTGACTCCTTGCATAAATGGGGAAAGACACCTTCAGCACAATGTGATTGCGGGGCTCCTCGACAGATTATTCAGCATATAGTGAGGGAATGCCCTAACAGAAGATATCCAGGAGACTGTAGGGACTTCCTCTGCACAACAACGGCAGCTACTGACTGGATCTCCAAACTTGATATTAAGCTTTGAAATGTCATTTCTGTTTTCCTTTTTAGGTTTTTCTTACTGCTTTAACTGTTTTTAATTTGTAAAAATGAAGTGTTTTAATATTGTGTGTGACCAGCCATACGCTAAATAAATAAAATAAATAAATATAGCCAAAGTATGACCCAAAGGTCTAACACAAGATCTAGAACTCAGGATTTCCCACTCCTAGTTCAGCGCTTTAATCCCTAGATCAAACTCATTCTTTTAGCACAAATGTTGTGCTATGTTTATGTTGTGCCCTGGTATGTTTAAAAAAAATAAATCAATTCCTTGAAAGTTAGCTTTGTATGACGCATCCTTTCATGTGCAGCTTTTTAGGTGGCTTTTTGGCAGTGCGCATTTCAAATCAGGATTTCCAAAATTCCAAGAGCGATTCTGCCAATAATGAGTTTATGCCCTCTCTTTCCCATATTAAGGAATTCACTGAAGGGAGAAGGATTTGAGTAAGAAATCCAGTCCTATCAGATTTTCATGCTCTATGGCAGTGATGGCGAACCTTTTTTTCCTAGGGTGCCGAAATAGTGCGTGTGTGCACTATTGCACGCGCGTGCGTGCCCACATCCATAATTCAAAGACCCTCACTTGCCTCACCCTCCTGCACATGTGTGCGTGACTCCCCCCCACTACCCCATTTCCCGACTTCCAGTGGGCCCGGTGGGCCCATTTTTCGCCCTCCCCAGGCTCCAGAGGCTTTCTTGGAGCTTGGGGAGAGCAAAAACGCTCCACCCCCGCCACCCTGGAGGCCCTCCAGAGGCCAAAATTGCCCTCCCAGAGCCTCCGCGCGAGCCAAAAATCAGCTGGCGGGCACGCACATGCGCACTGGAGCTGAGTTAGGGCAACGGCTCACGTGCCGGCAGATATGGCTCCGCGTGCCACCTGTGGCACCCGTGCCATAGGTTCGCCATCACTGCTCTATGGGAATAAAGGCAGCAAAAAACTGTTATCTGTGAGAAACAAATCCACCTGAACTGTTGTAAATGGTTGCTCAAACCGCAAGGCCACATAATGATAGCACTATGGGCCACATAAAGGCCAGCATTTACCAAGAAGAAGAAGAGAAAAGTGTGCAACGATATCAAAACTGTAACATCCAAGTATTTCTAACTCTGAAAGTATACTGTGTGAGGCTGTTGTAGGGGATGACAATTTCATGAAAATATCTGAAGCGGATAATGTGAAACATAATACTGGCTGCACATGAGGGAAGTAGAAGTCCAACACATTAAAGGTTTTGTTATTATGAAATGAACAGTAATATTTTGAACTTACAGTATATAAAGTATCTACTTTGGACTTAATAAAGCTTAAATTGAAGCCTAAAAAAAAGAGAAGTCCAACACATCTTAAGGACACTACATTGAAGAGGCATCTTACTGGCATCCAAGCTTCCATTCGCAGACTGAGGAATATAAAGAGCCATTCCAGAGAAATTCTGTCCTGTCTGAATGAGGAACTAAAGATAGGCAGCCGACCTTTGGCCAAATAACTCCCTTGAGTTTGGGGGACAAAGAAATTTGTGACTTTTAACTACATCTATTTATTACAGGCTACTGACTCATGCCTTAATGGGTCCAGTGCTAAAATAACTCGTTAACACAGCGCTTATCTGGCAGTGGATTAACAGACTAACAAAATTGGAAGGGACCTTGAAGGTCTTCTAGTCCAACCTCTGCTCAAGCAGGAAACTCTACAACATTTCAGACAAATGCTTGTAAAATCTCTTCTTAAAAATCTCCCATGTTGAAGCACTCACAACTTCTGGAGGCAAGTCGTTCCACTGATTAATTGTTCTAACTGTCAGAAAATTTATCCTTAGTTCAAGTTCTCTCCTTGATTAGTTTCCATCCATTGCTTTTTGTTCTGCTTTCAGGTCGTTTGGAGAATAGGTTGACATCCTCTTTAAGGCAGGAAACTCTATAACATTTCAGACAAATGGTTGTCTAATCTCTTCTTAAAAACTTCCAGTGTTGGAGTATTTACAACTTCTGGAGGCAAGTTGTTCCACTGATTAATTGTTCAACTGTCAGGAAATTTCTCCTTAGTTCTAAGGTGCTTCTCTCCTTGATTAGCTTCCACCCATTGCTTCTTGTCCTGCCTTCAGGTGCTTTGGAGAATAGCTTGACTCCCTCTTCTTTGTGGCAACCCCTGAGATATTGGAACACTGCTATCATGTCACCCCTAGTATTTATCTAATTTACATAGCTGCCCATCTCACACACAAAAATTCTGGATGGTGTATAACAAATGAATAACAAATGAATAAATCTGTAAAAACGCTATCATTAATTATAAAAACATTAACAGCTATGAAAAAAACCAAAATGAACAAGGAAATAACAGATGAAGGGATGTTAAAGGAGACACATCACTAGTTCGCCCATCCCTTGGAGTTCCCAGACTTTCTGCCTGTTTATAGTTTTAAAATGACTACTTGCGGACTTCAACATGGGTCAGAACGATATAGAACGGTGACTAAGAACTGCTGCTAAGAAAACAGTATGGCTTTAAATGCTTGCTTCTCAAGAACCAATGTTACTCTCCGCCTTAGTGCTGGTGAAGCTGTACAATGGGGTTGCTTGAAGAATGTTGTTCTGATTTGTTGTACTTGGCAGCCCTTGTTAGTAAGATAAGAAGGTCATGAGCAAGAAAGGCTCTGAACACATAAGGAGAATTGTTCATATGGACAGTTAAGAGAGAGGGAGGGAGGGAGGGAGGGATGGAGGGAGAGAGAGCCCACAAACTGGGCTTATTTTGGCTAACCTGAAACTACCCGTTACTGTACTTTTCATTTAAAACTATTTTTTAAGGTAGGGATTCAAAAGAACACTATGTGCATAGCAATTACAGACATGTAAAAAAGAAAGTACACCCTACTTGAGTCCTATAGTTTTACATATCAGGGCATACTGTACTAAAAATCATCTGGTTCTTAGGAGTTCTTAAAAGTAGGTAAATAGAACCTCAGATGAACAACACAACACATGACATATTACATCATGTCCTCATTTATTTTAAAAAAAGAAACAAAATGGAGAAGCTAATAAAACTACACGTAAGTTTATTCTATACTAGCCAAACTTTGGATGCACCCCAGGGAAATAATAACAAAAAAATACCGACAAAGGCCACTGGTTCTAAACTTGACATTACATAAGTAATATGCCAATATTTTCCTATTTTCGAAAGGCAATTCATAGTAGCATATATTTGTTTAGCAATATGCATGTAACATTTCACATCAAAGTTATAAAGGCTGAGTTGGAAATGTTTGTAGATAGAGGCGAGTAAGATACTATAACTTGTTTTAGCATCTATTAAATTATAACTGGATACTTGTATGACATAGACATGGTGCCAGTATTGTAGGTGAACTAGAACATTTGGTGCCAAAGTGACAAATCTTGTTACATTTATTAATCACGCTGCATAAGCTTCTAAGGTCATTTCCAACGTGTTGATTTATAGCATCATATAAGCTCCCCTAGCATTCACTACGGCAATATACAGCTTGTCTTTATTACTGATGTACTGCCATTAGTGAAGGATGCATGATGATGTAAGATGTTCCCAATCACTGCTGTAGGAATGGTATAAATGTGAGCTTTACCTATCTGACAAAATTGTGGTGAGGCTGAAAATAGACGGTACCATGTACGCCATTCTGAAGAGAAGGGATGGGAAAACTGCAGCTCCTCAGATTCATTTTATTAGATTTACACACTGCCTTCCTGTTTATAGAAGCACTCAACGTGGAAATTTGTGTTGCTGAAAGTCTGCAGGAAATTACCAACTTTCATCTGTAAGATCTTTTGCAACTAGCAAAAATGATTCTCCTCATCCTAAGAAGGTACATGTCACAGGACCAAGAAGAAGGGCCTCTTCTGTGGTGGCTCCCTCCTTGTGGAACATCTTCCCTGAGGAGATAAGATTGGCTCCCACTATGACACCCTTTCTCAAAACCCTGAGGAACTGATTTGCCAACAGGCCTGGTGAACCCAGAGTAGATTGGAGCCCCTCATCTGGATTATTTGATGAACTGATTATTGTCATCAGAGGGTGAAAGGGGGGTTATTGCTGTTTATTGCTTTTATATTGGGATTATATCTTTATAAGCCTCCCTGAGTCACTGATAGTGAGTTGGGTCGCCATATAAATTTTCATAAATAAATAAATCTGGCTAGATAACAAGACTTCTGGAAGAAGGGAGGGGAAAGTTATCACTGCAGGGGAAGGAGGACAATGAAAGCAGCTATATTTTATTTATTTAAATGGATTTCTATGTCGCCCAACTCCCAGGGGACTCTGGGCGGCTCACAACATGTCAAAATCCATTCCACAATATAAAAAAGTACAATAATTAAAAACTACAAAAATTAAAAAGAGTATCTATCATTCATCATCAAGGGGGGAGACCCATATCTGGTCTAGTTGGTCTCACTTTCATATATTTTATATAAATTTGATTAATAAATAAAAGTAAATATATAAAGTTGCACACCTCTTTTCGTATAAATCTCACGATGCCGCATTCATGTATGAAAAGCCTGTGTTGTAATGCTGTCTTAATGCACTGCAAAACAGTGCTGCCTAAATGCCTATGGATAACCCGGTAGGTTCTCACATTACCCCATCTAGAAAAAAAAATGTTTGGAATAATAATGCACTTTTCCCATAAAAACTTAAAAGTGGGGTGGGTGGGGGTTGGTGAACAAAGGCTGTCATGATTAAGATAGAAAGAAATGCTAGACATCTTTTTGGTCAAAAACCAAATGGTCAGAACTGGCCATTAAGTTTCCATTAAGCATCAGGTTCATTCACAGGCCAAAATCAACTGGCTATTTACCAAGCAGTTTTAAACAGTAAGTTTACAGCCCTAAAGCAATTTAAAATTATCTCTGTTGTCTGGACAGCCCCCTCCCCGCTGTCTGATAAAATAAAACCAAACAGCTGTAAAAAGTGTTTTTCTTTACATGCTTACCAGTCTTGTTTCATGTAATGAACCAATTAAGAGGTAGTTTATCCTTTAACCCAGTTAAGTGTTATTAGTCTGTCCAGAGCTACCCTGTTTCCCCCAGAATAAGACGTCCCCTGATAATAAGCCCAACTGGGCTTTTGAGTGCATGGCAATCAGGCCAAGCGCTTATATTTCAAAAAAATATAAGACAGGGTCTTATTTTCGGGGAAACACGGTATAACGGGGGACCCAAACTTAATTCCTCTATCCTTCCTTCAATTTCAGAGACACCATCTGATTTTTAACTTAAAAATATGATTAAGAAGCAACCAATATTCTTTGGCTGGCATGGAGTTATTTTCTTTCCATTGATTTCTTAATTAGATATACCATACTTACTGTAATCATATCAAAAGTTAGCAAATGGATATTGAATTCTTTTTTTTTTAACATTACAACAAGACTTTGATTCTAACTCCAAAACAGATTATTGAAATGTTGCAGCCTAAACCATTCAAATAATATCACATCTCAAAAGAAAAGGGCAACATAAGCAAAGCACAGAACCTAATAATGCCTATTAATCTCGCAAGTGAACTCAGCAATATACAGATGGACAAAAGCCATTCAGTCCACTGGCTGTCAGAGTACAAGGGACAGAGAAAAATATGGTGCTCCAAAATTATTCAGACCAAACTATTTAAAGAATGCTGTGCTCTAATCCATATCTAGTATATTCTCCATCTGTCTGGGTATTCATCATCCTATTCAGATAGAGTTTGAATATGTAACATCCAAACACACTTTCACTTTCTTAACATATTGATTGATTGATTCATAATATTCACCAGTTGTCCTCCTTCCCAAAGCTTACAGAGGAAAATCCATTAATCATCCTTAAAGATATAATACGCATTTCTTCATTTTATACTGGAGTTTGGAACAAACTACAATATGATACAATATAAAAATAATGATTCCAAGCAACTGCACTCATTGTAGGTTGTCCACCCCACTCCTACACCTAATGCAGTTTACAAACAAAATTTGCTCTTGTAAACAGAATTAAACTACCAATAGTCTCAAAGAAATAAGGTAATTTTGAAAAGTTGCTTCAAGGCAGTGTCACATCAATTTACGATTTATTATAGAGCCGTGGTGGCGCCGTGGTTAGAATGCAATACTGCAGGCTAATTCTGCTCACTGCCGAACTGCTGGCAGTTCGATTCTCACCGGCTCAAAGTTGACTCAACCTTTCATCCTTTCGAGGTCAGTAGAATGAGGACCTAGATTGTTGGGGGCAATATGCTGACTTTGTAAACCACTTAGAGAGGGCTATAAAGCAATATATAAATCTAAGGACTATTGCTATTGCTACTTTAAGAAAAACGACTAACGGTGAAAGAGGAAAAACTTTATATGGAGAAATTAAGCTAGGGATTCCTCAAGCTTGGCCCAGAGTATCTGGAGGGGAATGAGAAGACTCTATGATGTTAATTGCCTTAAAACTTTTAACTATTTCAAGACTTGGGATCCAGAAGACATTAAGTAATATTAGCTTCTTGTTTCATTAGCTCCATGGTAAACTACCATCTTGGTATCATTATCAGCCTTAAGGCTCACCCCCAGTCCAATCACATGCAACATCGGATATCCAGGACAAACAGGGACTGGGATACAATTCAGAATATAACAGAATAGCAGAGTTGGAAGGGACTTCTAGTTCAACCCTCTGCTCAAGCAGGAGACCCTATACCAGTGATGGCGAACCCATGGCACATGTGCCACAGGTGGCACGTGGAGCCATATCTGAGGGCACGCAAGGCAGTGCCCTATGCCAGCTGATTTTCGGCCTTCTTTTCAGCCGTTTTCGCTCTCCCCAGGGTTTAGGAAAGCCTCCTGAAGCCTGGGGACGGCGAAAAATGCCCCAACCGGAAGTTCGGAAATGAACTTCCGGTTGGCCCGTTGGGCCATTTTTCGCCATCCCCAGGCTTCAGGAGGCTTTCCTGAACCCTGGGGAGAGTGAAAAACAGCCCAATGGGCCTACCGAAAGTCCAGAGGCTTCAGTGAGGCCTGTGTGCATGCGCAGGAGGGGGCAGCATAGGGGGTTGAGTGCATGCGCAGGGATGCAGTGTGGGGGTTGTGCGCATGCACGGGGGAGGGCATTGCATTATGGGTGTGGGCACGCACACCCGTTTGGCACCAGAGCCAAAAAAGATTCGCCATCACTGCCCTATACCATTTCAGACAAATAGTTGCCTAATCTCTTCTTAAAAATATCCAATTATTTTTCTTGGCTTGCCCTCTTACAGGCTGTATTGTTTTTAATGAACTGCATAACTCACCTTTCCTACAGAAAACATGCATTATTATTACTGACTGATGGGATGAATTTATTATAAGGGATCACATAATTATCCAATACAGGAATAGTACCCTCCATTTAACTGAATTTTCTAGAACATCAAGCTTGCATTTAATTGCATGCAATCTAAAGTTAATAAACAAAATTCAAAATTCATCATCCTGAGAAATAACTATCATTCTCATACAGCAATAAAATAAGTAATATACTGAACTTTGGCTTACCGCATCAGTGACATCGATCTCATACATTTTTTTAAATGTTTCCCGATCAAAAAAGAGAAGTTTTGCATTGCCATGTCCTTTCTTAACAGAAATGCCAGTAACAAGTAATTGATCATCTGGGCTAAAACAACAGTCGGTCCTGTACACAATATAATACAGATTAGTTTATTTTTTTTGAAATCCAATTTATATAATATTTCAAATCTATGTTAAAACGATAACTGCGTTTGGCAATTAAAATCAAAGCGGCATTCCAAATAACCCTAACTAGAAAAACCAACAGAGATTTCTCCTGAAGATTTCAACAACCAGAATAAAAAAGTGTCTCATGTGTCTACTTTACAAAATAAAGAGAGTTTTGAAATCTATAATTCAGTAATAATTTAGTGGGCCATAATGTCTATTTCTAGCAATATGATACCCAACCATTTTATATGACAAATTGTAAACAGACCCATTTTCAAAATCGTTTTTCATGTTTCCTCTCAAAGCAATAAACAAACGCATAGATTCTTTAAAATTAATTTGAGGTGAAAGCTAAGAGCTTATAGACAAGTAGTGAGTAAAAGCAATATGCTAAATCAATTTATATCAAAAGCTTTAAAAGCTCCAGCATTATCCCTAAAATCTGGGGGAGATATAAGTCTTGCTCTCTGCAAGCTAAGCAAATTGGAATGAAGTCCTGTTGGAAAACCTGGTCTCTCCCCCTTTCTTTCATCCCATGCCAATTTCCATCTGAAGTTTATTGTTGAAAAAGGTGTAGCGTGACATTGCTCATCAAAGTTTTAAGGCTTAATATTCACCATGATTCCTGTCCAAAGTAGATATGGAACCAAGGAGATTTAATACCATAAACATATGACCTTGCAAAGTATTATTCACCCAGCCTTGCAAACCTTTAAAGTGGCTACAGCCAGTATACTGGTGTAGCAGAGGTGGGTTCCTGCCGGAGCTGCCCAGTACACAGCTCCGGTAGGGAGCGGCTGATTGCGCAATTTGCTCGCGACCGCTCTGGAGCCCTCTCTGCCGGTCCACCGTGCGCGTTGCCATTTTTTCCCGTGAATTTTTGGCCGATTTTGCTTCTGCACAAGCGCGGAAGCAAAATCGCGCCAAAATCTTGCGAGGGGACGCGTGTGCAAGAGAGATTTTGGCAAGATTTTGCTTCTGCGCATGTGCGGAAGCAAAATCGTGCTGAAATCTCATGCACGTGCGCGTCACCTCGTGAGATTTTGGCGTGATTTTGCTTCCGCGCATGCGCAGAAGCAAAATCGCGTGAGGGGGAACGCGCACGTAGTGAGCGCACGCGCGCCCGAAGCGTGGAGATGCGGGCGCAGCGCACCGGCACCGGTAAGTGAGGAACCCGCTGCTGTGGTGTAGGCTTTCCCAGCTATCATCCATGAAGCAATGATAAGTTTTAGGGCCAAATGGTGATAAACCAAGGCCATTCAGCTTGGCCAAACTTATCACTGTTTCATAGTTATAGCCATGCTTTTGCTGGACACTACTTATGCTATATCCTTATTTGGATTAATATGGCTCATCTTCACTAAATCCAAAAAGCCCTTCAAATCTATGTCATCATGCAACTCACTATTAGCAATTTAGAAACAAGCATATGTACTATTAAAAAAAAAAGTAAACTGGATTTCTTTCAAGTAAAAAGATTTTTGGATCCTTGAGGTAAATTGAGTGCAACTTTTACAACTTAACAGTCCTATGAAATATTTCCTTGCAAGATAATTCATATTTCATAACCACTGAGCCAATGTTTTAAATCAGATACGGGGAACTATGGCCCTTTTATGACTTGTGGACTTCAACTCCCAGAATTCCTGAGCCAGCATGCTCAGTCAACTCATAAAAGAGTCACAGTTCCCCATCCCTGTTTTAAATGGAGGTTTAAAACTTTACCAATGCAATCTATTTCTTGAAAACTGGTAAGCCAAAATTGCAGATATGTTGAGTTCAAGCCAAGCAAAATTCAGAAAATGTTTCTCCAGTGAACTAATCTTGATCCATTTCTGCACATCACTTTTCACTAAAAATTATAAAAAGCTACTTACATGGGGAAGAAACTTGGTAGGCCACTGATAGAATTAAGAGGTGATTTAAACTGTCTGATGTCCCAGGTTTTTAAGGTATCATCACCTAGTAAATAACAAACATTGAATATCCAATGGTTAAAATGCAATTATTATATTAAAAAGTAAAGATATTAATTCATGCATCAAACTTTTCAGTGATTTTCTCTATCAAATGTTTTGCTCCAAGAGGAATTGTAAATAATACACCTAGAGCAGTTTCAAAGAATAAACAAAATAACACTTATCATAAATGAACTACAGTACTAGTTGAACATTTGGTTAGTTTAAAATTAAAAGAAAAAACTTTTTAACTCTCCCCTGCCAGCACAAAAGAGGAGAAAGGGATATTCATGTGAACTGAAGATCTTTTCTTAGAATAGAAAGCTGTAATTTCTCATTGTGCTCAAATGGGATGTAATATCTCCCCCCCTCCCCAAAGCAGGGGTGAAATTCAATTTTTTTCCCTACAGGTTCTGTGGGCGTGGCTCGGTGGGCGTGGCAGGGGAAGGATACTGCAAAATCTCCATTCCCTGCCCATTCCTGGGGGAAGGATATTGCAAAATCTCCATTCCCACCCCACTCTGGGGCCAGCCAGAGGTGGTATTTGCCGTTTCTCCAAACTACTCAAAATTTCCGCTACCAGTTCTCCAGAACCTGTCAGAACCTGCTGAATTTCACCCCTGGTATTAATGCTTTTGTTGTAGTTATTGCTTAATTATTTATTTGCATATTTTTTTAGCAGTATGAGCTGTTAAGTATTACATATCTGAGATGGGTAGCTATGCAAACTGAATAATAAATTTAAAAAAAAAAAATACAAACCAAGACTGCAGTGCTCAAGTCACAAGTTCTACACTATGTACAAACACTAAGTAATTCAACTGTCGAAATACTGTATATGCAGAAGAACAACTGCATCTGGCCAATGCTCAAATATCTTTCACAAAAAATAAATCGCAATCAAGGTTCCTACAGCCTTGACAGACTAGGCCTTGACATGATCATTTCTCTGGAGGAATGATATAAAAGAGAGAAACTCAGGCAGATGACTCTTGTTAATATTTAAAAAAATATGTTAGCAAAAATTTTCTTCCTTCACTGCATCAAACTACAGGATCTAAAGTTTACAACCTACTTCCTCATCTGCCAGCCTTAATCAAAGTTAATATTACATCATCATCATTAACCATGACTATTAACATTCATCATAGTTTCCTCTAAATCTATATTATAAACTAGTTTGGGTGGTTAACAGAAAATCCTGATCAGTACTGATCCTAGAGATGATACTTCAAAACCTTTTAAAGAACTATGAGATAGAGAAAGTAAATAGAAAAGCCTTTGTAAACCAAAACTGGAGGGATTATTTCGATATTTCTGCCCTGATAGTTAAAATTAGATTTATCCATTATTTTTGTGTCTGTAAGTCCAGAATCAGGGAATTTTATTCAGCCTTGGATATTCACTGAGTGATTGACAAATATCGTCTTTCAACTTATCTTACATCACAGGGGTACCATCACAAGGAGAACACTGGAGGAAAGAAATATTTAATCTTTGAGCTTTAGTAGAAAAGAAGGACATAAAGAAAAATAATCTAAGGACTAGAGGAAAAAGTTAAATTTGGGCAACCATTTGTCTTAAAATAAAGAAAAGAAAACGAGATTTGACATCACTAAAATCTGTCAAGTATGGAGAATGTTTTTCCCTCTTTCTTTTCTTTTCTTGGAGTCTACTTCTATAAAACGAAGCTACCAAAGAGTTATCACCTCTGTGAATAGCCATAACAATGTTTTAAAGACCCGTGATGGCGCAGTGATTAGAATGCAATACTGCAGACTACTTCTGCTGACTGACTGCCGGCTGCCAGCAGTTAAGCAGTTCGATTCTAACCGGCTCAAGGTTGACTCAGCCTTCCATCCTTCCGAGGTCGGTAAAATGAGGACCCAGATGGTTGGGGCAATATGCTGACACTTTTAACCACTTAGAGAGGGCTGTAAAGTACTGTAAAGCGCTATATAAGTCTAAGTGCTATTGCTGTTGCTATTAATGTTCTTGCTTAAAACTTAAAATTGAAATTTTGTATAGTTAATTGCCAAATTCAGTGCAGTACTCCAAATTGCAGTACTTATCCTCTATTCGTTACGCTTAGTAACAGTAACATTTTCTTTTCCTTTACTTCATTTAGATCATGAATATATATATTAAATATTTTCTTAGTTTACTTCACATCTCTACTAAAACAAGTTCTTTCCTTTTAACACTAGCTTTCCAATTTAACGTTCAACTTTCCATTTTAAAAAGACTTCAAAGTCAACTTACAATATTGGTCCTGTTGTAACATACCATGTCAAGTAGAAGTTTCACCCATTTGTCTTGTGGCTTTTATATGGTTCTAACATAATTTCCAAAGACTAGAAAAGATAGTGAAACCCTAGTACAGCTGATACTCAGAAGCAGCTACACCCAGTGTTTGTGGCATCACAAACTTGCACATGTAAAATCATTTTAAAACAAAATATACTGACTGCATAAATTTGTATCATATCAAAAGACAAGACGATATCTCTACAGCTTAATTTCAACCTATTTTTATGAACAAGCCAAGCATACATCACTAAATATCTTTTATTACACTGCATTTTATATAGTCAAGAATGTTTTAAGAGCTATTTTCAGGGTCAGAAGTGTTTCTTTAACTATCACTTTCTGTCAAGTTACAAGCATATGCTCAACAGGAATAAAATTGGGAATGCATATAAGCAATTCTTCCGTTGTTCCTTTCCCCTTGTCCATGCAAGTGAGCCATTTCACATCTCCGACAGGCAAACTGCATCACAGAACAAGGAATACTTCCAGGATTTCATTGGAAGTTTTTATTCCACCCCAAACAGAATTCTGCCTTTGATCCTTTGCATTTGGGCAGGCGTGTCTGACTGTTGACAACACATCTGCTATTACTGGGGTTAAGGCCCAGAACAATACTTAAAACGACATTAAGTCATCCTTTAAGACACATGAAAATGAGAAAAATAAAATAAAATTTGGTATAATACCTGCAAAAGCCATTTTACTTAATGCTATTTTCATAATGAATTGTGTTTCATAACTTTAGATTATGTTACAGTGTAAATCAGGTATAAACATTGTATATTGCAAGTGCAGGCTGATAAATTTCCTTTGGTGACTACAAACTTTGTGGGCCTAACATTTGTGCGTCTTCTTTTTGGCATGAGGGGGTTTGGCAGGAGGTCATTTTTAAGGATAGCACACCCACTCCTAGTTTGACTTAAGGATTGCAGCAGACATAAAGGTCATAAGTCTGCGGTGGTCACTTGTTTTGTTTATAGTTGCCAGAATTGCCAATCCTAATTGTTAAGTGAAAATTCCCTGAAGTTTTGAAACAGTTAATGCTAAAATTAGCAGCCCGATATTTAATTTCCATGCTTCACTCTGTATAAACGGTAGCTCACAGTTGATGCTTTCGTGAACGTTTCTTCATATCCACCAGTCATTGCAATGAAATTAACAGTGGAAAAACACCATAATGATTTAAAAGCATATAGTAAAGCTAACTGTGCTCAAGGATGAAGGAGTTGAAAATTTGGTAAAGGAGTATTGCTTTAGGGCAGGGCTGTCAAACTCCCAACCCGCAGGCCGGATGTGTCACACGCTGGCCATGCCCATGCCCGGTTTAGCAAAGGGGGGGGGGAAGTCCCAATACGTCATGTGCCGCCGCTGTAATGACATGAGTTTGACACTCCTGTTTTAGGGTAACTCCTGCTTATCTTAATAACATCTAATTCTGCCAGTGAGTGACACAGATCCACACCTGATAATGGACCCAGCTGACCTGAGACTCCTGTCTCTGCTCCTTGTCCTCCCCCATTTTTTAAGCATTTAAGTTGTAACGAAGATGATGCGCTTGATTAACATACTCATATCCTGACTCAGGATAGTCATATAGTTTCGGCATACAACCACCCTTAGGCAAATGGGCAATGTGAACTAGGCGTAAGCTTCTTCAAAGCAGGACAGAAATGCCTTTGTTCTCTTCCCCATCCCCAAGGTTGGCAACCAAATTTTGCTCTATGAATTCAGCACTAGCTTTGGCCAACTTGAATCCAGCACTATATATAGAAGGCAATGTGGTCACTTACCTCCCCGACTGGCAAGAACGGTACCACTATAGGAAAATGTCAAACTTGATGTATCAGTGCCTGGAGCGTGTGCTTGTCTGCAGTGAAACTTGGTATGAACCTGTGTGCGGAGCAAATGAATATTACAAAGGTTTGCTAATTTTAGACAAAGTGCACCTGGTTCTTTGACAACATCAAATGCTTTTTATTGCATTCTTGGATTAAACAACTAGTAAGCAGTTTCATAATCTCGGGTATTAGAGAAAACATGACAGCTGACATTCAGCTATTCTTGTTCATCACCTTTTATATACATTTAACAGCTTAAGTGTATATGCGAGGCTAAGGATTTGTAACACTTCCAAATATTTAGCTTTAGGGTCCAAAACTAAAATAATGTAACCATAGCAATAGCAATAGCACTTAGACTTATATACCGCTTCATAGTGCTTTATAGCCCTCTATAAGCAGTTTACAGAGTTCAGCATATTGCCCCCAACAATCTGGGTCCTCATTTTACCGACCTCAGAAGGATGGAAGGCTGAGCCAACCTTGAGCCGGTGAGATTTGAACAGCTGAACTGCAGCTAGCAGTCAGCTGAAGTAGCCTGCAGTGTTGCACTCTAACCACTGCGCCACCTCGGCTCTATGCAATAGTAATGTATAAACATCTCTCTCTTTTATATGAGTTAGAGGCAAATATGTATGAGTAAGATATAAAAATATTTTTAATCGGGAGAAAACATTCCGATCCTTACTCTGGAATAGAAAATTCAAGACCACAAAATGCTTCATCTTCTTCTGGACGTATCTTGAAAGTAAAGAAATCTGGGAAAGTTGGATGCCAAGTCTGAGAAATGCCAAGAAGCCTGGGTTAAAGATTTTTTTAAAGTCCCAAAAATCAGAGTGTCATTTGACTTCCTACATGCTGCTATGAAAATGCATTCCTTAGGGTTGGGAGGGGGGTTTAATTAAAATACTTTTTAAACAATAAACTTTGTTTATTAAAAGATGAGCAATTTTTTGTAAGCTCTTTCCTCTTGAGGTTTGTTTTAGAATAGAATAGAATAACAGAGTTGGAAGGGACATTGGAGGTCTTCTAGTCCAACCCTCTGCTTAGGCAGGAAACCCTACACCACTTCAGACAAATGGTTATCCAACATCTTCTTAAAAACTTCCAGTATTGGAGCATTCACAACTTCTGGAGGGCAAGCTGTTCCATGGATTAATTGTTCTGTCAGGAAATTTCTCCTTAGTTCTAAGTTGCTTCTCCCCTTGTTTAGTTTCCACCCATTGCTTCTTGTTCTACCCTCAGGTGCTTTGGAGAATAGCTTGACTCCCTCTTCTTTGTGGCAGCCCCTGAGATATTGGAACACTGCTATCATGTCTCCCCTAGTCCTTCTTCTCATTAAACTAGATATACCCAGTTCCTGCAACCGTTCTTCATATGTTTTAGCCTCCAATCCCCTAATCATCTTTGTTGCTCTTCTCTGCACTCTTTCCAGAGTCTCAACATTCTTTTTGCATATATTTAGAAATATATTTTATAAATGTGGATTACATTTTAAAATATTAGAATAACTTCCTCATATCGCTTACTGGGTTCAGAAGGAAAAGTGACAACGCTCATACTGTAGTGAAAAAATATTGTCTTCTCGCTGATCTGTAAAACGGAATACCTCAATCACACATACATTTCTCACACATACCAAATCGAAATTATAAAGGACTACAAGTAGTCCTCCATTTACGATCACCATTGAGCCCAAAATTTCCATTGCTAAGCAAGACAGGTGTTGAGTTTTGCCCCATTTTACAGTTTGCTCCATTTTACAACCTTTCTTGCCACAGTTGTCAAGTGAATCACTGCAGTTGTCCAATTTGGTAACATGGTTGTTAAGTGAATCCAGCTTCCCCATTGACCCTGCTTGTCAGAAGATCGCAAAATATGATCACATGATCCTGGGACACTGCAACTGTGATAGACACATGCTGGTTGCAAGCATCTGAATGGGGATGCCTCCACAGTCATGTGAGAAACAGTCATGCCATGTCAGTGCCGTTGTAACTTCGAATGGTTACTACGGTAAACAAACAGTCGTAAGTCAAGAACCATCCCTGTCACCTTTTCAGGCTGAAAATTTGGGTGTGTCTTATACTTTGAATGTAGCCCCGCCCACCTGCCTCCTCTTCCAGGCTGCAGAGATTGCCACAGACAATGGCTTGCGTTTTTGGGCTCCGTGCCTCGGGTTTTCAGCCGCCAAACACTCAGCTTGAGAGCTGTTCAAGGCTGCGGGGATCGCGAAAGCACATCGGCGCCAATCACCGCCTCCACGCATCGCATTTTTTGGGCTCTGCGCATCAAGTTTTAGGCTTCCGCATGCCCTGTTTTTGGCCTCTGTCGGGTCGCATTTTTGGGTGGCGATCGGCAGCGATGTCTTTTGGCGATCCCCGCAGCCTTAAACGGCTTTCAAATGGAGCGTTTGGAGGCTGAAAACGCGAGGCACGAAGCCCAAAATGGCAACCCGGAACAGCTGCTGCCTTGTCTTACCGCTTCCGTGCTTCGCCTGCTTTACTCACTGGAGCTTCCTCCGCCGATCAGTTGTGCTTCTGAAGCTGCTTAGAAGCCCCAACGAGGCGCGTGTGAGCGAAGCGAGCACATGCACGCATGCGCTCACAACCAGCGAACTAATGTGCTGAAGCTGACCAGGCTAAGGATGCTGGTAGGCAGAGGCAGAATTCCCCCCCCCCCCCGCTTGTTTTCCTCCTCCAAAACTAAGGTGCGTCTTATACTCTGAAAAATACGGTAAAACATTAAACTTCTGACATCTCCAGGAGCTCCTGGAACAGCTCTTGATTTAAATTTTGGAAACTCCTTGGCCATTAGATTAGACAACTGATTCATCATGAAAAGTTTGTAAGTTCAACACAGCATAGAAATTCCTTCATCCTGGCAGGTTGGAATCAATTAGGTTCATGAATAGAAGCTGCAGCCCAGCAAATATTTTCTCCAGATTTAGGCACTGATTTAGAGAAAAATAGGTTGCCACTACAAGCAGGTTCATCCAGTTACAGAAATCTCCCATCCTCTTTTTCCCCCCTTCTAATCACCAAACTATAGGTTACTCAAAAGTATGTGACACAAACCAGTGATTTGAAAAATTTTCTCATGCTTATCTTTCTTCACTTGATTATACTCTTTTTGTTCCTTAGAGATGTTTCAAGATTTTCAACTATTAGGAGAATGGAAGAGAACTCACTGGCACCTGATCCTTCCCTGCTTATTATGGTGTGCTATAATAAAAAATGTGGTAGCATTTCACTTTGTTTTACTAGTTACTACGGTATTGAAGAGCCGAGGTGGCGCAGCGGTTAGAGGCAGTGCCGCAGGCCACTTTAGCTGACTGTGATCCGCAGGTCAGCGGTTCAAATCTCCCCGGCTCAAGGTTGACTCAGCCTTCCATCCTTCCGAGGTAGGTAAAATGAGGACCCAGATTGTTGGGGGCAATATAAATATACATTGCTTACTGGTGTAAACCGCTTAGAGAGTGCTTGCACTGTGAGGCGGTATATAAATCTCACAAAATAAATAAATAAATAAATAATTTTTAAGCATGGTGTTTGCTATAATACTACCTCTACCCATTATTTTTCATCTTATCCATCTTCCAAGAAATCTGAATCAAGAATGCAAAATCAATGCAGAATCAAATTGTAATTCAGGATCATTGTAATTTATTTTGCACGTCTTTTTGCATGTGTTAGATACTGGCTCAGAATTTTACCATATCCAAATAGGAAAAATTCCTACTTCAAACCTTGTGCAACAGCTGCTACTTTCGATAAAGATGCTAGATTGTAAAGAGTGCTCAGGTAGATGAATTATATTATTAGGTCCTACCTAGGTGGTGGGCCTTTTCTGCTCTGGCACTTGCATTGTGGAATCTTTTCCCCCCAAGATTATGTAAGCCTCCTCACTCCTGAGCTTTTGAAGGTCTCTCAAGACCTGGTTATGCCAGTAGGCCTGGAGACCCCAGGGGACGGGGGAATTCCTGAAATGGCTCCATTATTACTACATCCCTCTACATATTATTTTCTTTTCCTGTTTTACTTCTACTTCTATAGTTTTTAATGCTCTTTTAATTATTATTATATAATGGTTTAAAATGATTGCTTTACTTATTTACTGTTTTATTGGATTGTATACTGTAGTAACTAGTAAAAGTAAATGAAATGCTACCAGATTTCTCATTATTCCATACTATAAGCAGAGAATGTACACCCTTCAGAGACACTTTCCATGGCCACATAAATTTGATTAATAAATATACAAGTAACAAGCCATTGTACAAATTTGTACAAAATTTGATTAATAAATATACAAGTAACAAGCATTGGTGCAAAATGCGGCTGCGCGTGCTGTGGTGGGTGTCTCAAGATACACCCACGTAACACCCATACTCCGCCAGTTGCATTGGCTGCCCATTGGTCTCCGGGTACAATTCAAGGTGTTAATCATCATCTTTAAAGCCCTACATGGCTTAGGACCAGGCTACCTCCGGGACCGCATTCTACCTCATACTTCCCTTCGACCGGTCAGCTCCCACAGAGTGGGTCTCCTCCAGGTCCCATCAGCCAAACAATGCCGACTGGCGGGGCCTAGGGGGAGGGCCTTCTCTGTAGGGGCCCCTGCTCTCTGGAACCAACTTCCCTCAGAGATCCGAATTATCCCTACCTTGCTGGCCTTCCGAAAAGCCATTAAGATATGGCTCTTCCTGCAGGTGGGGTGATTTTGAGACAACCTTACATCTGATGTCTCCCCCATGTATGTATGGTATTATATGTTTCTTTTAATTGTTTTTAAATAATTTTTAATGATTTGTTTGGTGTTCCTTAAAATGCTGTACGCCGCCCTGAGTCCTTAGGGAGTAGGGTGGCATAGAAGAACTTCCAAATAAAATAAAAATAAATAAAATAAGCCAAGAGAGTGACCTACATTGGATTTACAAAAGACGCTTCTTAAAACTTTGAAGAATTTCGGGAGAAGAAAGAAGAAATGAAAAGTAATAAAGTTTGTGTTTTGTCTGGTTTAGCTGTACCTTTCTGGATAACCCAGGTAGAAAGGGGTGGGGGAAGAGGTCTTACAAAATCTGCATGTCTCAAATAGGCTATAAGTGAGCGACTATGAGCCAAATCTGGGAATGTAACATATTTCTCTAGTAAAATTATGAAATGGAAGAAGAAGAAAAAAAATCCCACCAACCCAGCAGCCTAAACAAAATTACTAGAAAAAGATAAAATACTTTTGCCTTACAAAATCACCATTCTGCAATTATTTTATCCAGAATAATTGTTTATTGAAAGTTAAGAAGCCAAAACTGCTTTCTGGGAAAATATTCTCAGCGATGACAAATATTCTTTTTTTTTTAAAGGAAGCCCATGTGAAAAATTTGGATTTATTATTAAGCTGTTTTATCTGAAAGTGATAATACAAATTGGCCAGCGTGAAATAATAAACATCATTAATTAAAACAAAGCATTTGGATATAATTCAATTGCCCTCCCTTTATTTTTATGTTGAGTAAGAAAAATGTTAATACACTTGAAAATAGTAAGTTCTCACCACTCACTCTGTATAAATTATGTTAGTTGGCAAGTACTGATTTGTTACTTGGCTAGTATTTGCAAGTGCAGTCCTATTACATGGCCTGATTTAGTAGTATATTTAACTGATTCTCTAAATTTGAAAATCTTCTTGAGACTTTTGTACCAATAGGTAAGCATAGAAATTGCTCATTCGTGTATGTAGTGGTTTAGAAAGCTGATTATCTTGCCATCTCTCCGAATGATGTCAAGAAGTTTAAAACAGTGTTACACCTGATTCAGAGGTGGGATTCAGCAGGTTCTGACCAGTTCTGGAGAACCGGTAGCGGAAATTTTGAGTAGTTCGGAGAACCAGTAAATACCACCTCTGACTGGCCCCACCTCCATCTATTCTCTGCCTCCCGAGTCCCAGCTGATTGGAAGGAAATGGGGATTTTGCAGTAACCTTCCCCTGGAGTGGGGAGGGAATGGAGATTTTACAGTATCCTTCCCCTGCCATGCCCACCAAGCCACGCCCACCAAGCCACGCCTACAGAACTGGTAGTAAAAAAAATTTGAATCCCACCGATGATTAAAACTTTACAGGATTAAGAGATAGTTAGAATCTCATTACAGCATTTAAAAAGATAAAGGAGTGGACTATCATGGTAGGCTATAATTTATATCTAATACAGAGATATTTCCCTATGAAAGACAGTTCTCAGTGAAACAACATCTTGCACTCAACTTTCTTCTGTCTTCATTGAATTTGGCACTGGCATCTTCAAACCCAATCCTGATTAAATCCATTGGAATTTACGTCTAAAAAGGTTGCAAACCAACAGGAAAGGGAAGGTATGTGGGAGACGATCCTAATGGTACTCTCAGTTTCTAAACCATTTTAAGGGTATCAGTTGCATTACATTTGCACTCATCTCATACAATCAGTAGTGATGGATAGTAACGGCTATATTTAGTTTAGACTTGATTCACCCAAAGCATCACTATTTTAGCTTTGTTTAAAAGCCATCTGATAAAATACTGATTTTCCAAAACCTGATTGATGGTCTTGCTTCAGGACAGGCAATTTTATAAGGACACTGTTGTGTCTGATGCAGCCACATAATTAGCTCTAGAATTGCTTGATTTCTCTTCAAATTGTAAGTTAGTGACTACCTGATTCTAATCAGATGCAAAAGTAAAAGAAATATTGAGAATGTGAAGTTTTCTGCTCTGGCATACAGTGCAAAGGTGTTACCTGCCAAATTACAGAAATTGTAGAAAGTACTATACTGTTTATGATGGTATCCTTAAAATTGTTGGTTTTAAACAAGACAAGGGCAGTCCTTCACAGGTAGTCCTCAACTTACAACCATGATCGTTTGAAGTTACAATGGCACTGGAAAAAGTGACATATGACTGTTTTTCACATTTATGACCCTTGCAGTATCCCCACGCTCATGTGATAAAAATCCAGATGCTTGCCAATGGGGTCGTGTGATCACCTTTTGTCACCTTCTGACAAGCAGTGTCAACGGGGAAGCTAGATTTGCTTAACAACCATGTTAAGAGCCGTGGTGGTGCAGTGGTTAGAATGTAGTATTGCAGGCTAATTCTGCTGACTGCCATTTGCCAGCAGTTTGGCAGTTCAATTCTGATCAGCTCAAAGTTGATTCAGCCTTCCATCCTTCTGAGGTCGGTAAAATGAGGACCCAGATTGTTAGGGATAATATGCTGACTCTGTAAACCGCTTCGAGAGAGTTGTAAAGAATTGTGAAGCAGTATATAAGTCTAAGTGCTATTGCTATTGCTACTAATCTAACAACTGCAGTGGCTCATTTAACAACTGTGGCAAGAAAGATTGTAAAATGCAGCAAAACTTACAGAAATTTTGGACTCTATTGTGGTCATAAGTCGAGGACTACCTGTAACTACAACTGTACAGCTTTGTTATAGCTTACATAGCAATAACACTTAGACTTATATACTGCTCTATAGTGTTTTATAGCACTCTCTGGGCAGTTCACAATGTCAGCATATTGCCCCCAACAATCTGGGTCCTCATTTTACTAACCTCAGAAGGATGGAGAGCCACATAATTAGCTCTAAAATTACTTGATTTCTCTTCAGAAATGTAGAGAAAATCAATGTAGAAATGTATGTTATACATACCCTGATAATTAAATTGGTATCTGAATTAAGTTTTCGTAATTTTCTGTACTTTTGCAGAAGTTTCTACTATAAAAACTCAAAAGCTTATTGACTTTCCTCTTCAACAAACAGTCTTGATTAGCAACTAATTGTAGTGTATTATTTTGGAAAATTATTCAGAAAATAGAAAACCAAGAGGGACAAAAATAATTAAGAAACTGAAACCTCATGCTCCAAAATCACAATACAGAGAATATTTTGAAGCCAGGGGTCTTTTCTCAATAATATTTTGATTGAGATAAAAAAAATATATATATATATTATACTTAACAATCAAAGATTGTTTCTACCTTTTCAGAACATATATATATATATATATATATATATATATATATATATATATATATATATATATATATATATATATATATATATATATATATACACACATATATATATATACACACACACACACACATATATATATATATATATATATATATATATATATATATATATATATATATATATATATATATATATATATATATATATATATATATATATATATATAAATATAATGTTCTGAAAAGGTAGAAACAATCTTTGATTGTTAAGTATAAAAGTACATTTGTTTAATACAGAAAGATAAATACTTGAATGCCATAGAAAATCTTGTTAGTGCTGAACATACTGTAATTGTGTAAATCTCATTTAACCATCTGTTATAAACTATCTGAGATTGTAACTGTGAGACAGATCTTGGAGTTCTAGTGGACAACCATTTAAATATGAGCCAGCAGTGTGCAGCAGCTGCCAAAAAAGCCAACACAGTTCTAGGCTGCATTAACAGAGGGATAGAGTCAAGATCACGTGAAGTGTTAATACCACTTTATAATGCCTTAGTAAGGCCACACTTGGAATACTGCATTCAGTTTTGGTCGCCACAATGTAAAAAAGATGTTGAGACTCTAGAACGAGTGCAGAGAAGAGCAACAAAGATGATTAGGGGACTGGAGGCTAAAACATATGAAGAACGGCTGCAGGAACTGGGTATGTCTAGTTTAATGAAAAGAAGGACCAGGGGAGACATGATAGCAGTGTTACAATATCTCAGGGGTTGCCACAAAGAAGAGGGAGTCAAACTATTCTCCGAAACACCTGAGGATAGAACAAGAAGCAATGGGTGGAAACTAAACAAAGAGAGAAGTAACTTAGAACTAAGGAGAAATTTCCTGACAGTTAGAACAATTCATCAGTGGAACAGCTTGCCTCCAGAAGTTGTGAATGCTCCAACACTGGAAGTTTTTAAGAAGGTGTTGGATAACCATTTATCTGAAGTGCTGTAGGGTTTCCTGCCTAAGCAGGGGGTTGGAATAGAAGACCTCCAAAGTCCCTTCCAACTCTGTTGTTGTTGTTGTTGTTGTTGTTGTTGTTGTTGTTGTTGTTGTTATAGCCATCAATAGCATTTTAACACATCTATTTCATTTAAAATCAAAAGACTCTCATAACTATTTTTAAAACTGTCATATTAAGCATGAGAGGTTCCCTTGAATACCATAAAAATCAAGCTGGGAGGATGATTCAGGATTTGAATCTAGCTGGAATTCTTTTTGGCACAATATTTCTTTGCCTAACTTTCAATAGGCCATCAAGATTGGCCATGATGATAATCCATAGATGGAATTATATAAATTGCAACTTAGACTTATCTACCGCTTCATAGTGCATTGTAGCCCTCTTTAAGGAGTTTACAGAGTCAGCGTATTGCCCCCAACAATCTGGGTCATCCTCGGAAGGATGGATGACTGAGTCATCCTTGAGCCAGTCAGAATTGAACTCCTGGCAGTGAGCAGAATTCAGCCTACAATACTGCATTCTATCCATTGTGCCACCACCACGGCTCAGTAGATGGTGCAATTTGATGGCAATGTCCAATCATTCATTCTTTTGGATTGAATGTTTTAGAGCAGGTCTGTCAAACTCGTGGCCCGCGAGCTGGATGCGTAACACGCTGGCCACACCCACGCCCAGTTTAGCAAAGGGAAAAAAATCCTGATACGTCACATGATGCCGCCGTGATGATGTGAGTTTGACATTCCTGTTTTAGAGCAATTGAGAAAATCATCCAACAGCCTTTCCCAAAGAATCCAGCTTTTGGTTTATTTATCTATATTTTATTCAGTTCCTGTTGTTACATTCTACATTTGTTAAAAACAAAATACTTGAAACTAATAAAATGTTTGCATTGGCACAGTAATATCTAAAAAATGGAAATACTGATTGGGCTGAAATAATAACACAAGAAAACCTGGAGAATTTTTCCATTGGGGATAAATGATTAAAATCTATTCCTATTTATGTTATAGTTATGTTAACAGTATGTTTTTAACCAATTAGCATTTTCTTCACAACTACAGTAATGGAGTAAAAATTAATCCTAAAAAAATCAGTTGTTCCACAGATATATCTGGTTTCATTCTGCGTAACATCTCTACGAGTTATATGTTAAGTAAAAGACAGCTGGAAAATATTCCTTGTTTTCATCAAGCCTTCTGTCTACTATCAACATCTGCTCAGAATAAGCTTCATGCAGTAGCAGTGCAGGTTCACTTTTTTCTTGTTATTTAACAAAACCGACACATTAAGGTACGTTTATACCACTGTCTTGTCCTTACACTGTAGCTTTTCTGAGATTCATAATTGGATCATAAATATTCAGAAATAATTCCTTTTTTTGCTCAAGCCAAAATTATATTTATAGTAAGATTACCTCTGTTTCTTATGACAGTATTATTTTTTTAACAAGCTGCTTATTTCATTCTGCATGTTTTGCTATATGTATTGTGTCAAGCGAGAACAACAAGTTAATAACATCCACATTCACCTGTTTATTCATTCAAGGTAATCATCTTCCACCTAAGTAGATCATCTCTAAGTAGATCATCTCTAAGAACACCTGGAGGCACCCCCACCTACAGACCAGGATTGTGTTTCAAAGATCCTTTATTGATGGAAAGAGTATAGAATAGTGAATTAAAGGAAATATAGATTGGGATTTAGGAGATGGGATACTATCTCCCCCAAGTTGGGATTCACGAGTTGGGAATTCTCATCATATACATCCAACATGGCGATAACATGGGAGTGATAACCTATACTTCTTTAGGTTGTCAGGTTTTTTGGGGGGGGGGAATATACATGCTAACTGTGAAAATGGAGCATGCTAAGTGCCCATTGTATTCTGAATTTAGTGAAAGAGGGATTAAATTGAGAAAAGATGATGGTACAGTTGGGTAGCAAATTAAAATGCTCCATTTTGCAACATTTTATAGGCTGCATTTGCTATTCTGTTTAAGTAAACAACGGAAGAAGGCAGAAGTTCTAAAGAACCTATGGATTATTTAATACCATTTCATCTTATACATTTGTGATCCTGAATAGCTTCACTAAGGAATCTTATCTATCTACAAATTATGAAAACAGCATTTTCCGATTCAATCTGCATCTTGCCAGCTGTCTCAAACTGCCCACCTTTTTCTCCCTTCTCCTTTGACCTCATCTTGAACAATATACTTCTTGCCAGTTCCTTAGCTATGAGTGGTCCTTGGTGGTCTCTGAGCTTGGCTGTTTTCTTGCAGACGTTTCCTTACACTGATGATGTTACCTAGTTTGGGTAATGAAATATCTGCAACAAAACAGCCAAGCTCAGACCAAGGACCCTTGGTTTGCGACCCTGAGCCACAAATATTCTCCTTTATTAGATCCTTAGCTATTTCAACTTCTCCTTCCCTGTGAGATTGTGTGTGTGTGTGTGTGTGTGTGTGTGTGTGTGTGTGTGTGTGTGTGTGAGAGAGAGAGAGAGAGAGAGAGAGAGAGAGAGAGAGAGAGAGAGATTGCATGGTGTGTGAGTGAGTAAGAGAACGAGACGTTAATTTGTTCTCCCAACTATTTGCCCAGCCTCAAGTTATCAGTCACAAATAAAGCTTTGTATGAATGGCAGGTAACACAAGGTAACAGATGTTTCATCTTTTCCATTCTGTCAGAGGGAGAGAAAGGCTAGTTAGATATGCTGTGCGTGAATTTAAGAGTGGCAGGTAAGGTGGTGGTGAGGGTTTAAAATTCTAGAAAGACTGATGGGATAGGATACTTCCAGATTTTTTTCTCAGCTGAACCTTGTAAAAGCTCAAGTGTTCAGGCTTTTGTTTGGCTGAAATAGTCTGGCTGAATTTCTGAGTTCCAGTATGTTTGTTAAATATATTCCCCCGTGTTTCTGTTTTGTGTACATCGCTATCGGAAGAAAACATTATTTTTTGCTGTGGGCATGCTTCCCTGGCTGAGGGAAATACGCTCCAAATATTTTGCTCAAAAACGTGTCTTCCTGCTAAGAAAGGTGAGAAAGATAAGGCTGGAGACCACATGGAGTGGTGGGAAACCATTCCACAAGTTTTGCTTTTAGTAAATTGGTGTTTTGTTGCACTGCAGCTGTTTTGTGAATAAGCATGTCCTCCATAGCAGGCATTTCTGTAGAAATGCTCACCGCTTCAAAATTTTAAAAGCGTTCACTGATTCAAAAGGATTTCATATTTCCTATTAAAAAACAACAACACAAGAGGTGCCTAGACTAATCACTTTGACGGGACTCTGAATGAAAAGTGAAATAAATCAAATAAATTATCTGAGGAGGGAAATCGGATATGGGGTAGTGTCTGTCTTCTTATTCCCTGGGGGAATTGGGTATCATGCAGTTTATAACAGTCTCCCCTTTTCCTTGATTCATGTTAGTGTTATCTTTGTAACAAAGAGAAAAGCAGCAGCCCTATAACTAGAATTTCCCTTTTGTCCCCCCTCTTCACTACAGGTAGTCCTCGACTTACAACAGCTCATTTAGTGACCGTTCAAAGTTACTACGGCACTGAAAAAAGTGACTTATGACCATTTTTCACAACGATTGTTGCAGCATCCCTGTGGTCACAAAATTCAGATGCTTGGCAACTGGTTCATATTTAGCAATAGCACTTAGATTTATATACCGCTTTACAGTGCTTTTACAGTCCTCTCTAAGTGGTTTACAGAGTCAGCATATTGCCCCCAACAATCTGGGTCCTCATTTTACCCACCTCGGAAGGATGGAAGGCTGAGTCAACCTTGAGCCTGGTGGGATTGGAACTGCCAAACTGCAGTCAGTCAGTAGAAGTAGCCTGCAGTACTGCACTCTAACCACTGCACCACCAAGGTTCTTATTTATGACGGTTGCAGTGTCTTGGGGTAAGGTGATCAGCTTTTTGCGACCTTCTGACAAGTAAAGTCAATAGGGGATCCATGTCACTAACTTAACAAATGCAATGATTCACTTAACAATTGTGGCAAGAAAAGCCGTAAAATGGGGCAAACTCACTTAACAAATGTTTCACTTAGCCACATAAATGTTGGGCTCAATTGGTGGTTGTAACTCAAGAACTACCTGTACATGAACTGCAAAAGGAGAAGTACAAGTACTATTTTGCTGTCTTCAAAAGGTTAAGCACTAGCGAAAATACACACACACACACACACACACACACACACACACACACACACACACCCCACATTTAAAAAGAACCCAGCAGGCTATTTTTGGTAGGAAGAATAGATATGGAACTGTGTTATGTCTCTTGTCTCTGAATTAGTGAATGCAAACAACCTGGTACTGTATTACTATAAATTGCTTATTATAGAAGAGGCTTTTAAATATTCCAGCATCTCTTACGACTTGAGGTGAAGGAGAAAAACACCTTGCCCGGATAGACTGAGAGAAAACACAAAGTACTTCACCATCTTGCATCCTGTCTGTCTGTGCAATTGTAGCTGCCAAAAGATTCCTCGAGTTGCAGAAAACATTTGCCTTTTTGCAGGGACAGCATCAAGATTTTGCTCTCCCAGCAGAGGCAACTTGCCAAGGACTCCATCACCAGACATAAGTCTTCTGGGGCTCAGGCTTAAAAGGAAAGCTGCACAGAGATGACTTGCCTGCTGACAGCATTGGCACAGAAAGGATGTCATGAAAACGGCTGCCCCATTGGGAGCCCCTTAAGAGGGTTTGGGGCCAAAGGTAATCCACTCTTATTCTTCCTATTTTATGTATAGTTGGGTTCCGGAAGGAAGGGAGGGACGGAGGAATGGATGGAAGGAAGGAGGGAGGGAGTGGTGTCTTCAGTCAGAGAGAAATCTGGGTTTCTGTTCTTGTCTGTGTGCGGATAACCATGGGGGTGGGGGTCAAGATGGAGTAGCCCAAGAATGAGTATTTGTAGTCCTCAACTGATGACCACAACTGAGCCCAAAACTTATGTTGCTAAGTAAAACATTTGTTAAGTGAGTTTTGCCCCATTTTACGACTTTTCTTGCCACATTTGTTAAGTGAATCACTGGAGTTATTAAATTAGTAACATGGTTGTTAAGGGAATCCGATTTCCCCATTGCCTTTGCTTCTCAGAAGGTTGAAAAAGGTGATCACATGACCCCGAGACACTGCAACCATCATAAATGTGAGTCAATTGTCAAGCATCCCAATGTAAATCACGTGACCATGGGGATGTTGCAGCGGTCACGTCAGGGGTGGGTTCCTACCGGTGCGGTCCAGTGCGTAGCTCTGGTAGGGACCAACCGATAACGTAATTTGCGCGCGACTGCTCCGGTACCGTCTCCACCAGGCAGTCGTCCGCGTTGCCATCTTTTTTTACAAATTTTTGGGCGATTTTGCTTCTGCGCATGCGCGGAAGCAAAATCGTGCCGAAATCTCGCGAGAGGACGCACATGTGCATGAGATTTCGGCGAGATTTTGCTTCTGCGCATGCGCAGAAGCAAAATCGCACCAAAATCTCTCTCGCACGCAGAAGCAAAATCGTGCAAGGGGGCGCGCGCATGAAGCATGGAGAAAAATGGAGCAGCGCACCGGTCTCAGTAAGTAAGCAACTCGCCCCTGGGCCACGTGAGAAAAATGGTCATAAGTCACTTTTTTCAGTGCTGTTATAAAACACACACACACACGGTACACATACACATACACATATAATCAGAGGTGGGATTCAGCAGGTTCTGACGAATTCTGGAGAACCGGTAGCGGAAATTTTGAGTAGTTCGGAGAACCGGTAAATACCACCTCAGACTGGCCCCGCCCCCATCTATTCTCTGCCTCCCGAGTCCCAGTTGATCAGGAGGAAATGGGGATTTTGAAGTAACCTTCCCCTGGAGTGGGGAGGGAATGGAGATTTTACAGTATCCTTCCCCTGCCACGCCTACCAAGCCATGCCCACAGAACCAGTAGTAAAAAAAATTTGAATCTCAACACACACACACACACACACACACACACACACTGCAATCTAGCTATTACAGGAAAAAACAAATAGGCTGAGCACTAACTGGCCTTGCTTTCTTCAAACTGTAGTCGAATCAAGGAAGTTTAGGTAGCTCCTAGAGAGACTCTTTGTAAAGAGGTCTCCTTGGTCAGAAGCCCATAACTTGGCATAGTGGAGACAGTCTTTTCTTGCCTCACTCATACTCAATAGAATACATTCTCTGGAGAGCAATATTTTTCCTCCAGTCTTAATGGAGATAAATCTCATCTGTCAGATTTGGTTAACAAATGTTATTGTATAAACAATGTATTTAATGTATTTTAAAAACTTTTTTACTTTCCTTAATTATTGTTAGCATCCATTTGAATAAAGATATAAATTGAAGATCTAAGCACAAATAGAATAATGGTTCGTTTTTGTCTTTTTTTAGCAACAGGGAGGAGCACTTCAGGCTAGAACTTAGGAATTACTGGCAGGACTAGATGTGTATAGAGAGATAGCTAATATTTGCTTCTGGCATGCCGTATGTGATTTTTCAGGTTCTGTAGCAGAGGTCTGGCACACATACCTCTGGAATAAAAAATATGGGATACTTATGGGTATGGAAACTTTATCTTGAGCTTTCAAAAAAAAATAATACTGTCTATTTGGATGTCTTTCATCTTATATTTATTCAAGAAATTTCCAGATGGAGCTAAATGTTCTTCAAAGGTTCACATGAAACCATTCATTTGTCATATGAACAGAAGTAAAGATTGATAACCATAGTAAAATACCCAGTGAATTTATATTTTTAATTGAACAAAATGTTTATAAATGCATAATACAAGGCAAAACGCTAAAGAAAACGTTTCTTTAAAAAAGGCAAAGCAATTCATTTATTCATGTGGCATATACAGTCCAAACAGTAACAAATATGATTTAGAACAGGGGTGTCAAACTCGATTTCATTGAGAGCCGCATCAGGGTTGTGTTTGACCTCAGGGGGGCGTGGGAAGGGTGGGCATGGGTAGCTCGACATCGCTCATGTTGGGGGCGCCTGTGGTAGCCTGAGTGCTCTGCCAGTGAAAACGGGCTCCCAAGGTCCGTTTCCAGCTGCGACAACCTCTTGCAACCCTCTGCCAGCAAAAACGGAACTCGGGAGGGCGGCGTGTGGCCCTCCCAAGCTCCGTTTTCGCTGGCAGAGGCACCGCAGGCTGGTCCTTCCCTGTCTCTAGGGCGGCCCCACGGGCCAGATCTAAGCACCCCGTGGGTGGATCTGCTCCACAGGCATTGAGTTTGACACCCCTGATTTAGAAAGACAATGTTATAAAAATGTATGGATTTAGCCAAAGGGAAAATTAATTTTCAGCATGATATCAACATCCTTTACAGAGCCGTGGTGGTGCCGTGGTTGAAATGCAGTATTGCAGGCTAATTCTGCCAACTGCCGGCATTTCGATCCTAACCGGCTCAAGGTTGATTCAGCCTTCCATCTTTCCGAAGTTGGTAAAATGAGATTGTTGGGGGCAATATGCTGTAAACCTCTTAGAGAGGGCTGTGAAGTGGTATATAAGCCTAAGTGTTATTGCTATCCTTAAAATTCACGGAAACAATTCATGCTGATTTTACCAAACATGAAGTCTCAAATGTTGACTTTGGTAGCCTGGAAAACTATAAGAAGTTTAAAAAAAGAAAAAGATGGTGGAAGGGGTGTTGCAGTGCCAGCTCCCTTTTGCACATGCATACAGCACTGAAAGAAATACAAAATGGGTGAAATTTGTATTACGGCGTCATTTTTGCTATCTTGCCCTTTTGGACACCTGTCATGTTGCAGATGCAACTATTTGTTTTGATGATTTAAGCTCCATCTTTGCACCTTGTAGAAGGAGTCCCCTTCCATGCAGAGGAAGGAGACGATATCCTCCAGCAGGCAGCTCTTTCAGCCAGCCCCTATAGAGAAGAAAGACCCTAAATCCAAAGCAGAATTTTCAGCTCCTGAATGGAAAGGCAGCATGGTTAAAAAAAAAAAAGGAACATGGGGTATCTTAGGAGGATGGCAGAGTCCCTGGCAGGACGGACAGCTGAGGTGGCGCAGCGGTGGGGTACTGCAGGCCACTTTAGCTGACACTGATCCGCAGGTCAGCGGTTCAAATCTCACCGGCTCAAGGTTGACTCAGCCTTCCATCCTTCCGAGGTAGGTAAAATGAGCACCCAGATTGTTGGGGGCAATGTAAATATACATTGCTTACTGGTGTAAACCGCTTAGAGAGTGCTTGCACTGTGAGGCGGTATATAAATGTCACTAATAAATAAATAAATAAATAAGTGTGTGAGTGACTGTTTCTGAGAGGCTGGAAATCCTCCTTGGATTTCAGCAGAGAAGATTTTCGGCTCCTGAGTGAAGCCTTCCGGGATCTGCCCCACCCTCTCACGGGCACCTCACACTCCTCACCTAAAATTTCATCCATGTACCAACTTCCGTGACTGCTTAACAATTGCAACTGGGAATGCCAGGGTTGGGGTTGTTGAGCAAAGCAGCCCATATGGGCGGTGATCTCATTAATGATGTCTTTGCTTAACAACTGAGATTCCAGTCTCAATGATAGTTGTTACGCAAGGATTACTTGCAGTGTCTTTAAGAGCTATTTTTGGTGTTTGGTTCTCAAGTCAAAGTGAAGCTTTAGTTCCCTTACAAACAACTTAAAATAAAGGAAACTTTTTCTCATGCAACAATGTAACTGTAGAATAAATATCGGAAAAAGTGACAAAGCTAAGGACTTGGAGAAGGCAAATTAGGTGGTTGAGAATCACTCTTCCTGTCACTAGAACTTTAATAAACCTCCCTCCAGATTTAAGAACCATTCATGACCTGGCCACCTTCCGCCGTGCCCTCAAGACGTATTATTTTTATCAAGCCGGGCTGGCGTGAAAAGGTTTTTGGGTTTTTAAGATTTTACCAAATTTTACCAAATTTTAATTATATTGTCTTAAATCAGGGCGACATCTAATATTTTCTTTTAAATGTATACATATTTTAATGTTTATATTGTATTTTTACTTGGCTGTTCACCGCCCTGAGTCCCTGGAGAAGGGCGGTATATAAATTTAACTATAAAATAAAATACCGTATTTTTTGGAGTATAAGCGCACCTTTTTCCTCCCTAAAAGTGGCTGAAAATTCAGGTGCATCTTATACTTCGAATGTAGCTTTTTTTTCCAGCCCTAACTAGGTGCTAACAGATCTTCCCAGCTCTTACCTTGCAGGCTTTTTCATTGTTACTCTCTCCAAAGAATGTTTTTCCAGCCCTAAGTCTTTGCAGGGTTTTTTTTCATTGCTCTACTTGCTCCGAATAAGTTTTTTTTCTAGCCCTAACAGGGTGCTAATGATCTTCCCAGCTCTTACTGGCTTGCAGGCTCTTTCATTGTTATTCTCTCAGAAGGTTTTTTTAAGTCCTAACCAGGAGATAAAATAATGTGCTGCAGCTGCTCCGAATAAGTTTTTTTTTTAGCCCTAACCAGGTGCTAATGATCTTCCCAGCTCTTACTGGCTTTATTTTATTTATTTATTTATTCGGCTATCTTATAAGCCGCCCAACTCCCGAAGGACTCAGGGCGGCGTACAGCATAGGAAAATACAAGAAACCAATAAACAAAATTTAAAAACATAATATAAAAATTAAAAATGCAATATAAAAACAACCATGCAACAACCAAGCATACCCGGGGGAGAGTTCAGCTGGAGTTAAGCTCTGCCCCCTGCCTGCAGGAAAAGCCACGTCTTAACGGCTTTTCGGAAGGCCAGCAGGGTGGGGATGGTTCGGGTCTCTGGAGGAAGTTGGTTCCAGAGCGCGGGGCCTGCCACAGAGAAGGCCCTCCCCCTAGGACCCGCAAGCCGGCATTGCTTAGCAGATGGGACCTGGAGGAGGCCAACTCTGTGGGCCCTAACCGGTCGAAGGGAAGTATGAGGCAGAATGCGGTCCCGGAGATAACCCGGCCCTAAGCCATGAAGGGCTTTAAAGATGGTGATCAACACCTTGAATTGGACCCGGAGACAAATGGGTAACCAATGCAGCTGGCGGAGTAAAGGTGTCACGTGGGTGTACCTTGGTACACCCACCACAGCACGCGCAGCCGCATTTTGTACCAGTTGGAGTCTCCGGATACTCTTCAAGGGTAGCCCCATGTAGAGCGCATTGCAGTAGTCCAAACGGGAGGTGACAAGGGCGTGAGTGACCGTGAGTAGAGCCTCCTTCTCCAAGTATGGCCGCAACTGGTGCACAAGGCGAACCTGTGCAAAGGCCCCCCTAGCCACAGCAGTAAGATGATGCTCCAATTTTAGCTGTGGATCTAGGATGACCCCCAAGTTGCGGACCTGGTCCGAGGGAATCAGTTTCGTTCCCTCTAAAACCAAGGAGGGACAGTTGTCGTAGTCCTTAGGAGGCAATACCCAAAGCCACTCAGTCTTGTCGGGGTTGAGTCTGAGTCTGTTCCTCCCCATCCAGATCCTAACGTCGTCCAGGCACCAGCACATTACATCAACTGCCACACTGAAGTCAGACGGGGTGGTGATGTACAGCTGGGTGTCATCAGCGTACTGGTGGTAACGCACCCCATGTCTGCGGATGATCTCACCCAGCGGTTTCATGTAAATGTTAAACAGGATGGGCGAGAGAACCGACCCCTGAGGCACCCCGCATAACAGGGGCCTAGGGGAGGATCTCTGCCCTCCTGTTAACACCGACTGCATCCTATCGGTGAGATAAGAGGAGAACCACCGTAAAACGGTGCCTCCCACTCCCAACTCACCGAGACGATGCAGAAGGATACCATGGTCGATGGTATCGAAAGCCGCTGAGAGGTCAAGTAGCACCAGGATAGAGGAGTTTCCCCCATCCCGGGCCCGCCAGAGATCATCTATCAGAGCGACCAAGGCAGTTTCTGTACTGTACCCGCACCTGAAACCCGACTGATAGGCATCTAGATGCTCTGTTTCATCCAGAAGTCGCAGTAGCCACCACCTTCTCCACAACTTTCCCTAAAAAAGGTAAGTTGGAGACCGGACGATAGTTCTTCAAATCAGCTGGATCCAGGGAAGGCTTCTTCAGGAGGGGTCTCACCACCGCAGTTTTTAACGACTGCGGTACGGATCCCTCCCCCAAAGAAGCGATGACCACCGCCCGGATCCAGCCGCGTGTCACCTCCCTGCTGGCCGAGACCAACCAGGAGGGGCACGGGTCCAATAAACAGGTGGAGGCCCCCATCGCCCCCACGGCTCTGTCCACATCATCAGGAGAAACAGGCCCAAACTCCTCCCACAACGGTGGACTAAGACTTGCCCCAGTCAACTCCATGGACTCTGCCCAGCCAGAGTCCAGGTTCGACCGGATCCGAGCGACTTTATCCGACAGAAACTCTGCAAATTCCTCAGCTCTACCTTGCAAGTGTTCCTCGCTCCCCCCTTTAGCAAGGAGGGAGCGAGTCACCCTAAACAAGGCGGCTGGGCGAGAATCTGCGGACGCAATAAGAGCGGAAAAATGGGATCGTTTTGCCGCCCTTATCGCCACTAAATAAGATCTGATGTAAATTCTTAATAGTGTTCGATCGGATTCGGTCTTGCTGGACCTCCAGCGGCGCTCCAGGCGTCTCTTCTGGCATTTCATCTCCCGGAGCTCCTCGGTGAACCAGGGAGCATTCCGGGATCCACTGCCACGGAGAGGTCGCTTAGGCGCAATTCGGTCTAACGCCCCTGATGCTGCGATGTTCCAAGCAGTCACCAGGGAGTCAGCCGAACTGTGTACCAGGGTTTCAGGTATCTCCCCAAGTTCCCTCTGGAATCCGTCTGGCTCCATCAGGCTCCTGGGGCGGAACCACCTAGTCGGTCCCGCCTCCCTGTGGGGGAGGAGTGGGGCAGCGAAATCCAACCTCAGTAGGAAATGATCTGACCATGACAGAGGGGTGATGACTATGTCCCTTATCTTCAGATCATCTCTCCACTGCCCCGAGAGAAACACTAGGTCGAGCGTGTGACCGCCCTCATGAGTCGGACCCTGGATTACTTGGGTCAGGTCCATGGTTGTCATGGAATCCATGAACTCCTGAGCTATCCCAGAGGTTTCGCCAGCAGAAGGCAAGTTGAAGTCCCCCAGCACCATAAGCCTAGGGAACTCAACCGCCAAGCCGGCTACTGCCTCGAGCAGCTCAGGCAGGGCCTTACTTACGTAGCTGGGAGGCAGGTACGTTAAGAAAAGGCCCACCTGTACCCCTAAGTCCAACTTCAGAAGGAGCGTCTCACACCCAACAATCTCCGGGGCAGGGATCCTACGAGGATGCAGGTTCTCGCGCGTTATTATTGCCACTCCTCCCCCCCTTCCCTGGGGTCGGGAATGATGCTGCACTGAGAACCCGTCTGGGCATATCTCAGAGAGGGCAACTCCCCCCTCTTGCCCCAGCCAGGTCTCAGTTACACAAACCAGGTCAGCCCCCTCTTCTGTGATTAAATCACGTATCAAGGGGGCTTTGTTGATGATTGACCTGGCGTTAAGCAGCAGCATCCTGAGCCCAGGGCCCTGAACAACCTGGTTACCAGGTACCCGGGGTGAGCAAGATGGAACCACATCGGAGGGGCCGGAACAAGGGATCGCTTGTACACAGCGAGGTCTTATTCCCCGAGAGCGGCCCACCCCTCTGCTCCCGCCATACCTGCCTCTTCCCATTATGACCGAGATGTTCCGGCTCTCATCCCTACCAGAGACCCCCTCCCCTCCCCCGCTGGTCCCCCTCTCATCCTGCAGGCCATCCATACCATACATACTGAGCTGGGTAAAAAAGGCCCGGACCCCCTCTGAGCTTGCAGGCTCTTTCATTGTTACTCTCTCAGAAGAAGGTTTTTTTAAGTCCTAACCAGGAGATAAAATAATGTGCTGAAGCTGACCAGACTAAGGATGCTAGCCAGATAAATACCTGGTAGGCAGATTGTTTTCCCCTATTTTCCTCCCCAAAAACTAAGGTGCGTCTTATACTCCGGTGCGTCTTATACTCCGAAAAATACGGTAAATAATATAAAATAAATAAAATAAGAAATGCTTGAGATGGCTTCCACTTTTCAGACTTAGTTTATTGCTTTATTACACAGCATGCCACCACAATCTGTGCTAAATAGCAATAGCACTTAGACTTATATACCGCTTCATAGTGCTTTACAGCCCTCTCTAAGCGGTTTACAGAGTTCAGCCTATTGCCCCCAACAATCTGGGTCCTCATTTTACCCACCTCGGAAGGATGGAAGGCTGAGTCAACCTTGAGCCGGTGAGATTTGAACAGCTGAACTGCTGAACTAGCAGTCAGCTGGAGTAGCCTGCAGTAGCTGCATTTAACTACTGCGCCACCTCGGCTCCTAAAGTATATTTCCCTGTCTTCCAAAAGGTAAATTTAGCTTCTTCAACACCGAGATACCTTGCATATGAACTATCATTTTAAAAAGTTGCAGCAAGACATTTGTCTCTGAAAAGAAGCATTTATGAGCCAACCCTGGTTAGTTTTTCTAATTATCCTGTGATAACATCATGTTATCTTTTAATGAAAAGCTTCGTTTTTGTCTAAGATAAACAAGCTAGAACAGTTCTACAAACATGGCAAGATTGTATTTTTTTATTTTATTTTATTTTCGTGACATTTATATACCGCCTCACAGTGCAAGCACTCTCTAAGCGGTTTACACCAGTAAGCAATGTATATTTATATTGCCCCCAACAATCTGGGTCCTCATTTTACCTACCTCAGAAGGATGGAAGGCTGAGTCAACCTTGAGCCGGTGAGATTTGAACCGCTGACCTGCGGATCAGTGTCAGCTAAAGTGGTCTGCAGTACCTGCCTCTAACCGCTGCGCCACCTCAGCTCTCTCAGTTGTACTTCGTTCAACTCACATTTTCCATTTGGTCAAAGTGAAGCTAAATGATTCAGGTAAGGAACTGGTTCCCCCCTCCTCCTCCCTGCTTTCACTATAGTTTTTATTTATTTATTATCATTGATTAAATTTGTTTGACGTCCATCTCACCATCTCTGTTATGAAGCAGAGTTTTAAAGGTATTGCCTACTTTATAAACCTTGGGAAAGGATACAAAAACAGAATACTTGACCATTCTGTGAGGTTTTTGCCTTGCAGGCATAGTTTCTGCCATTCTAACAATGAGCAGTGTAGAGACTTTTTAAATTTTTTATTGATTTCAGCTGCTGTGTGTATTAATATTTCATAGCGCCTTGGATTCAACATACAGTAAATGAATAAAATAAATTCCATTGTGCTTTATGATAGTCAGCCACACTGAACTTTTAATAAGAGGCAATTGGTTTTTTTTAAGAAGTAAATAAAGAATTCTTAAATTTCCCTCTTCTGTGTTGCAGAATTGAAAGGTGGATAACCTGTAATCCCTCAGTCAATTACTCAGTTCCATTTCCCAAGAGCCTTACATTGTCAAATATGAGGCATTCTGAAAAGTATAATATTTAGAGCAGGGGCGGGTTCCTAATTTTTTTACTACCACTCTGTGGGCGTGGCTTATTTTGTGGGGGTGGCTTGCCAGCCATGTGGCCGGGTTGGCGTGGGCCTCGGGAGCTTTGCAGCAGCCGGAGAAGCAGGGGGGTATTGCCCACCCACAACGCAGCCCCCGCAGCGAGAGCAGCAAGACCGCGGCAGCGGTTCTTCTAGGAGGCTCCGTCCAGCCTGAATGCTTCTCCCCATTCGATGATCCTAGGCTCCTGCCGCCCATTCCCCCTCCTCTCAGTAGCTCGAGAAGCCTCGAACATGCGAAAATGCCTGGGATCATCACAACGCGTTTTCGTGGCTTCTCGGACTGCTGAAGAGAGGGGAATGGAGATAGCTCCTGCCGCTCGTTCTTTCAGCGTCTCACACGCTCCCTCAGCCATCCTCCCCTGCTTGGACTCACTGTGGGGTAGGAAGGCAGCGCATTTGCAGTGCTGGAAGCTCGGCTTCTGGGCATGCGCAGAAGAAATTTTTTAAAAAAAATATTTTAAAAATGGTGGCGCCCATGCACCGGGAACCGACCGAACCGGTATTGTGACATTACCAGCGGGCTGCTACTGGTGCTATAGAGTGGACCGCACCAGTAGGAACCCACCACTGATTTAGAGTATGCATGTTTTCCCCTCCTGTACTATAAAATCAAAAGGTAGATATGTTATCTTAGAATCATGGTGGAATCCTGTGTTCTGGCAAATCAATAAATTATATTTCCCCATAGAATTTAGCATACACTGTAACTTGAAGTTGTCACACCTCTACCACCTTGCCATCAGCTTAGACGAAAATCATTACCTGAAGCAATTTAAAAGCCAGAGAGCTTGACTATGATGTTAAGTTTTTATATGAATTGAGAAAGAAATAAAATAGACCATCACAAGTAAGTATATCTGAATATATTTTGATTGTTAGGTTTTTTTTAATACTCTGCTGGTATTTCCAATATAAACCTAGTAAAAGTGTTTAACAGTGGAGATTTTAGAAGTTTTCCATGGTTCATACTCCTTTGAACAGAATAATTTTTTTCAGATGCTGGCTTTCTTCCTCTGTTTAACTTAAAGGTTTCCCCTGTCCAGTCATGTCCAACTCTAGAGGTGGTGCTCATCTCTGTTCCTTAGCTGAGGGAAGCAGCATTGTCTGAAGACATTTCTGTAGTCATGTGGCCACCATGACTATATGCCGAGACTCAGGGAACACTGTTACCTTCCCACTGAAGTGGTACTATTCATCTATTCACATTTGCATGCTTTCGAACTGGTAGGTGAGCAGGAGCCAGGGCAAGTAACGGGAGCTCACTTGTGAGGCGCTCATGTCTCATAACCCAGCCTCTCAACTTCCCAGCTGACAAATTCCCCAAGCTTAACTTAAATGTATTCACATATTAAGGTTTCTAGTAGGGAATTAACAATACGAGTCCTAATAGCCTACTTATTCATCTTTTTCTTTATGAACTTCTGTTTGTCTTCTAAAAAAATGAGACAAAGCATTGCTCTGCATGCACTCTTTTTCAGGCATTTCTGAAGACATGACATTTTTCTCCCAACAAACCTTTGCAACTAGTTCCTGGAGCTCAGACCCTTAGTTACTGTTCAGACCAGAGTGCCCCACAACATTTGCTGGTGACAAAAAAAAAAAAAAAGGACTGCCTTACCATCTCTAACTGCACTTGCAGCCAAACGTTTTGTGAATGATGGTGTTTCAGGCTATTTTAGTTGAGGTTAGATGTACTGTGTAAATGTCAACACATGAAGTGAGCTCATAACCATAACAGTGGCAATAAACTTGTTTTGGTCTATATTTTTATGTAAATTCCTTTCAACCAACAGATGTGTGGTTGACAAAAGTACACAAAGTGGCACTGTGTCCTTTCTGCCCGTTTTTAACGGTAATGCTGGAAGATCATGAAATGCATGTAGATCTATCATATTAAGATAAAGATGCCAAATGCACGTCAGATTGTAATGAAAAGATCCTTTCTGTAGACGTAACAACAACAACAACAACGAGTTGGAAGGGACCTTGGAGGTCTTCTAGTCCAACCCCCTGCTTAGGCAGGAAACCCTACACTACTTCAGACAAATGGTTGTCCAACGTCTTCTTAAAAACTTCCAGTGTTGGAGCATTCACAACTTCTGGAGGCAAGCTGTTCCACGGATTAATTGTTCTAACTGTCAGGAAATTTCTCCTTAGTTCTAAGTTGCTTCTCTCCTTGATTAGTTTCCACCCATTGCTTCTTGTTCTACCCTCATTATTACTATAATTAGTAATAATTATTATGGAGGGTGGAAGGTTAAAATAATTTAAACCCAAAGCAAATTATAGTAATTTTAATAATGCAAAAATCATGCCAGTCTTAGTGAAGTCCAAATTGTAACGACTCAAATATGCTACAGCTTTCTTTTTCAAATCTATTGGTTTACCATCAGTTTCATAAATTTGTTGTTGTTGATGTAATAGTATCTGTTCACTCAGCAAAACAATTTCCAAAAGTACAGTAGGGCAGCTGCTTCTTTAGGAAAGCACTGCAGATCTTGCTTGGGACTGATCCCATCGGCTTGGTGGTCTCAATGGGTTCCTTGCAGTTGTTGCAACCAATGACTCCAGGCTGAAAAGACAGCCGATTGTGTGCCTACACAAAGGAGGCTCAGACAGCACCTTGTATCAAGGTTCTAGCACAATAAGGGGCAGGACCTACTCATCCCCACTATTTTATTTTCCCCGGCACTACTCCAATATTTTCTTGTTCCCAGTGGTGGATGTCCAGCATCTACTCCAGGTAGCTGCATGTGTTCTGTTCTTACTTTCTCACCTTCTCAGAGTACCTAAGGTACAGAAGGAATCCACATAGGTTTGTCTATAGCAGGATGGGGTCTGAGCTCAACTGTGGAGGGTCAGAAAGGAGAGATGCCCCTGCCTGGAGTTTCAGTACCGCTGGATTACAAAAGTTTTTTCAGCTTGGCTGATCCTAGATGTTCTCCATGCTCTTTACAACACTTCCAACTCAACGTTAACAGTAACCCTAACATTATTGCAGAGGTATCAACATGGCTTAGGTAGACAAATAGAATGGCAAAATAATAGCTCTGTTTTGCAGGTTTTTTTTAATGTTTAGCAGTACATTTGTAATAGTCTTCATTTTGACTTAAAATGTTTGTATCGATAAATGTAAAGATTTCAGTATTATAGCCCTTGGACTAACAAACCAGTCCTGATATGGACCAATTTTCAGCTTAAGACCCCTAAGTAGTCACTGAATCACATAGATTTGTGGCAAATTGGGTAAAATTTAGCACTGCAGTAGTGTTGAACTTAGGACCATTGCTTTAACAATGATTCAAAGTTACAAAGGCCTCAGAAAAAGTGATTTATGATCTGTCGTCCCACAACCATCACACCACTGAGCCATCATGTGATCGCAATATAGATGCTTAGCAACCGGCACACGTTTACAACCAGTGTCCTGTGGTCATGTGATTGTGATTTGTGACCTTCCCAGGTAGTTTCCAACAAGCAGTGCTAATTGGGGAAGCTGGGTTCTCTCAATAACTATGGTAACAAAGATTGTAAAATCGGGTCTGGTCACATGACAAGTCATTTAATGACATCACTTAGCAACTGAAATTCCAGTTCTAACTGTGGTCACAAATCGAGGACTATGTGTAAACCCATTAAAATTAAATGAAATGGGGAAGCTGGCAAGGAATTCACTTAGTATATCGTACCGTCAATTTGAATTAGGAAAACCTGATTACTTACATTCATATTCCTATCCCAGATCTGGATGGACCCATCTTGGCAGCCAGCTGCAATAAGTTTACCATCTCTGCTGTAGGTGCAGCTTGTTGGAATCACCCTTTTACCTTGAGCTGAACGTGGTTTAAACACAGTTTTATGGTTTTTCTCATTAGTGACATCCCACGTTCTTACAGTCCTAGGGAAAAAGCACAGAAATAATGCAAATCATTATGTATTATGTATATGTATGATGGTAAGTACATTCCTATACATTCCTATACATAATACATACATACATACATACAGTATTTACAGACACCTCACATCCTGGACACAAACTGCTTCAACTCCTACCCTCAAAACGACGCTATAGAGCACTGCACACCAGAACAACTAGACACAAGAACAGTTTTTTCCCGAACGCCATCACTCTGCTAACAAATAATTCCCTCAACACTGTCAAACTATTTACTAAGTCTGCACTACTATTAATCTTCTCATCGTTCCCATCACCCATCTCCTCCCACAAATGACTGTATGACTGTAATTTTGTTGCTTGGATCCTTACAATTTATATTGACTGGTTCCTAATATGATTTGATTGCTTATTTGTACCCTGACTATCATTAAGTGTTGTACCTTATGATTCTTGATGAACTTATCTGTTCTTTTATGTACACTGAGAGCATATGCACCTTGTGTGTCCAATCACACTTGGCCAATACAATTCTATTTTATTCTATTTAAGTGGTGGGTTCTACATCTGTGGAGCAGATTCTATGAAATGCTTCTAAATGCCAAGAAGTGATCTGAAGCAATTCTAAGAGGGATGGAAATACTATTTTGGAAGACAATAAGCATATATTCATGACCCGAGAATGTAAATAATTTTTGTATACAACTCAATGTTCCTGGGTTCAGTTTCAGGTCCCCTAAATTTGGATTTCCTTTTAGATTTACAAGAATTCGTAGACAATATGTTCCTCCTAACAGTTGTACAATGAAGAGAAAAATCTCAGAGGCAGCCCTACTGTTACGAGTGATCATGGGGACTTAAAGAGCCACATTTATTGTTGCCAAAATACATCTCACTTCAAGTCAGGATTTATAACAAACACATTATTCAAATATGACTATGTGCAGGTAGTCCTTGACTTACAACCATAATTGTGTCCAAAATTACAGTTGTAAGCAGTGCTGGTTGTTAAGCAGGTCACCATGTAACTATGCCTGATTTTACAACACTTTTTGTGGCAGTTATTAAGCAGTCATTAAGTGAATCCATGGGCGGTTTTTGCCAAAACAGGAAGTATATGAATTTCCGGTCAAAAACGTTGCAAATTGCAGAACACTGCAAATGGCCATAAATGAGGGTCAGTAACTAAGTGCCAAAAATGTAATCATGTAACCGCCATGAGAACTTCAAATCCAGGTCATAAGTAGCTCTGGGAAGGCCAGTTATAACTTTGAAGGGTCACTAAATGACCATTCATAAGTCAGGGATTTAATTTAATATATACAATAAGCAAAATTAATGAAGCTAGTTGAAACTACTGGATGCAGATGAATGGAAAAAGGATGTTACATCACTATGACCAGGGTTCCAATTCTTCACTTCCAATTCTCTCTCCTGATTCCAATTCTTCACTTCCAATTCTTTTATTAATTACTAGTAGCTGGATACCCATGCTTTGCTATGTGATCGGGCTTGATAAATTGACAGCTAAAGCTTGAAAATGTTCTAACTCTGTTACAACTGCCAATTGCCTTATATTTTCCTTCCCTCCCTCCCTCCCTCCCTCCCTCCCTTTCTCCTTCCTTCCTTCCCTCTCCCTCTCCCTCTTTTCCTTCCTTCCTTCTTTCCCTCTCCCTCCATCCCTCTCTTTCCCTCTCCTTCCTTCCTTCCTGGCAGTTGGAACAGAGTTCTTTTCAGGTGGGGAGGGGGAGTAGAATGTCTAAACTCCCAGCCCGCCGGCCGGATGAGTCATGCGCTGGCCAGCCCATGCCCAACTGGCAGTTGGAATAGAGCTCTTTTCAGGTGGGGAGGGGGAGTAGAACATCTAACTCCTTAGCATCAGAGCGTGTTAATAATAATATAAGAAATACTAATGATCTGATGGTCATTTCGAAAAATCCTTTCTTAGCGAGCACCTAGAAGTCAAGAGAAACATACGTGCTAAGTTTCAAGTTTGTAGGCTTTACGGTTCTGGAGATTCCGTGATGATGCGTGAGTGGTATTTGGCTTTTATCTACTATCTACTATTGCAGGCAAATGGCAGGCCAGCATAAGATAGTAAACTTGAGTATTCAGTTCTGTGTCTTTGCCAATTAAATATGGAACTTTATGAATGTTTGCACTGTTAGAAAAGATTTTATTAGGTGATTCCTAACATCTTTTTAAAATAAAAGTCTGATGCATTAGAAATACAAGACGTTGTAGTGTTACAGTACTTTATAGCTTTGTAGACACAAAAGGCCAAAACAGAAGAACCCCAAAACAACAATGAAAGGCAGAGCTGTTTTCCATGCTTGTTTGGCAAAAGATTTTCTGAGTAAACTACGTACATGAAAACTATGCATCTGAATGTAATTACAATAATATGGTCCAGGCTACAGAAGAATTCTTAATCGTACACCGAAAAAAGTTACAGATTAAAAATAAACCAAAACTGGAAGAGAGAACCTCAACTAATAAATATTAGAATCTATATATGTAAGAGTATTTTACTCATTCATACACTGAGTCAGAACTTTGGGATATTATAGACCAGAGATTTAACATATTAACAGAATTGGAAGGGACCTTTCAGGTCATCTAGTCCAACCCCCTGCCCAAACATTTGTCTCTACCTAGGATTGAACTCACAACCTCCTGATTGTGAGGCAAGAGCTCCACCTCTATGCGTACCACAGGTGACATGCGGAGCCATATCTGAGGGCACATGAGGCATTGTCCTATGTTAGCTCCAGTGTGCATGTGTGCGCTGGCCATTTTTGGCCGTTTTCGCTCTCTTTTTGGCCTTCTTTTTGGCCGTTTTCGCTCTCCCCAGGCTTCAGGAAAGCCTCCTGAAGCCTGGGGACAGCAAAAAACGGCCCAACGGGCCAACCAGAAGTCCGGATGCTTCAGTGAGGCCTGTGCACATGTGCGGGAGGCAGCGTGGAGGCTGTGTGCATGGGCGGGAGGCATTGCATTATGGGTGTGGGCATGCGCGTGTGCGCTATCGCGCGTGCGTGCTCCCTTTTGGCACCCGAGCCAAAAAAGGTTCGCCATCACTGTTATAGACTGTTGAGGCCCTATTGATATCCTCCTTCAGCTAAGAGAAGTTGCATAGTCCTAATTGTGAACAATCTGTAACCTTTCAAATATACAGGTCAGCACACACAGTATAGAAAGTGAGAAGAGAACAGGCCATGTCCACAGCTCTACGCCCATGTTACTCTAACCTCCAGAATATTCTCTTAAGGAAGAGCTTGATTTCTGGATTATCCTGACAGCTGTACTGGCTCTGTCCTTCCAAGTTCCTGTCTGAATATATGGAGGCTGGAGAGAGATGGGGGCGTGGCTAAATATGACCCATTTTCTCCCCATTCTGAGCACTTTACCGTCTCTGAATTCAATATCAATCAACTCTGAATCCCCCAATGATGTTTTTATGGTTCCTATTGTCCTCAGCCTATTTGACTAATGACCAGAGATTATGGTCACTATAGTCTACCATCAAGGGATCCATGTGTGGGAAAGTCCGTAGTTAAAGATTCTCAAACATGATTATTCTACATGCTGATGGGTTAATATATGATAGACAGATGATAGACAGACAGAGCCAGTCGGTCTGGTGGTTAAGACATCAAACTAGAAAGTAGCTGACTGTGAGTTCAAGTCCCGCTTTAGCCATGAAAGCCAGCTGGGTGACTTTGGGCAAGTCATTTTCTCTCAGCCCAACCCATCTCACAGGGTTGTTGTGGGGAAAATAGGAGGAGGAAGGTACTGTATTTTTCGGAGTATAAGACACACCTAGATTTTAGAGGAGGAAAACAAGGAAAAAAGTATTCTGAACCAAATGTTGTAGTAATATATTATTTAATAAAATATCAGTATAGCAGAATACTTTTTACAATCATGTATACTTTTTACAACCATGTACACTTTTTACAAACTTCAAACTTGACAGCTTTAAGACTTGTGGACTTCAACTCTCAGAATTCCTCCTCCAGTCATGCTAGCTTAGGAATGGGAATTGAAGTCCACAAGTCTTAAACTTGCCAAGTTTGCACCCCTAACCCCTAACCAGGGGTCTTCAAACTTCACAGCTTTAAGACTAGTGGACTTCAACTCCCAGAATTCCTCCTCCAGTCATGCTAGATGGGGTAATTAGAAGGCAAAAACACCCCCTTTTTTGCAAAAAAACAGCCCGTTTTTTGGCTTTTTTTTTTTTTTTTTGCAAAACCGAGGCATGTAGAGGGTTTGGGAAGCCTGCAGAGCACTCCTAAGGGGTGGGGGAAGGCAAAAATGTCCCAATTTTTGCTAAAAAAAAAAAAGGCTCGTTTTTTTCCGCAAAAATGGGATGCAGGGATGGGGCTTCCGGAGGCCAAAAATGGCTGTATTCGGTGTATAAGACGCACCGACATTTCCACCCTCTTTTGGGGGGCAAAAAGATGTGTCTTATACTTTGAAAAATACGGTATGTTGTATATATTCGCTGCCTTGAATCATTTGTAAAAATAATAAAGATAGGGAATAAATAAAAGAGAGGGGGAAGAGAGGGAGGGAGATTCTTAACTAAAGTTTATTTACAAAACTTTCAACTTAACACAAATTAACTTCTTTAATATACAAGAACATTATGTTCAGACTCACAGAGCATAAGCTTACAAAAACTGCATGTGCTGTTTTAAGAGATCAACCAGGCTTTATAAATGGGTTCCATTTGTTTAATTTATCTAATTAGCTTTACTACACTAAAGACAGGCATAACGTTTTAAAGTGCTCACAAATTTGGAGGAATAGCCAATAAACTCCCAAGGAATTCCTGTGCACAAAGCCACTAATTAACCTAAAACCACAAACAAATTTGAGAACCAAAGAGAACTGCACTCCTAAAGAATTATGGGTCCCCTAAGTACAAGGAATTTTTTTTTGTTTTTTTTACAAAGACAAGAGCTAGAGACACAAGTCTATTCTTACAGAATACAGAATATCAAAGTTGGAAGGGACCTTGGAGGTCTTCTAGTCCAATCCCCTGCCCAAGCAGCAGATCCAATTCCATCTCTTTTTAAAAACTTGCAGTGTTGAAGCACCCACCCACTTACCTTCTAAAGGTAAGCCATTATTTATTTATTTATTTTATTTATTAGTGACATTTATATACCGCCTCACAGTGCAAGCACTCTCTAAGCGGTTTACACCAGTAAGCAATGTATATTTACATTGCCCCCAACAATCTGGGTCCTCATTTTACCTACCTCAGAAGGATGGAAGGCTGAGTCAACCTTGAGCCAGTGACATTTGAACCGCTGACCTGCGGATCACAGTCAGCTAAAGTGGCTTGCAGTACCCCACTCTAACCGCTGCGCCACCTCGGCTCCTTTAGATTGATTAATTGTTCTCAGTCAGGAATTTTTTTTCTTAATTCTAGGCTGAATCTCTCTTTGATAAGATTCCATCTGTTACTTCTTATCCTGATCTCTGGTTCTTTGGAGAATAGATTAACCTACTCTTTTTTGTGACACCCTCACAAATATTGGAAGACTGCTATCATATTCATCGCTGTCCAACATAGTTATCATAGTCCATTTTTCAAAATCATTATCCAATAGCTTCTTTGATTAAATATATCTTATCATTGGTATACTGAATTTTTTTATATTTAATACAAGTGCTTGCTGGTCAAGCTAATGTCTCTTAGCATCAGATACTGGAAAATCAAAATATGGAAATATTTTTGCTAATAACATTCCATACATCAGTGACAAACTTTCTGTACCTATAATTCAGTATTTCAGGAATCACATGTTTTCAGACTTCAGCAGGATTAACACTGCTATTAAGTGTATCCTTGATCCTCTCTGACTTGGCTGTTTTCAAAGGAAGCAATACAAAGACTCATTGAAAGCCTCCTTCAAGTCCCTGGATATCGACACCACCTGGGAAACCCTGGCACAAGATCGATCGACATGGCGCATGCTGATCCACCAAGGCTGCCAAATATCTGAGGACAGAAGAACAGCCTTAGCAGAAGAGAAGCGAGCACTCTGCAAAGCCACAGCTGCAAATGCTGCGACAATGGTGACCACACATGTCTGCCCAACATGTGGCAGAACATTTCATGCCCGTATAGGCCTTACCAGCCACCTGCGTACACATCGTAAACAGCCCACAACCTGATAGATGTCAAGGTCCTCTTCAAACACGACGGACGAACAATAAGTGTATCCTTGATCCTCTCTGAGCTTGGCTGTTTTCTTGCAGATGTTTCATTACCCAAGCTAGGTAACATCAGTACCCAACTCAGCTCGGAGAGCATCAAGGACCCCTCATTTAAACCCTGAAGTTTATTTAATTTGTTGTGGTACATTATTGATATTATTTCAATTAATAATTCGATAATTGGCATTTCTGGATACAGGTAGTCCTGGACTAAAACCATCCATTTAGCGACTGTTCAAAATTACAACAGCCCTGGAAAAAGTGACTTACAACTGGTCTTCACACATCACAATATCTCCAGGGTCATGTGATCAAAATCTGGGCATTTGGAAACTGGCTTGTATTTACAATAGTTGCACCGTCTCAGAGTGACTGCCATTTGCAACCTACCCAGCTGGCTTCTGACAAGCAAAGACAACGGGGAGAGCAGGATTCACTTAATGACCGCACGTTTCACTTAAGAACTGCAGTGATTCGCTTAACAACTGTGGCAAAAAAGGTTGTAAAATTGGGTGTGACTCACTTAAGAACTGCCTTGCCTTAGCAATGGAAAATCCAATTGTGGTCCTAAATTGAGGACTGCCTGTATTTCTGAAAATTACAATAATGAGTACAAAATCCAACCATTAAATCTCTGTTCCCTAATCTCATGAAGAAAATGGAAAAAAGCCAAAGCAACACTGTAGTAATGCTAAAGGGCAGCGGAAGGCACAAAATACCATATTTTTGGAGTATAAGACGCACCTTAGTTTTGGGGGAGGAAAATAGGGGGGGGGGAAATCTACCTACCAGGTATTCATCTGGCTAGCGTCCTTAGTCTGTTCAGCTTCAGCACATTATTTTATCCTCTGGTTAGGGCTAAAAAAGCCTTTTTCAGAGGGAGTAGGAATTAAAACAAGCCTGCAAAGACTTAGGGCTGAAAAAACCTTTTTCAGAGGGAGTAGGAATTAAAACAAGCCTGCAAAGACTTAGGGCTGGAAAAAACCTTCTTTGGAGGGAATGGGAAGCCGCGAAGATCGTTAGCACCTCGTTAAGGCTCGAAAAAAAGCTTCAAAAAAGCTACATTCCAAGTATAAGACACACCCATATTTTCAGCCTCTTTTAGGGAGGAAAAAGGTGCGTCTTATACTCCAAAAATACGGTACAACTATTCTCCTGGATATGAAAAGACATACCAGGCAGTTGAGTTTTGCAGGGGTCTCATTATTCAAATTAAGGGGATATTTGAGAAATTTACTTTGAGGGGCCACCAACAATTTAATCATAGTCTGATACTGCACAAAAGAAAGTAAGAGTGAAACACTGAGAAAATGGAACAGTCCCTGAAGATACTAATTAGCGAAGGCTGTAAATAACTTTGCAGTTTATTTGGGTTTCGAATTATCTCCACCAAAATCAGGACTTTGGACTGAGACTGACATGAAACAGCCATTACCCCCAAAAAACCCCGATAAGGTTCTCAAAAGGAAATCTGTACAATGACAAACGTAAGCATTAGCCATTTGCTTTCATAGACCGATATATTGCCGTCTTTATTTCTCACCATCACAGGCAATTAAATTAACAATGAACAGAAATCAAGCACTCCATTAGCAAACAGAGCAAAATAAAACAGGCAGGGACATTCCGTGCTAGATTTTCCATGTTCTTTACTTTAGGCCAGGATACATGCACACATTGATATCGTTACAACCAAAAGACAAGTGAACCTTACAACAATCCTTTTATTCATTATTTTTTAAAAAGGAACAAAATTTCACATTGGATGGGATATGTTTATTTAACTCCTCTGTGAGGCTTCTAGGGAACTAGTTTGTTATTGTAATAGGAAATGAGAAAAGGAAATATTAAAGGTGCCTTTCCCTTTTACAATGAGTGGGACCATTTGTTCATTAAGCTGGAAGTTCTCAAATCCCTTCAATAACCCCCAAATGAGAGACGTTAAACATTCAAACTCAATAGGAATGCTGTTAAGAAACTAATGGTTAATGCGCTTTAAAACCATCAGGGTTACACGTTATTTCAGTTTGTACATTACTCCTTGAATTTCGTGTTCATCACCAGGAGCTCAATATCAAATCCACAAATCCACTTATGATTGTAATTAAGCCCAAAATTAAGGTTGTAAGTTGTGACCATCATGTGACCAGACCCAATTTTTTTGGAATTTTTCCAGCAGTCATTAAGGAAATGCCACATTCATTAAGCGAACACTGTGGTCATGAAGCAAAACCATTTTACCCAATGGATTTTTTTTTCACAGAAACGGTCAAAAATGGCAGTCATGTGACTATGGGACACTGCAAATGACCGTCAAGGTGAGCTGATTGCCAAGGGACTTAAGGGTGTGGGGCGGCTAAAGCAACTTCAAAATCAAATCGTAAGCCATTTTTATAAGCTCCGTCATAGCTTCGAACAGTCACTAAGTGACCGGTCGTAAGTAGAGGTTTACCTGTACCTAGTCTAGAAATCAAATTCTATTTTCAAAAATAGGATTCAAGACTGTTGCTAGCAACACCGTGGGAGAAAAATCTGAATAAATAAGTTTTAAAAATAAAAAGCTAATAATTATCCCTAAAAGATTTCTCACAGTATTGCGAAGTTTCTATAAATGTATCCAAATTTTAAAAAACACACCACTATGTTGGTGATATTATCACTAAACAACATGGAATTGATGTAATTCAGCCTTGTCCAATCTGATGCCTTCAAATATGTTGGACTTCCATTATCTTTAAGCAGCTGTGTTTAAGATCTCTAGTGAGAATCTGATTGAAGAATGTGATACCCACTAAAACGTTCACCACATAGAAAGAATGCTGGAATGGCGATATAAAAAAGAATCACTTCAAAAATGGAGAAATACTTCCATGATAATTTTATAAAACTTTTATATAATTTTCATAGACCTTAGTTTTATTCTGGCACTCTTAAAGGTCAAAACTATAGCAATGACTAAAATTTTGTGAACCCTTTGGAATTTTCAATTTTTCTGAATAAATATGACTTAAAACAAGTTCTATTCTCCACACAAATCCTAAAACTAGATAAAGAGAACCCAGTTAAGCAAATGAGTCAAAAATATTATACATGTTTATTTACTGAGGAAAATGTTCCTAGGCTCATATTTATGTGTAGCAAAAGTATGAACTCCCTGTTGGAGGTACAGAAATGTAATAAACAGAGAAACCACTAGGGCAGTGGTTCTCAACCTTTCTAATGCTGCGACCCGCGCCCCGCCGCCGCGCCCCACCCCGCCGCCACGCCCCCAGCCCCGCTGCCGCCATTTGGGTTCTTTTACCCTCTGCGCATGTACAAAGCATTCTGCGCATGCGCAGAGGGTAAAAGAACTCAAATGGTGGCGTCCGGGAGAAGTCTCCCGACCCCTGTTCGACCCCCAAAGGGGTCGCGACTCCCAGGTTGAGAACCGCTGCTCTAGGGTTATCAATTTATTTGAAGGGGGAATCAGAATCAGGTGTTTCAATCAATGGGATGATACTCAGATATATGTGGGGGAGTAGCTATCTTAGTTATAGAACAAAATTCTAGATATCCACTCTCAAGTCTGATCTTCACAACACAGGTAAGTGGAAGTGTGTCATAGCTCAAGCAAAGGAGATATCTGAGGACTTCTGAAAAACACTTGTTGATGCCCACTTTCAGATGGAAATACAACTGTGGGCCTGAATTGCAGGTTCCACAACACAGCAGGGTATACAGCATAAACATAACAATGCCTTAAATACTCCTTGAAACCAGGACCCAGACAAAGCAGGACCACATATTTAATTCTACACTCAGGAGAGCATTAATGCTTTTTATTAAACAGGAATCAAGCAAACATACACACCCTGTCTTCAATTGTATAACAGGTCACTTTCAACTTTTGGAGGATGTGTGTGTTTATGCAGGTCAGCCAGATGTTAATACACAATTTTAACCATGATAAGACAAAATGCAGAATTTGTTTTAAGAGGTTTCTAGGCTTCTATATCCTCTCCAACCCCCTCAAATCTAGAAATTGTTTATTTCTGCATTGTCTTCATTCTCCAAACCCACCTTAAGTTCTATGCAGCTGAAAAAGGTGGAGTACTATATATCCTTTCTAACCAAATAAATGAAATAGTTTGTGATTGGGGTTTGAATGAATCATAATTATGCATGAATCTCAAACTGAATCATTTAGTATTATGATTAATTATTTGTTTAATTATTAAAAAGCAAACCAAATTTGAAATTTGCTGGGTTACTGCGAGAGAATTACTGAAATAGAACATAACAAGAAGGGGAAAAGTGTATTTGGAAAAAAGTCAGTCTAAATATTTTAACTAGAACAAGGTAAAAAAAATGGGAACATTCTGAACTACATTTTGACCTTTAGGTAGTCTAGATGACTAACTTCTTATCTGAAGGCGACCAATTTCTAAAAGGTAGCTTTTCAATAATGTTTGCGTAACTATTTTCCTTTTCTGGATACTGGGTATTTATCTGGGGTGTTTTTGGTTTTTCTTTGAAGACGTTTCACTTCTCATCCAAGAAGCTTGAAGTGAGAGCTGAAGAAGCTTCTTGGATGAGAAGCGAAACGTCTTATTTATTTTATTTATTTATTAGCAATAGCAATAGCACTTAGACTTATATACCGCTTCATAGTGCTTTACAGCCCTCTCTAAGCGGTTTACAGAGTTCAGCATATTGCCCCCAACAATCTGGGTCCTCATTTTACCGACCTCAGAAGGATGGAAGGCTGAGTCAACCTTGAGCCTGGTGAGATTTGAACAGCTGAACTAGCAGTCAGCTGGAGTAGCCTGCAGTAGCTGCATTTAACCAGTGCGCCACCTCGGCTCCTATTAAATTTATATGCTGCCCAACTCCCAAAGGTCTCTGGGCGGCTTAACAGCAGAATAAACATTAAAAACATCTTAACATTAAAACAATTTAAAAACCCATGCATATAATTTCATGGCCGGATCTTGCCGATGATCACCGCGGCCCCAGGCCTGCCAGAAAAGCCAGGTCTTTACTGCTTTTCGGAAGGCCAATAGGGTGGGGGCAGTCCGGATCTCCGGAGGTAACTGGTTCCAGAGCGCTGGGGCAGCCACAGATAATAAATACATTTAATAAATAAAGTCTTCAAAGTAAAACCAGAAAGTCCAGCTGCCTCTTGAAAAAGTGCCTTTGGGACATCCATGACCTAGATGACTAAGAATCTCCATAGGTATCTGGGGTATTTTTTCACAAAAACCACAAACAGCCCTTCTGTTGTTAAAAAGTTTGATATATACATACATAAATAAATTACAGGCACTTCTCAGAACATATTTTATGCATTGATAAGGAGAAGCCAATAGACTGAGGCAGCTGACTAGCAGCAGGAGAGATGGACACTACAAGTATCTTTGTAGTAGAAATGTCTCACTCTGGATCTAGCCAACGTGGTATACATCATAATCACATTAATAATGTCATGTATTCTATGCAGGGCATTCCTTGAAGACTGTTTGACAGCAGTTTTAAAAAGTTAAGAGCTGGTATGCAATTTACACAACAATATACTGATTTTAAACTAGCTATTCTGGCCCATTATTGTGATACAATTTCAGATTCTGGCTCTTTTCTATAAAGCTCTGAAGTTGGAAGATACCACAGCACAAAGGCCACCTCCTCTCCTCTGTAAATCTAGCCAGAGTATTTTCTGCAGTAGCATTCAATTGTGGAATTATCTCTTTTGAAAGATTAGGTTGATTCCATCTTTGCTGAATTTTTGTCAAGCAGTGAAAAAGGTTTTTTCTACTTAGCTTTCAACAGTTTTTTTAAAAACTGAGAACATTCTCGTGTCTTTTGTTATTGTTCAGTCACTAAGTCGTGTCCATATCACACCAGCCCCCCCGTTGTTCTCCACTGTCTCCCTGATTCTGCACAACTCATGCCCACTGCTTCGATGACACTATCTAACCATCTCAGACTCTGTTGTCCCCTTTTCCTTTTGCCTCCAATCTTTCCCAACATCAGGGCCTTTTCCAATGATTCCTCTCTCTTTATTTGTGCCCAAAGTATTTGAGCTTAAGCTTCAAACTTAGATTTTATAAATAAAAAAGCTCAACTCTTAAGGGTGGATTGCCTTAATATTCTATTGTAGACATCATGCGGATGCTGTGAGGGCCAAAACCAGTTATAATCAAGGCAGTTGATGCTCACATGCCAGTGGGAATCTCGCTAACCCATGTGCATAAAACATAAAATGTCTGGTTTCCAAGATGCACAGAAGAACTGACGTACATCCCAGGACAGGACACTGCTCTTATTTTTGTCCATTAACTAAAAGCACATTTCTACTGCCATTTATTTCTATACACACTAACGCACACCGTAGGTAAACATACGCTTTGGGCAGCAATAATAATTAAAGAAGGTTAATGCCACTGAAATGCTGACAGTGACATAACCCAAGATAAATACTTATAACACATCTATATCACTGCATTAGCAAAGCTTACTAGAAAATTGCCCATTAAAGCAATTAGGTACGTACTAACAACATAAACAGATGTCAACATTGCTGGAATACTCCAGTCCAATTAGCTAAATTCAGAACGTTATTTATAATGGTTCAGTTACTTTTACTGAATTAGGGAGAATTGCATCATCTATCTATGTATCTTCCTCTCTCTCTCCTATCATCTCTCTCTCTCTCTCTCACCCTCTCTCTCTCTCTTCTATCATATCTCTCTCTCTCTCTCTCTCACTCATCTATCTATCTATCTATCTATCTATCTATCTATCTATCTATCTATCTATCTATCTATCTATCTATCTATCTATCTATCTATCTATCTATCTATCTATCTATCTATCTATCTATCTATCTATCATCTACCTACCTACCTACCTACCTACCTACCTAGGGCGGGTTGCTCACTTACCTTGCTGCCGGAGCCATGCGCGTGCATCTCCACGCATGCACAGAAGCAAAATCGCCCAAAAATCACGGGGAAAAAAATGGCAACATGCTGGGTTGACCAGCAGAGAGGGCTCCGGAGCGGTTGCGAAATCCACCGCTCCCTACCGGAGCTGTGTATCGGACAGCTCCGGCAGGAACCCACCTCTGCTACCTACCTACCTACCTACCTACCTACCTACCTACCTACCTACCTATCATCTATCTATCTTATTTTGAACCAAGGAAGAAATAATTTGATATCTTCCAAACCAAGATTGAACATATACCGTATTTATCAAAACCAACAACAACAAAACACTTGTAAAAACTCCCTTGTTCCGGAATCTCCTGAGCTGAAATATTTGATCTTGTCACTTTCTCCTTCCATACCCCTCCTCCACTGATGGATGAAGCTCAGCTGGAGTCCTACTTGTTTTTAATAGGGAAAGAAGAATGGAATTCCCTAGTATCAGGGCAGATTAATAAACATTTCAGGAAATAGAGTGGCTTTTTCCAATAATGCACTCTATTTCCATTTCAGGAAATAGAGTGCATTTTCCAATAAGAAGAAAGGCTCTTTAATAAGGTTATTTCACCAAAGGTTTGCTATGGCTGCCAAACTCTGGCAACAGGACGACTGAATGTTGGGTATATCTGTTTCAAAAAAAAACCTATGTAAGTTTATTTATTTTATTTATTTATTTATTTTGGAATTCTTATATGCCGCCCAACTCCCTAAGGACTCAGGGCGGCGTACAACAGTGAGAAAATACAAGAATAACCAAAATCTAAAAAGTTAATTAAAAGCAAATATAAAAATTAAAACACACTATAAAAAGAATCATCACCAACCATTCAACATCATACATACTTGGGGGGTGGGCTCGAATGAATTAAGCTCTACCCCCCGCCTGCAGGAAAAGCCATGTCTTAACAGCTTTCCGGAAGGCCAGCAGAGTGGGGATAGTTCGGGTCTCTGGTGGAAGTTGGTTCCAGAGCACAGGGCCAGCCACAGAGAAGGCTCTCCCCCTTGGGCCCGCCAGCCGGCATTGTTTGGCCGACGGGACCTGGAGGAGGCCCACTCTGTGGGCCCTAACCGGTCGAAGGGAAGTATGAGGCAGAATGCGGTCCCGTAGATAACCTGGTCCCAAGCCATGAAGGGCTTTAAAGATGGTGATCAACACCTTGAATTGGACCCGGAGACCGATGGGCAACCAATGCAGCTGGCGGAGTATCGATGTCACGTGGGTGTACCTTGGCACACCCACCACAGCACGCGCAGCCGCATTTTGCACCAACTGAAGTCTCCGGATACTCTTCGAGGGTAGCCCCATGTAGAGCGCATTGCAGTAGTCCAAGCGAGAGGTGACAAGGGCATGAGTGACCGTGAGTAGAGCCTCCTTCTCCAAATATGGCCGCAACTGGTGCACCAGGCGAACCTGTGCAAAGGCCCCTCTAGCCACAGCTGAAAGATGATGGTCCAATTTTAGCTGTGGATCTAGAAGGACCCCCAAGTTGCGGACCTGGTCCGAGGGAGTCAGTTTCGCTCCCTCAAGGACCACGGAGGGACAGTTGTCGTAGTCCTTAGGAGGCAATATCCACAGCCACTCAGTCTTATCGGGATTAAGTCTGAGTCTGTTCCTCCCCATCCAGATCCTGACGTCATCCAGGCACCGGCACATTACATCAACTGCCTCACTGAAGTCAGACGGGGTGGTGATGTACAGCTGGGTGTCATCAGCGTACTGATGGAAACACACCCCATGTCTGCGAATGATCTCCCCCAGCGGTTTCATGTAGATGTTGAACAGGATGGGCGAGAGAACCGACCCCTGAGGCACCCCACATAATAGGGGCCTAGGGGACGATCTCTGCCCCCCTGCCAGCACCGACTGCATCCTATCAGCGAGATAAGAGGAGAACCACCGCAGAACGGTGCCTCCCACTCCCAACTCGCTGAGACGATGCAGAAGGATACCATGGTCGATGGTATCGAAAGCCGCTGAGAGGTCAAGTAGCACCAGGATGGAGGAATTTCCCCCATCCCGGGCCCGCCAGAGATCATCCATCAGAGCGACCAAGGCAGTTTCTGTACTGTACCCACGCCTGAAACCCGACTGGTAAGGGTCTAGATGATCTGTTTCATCCAGGAGCTGCAGAAGTTGAGTAACCACCACCTTCTCCACAACTTTCCCTAAAAAAGGTAAGTTGGAGACCGGACGATAGTTCTTCAAGTCAGCTGGATCCAGGGAAGGCTTCTTCAGGAGGGGTCGCACCACCGCAGCTTTTAACGACTGCGGTACGGATCCCTCTCTCAAAGAAGCGGTGACCACCGCCTGGATCCAGCCGCGTGCTACCTCTCTGCTAGCCGAAACCAGCCAGGAGGGGCACGGGTCCAATAAACAGGTGGAGGTACCCATCGCTCCCACAGCCCTGTCCACATCCTCGGGAGAAACAGGCCCAAACTCTTCCCATAATGATGGACTAAGACTAGCCCCTGTCAACTCAATGGACTCTGCCCAGCCGGAGTCCAGATTTGACCGAATCTGAGCGACTTTATCCGACAGAAACTCAGCGAATTCCTCAGCTCTGCCTTGTAAGTGTTCCTCGCTCCCCCCTTTTGCAAAGAGGGAGCGAGTCACCCTAAACAAGGCGGCTGGGCGAGAATCTGCGGACGCAATAAGAGCGGAAAAATAGGATCGTTTTGCCGCCCTTATCGCCACTAAATAAGATCTGATGTAAATTCTTAATAGTGTTCGATCAGACTCGGTTTTTCTGGCCCTCCAGCGGCCAGAAAAGTTAATCATGGCCCACTGATAGTCCAGGATAGTTACTTGCACCTGTATCCAAGATGATTCTGTTTTCTTCTTTTCTCAACAACGCAACTGCATTAACTGCAAGTAATCATCAACTTATCTCCGGGACCGCATTCTGCCTCACACTTCCCTTCGACCGGTTAGTGCCCACAGAGTCGGCCTCCTCCAGGTCCCGTCGGCCAAACACTGCCGGCTGGCAGGCCCTAGGGGGAGAGCCTTCTCTGTGGCCGGCCCCATGCTCTGGAACCAACTTCCCCCAGAGACCCGAATTATCCCCACTCTGCTGCCTTCTGGAAAGCCGTTAAGACATGGCTCTTCTTGCAGGCTGGGGGTACAGCCTAATCCACTCGAGCTCACCCCCAAGTATGTATGGTTGTTGTATGCCTGTTGGGTTATTTTAATATTGACTTTTTTAAACTTTTATATTGTTTTTAATAATATTTATGAATTGGTAATTCTGTATCTTTCTCTGCTGTACGCCGCCCTGAGTCCTTCGGGAGTTGGGCGGCATATAAGAATGCTAAATAAATAAATAAATAAATAAATAAATAAATAAATAAATAAATAAATAAATAAATAAATAAATAAATAAATAAATAAATAAATAATAAATAAATAAATAAATAAACTTACAATTGTTTGTTTTAACAACAGTATGGAATTGCGATGGCCTTGGAAAAGATGCTTTATGGCCCACAAAGCATATTCTACATCTCTGATATAAAAATAGGTCTTGCTTCAATGGAAGCCAGGAACAGAAGGAAAGATCAGAGAGAATGGAATGTACACATGCGTAGTAGAACATATCAATCAGGTGCTCAGGAATAAACCATTATAATGAATAGGGATGCATCTCCCTGCATATACATATAACAGGCAATAATCACACCGTGACACTTCTGGCCATCACAAAATGTTGCACCACTGCCCCCACAGTCAGATGATTGGGTTCTGGGTGCTTGGACCCCTGTTTGCACTTATGAACACTTGCCAAGTATCCTGGGATCATGTGATCACCATTTGCAATCTTCTCAGCTGAAAGTCAATGGGAAAGAAGCAAAGAAGTTTACAGGCTGTTCCTTGCAAACTTGCTGAAAGAGCTGCCATCTGAGGAGAGCTGAACTCCTTCAGCGAGGTGCAGAAACAAGCTCTGTTCCTTCATTTGGCCAAAGGAATCCCCTTCCATGCATGAGGGGAAGTGAACTATTTAGTGGGGTGCAATAATAGAGCTCAAATCCTGAGCAATCTTTCCATATCCAACTGAAGGAGTTCCCTTCTAGACATGGAGGGGAACTGAACGACTTCCGCTAGGACAGAAAAGGGGGGTTAAATCCCGAAGACTTGAGCTCTGTTCGTGCACCCTATCAAAGGGGTTCCCTTCTACAAACAGAGAAGAGCTGAATTCCTTCAGAAGGCAGCTCATCCAGTCATCCTTCAAAGATGAGAGGGAGTCGAAATGCAAATAGAGTTAAGAGGTAGCACAGTAAAGAAATGAGCACAGCGTGGGGGAAGCCTTGGATGCCCAGTGCAGGCCACATGCGAGTGTCTCTTCACTCAGGGGCTGAAAATCCTGCTTGGGTTGCAACCTTCAGCTGATTGCTAGTTCAGCAGTTCAGCTGTTCAAATCTCACCAGGCTCAAGGTTGACTCAGCCTTCCAACCTTCCGAGGTGGGTAAAATGAGGAGCCAGATTGTTGGGGGCAATATGCTGAACTCTGTAAACCGCTTAGAGAGGGCTGTAAAGCACTATGAAGCAGTATATAAGTCTAAGTGCTATTGCTATTGCTGTGAGCATAGGCGCCTAGGGTCTTCCCCCACTCCTTTCCTGGGATGCTATCTGTTTAATAACCCAAAAGACTGCTTCATGACCACAACCTACAGTACTGGGATTGCAGTCGTTGAGCAAAGCACTTAATGACCATTTGCTCAATGGTTGAGATTCTGGTCCCAATTACGAGGGTGAGTCAAAAAGTAATTCCATTTTCTTTAGGACAGGTATAAATTACTAACACAGGAACATGTAGCCTACATCAAAATGAAGCTGGTCCTCTGTGGATCACATCCCTACTTCTCAATATAGTCACTGTTTCTCTCAATAGCAATGTTCCACCTTCGAATGAGAGCATGTATCCCTGCCTCATAAAATTTTGTTGACTGTTCTTTGAGTCACTTCTTCACTGCAGTTTTCACTTCCTCACCACTGGAACAATGTTTGCCTCTCAAACCCTCTTTCATGGGCCGAAGAGATGATAGTCTGAAGGCGCTAAATCTGGTGAGTATGGAGGATGCGGTAAAGTTGTCCATTTGGCAAGAAATCAACCAGAATGACACCTTGAGCATCCCAAAAGACAGTCGCCATGATTTTTCCAGCTGTCATTCTGGTTGATTTCTTGCCAAGAGGAGAAACAATAAACTCTGAGGCCTACATTGAGACCCTGAAGAGGCTCAGAGCAAGAATCCGATGAGTGAGACCCAACTTGTCAATCAACAAAGTCCTCCTTCTGCACAATGCTCGACCACACACAAGCATCAGGACAAGGGAGGCAATCACCTCATTTGGGTGGACAACTTTACCACATCCTCCATACTCACCAGATTTAGCACCTTCAGACTATCATCTCTAGCTAGTTCAGCAGTTCAGCTGTTCAAATCTCACCGGCTCAAGGTTGACTCAGCCTTCCATCCTTCTGAGGTCGGTAAAATGAGGACCCAGATTGTTGGGGGCAATATGCTGAACTCTGTAAACTGCTTAGAGAGAGCTGTAAAGCACTATGAAGCAGTATATAAGTCTAAGTGCTATCTTTGGCCCCATGAAAGAGGGTTTGAGAGGCAAACATTATTCCAGTGATGAGGAAGTGAAAACTGCAGTGAAGAAGTAGCTCAAAGAACAGTCAACAAAATTTTACGAGGCAGGGATACATGCTCTCATTCGAAGGTGGAACATTACTATTGAGAGAAATGGTGACTACGTTGAGAAGTAGGGATGTGATCCACAGAGGACCAGCTTCATTTTGATGTATGCTACATGTTCCTGTGTTGGTAATTATACCTGTCCTAAAGAAAATAGTATTATTTTTTGATTCACCCTTGTATGATAGTAAGTTAAGGACTATCTCTAAACATTATTTTAGAGCAAGATGATGAAGATAATAATTATTATTTATTAAGCTTGCATGATGCTAAACTCTCAATTTATTTATTTATTTATTTATTTATTTTGTTATTCTTATATGCCGCCCAACTCCCGAGGGACTCGGGGCGGCTTACAATAAGGAGAAATACAAGAATGAACAAAGAAATTGGATAAAATTTAAAAACAAGTACAAAAATTTAAAACAATTATTTAAAACAGCAACATCCATTCGACACATACATACTTGGGGGGTAGGCTCAGGTGGAATTAAGTTGTCCCCCCCCCACCTGCAGGAAAAGCCATGTCTTAATGGCTTTACGGAAAGCCAGCAGAGTGGGGATAGTCCGGGTCTCTGGGGGTAGTGGTTCCAGAGCACGGGGCCAGCCACAGAGAAGGCTCTCCCCCTGGGGCCCGCCAGCCGACATTGTTTGGCCGACGGGACCTGGAGGAGGCCAACTCTGTGGGCCCTAACCGGTCGGAGGGAAGTATGAGGCAGAATGCGGTCCCGAAGATATCCTGGTCCTAAGCCATGAAGGGCTTTAAAGATGGTGATCAACACCTTGAATTGGACCCGGAGACCGATGGGCAGCCAATGCAGCTGGCGGAGTATCGGTGTCACGTGGGTGTACCTTGGCACACCCACCACAGCACGCGCAGCCGCATTTTGCACCAACTGAAGTCTCCGGATACTCTTCAAGGGTAGCCCCATGTAGAGCGCATTGCAGTAGTCCAACCGCGAGGTGACAAGGGCATGAGTGACCGTGAGTAGCGCCTCCTTCTCCAAATATGGCCGCAACTGGTGCACCAGGCGAACCTGTGCAAAGGCCCCCCTAGCCACAGCAGAAAGATGGTGGTCCAATTTTAGCTGTGGATCTAGGAGGACCCCCAAGTTGCGGACCTGGTCTGAGGGGGTCAGTTTCGCACCCTCAAAGACCAAGGAGGGGTAGTTGTCATGAACCTTAGGAGGCAATATCCACAGCCACTCAGTCTTATCGGGGTTTAGTCTGAGCCTGTTCCTCCCCATCCAGATCTTAACGTCGTCCAGGCATCGGCACATTACGTCCACTGCCTCCCTGAAGTCAGACGGGGTGGTGATGTACAGCTGGGTGTCGTCAGCATACTGATGGAAACACACCCCATGTCTGCGGATGATCTCACCCAACGGTTTCATGTAGATGTTAAACAGGATGGGCGAGAGAACCGACCCCTGGGGCACCCCACATAATAGGGGCCTAGGGGACGATCTCTGCCCACCTGCCAACACCGACTGCATCCGATCGGCGAGATAAGAGGAGAACCACCGTAAAACAGTGCCTCCCACTCCCAACTCGCTGAGCCGATGCAGAAGGATACCATGGTCGATGGTATCGAAAGCCGCTGAGAGGTCAAGTAGCACCAGGATGGAGGAGTTCCCCCCATCCCGGGCCCGCCAGAGATCATCCATCAGGGCGACCAAGGCAGTTTCAATACTGTAGCCGCGCCTGAAACCCGACTGATAAGGATCTAGATGGTCTGTTTCATCCAGGAGCTGCAGAAGCTGAGTCACCACCACCTTCTCCACAACTTTCCCTAAAAAAGGTAAGTTGGAGACTGGACGATAGTTCTTCAAATCAGCTGGATCCAGGGAAGGCTTCTTCAGGAGGGGTCGCACCACCGCAGTTTTTAACGACTGCGGTACGGATCCCTCCCTCAAAGAAGCGGTGATCACCGCCCGGATCCAGCTGCATGCCACCGCCCTGCTGGCCGAGACCAGCCAGGAGGGGCATGGGTCCAATAAACAGGTGGAGGTCCCCATCGCTCCCATAGCCCTGTCCACATCCTCGGGAGAAACAGGCCCAAACTCCTCCCACAAAGATGGATTAAGACTGGCCCCTGTCAACTCTATGGACTCTGCCCTGCCAGAGTCCAAGTCCAACCGAATCTGAGCGACTTTATCCGACAGAAACTCAGCAAATTCCTCAGCTCTGCCTTGCAAGTGTTCCTCGCTCCCCCCTTTTCCAATGACCTCTGGGGCCACCGTTAATAATTCTGACATTTTAAAAAAATCAAGATCATTTTTAAAAATCAATGATAGCTTTTTCCTAAGTCTATGATTGATCAATGATAATGTTATAGAAATTCTGGGAAGGATTTTCAGATTTAGGAATGAAAACTTTGGGATACATTATGCAAAGCTTTCATTTCATGATTTGGATTCAGTGAATATTTTCCAATGAAAGTTATCAGATGCACTACTAAACAGAACAGTACTAAATATGTAAACTAGAAACATGGATTAAAAGAACATTTCACCCCACATTTATCATTTCAGCAAAACAATATGAGGCTAGCCATAAAATCAACACACATGGCTAAAATTAGACATCTGAATTAAGTTAAAAGATTAACACAGTAACTTTTGACAAACTTGCTAGACACATTTCGTGCAAAGCAAAAATCAGGCCTATGATCTCCAAAGGCCCAGAACATCACATTCGGGAGAAGACTTTATGTTACATATGTTGTGTGTGTGAAGAGAGAAATTTGTGTTGTTAGATTGCAAGTGAAGTAACTAAATATCAAATCTTAATTTAACAGTTTGAAGAATCTCACCCAATAGTGGTCTTTGTTAGCTAGCCTCATGCTACGAGAATTCATAACTCTTACAATAATTTCAAGAGGCTGGATGAAACAACTTCCTTAGCAGTCCAACAATTCTACTCTTAGCCTTAGACTAATATAATTACATAATTATTATGAAAGCACCCAAACATAGGAGATAACTGTTTTATCAATCAAATACCTTGAAAGTTGCCATCATTATAGGCTGCTCTCATCCCCATTAACAATAAAAACTTTGGTAATGTATTAAGATGGGTGCAGGGTGTGTACTCTCATTTTTTTCTACATACCTAATTATTTAAAGGAATAATCACTGCCCCTTCATTTTATTCGCTGTAACAATGAAGAGTTTTATATCAGAACAGATGGCACTGATGAGCATTCATATTTTGTCTAAATACGATGTGTATATCTAAGCAGATACATACAGTAGCTGGTTTGTTCTTTGGAGTCACAATTACAATCCCTTCTTCTAGATCGGGGTGTCAAACTGGCAGCCCGCAGGCTGGATGTGTCACGCGCAGGCAACGCCGACCCCAGCTCCGCAAGGCAAAAAACATTGCGATACGTCACGTAAGGCTATCGAGTTTGACACCCGTGTGCTAGATAGATGGTTTGTGTTGAGCGCATGACAATATATTCAGGACTCTGTGTGTCTTTCACACTGAGCACATCCTTGAATGCAGCTGTGGAGAGAATGGGATCTTCCAACCTTCTATGGGAAACCACATATTTAGTTTTGCATATACTGAAAGCAGAAAAGATTATATTTGCAAAATACTGGAAAAATGAGAATACCCCACCAGATGAGGATGTAATTCGGAAAATCTTAGATTGTGCTGAAATGGACAGGCTAACTTTAAAAATAAAAGATGAAGAAGACACAGAATATTACCTGATATGGAATAGACTTTATGAGTGGTTAGAGATAAGAGGTAGAAATTAGAGGAAGAAAGACTATGAATGTTGTTATTATTATTATTATTATTATTATTATTATTATTATTATTATTATTATTATTATTATTATTATTATTATTATTATTTATTATTATTATTATTATTATTATTATTATTATTATTATTATTATTATTATTATTATTATTATTATTATTATTATTATTATTATTATACAATTGTATCACAGCGGCCCGTTGTTTCGCCGGATTTGGCATTGATTACTAGTCGAGCCCCACCCAGGGGCCTAGGACGTCGTAATGTATTTTCGAAGTATATGTGCGGAACCAAGCAGTGCGGCTTTCTGCATTTGACTGATAGTGATTTTGTCAATTTTGAGCTGTTTTAAATGTAATTCCAGTGCTTTTGGGATAGCGCCCAGTGTTCCAATCACCACTGGAATTACCACTGCTGGTTTGTGCCATAATCGTTGAATTTTGATTTTTAAGTCCTGGTATTTTGCTATTTTTTCGTGTTCCTTTTCATCGACCTTGCTATCACCTGGTATTGCAATGTCAATGATAGTCACCTTGTTTTTCTCGACCAGCGTGATGTCTGGTGTATTATGCGCCAGTACCTTGTCTGTTTGTATACGAAAATCCCACAAGATCTTGACCATCTGATTTTCAGTGACTTTTTCAGGCTTGTGTTCCCACCAGTTTGTAGCAGTATGGATGTTATAATTTTTGCATAAATTCCAGTGGATCATTTGTGCAACAGAGTTGTGCCGTAATTTGTAATCAGTCTGCGCGATTTTCTTGCAGCAGCTGAGCACATGGGCTACAGTTTCATCAACTTCCTTGCATAATCTGCATTTAGCATCATTTGAGGATTTATCAATTTTGGCCTTTATGGCATTTGTGCGAATTGCCTGTTCTTGTGCGGCCAGGATCAATGATTCTGTTTCTTTCTTTAAAGTACAAGATGTTAACCATAACCAAGTTTTTTCACTGTCCACTTTGTCTTTTATTTTTTCCAGAAATTGGCCATGTAATGCTTTATTTTGCCAACTCTCCATTCTTGATTTTATCACATTTTTTCTGTATTCTTGTTTCGTCTGTTGGACCTTCAGTAGATTTTTGTTCTTTACTTCAATTAATAGATGTTCTTGACTTTCTTTTAAATAATCCGCCAATGCATGCTTTTCTTCTTCAACTGTTTGCTTTACTTGTAGTAGTCCTCTGCCACCTGATTTTCTGGGCAGGTAAAGTCTATCAGTGTCACTACATGGATGTAAACTGTAGTGCTTTGTCATTAGTTTTCTGGTGTTTCGGTCCAAAATGTCCAAATCAGCTTGTGTCCAGTTAATTATACCAGCCGTGTATCTTATGACTGGTATTGCCCAGGTATTCATGGCCTTGATGGTGTTTCCACCATTTAATTTAGATTTCAAAATTTTCCCAACTCTGTTGGTATACTCTCTTCTGATGATAGTTTTCACTTCTCCATGTCTGATGTTATCCAACTGCAGAATGCCCAGATATTTATAGGCTTCATTTTGGTTGCATTTAATTAATTGGCCTTTGGGCATTTCAATTCCGTCACATGTAGTGATTTTGCCCCTTTTCATAGATACAGTGGCACATTTTTCCATGCCAAACTGCATTGAGATATCTGTGCTGAATATTAGGACTGTGTTGGTCAGTGATTGGATTTCTATTTCTGACTTTCCATACAGTTTCAAATCATCCATATACAATAAATGTGAAATTTTTTCGGCGTCTTTGGCTATTTGGTATCCAAGTTTCATTGTTTTTAAGATTACTGATAGCGGGATCATTGCGATGATGAAGAGGAGGGGTGAAAGTGAATCTCCCTGAAAAATTCCTCTCTTGATATTAACCATTCCATAGTTCTCATTCCCTACTGCCAACTCAGTTCTCCATTGTTTCATCGCTTTTTCAGTGAATGATGTAATATTTTTGCTGATGCCAATAGTTTCTAAGCATTTGATGATCCAGCTGTGTGGCAGTGAGTCGTACGCCTTTTTGTAATCAATCCAGACCATATTCAAGTTCGTTTTTCTGTTCTTACAGTTTTCTAGTATCATTTTGTCAATTAGGAGCTGATCTTTTGTGCCCCTGCTCCTTCTTTTGTTGCCTTTTTGCTTTACTGGCAAGATGTTATTTGTTTCCAAATAATCCATTATGTTATCTGCAATTATCCCAGTGAGTAATTTGAAGGTTGTTGGCAAGCATGTTATTGGTCTGTAGTTTCCAGGTGTTGTTCCTTTAGTTGCATCTTTCTGAATCAAGTATGTTTTTCCAGTTGTCAACCATTCATCAATTTGACCATTTTGTAGAATTTCGTTCAGTTGCTTGGCCAATATTGCATGCAAACTGGTCAGATATTTGAGCCAGAAACCATGTAATTGGTCATTTCCAGGTGATGTCCAGTTCTTTACTTTTTTTACTCGATTTTTGACCATCTCAGTTGTTATTTCTAATACTTGCATTTGCTTCTTGCCAACACTTTTCTCAAAGTCTTGTATCCACTTTGCTTCCTTATTGTAATCCTTTGCATTTTCCCACAGTTCTTTCCAGAATTCAACTGTGGCTTGCTTTTCTGGTTTTTCACTTTTGAAATTGTCATTTGCATTAAGGCTTTGGTAGAAACGTCTTTGATCTGATCGAAATTGCTGATTTTGCTTGTACTGAATGATTCTTGCATCATATCTTTCAATTTTTCTGGCTATTGCTGTTATTTGCTGTTTTACAATTTCAAGTGCTTCTTCAATTTTCCTTGTATCAAGCCTGTATCTTCTGGCTAATTGATCCATGATCTTGCTATTTTTTAGCCGTTGTTCATTCATATTTTTTAAATTGCTAGCATCTGTTCTGAGTTTTTTTATTTTTTGTTCCAGTCGAATTTTCCACTTTGGTTTTGATGCTTTTTCTGCCTTGCGACTAGGTGCTTTGTTTTTAATACCTAGTTCATTAGTGACTATTGCAGCTGCACTGTACATTAACTGATTTGTTTCTAAGATGGATGCCGATTCAAATGTTGAAAGTACTGCATTAACCATTCTCATTATAGGTGCCAAGTTTTTCTTAGGCACAGTTTTTAATGATGGTAAACGTTGCCTTTCCTCATTAGACAGTACATGCTCCATGATTTTGTCCTTCAATTCCTTTTGTTTTTGAGTTAGTTCATCAATTGGTTCAATCATGACTGGTTCTGGTAGTGGTGCTATTACTTCTCCACTAACAGTTTCTTCTGTTGGAAGCTCCAGTGTGATGTCTTCAGTTGTTTTGTGAGTTTCCGTTGTTTCCACTGGTGGTGTTATTTTTTTAATTTGGCAGTTTGTCTGAATTTTCTCAAGTTCAACTTCACTGAACACATTATTTCGTATAATAAATCGTCTTTGATCTGCTAGTCATTGTTCGCTAACATTTGAATCTGGATATTGTTGTTTCCATAGTTCATGCATTCGCTTCAAATAACCTCTTCTTTCTGGCTCTGAGTTGTAATAACAGGCCATTATGGCACGATTTTCATCTGCACTATATTTTTGTCGTTTTGTTGGCTGGTCCACTTGAAGCCCACTTGTCGACGGATGTCCAGGGACCTCAACATCCGCTGCGGCCCTTGTTAACCCGCATGACGACCGATGTGGTATAGAATTTTTCTTCATTTGTTTCACCATGTTATATGGGTTGGCGAGTTTTTTTTTTTTATGAGGCCAGGTTGCCAACCTGACCCCAACCCTCCTCCTTTCTCCATGATTATGATTATGATTATGATTATTATGATTATTATGATTATTATGATTATTATGATTATTATTAATTTGGTTCTTCTATGCCGCCCTACTCCCGAGGGACTCAGGGCGGTATACAACATTGTGGAAGAACACTATACAATAAACAACAGTTAAAAACAGAATTAAAAATTAAAAAGTTAAAATCTTCACCACCAAACATACCGGGGGAGAGGTCAGATGGAGCAAGTCAAGAATGTATGTATTAAATACAAAGATGGCTTATAATTATAATGATGTCAATATACTTAACAAAAGTATAAATAAGCTAATATAAAAAGAAACTTAGTCAAAACTATTTGGTTATATTATTACTATTGTTATCAGTATATGTGTTAATATTTTTTTACTGTTTTTTCATTGGTTTTTTTTTTGTAAATGGTATATCCTGAAAATATACTGTATTCAAAATGTTTATGAATACAATATAAAAAAGGGAAAACATCCTAAGTAAAAATCCTTTTTGCGTTTTCATCTACCTTAATATGTAAAAAAAAATCCCTCTCTCTCTCTCTTCATGTAGATTAAAATACCTTTAAAGTGCAAAAGGATACCAGAAGGACTTTTTCAACTTAGCAGCTAGCATTTTAATCAAGACAAACCCTAGCAATTAACATAAACACACATAGTTTATAAAGACAAAAATAGCTTTACTAAGCCTTTTGTAAACATATAACACTCAACACGGGCCAGAACAGTGAGAGCCATCTTTCATAGTTTTGTGCAACAGGTTAGCTGACTTGCTGGGAAATCTTTTGACTGTTCTTCAAATATAAGACTTGGATCTGCAAATTGGTGTAACAGTCTAAGAGGGACATGCAACCTTGGGGGTGGTTGGTGGCTTGAGGGTGCTTTCTTTGCTTCTTAATTTATTTACATCTTAATTTTTAACTTTATTCTAAATTCTGCTTTTAACTCTGTTTTTAATTATTATTTTATATCACTGTATGTTATTATAAACGCCCCAAAGTTACTCAGATGAAATGGGTGATGCAGAAATTTAATAAATCATAACAAATACCAAAAATTGGATGAGAAGGGGCGTTGGTCTTACCTGAACGCCTTTTCTCAGTGGGTTGCGGAATACACTGGAGAAGGAGGAGAATGGATTTCTACTTTCAGGCAAGAAAGGTTGTTTGTTTTCTAATTGTGCACCTGTCTTTTCCATAAACTACTTGTCCTCAACACTTCTGAGCTTTTTTTGGATTTGGGTAGTAAATTTAGAAGGCAAGCCACAGCATCAGATGCTGCTACTGTCTTAACTTTCAACTGAATTCTCAGCAGTGCCTGTGTAAAATGTTGGCATTTTATCACAAAAATACAAGGCCTTTAAAAACATCTTGCTGATTCGGAATTCATAGTTTTGGTTAATCCGGTTCTTTGTCCAATCCAAAATGTGATACAAACTATTACAGATAAATTATGAATTTATGGAAGACAGAATCTACATGGTCTAGTCCAGTGGTTCCCAACCTTTCTAATGCTGTGACCCCTTAATATAGTTCCTCATGTTATGGTGACCCCCAACCATAAAATTATTTTCGTTGCTACTTCATAACTGTAATTTTGCTACTGTTATAAATCGTAATGTAAATATCTAATATGCAGGATGTATTTTCATTGTTACAAATTGAACATAATTAAAGCATAGCGATTAATCACAAAAACAATATGTAATTATGCCAGATCAGAAATTCTCGGGCCAGTCTTTGCAAGAGCACAAGGAATATCATCTTCCACAACGTCTACTTCTGTATTTAGACTTGATAACCAACAAGTGTACAGCAATATTTCTCAATCTCAGCAACTTTTAAGGTGCCTGGACTTCAACTCCCAGAATTCAAAGCAAAGCTGGCCCCTTAGCTGATGCTGTCAAAGCTCGGCCGCCAGGCATCACAAATGCCTCACACCGAATGGCACCTCTCCCGACCAATTGGAGGGCTCGGGCGAGTTGAGTCAATATGGCCAGGCTTGTGGCAGTGGGGGGGAGCTGAGGATGCCGGGGCGACCCCTGGGAAATGGTCGTTTGACCCCCAAAGGGGTCCCGACCCCCAGGTTGGGAACCACTGGTCTAGTCATTTTATGATGGCAAATCTGCGGTTTCAGACTAGAAACTTCCTACCTGCATGTTATCTCAGAGTTCAACTATGGAAGAGCAGAACATTTGCCAGTAAATGCTAAATCACACTGACATGTAGCCCATGTACATCTCAATACGGAGAGATTTGACAGGAAAGTTTCCACAACCGCAAAATGAACTAAAGTGCAGATCATCTATCATAATGTTTTCATTTCAAAATAGCCGGTACAACATAATGTAAATTTGCGGTTTCAGACTAGAAACTTCCTAAAGTGCAGAAAGACAAGTAAATGTATTAAACCTTTTAAAAAATTCTAACAGCTTCAGCGGTAATAAGTGAATGAATAACAATAAAGTGAAGTCAGATACAGAATCCTTTTAAAAGCATTTTAGCACTGTGTTTTAACATTAAATACCAAATCAACCAGTTACATCCCCAAATATAAGGCATTGTGAACGGCAAAGATGCATCAAACTTTGGAGAAACTTCTGAGCAGTTTACAAATGTCAGCCTATTGCCCTCAACAATCTGGGCCCTCATTTTACCAACCTCGGAAGGATGGAAGGCTGAGTCAAACTTGAGCCAGTTTGGATCGAACTCCTGGCTATGGGCAGAGTTAGCAATACTGGATTCTAATCACTGTGCCACCATGGCTCCTATAGCTAAATCTACCATGATTGCTTAGTACTATACAACAAAATGTATACAGAAAAGCATTACACACATGTTGAAGTTTTGGCATGTATTTCAATATAATCAGATTACAATTTCCTTTCTTTGGAGTATACCCTCCACTGAAATTCCCTTTCCCCCCCCTCTTTAAAAATATACACATGCACATTTTTGTTCAACCTGTCAGGGAGGTTTTTAGGGATACCAGAAAATTATAGTATTGTGTGGAAAATGTTCTTACGTACAAAATTAAAACATGCAATAAACATAAAGCAATAGTAAGAGAACCAGGGTAAAAAGCTTGACGTATTTGCACAAAACCTTTATAGTATTAAGGCAAGAGTTTCTACAAAAACCATTTCATATTACCTGAAAACTTTTACTTTGTGCAAATAGCCTTACTATAAATACCATGCACCTGCTCTAAAAATTCACATAGTTCACAGCCACATTTTTAGAGCTTTTTCAATTTAAACATATAAATAATGTAGGATCTAGGTTAAAATTAGAAAGTTATGCTTCAAGAGGATTCCTCTTAAAGAAAGAAATGTAGTTTTCTTATTGTAGATTCAATTGTAATCAAGAGGACAGATTTCTTTAAAAAACAGTTCTAGATTGATAGATACAGCTGGACAAAACCAGGCAACAAGCAGACTAGAATTGCAACTCACCCTGCAGGCTTTGGATGTGTAAGGCTTTTTTGACCCATTTCAATAAAGGACTCTGATCTCAGATTTGCATTTTGTCATATGCATCCAAAGGGAGAAAAAACGGGCACTGCCTTTGCAGTGCATAACTTGGTTGCAAGTCCTGTATGATGGGAGGCATTTTAAAATGCACACATACAGAAGATAAAAGAGAATAGTAACTGGAAGGCTTCAAAATGAAATCTTTCAAACATTGCAGATGGCAATAATATATTTCCTTCCTTGATTTTCGGAATAACTTCTGAAAGTAGATATAAGACCCATATTCTTTAGGTCTCTAAAGAAGCTGTAACTCAGTAGTTAAGACACATGTTTTCAATTCCAGACATCTTGGGGGCCTGGAGAGCAGAGAGGCTCAGCACTGCAGCTGGATTAACCACTTAGCATGTTTCTTGGTCTCATGGCTCTAGCCAAGCGCTGAGAATAGCATGGCCCACCACTAAAATTCCCAAACCCATTCACCAAATGTTTGGTTTTTGTTTACAAAGCGTTTGCAGTTCTTATGGTGACAACAACAGAGGGAAATATACAAGCAGTATTTCATCTGACTACCGCAAAGCAGCAAAATTCATCTCTATCGTGGTCTGGATAATGCATGGAAGGAACTGAAATGACAAAGGAAGGTATGGGAGGGACAAAGTTTCACTTCCTCTCTCCTTCTCTCCTGTGCATTGGCTAACGCAGAGAGGAAAGCGTTTTTGGTTCCCCTTCTTAACTACGGTAATTAGCAATAAGCGTTCCAGGTCATTCTCTCTCTATTAGTCTTCTTTTCAAGGAAGTGAACATTATTTTTCCTTGTTTCAAATTTGCTGGATGTCTATTTGGCAAGCATAAGGATACAGTCTTGTGGCTTATTTACTCGCTTGGGAGACATGCTGGTAAGCACTTAAAATACATGAAAATTATCCCAATAAAGTTGTACACCCCTCCAGAGAAATAGTAGTTAGGGTTTTTGCTGCTTTTCTGGCATCTAACAATGTCAAGGAACAACGCCCGACTATCTTTCAGCATTTTCTGAGATAGTTCCAAACAATTAAAGACACAACAAGGCATCTTATTAAAGTGAAAGTTATCATTTGTCTATGTGATAAATCAAATTTACAAAGAATTACTGCAATAATTCTAGAATCAGGGAGCACCAGATTCATATCTCAACAGCTATAACACTTACTGGATAATCTTGGGGAAATCACTTCATCTTACTCTAACTTAATGTCAAGTCCAGAGACGACAAAGTGAGATTCAATTAAGTCCAGTTCTTTATTTGCTTATACCTAATAGACAGAATCTTGGCAGACTAAAGCTACAGTCTTCGAACCTAATAGATATAACCTGGGAGATTTGAAAGGGTGGCTACTCTGAACCTTTTCCTCCCTCCTCCATATAATTCAAGACTATGCACTCTATTGTCTTGGCCCCACTTCTGGAACATGCTGCCTCCTCCCTGGGAAGCCACGGTGTTACTGCCGACATTTTTTATTTATTTATTTATTTATTTATTTATTTATTTGTTTGTTTTTTATTTATTTATTTATTTATTTATTTATTTAGTCAAGCGTATATAAGACAACAGATAAAAATATAAACATTACATGAAAAGGATATGAATGAAAAGGGACATTAGGACAGGGACGATAGGCACGTTGGTGCACTTATGCACGCCCCTTACAGACCTCTTAGGAATGGGGTGAGGTCGACAGTAGACAGTCTAAGGTTAAAGTTTTGGGGGTTAGGGGAAGAAACCACAGAGTCGGGTAGTGCATTCCAGGCATTGACCACTCTGTTGCTGAAGTCATATTTTCTGCAATCGAGTTTGGAGCGGTTTACCTTAAGTTTGTATCTGTTGTTTGCTCGTGTATTGTTGTGGTTGAAGCTGAAGTAGTCATTGACAGGTAGGACATTGTAGCAGATAATTTTATGTACTATGCTTAGGTCAGACCGAAGGTGGCGAAGTTCGAAGTTATCTAAGCCCAAAATTTCAAGTCTGGTGGCATAAGGTATTCTGTTGCGAGCAGAGGAGTGGAGGACTCTTCTCGTGAAATATCTCTGGACTTGCTCAATTGTATTAATGTCTGATATGCAGTGTGGGTTCCAGACAGATGAACTGTATTCGAGAATTGGTCTAGCAAATGTTTTGTATGCTCTAGTTAGCAGTACAATATTACCAGAGAAAAACCTACCAGATTAGGTTAACAACTCTTAATGCCTTTTTGGCAATGTTGTTACAGTGGGCTCTGGCACTTAGATCTTTAGAAATGAGTACTCCAAGGTCCTTGACAGAGTGTGGGTCATCTACAAGATCATGTCCATTTAGCTTGTATTTTATGTTCTGATTTTTTTGCCAATGTGTAAAACAGAGCATTTGCTGGTTGAGATTTGAAGTTGCCACTTGTTTGACCAATCTGACACAGTCAAGGTCTTTTTGAAGGGTGGTAGTGGTGTTAAATAGTTTTACATCATCAGTGAAGAGAACACAGTTGCTTTTAATATGATCGCAAAGGTCATTTATGTAAAGTATAAAGAGTATTGATCCTAAAACGCTGCCTTGGGGGACACCGCTGTTAACAGGTACAGGATTTGATAGAGCGCTTCCTATTTTGACCACTTGTTGCCTGTTTGACAGGAATGCAGTTATCCATTTATGTAGGAGTCTGGAAACACCATTAGATTTTAGTTTTAGAAGTAGTTTGTCGTGTACCACTGAATCAAAGGCTTTACAGTAGTCTATGTAAATTGCATCTATTGCTTTGCCCTGATCGACATGTGTAGTCCATATGTTTTTGCAGTGTAGTAGTTGCAGATTACAGGATAAATTTTTCCCTCCCCCAAGTCCTTCTTCAGCTGCATATTCCATCACACCTAGAAAACTGCCAGATGATAAACATGTATTCAGAGAAAGAGGATTAAGTGCTACCCAGATCTGAGAAGAAATAAAAGACAAATATGTAATAAATCGATACTTTCATACTGTGGGTCTGGATGCCCTTTCAGATTCCTATGAATTAAGCAATAGGAACCAAAGTGTGGGCAAGGGTATTCCTAGAGGAGGACTTTGGACAAGAGTCCAGGACCCCATTCCGAAATGCAGCCTCCAAGGAAAGCCAAACTACCTTGCTGTATTTCAAAATATATATCTAACATTCCAAACCCATCTATTAAATCTGGAATCTAACTTCATTAAATCATTGTTTCTCTAGAATTAGAACAATTAAGTTGGACATACTTTCTAATAAACCTTTCGGCCTTAAACATAATCCATTTTAGTTTAGAGAATTCTTTGCAATATTACCCTGAGGCCAAACGGAATGATATGGGAAAGAATAACAAAACTATAAAATATCTTCCACTGAAACACATAATCTAAGACAACTAAACAAAGATTTAGTAGCTTAATTTTCTGTGCTCTTTGTCTGGAGTCTTTAAATGGTGAAGACAAATGATATATCTAAGCAAAACTACAGCAATATATGCTGTTTATTCAAATGTCTCATATTCACTTTGGCGTGACTTCTCCACTACTCCAGCTGCTCAGCCTGGCCAGTATTAGCTGTGTACAAAGCACAAAATGTTTGTCCAACCACTGTGATGACTCAGAAGGTTTTCAGCTAATAACTTTCATCCTCAGCTTTCTGCACCACAGCAACAGCAATTGATGGACAACAGTGAGAAAATTCTAAAAAAAAAAACAACCCACCTTATTTTGTTATATTATCTAATTTATAGGGTTTTAGAATGAAGCAGATTTAGAATAATCGTATATGTATCATGAAATCTGCATCCTACTTTTTTGAAACTGACAAATAATTTAGGCTAAATAGCAATTGGTACTGAATATAATTTGAAATTTTTCATTTTAAGAGAAAATTCCTCCAAAGCACTTTATTGGAAGGGGAAAAAAGAGATTTAGAAATAAGACAAATTATTTTGTTCCAAAATCACACTGTTATTGAAAGTGAAGACGTGAAGTAGATTCATTACTACCTTGAGTACTGGCCTGAATTCAAAGATGAGCTCTAAAATCAATTAACAAAATGTTCGTTTCTAAAATGTTCAGTTGGAGAGATTGCTATATACTTTTTTAAAAACTTGCCTGTAATATAAGAAATGCAAAAACAAATAGTAAGAAAAATAGGGGAGGGAAAGGGGAAGGGAAGAGTGCAGAAAAGAAGGGAAAAAGAAAGAAAAAGCATTGACTTCAAACTCCCTTTGGTGCAGTAAAATAAGATAGTAGCATCCAACCTCAACTTTTTACTTTTACATAGTAGTATAAATTAGCAATTTCTATATCAACAAATCTATGTAATTGGTAAAATCCAAAATCAAAGTTTCATTTTTTTCACACTTTAAGCACAAAGCCCAGAAGCAGTTTCCAAGTATTCCAACAAAAGAACCTTATTCCTACTTCATAGCATAGGACGTTTGGAACTGCTTTGCCGACTCAAGACTTGGACAACTGTCAGACATTGATGGAACAATTGTACTAGCAAACTCCATAGGAGCATATCAGCATCACGAGGTGATGCTTAAACAGTTATGGATCATAAAGCATGACAATGACAAACAACAGAATCAACAACAGAATAGCTAAAGAAAATCACTTTTGGGGATGACCAAGTTAAACCCTGACCTTATTCAAATTGAAATGTGTAGTATAACCTGAAGACAGCAATTCATGGATAGCCTCCAAATATCATCAAGTAAAGCAGTTGTAAAGTATGAGTCAAAATTAGGGGTGAAATCCTCCCGGTTCGCCCGGGCCAGTCCTTCGGCGTATAGCCGATGGAACTGGCGGCGGTCGCGGCGCGGAGCTTCTCCCGCCCGCTTTCCCGGCCCGGCTGAACACAATCACCGCTTTCCCGGCCCGGCTGAACACAATCATTCGGGTTATTTTTCCCTCTGTGCATGCGCGCGCATGCACAGAGGGAAAAATAACCCGAATGGCGGCGTTCAGCCGGGCCGGGAAAGCGGGCGGGAGAAGCTCCGCGCCGTGACCACCGCCAGTTCCATCGGCTATACGCCGAAGGACTGGCCCGGGCGAACCGGGAGGATTTCACCCCTGGTCAAAATATATCTACGACAATGTTCAAGATTCATCAACAAATATTGCTGCTAAAGCAAGTGCATTTAAAACATTACGGTACTAAATGTTTACAAACTTTTTTCCAACAAAAAACAGTAAATGTCAGTTTTCATTAAAGATATGGCCAGTACACAGTTTTGTATATGGTTTCTTTCACCAAAATGTCTGCCTATCCTCAGGTTTTTGATAAAATTTTGACCACACTGTATGTTGTGGCCTGCCAGCGGCCAGGAGAGCTGGCAGCAGACTCGGACAATGAGGAGTTTGGGGAGGAACATGGGCCAGTCCTGGAGTCTGGGGAAGGCTCTGATGAGTGCTCTGTGTTGGAGGCAGAGATGGTGCCAGGGCCGTCCAACAGTTATCAGGTACCTTCGGAGTTGGAGATAAGTGGGGCAGAAGAACAGCTTCAACATACCTCCCTAAGACCGATTAGAGCCCACAGAGTTGGTCTGCTGGTCGTCCCGTCAGTCAAACAATGCTGGATGGCGGGCCCACGAGCAAGGGCCTTCTCTGTGGCAGCACCGGCTCTCTGGAATACACTTCCCTCGGAGATCCTCATTATTTCCACCCTGCCAGCCTTCAGAAAAGCGCTAAAAACCTGGCTTTGTCGACAGGTCTGGGGCCAATGATTTTAATATAACATTGAGCATTCTTGGCCCCATGAATGAATTAATTGTATGGGACTTTTAAATTGTTGTTTTTAATGTTTTTAATAATTACTGTTTTTAATGTCTTTTTCCTATGTTTATTGTTTGCATGTAGATTTATTGTTGTGAGCCGCCCAGAGTCTCTGTGGAGTGGGCGGCATACAAGTGCGAATAATAATAAAAATAGAGCCTGTTCCCGATGTGCGCATGCACAAAGCTGTCAGGAGAAAGGAACAATTAAGGAACATGAGTCGACGCGGGATTAAAGGCACAAGTGGACGCTGAATGGCCCCTCCCATAGGGAATAAATAGGCACAAAGGGGAGTGGTGTTTGCAGGAGACAATTTGTTTATTAGTGTGAAGATTTGCTTATCTGAGCTTGTGCCTCACAGAGACTCCTTGCCAAGTATTTCATTGTACAGCATTGTGCCTGGAAGCTACTGGCCTGGCAACTATCCAAGGACTGATAAGGTCTGTTGTTGCAATTCACCCTTGAAAGGCTTTTTGCTGGGACTTTTCTATATGCGAATGCTAGGAATTCACATTAGCCAAATAAAAAGGGGGTTTTTTTCGGGGCAAGGAGTCTGTTTCGTGATTTTGTGAAGCCTAGCTCAGAACACTGTATATTGTGGTGGTGTAGGATTACAGATAGTTCTAAAGATAGTAGGATTACAGATAGTTCTCTCACCATCATACCTCCTGATTAGGGGCAAGATATTCAAAAAGTACTTGCAGGGGAACAGCAGTGGGATGGAGGTCCCTTCAGGAGCTGAAGTGGTGCAGTGGTTAAATGCAGCCATTGCAGGCTGACTGCTAGTTCAACAGTTCAGCTGTTCAAATCTCACTAGGCTCAAGGTTGACTCAGCCTTCCATCCTTCCGAGGTCGGTAAAATGAGGACCCAGATTGTTGGGGGCAATATGCTGAACTCTGTAAACCGCTTAGAGAGGGCTGTAAAGCACTATGAAGCGGTATATAAGAAAAGTGCTATTGCTATTGCTCTATCTTCTGCTTGAGAACACTGCAGAAACTTCTGGTTGGCCACTATAAGAAACAAAGCACTGACCTAAGATAGGCCTTGGCCTGATCAAGCAGGATTATCTTATGTTTTAGATGGAAAGGTTCACTAAAGCCATCAAGTTTACCGATAGGGATGTTAGCTAAATTGTATGTCAAAATAGAGTGCTCTATATTTCTCCAACAATGTGAATGCCAACTTGGTAAAGGAGTATTTAGCTATTGTTAAGATACGTGTTTGACATGCCAAAAATTCCTTAGTATAATTTTAGACTTTCTGGTTAAAATGCATTATTTTAGTTATAAAGTGTCTAAATATGCCCTTCAAAACAACTGCTCAGAACAGCTTATGACAAGTGATGCTTGAGAACCACCAAAGATGGATAAAAATTGGCAAAAGGCAGCTTATGATGCCATTAATCATTAGCGGGTCAACAAATGAAGGAATTTTAAATTCTCATCAATACAGGTCATCCTTGACTTACAACAGTTTATTTAGTGACTGTTCAAAGTTACGCCATTGAAAAATGTGACTTATGACTGTTTTTCAGTTACAACCTTTGCAGCATTCCGATTATCATGTGATCAAAATTCAGATGCTTGGCAACTGGTTCATATTTATGACCATTGCTGTCTCCCAAGGTCATGTGATCATCTTTTGCAACCTTCTGACAAGAAAAGTTTAGTTCATTTAACAATAGCAATAGCAATAGCACTTAGACTTATATACCGCTTCATAGTGCTTTACAGCCCTCTCTAAGCGGTTTACAGAGTTCAGCATATTGCCCCCAACAATCTGGGTCCTCATTTTACCGACTTCAGAAGGATGGAAGGCTGAGTCAACCTTGAGCCTAGTGAGATCTGAACAGCTGAACTGCAGTGCTGCACTCTAACCACTGTGCCACCTCAGCTCTTAACAACCAGGTTATTAACTTATGAACTGCAGTCATTCACTTAACAACTGTGGCAAAAAAGGTCTTAAAATGGAGCAAAACTTACTTAACAAATGTCTTATTTAACAACAGAAATTTTTGGCTCAATTGTGGTCGTAAGTTGACGACTACCTGTATGCATAGCCCCAACATGTCATCTGTATAATTCCACCCTGTTGGGGTGAGAATAAATCTCATAGAGGCGATTTGGATCTTTACTTGGAATTCAGACAGTTAGAAATAAAGCCGAGATTAAAAGTCTAATAGAAATATTTATTTCGGTACAAAAACAATAAATCCTAAATAATTACATCTTTGCTAAGAAAAAACGCGACTGTTACGGTCAAGAGCCAAGTCAAAAGTGATTAATGGTGGATCAGGACTGTGGACATGTGTACAAGATCATATCACGTGTTCTGCTTGTATTGGAATATACCATAATATTAGAATAGGGGTGCATCACCCTGCATAGACATACAACTGACAATATTTACACCGTGACACACCCTTTAGTTAAAAGTCCCATTTTCACTGAACTTGAAAAGACTGGATGAGATTAAACCATTTCTCATCTCTCTGCCTAACTTACCTCAAAAGGTTAACATGAAGACAGAATATAGGGAGATGAGGAAATTGCTGCCTTGAATTCTTCAGAGAAAAGTGAGGTAAAAATGGAATATATGAAACATGTGTCAGTGAAAACCGAAAACCTAGCTTCAGATGTATTATTAAGACAGCCTTAGGAAGTAGAACAGAACATGTTTTGTTTTGAAAAGTTGTCCGAGTACTAACCTGGGCAGCTAAGAGGTGGAACGAGGCAGATCCTGTAAAGGATTTTTCTACAATAAACCAGCTGTAAGATAAACCACACTACTGACTCAGATGACAAATCACAAAACACAAGACTGCTTGCTACATTTCAAGGTTGGCTGCAATTCTATTTCTGAAGGGGGGCTGTGGGGTGTGGAAGAGAGAGGCTAGGGACATAGAACACCTGCTGTGCGGGTATTCAATATCACTGTTCCATCTTGCTTATTCACAAGAAAAATCATCACATGTAGTAAGAAAAAAGCCAGATAGACCAACATCCCCTGACAATTCAATTCTTATTCTCATTTTGGTTTCATGTGAAAGCTCCAGAATTTGGGAATCCCATAAATTATTTTCTGCCTATTATTGAATTTCAAAAAAAGAATGTTTACCAATGCAGGAACATCACTGGTCTAACCTGAAATACAAAGATAGCATTTATAAAATTCCAAACTTTTCAGTTCTGTGGACTATTTATATGTTTTTCCCCTACATTTTCCTTTATTTTATAATTAGGCCAAGTCACACAGGATATTTGAAATCCAGGTTTATTTGCAATACACAGAAAATCGATGGTTAGGAGAAAGTCCTCAGAATGCTTTTCCACATTAAAGCAAGTTTTATTTATTTATTTATTTATTTATTTGTGAGATTTATATACCGCCTCACAGTGCAAGCACTCTCTAAGCGGTTTACACCAGTAAGCAATGTATATTTACATTGCCCCCAACAATCTGGGTCCTCATTTTACCTACCTCGGAAGGATGGAAGGCTGAGTCAACCTTGAGCCGGTGAGATTTGAACCGCTGACCTGCGGATCACAGTCAGCCAAAGTGGCTTGCAGTACCCCACTCTAACTGCTGCGCCACCTCGGCTCCTATAGTAAGTTAACTATGGTAGATTAGCCTTCCATAGAATCAGTCAGAACCTATGAATAGTTTTAGCTTAAATTAGCTATTTGCTATAATTTACTGCCTAAAATTTTGATCACACAGAAATGGTGTCTGCAATGTCTCTGGTTTGCAATTTCAGCCTTTGGATGTTGAATTTCAGATGTTCTTTTATTACTTCAGTGACAACCCATTAGCCATGTTCATATGGCATTTTAAAACAATGTTTGTAGCTTAATAAATCACAGCACGAATGGGTAGCAGCCTGATGCATACAGCCTGCTGTTCCAACTTTACTTGTCCTAGGTTCCGAGATCAACTCTTTTATCTACTTTTACAAAAGTAGAAATGAAGGAGTGAATGAGTTGTGTATAGCAGCCTGAAGCTCATTCCCTTTAGGGATTTGAAGATAATATCACTTTCAGCTCCTCTTTTCAGTTCTAAACATACCCAGGTCGCTCAAACTCTCTTCATAAGCATTAGCTTGCTATCTCCTTTTCAAAGCCAGATAAAGCACAACTCAATTCATGTTATTAGACATCTCTCTCTCTCTCTCTCTCTCTCTCTCTCTCTCTCTCTCTCTCTCTCTCTCTCTCTCTCTCTCTCTCTCTCTCTCTCTCTCTCTCTCTCTCTCTCCCTCCCTCCCTCCCTCCCTCCCTCCCTCTCTCTCTCTCTCTCTCTCTCTCTCTCTCTCCAATATTGTCCCCTCATTATGCTGTTGCAAATTTACTGCATCTTTATACATAAATCTGATAATACACTACATAGTGCACTACATTCTGTTCATACATTTTAATTTGGGGAAAGGACTTTTAGCCACAGGATCAAATGATCATTTGTGCCAAAACCAAGACCATCTTTTCAATTGGTACAATTTAGAAAGTGTGAAAAGGATTACAGGGTGGACTTAAAGCTAATGTCAAGGAGCTAGTGATCCATCTTCTTGGACAATTCAATCTGATACTAAAACCACTTAGTGGTAAAGGTACAGATGACATCTTAAATTCTTTCAAAATACAGGCAAGTATCAGCCTTATCTATTATAATTATTTAGGCAATAACAGACAGTTTGAGGTCTGGTTCCACTACACCTACCTTATTCATTTGCTCCAAATGCTTAGCACCAATTCTTGAGTGATTTTTAACTAAAGAACTGCCTTGGTCACTCAATTTAACTAATACAGAGTTAGTACCAAAGTTATCACTACATGATAACTTCTAACTTAAGTTCACCCCCTGCTGGCCACAAATATACGGGAGGGAATTAACAGCTATTAATTGGTTTTCTGCCTCTTCCCTATTCAAAATAAACAAACAAAAAAAATGACTTTTCCTCTTACCTAGCTTGTATACTTATTATCAAAAGAATTACATGTCCTTTAGCTAAACAGCATTAGGAGCAATTTAGAGATATCATCACTAATCCTTCTCCTCAGCCCTCAGATTTAAAGGCTAAATCAACCAATAATATAGATAGGGACTCAGAAATAGCCCCACTATAGGATTAAGTCAAGAGGCATTTTAAAGCCTCTTAAATGATAGCTATAAAAATAGAAAGCAGGTAAAACGTAAAATTTCCTTTTCAGAAAAAGTGGCTTTTGGAGTTTTATTACTGGTCAGCTGCATGACCTTTCGCAGGGCAATTGGTGGGACTTAAGGAAAGAAAGACTTTGATTCAGGACTAAGGGTTGGGGTGGTGAAAAAAATACAGGGGAGAAACAGGGGTTTACCAATTCTCGAATGCTTAGAAGTTACAGGTCTTATTGCAACCTGCTAGGACAGAAGCTGTTCAGATGTAGCCTAATGGAGCAGACAGTGAGAGCTTCTCTGAGCATTTTTACTCATTACTGGACAGAATTTACACAGCAGTAGTAAAGAAACGGATTTTCAGTTAAACAGAGATCGTATCAGTACTTGCATAGCCTTTCACAGACAAAAGTTTTTTTATTTCCCATATTTCATCACAGCAATATTTTGTCCTACTTCCAGCATAAAAAAATCCTGATTCGGAATTAGAAGGCTTCATTATCACTTTTGTTATAAAGCACTAGGAAGGTTTGGAACCAAACAGCAGAAAAATATCAGAAAGAAGACAAATCAATAAATATTTCTTCCTAAACCACATTATTACGTAGGAATGCTATTTGTTTTTTTTTTAATGACAATTCAGCTGCTGCCAGATTGAATGGCCCATAAGCTTTAGGTACATAAAACAGTAGTATTTAACAAGATATGGAGCTGGTATGATAGGATTAATGGCAGTATCACTTTCAGGGTGCAATGGCAATGAAATCTTAACCGCCACATGCAGGTTTTGTTACAAACATGGAGACCACCTGACTAGCGCTTAAGTTGCTCCTGCTTTCACTCACATAACAATCGGAAGGTCCCAAAGGTGCTTTTTCAAAGGTGACATCCAAGAAGTTTCTTCAGTTCTGACTGAAAAAATTTCTGTCAGAACTGAAGAAGCTTGTTGGATGAGAAGAGAAACGTCTCCAAGCAAAAACAAAGAAAGTCCAGTTGCCTTTGAAAAAGCTCATGGATTCCTCATCTCTAGCACACATGTGTGACGACTTAATTCAAAACTACCGATACACACTCACACATTAATTTGAGTTTAAAGCATTTAAAGAGGGGAAAAATCCTTAGAGAATAAGGATCTGTATTTTCCAATCTAAGCATCTGCTTATAGATTTTTATACATTTATAATTTTATTCATTTATTAAATAAATATTTGCCTTATAATTAATAACTGCCTTATTTATTAATAAATAATTATGATGAGTCAGAGAATATAGTGCCAATATAAATAGGTAGCTGATGGGATAAGACTTCATTCATGTCCCATCCAGCTCTTAACTCTCTCAGTTTGGTTTTAGTACAGCACTTAATAATATTTGAACTCTGTTGTTTCAATCTTTTACCTATATAGAACAGTCCATATTCCTAACCGCAGCAGCATAGTTGCATTAGTTATAGAACTGATTATAATATATTTTATGTTGAGATTCGAATTACGGCTTGAGGTGATAAGATCTTTTTCCCTTGAAAACTAATCCCTATCAAAAAAAAACCCGATAATAAAGTCTAATTAATAAAATATTTATTTCAGTAGAAAAGAACATAAAAACTATAATTTTAATAGCTTCAATTCTGCAAACTAAATCATGTCCTCTCTCGACAGAGGACTATAGCAGAGAGAAAAAAAATGCAATGGAATGTTAAGACATGCGCAGATCACCTATCACGTGTCTGCTTTGCTAGGAATGTCTGAGTACCATAGAGTGTAGCATTTGAACACAGCTGACAATCAAAATTCACATCGTGACATTTTACAACCACACTGGGTAGCTTTTAAGAACATCTTTCTATTGTATTTATTTGCTAATTTATTAAAAAAATATCTGCAACTTCTCCTCAGTGCAAAGTAACAACAGCAACAAAAGCAATTATGTTTGCTTTGTATGACTGAATACTCACATTTGTCATCAAATTTGCCTTTGGCATAATAAATGGCTATTTAATATGCACTCATTTGATTTGATTCCTCGTGTTTTTCATTGCTTTCTTAAACAGTCAAAACTATAATTACATTTTAAAAAAATAAGATAAATTGATTGTTCCTCAGAACAAAACCCACGTCTCATAGATATATGGGCTATAGTAATAACAATGCATTGTTTCCTCGGGCATTAACTATATCCCCGAAAAAATATGGTGAATTTGTTTCCATTAGCCACTCAGAAAACAAACTGCCAAGAAAAATAGAGACTTCAGGAATAACCCTGGAGTTCCTATTCTTGAAGGTGATGGAAACCAGAAATCTTTGGGAGACCAATTCTCTCTCTCTAAAAACATGAAGGCTGTTAATATTACACAGCATATGAGCACCACCAACCAGCAGTCAGCATATGTAAGAGCATTTGTTGTAAACAATTTGGTATCAAGAAACTAACACGTAGCCAAAAAGAAAATGGATGATGTGAAAAATAACCGAGACAGATTGAAGCAACTAATGGAAACATATAAATCAAACATTCAATTTTATATATTTATGTTTTTAGTTAAAAGGAAACAGAAAAGGTCTTATCACCATCACTCGGAGGGATACAGAAATACAAATCTTTAGTTCTGTGAAGATAAATTCCAATGACTGCCAACAGTTGAAGAAATGGGATGGATACAGATATTGCAAGCCACTTTAGCTGACTGTGATCCGCAGGTCAGCAGTTCAAATCTCACCGGCTCAAGGTTGACTCAGCCTTCCATCCTTCCGAGGTAGGTAAAATGAGGACCCAGATTGTTGGGGGCAATGTAAATATACATTGCTTACTGATGTAAACCGCTTAGAGAGTGCTTGCACTGTGAGGCGGTATATAAATGTCACTAATAAATAAATAAATAAATTTCATGACTACTAAGTTCTAGAAACAATGCTGCACAACCTGTGAGCCATGCCATTCACTGTCAGAATGCTATGAAGGTATAATTGCATTTATTCATAACTAAGACATAAAATGGTTAAGTAAACATTCATCTCACGTAATGCTGAAGTATCACAACCAAATATATGATTTTCTAGAATAGCTTGGGAGGTTGCTTAATTTTCTGAAAGGGAGATGGCACAAACAGAACTCTCCCTGCCCAATTTCAAAATGCCTGATTGATTTGACCTGAGGTTTAGGATAATTAGAACATCACACAACTGAGAAATTCCCTTCTGCAAGATATGAGGGCCACCCAACTTTTTTTTTCTTGTGAATTTGAAGAAAATTGACAAATCTCAAATAAATCACATTTAAGTCAGACACTGTGCCTTGGATTCTGTTTAAGAGCTCCTTAATTATCATATATCTAAGAGAGATCTTTCATATTTCTTATATAAGGAATTAAAATACTTTTATGAAATCGTACCTTTAGCTTTACCTCACTTGTTAAAAAAGCTGCTAAGAAATTAGTAATTTTTTCCCTCTAACCAATGTAAGGTATTTTGTTATGAAATATTAAAATACTGGCAGAAAATCTATGAACTCTTTCGAATTATCCGTAACCTTGCAGTACTAGGTACAATAGAGTCGTCTACATAGTTGAAGAGATTCAGATTAAGAAAATTAATAAAAAAAACCTGTGCAATGTCTTTACTGAATGCCAACATTGTCTTTTTGGAAAAAGTGTTATGAAGCCCTAGGACCGTGATGACGAACCTATGGCATATGTGCCACAGGTGGCACATGGAGCCATATCTGAGGGCACTCGAGGCATTGCCCTATGTCAGCTCCCCAGGCTTCAGGAAAGCCTCCGGAGCCTGTGGATGGTGAAAAACGGGCCCAAGTTCCGGTAGGCCCATTGGGCCCGTTTTTCACCATCCACAGGCTCCGGAGTCTTTCCTGAAGCCTGGGGAGGGCGAAAAACAGCCCAACAGAAGTCCGGAGGCTTCAGTGAGGCCTGCATGCATGCGTGGGGGGCAGCGCGTGGGGGTTGTGTGCGCATGCACGGGGGCATTGAATTTTGGGTGTGGGCACGGACGTGTCCTTTTGGCACCCGAGCAAAAAAAGGTTCGCCATCACTGCCCTAGGATAATCAGTGTCCTGAGTATGTAGGTAAGAAGAGGCCTCTACTTTAGCCACACTGTGCACGGCGGCCAAAAAGGCAGAGATGGGGTCGGGGAGTTGTAGTGCCCCAACTTGTACACAGCCTGTGCTGGACGTCCAAGCCCCCCTCTCCCTTGCAGCACCCCAGCACTCCTTACCTAGGATCCCTTCTATTTAGAAATCCATAATTCTCAGTTAATGATAGCAATTGGGAGTTCTAGGATTGCGGTTGTTAAACAATGCGGCAACTTATTCATTCATTCATTCATTCATTCATTCATTCATTCATTCATTCATTCATTCATTCATTATTTATTTATTTATTTATTTATTTATTTATTTATTTATTTATTTAATTTATTGGCCGCCTATCTTACCATAGGGTAACTCTGAGTGGCTTACAGTTACATCTAAGCTAAAACATAGTAAGTTAAAATCAAACATTAAAACAAAAAACACCGGGGGGAGGGGGCGGAGTGTGGGGGCAGGGCCGTGTGGGGGAGGGGAGGTGGGATCTATTATTGCTCCACTGTGCTGTTCCCTACTAGGGCCCCAAGCCAACTGGCAGAACCATGTCTTTAAGACCCTTATCAAAAGATAGGAGGGTTGGGGCCAACCTCACATTGGGGAGGCAAGATATTCCAGAGGGCAGGAGCAACAGCAGAAAAGGCCCTCCTCCTGGACCTTGCCAGCTGGAATAATCAAGCTGATGGGACCCACAGCATGCCTTCTCTGCCGGCACAAGTGGTATGGGCCAACCCCAGTGGGGTGCGACAGTCCCTCAGGTAACCTGGACCTATGCCATGAAGGGCTTTAAAGGTGATCAAGGTGGTAACCAATGCAGCTTGCGGAGCAGTGGTGTTACAGGGGTCATTCTTAGGGGCCCAAAAACTACCTGCGCTGCTGTACTCTGCACCAGCTGTAGATTCTGAATACTGTTCAAGGGTAGTCCCATATAGAGCGCATTACATAGTCTAGTGATGAAATGACTAGGGACCAAACGACTGAGCGCAGGGAACATGATGTCTTGCTTTACGGCTGCATTGCTTAGCAGTGGAAATTCTGATCCCAACTTAGGTTGTAAGTTGAAGACTATCTGCATACCACATTCTTTTAAGATCTATCTCCCCAAGTCAAAAAAAAAGCAAATAGGATTGGTGAAGCTATATAAATTTAATGTTTCAGGTTTCTTTTAGAGAACTTACGTTATGTTTTCTTTCTGTCTTCACAGAGAAAGAATAATTACCTTGCTTTAAAAAAAAACCTCTTAGTGTGATTTATATAAGCTGGATTTTATATATAACATATTTTACACAATTAATCATTTCTGAAACAATTTCTATTTGTTTAAGAGTTCGGGAGATACTATCCCTCAGATGGAAGATTTGCATTAAGAAATCTGAATATATTCAACTATCGAATAGGATCTGTCTAACTAAAACATACTCTAGTTGGGCAATGTGCTTGAACAAAAATCAATATGCCACAGTGTATACCGTATTTTTCGGAGTATGAGACGCACCTTTTTACCCCCCAAAAGAGGGTGAAAACTTGGGTGCGTCTTATACACCGAATGTAACCCCACCCACCCAGCCACCCCCACCCTTTGGCCTCTGTCTTCCAGCAATTTACCTGCTTGCAGCAAAGAGGGAAGAGCCTGTTAAGCCAAGCAAGTCATTAACAGCTTCCCGACCCTCAGCTGATTTGCCACGTGCTAAAATGAAACTGAAACTAGCTGCAAAGAGGCAGATAGCTGGGAGAGACATGCAGATTTTTATTTTCTGCTGAACTGGATGCAAGGAGGTAAGTGAATAACTATAAATGTCTGTAAAATGTTCAAATTATTAGACTTATTTTTTAAAGACTGCTTCATTATTGTTCTAGACAACTTAACAAAATTAAGAAGCTTTTTTAAAATAAATGCTTGCTCTGAAGAGGCCTAGTGCTATTATATCTTCTTTTAAATAATAGAAAATAATGTATACTTCCAGAAATTTTAATTAATTTTAACAGCTCTGTAAAAGTATAGTCTGAAATGTAACAGTTTCCGGTTTAGTATTAAGATAAAGCAGCTGAGTTAAATCCTGACTTACCTTGGAGTAGATCTATTTAAATAATTGGGAGGAGTTAGTGTGACTACATTTAAGAAAACTTTCTGGCATAATGTACATTTCTCCAATTCTTTGCTATTTCTATGGGTCAGGCACACATGCACAGAAATACACAGCAAACTGTGTATATCATCTGTGCTGTTTGCTGTTTGGCAAATTGCTTGGAGGCAGAGGCCTTTTTTCCTTGTTTTCCTCTCCCAAAACTAAGGTGCGTCTTATACTCCTGTGCGTATTATACTCCAAAATACGGTATATAGCATGGGAAAAAACGTCTCAGGTTTCCATGTAGCTTCAAATTAAATGTAGTTTGGGATGTGAAATTGTATCCTGTGCCATCTTTTGCAGCAGACTGATTCTGTGTGGCTGGCTTGGTCTCATTGATTGATTGGTTATGTGCCTTCAAGTTGGTATTGGTTAGCGATTATATAGTGATTGCATAGTGAATACATAGTAATTACATAGACAGATTTTCTCCAAGAAGATCTGTCCCCATATCCATATCCGATCCTTGGCAGGATTACACAACCTTCTGTTTATTTGGCCAAACAACCAAATATTTGCAACTTGGAAAACAACAAAAATTTCTACCTTCCAAAAACTTCATATGCAGTGAAGAGTGCTTGGAAAAATCTGTTCTTAAAGTACAGCTAATGTCTGAGTAAGTTTTCACTTCAATTAGCATGAAAAGTAATTCTGTCATTCTGACGAATTACTCCTGTTAATCTATAAAATGTCTGGTACTGCACTGTTGCACCTTAAGTCCTAACTTCTGGCATGTGAACATACAAATCTTACTGCCAGCAGTGAATTGCTTCAAATATTTTTTTTATTACATAAGGCAATTTGGAGTTTTGGGGAATATAACTATATATCCATTCGTGTTTACATGAGTTTTAGACAATTAAGCAGGGTAGAAGTTTCAGCATGAAATGAACCCATATTTGGTATAACATATGGAAAAAACCAGGAAAGGTTGTACATTTATAATTTTTTTCCCAATGTCAAAAGCTATCTTCCAAGGGGGAAAAAACCCCCTAAGTTTTAAATTGATGGAATGATAACATTCTTAAATGCTTGTAACCCTAAGTGACCAAAATGATTAGTTCGAAACTTAATGGGTTTTGAAATGTTAAGAATTTTCTTGTCTTTTTCTGCTGAGAACAGAACGTTCATAATATCTTATTGGGCTTAGAAACAATAACAAATCCTCCAGACACATTTGATTCTGTTATTGTTTTAATTGTCTAAACATCAATCTTTTTAAGTTCCTATCATGGAAGTTTTAAATAATTATTGGTCATTCAGACCTAAGAACAAGTACTCAGTGATGGAAAACTCCTGTCTGAAGGATTTCCTCTTGCGCTTCAAGCAACTTCAGAGTTTTCTTTTGTGCCCTTGGAATTGTGTATTTCAAAAAGTACTTCAGAATTAAAAAAGGACTACAGGCAGTCCTTGACTCAAAGCCACAATTAATTTATGTTGCTAAGTGAGCTAAGTTGTTAAGTGAGATTTGCCCCATTTTATAACCTTTCTTGCCACAGTTGTTAAGTGAATCTGGATTCCCATTGCGTGTGAGAAGGTCGCAAAAGGGAAGCACATTAACCCAGGACACTGCAACCGTCATAAATATGAGTCGGTTGCCAAGTGTCTGAATTTTGATCATGTGACCATGGGGGATGGTGCAATGGCCAAAAGTGTGAAAAACAGTCACTTTTTTCAGTGTCGCTGTAACTTTGAACAGTCACTAAATGAACTGTTGTATGTCGAGAACTACCTGTACTCTACTGAAGCTAAACGGAGGGGTCATTTGTAATAGTATGGCGAATCATAATTTTAAAATGTATTTTGGCATAATACCTACTTTTCAAAACTACAATCTAAAACAGGAGCAGAAATCATACACAGAGTTAAGGGTATATTATCTGAAACCTGAGGACTACAATGCACTTCCCCCTGAAGCCTTGGCTCTGGCTTCCACATGCTCTCCAAAACTTTTCATCAAGTAGATCAGGGGTGTCCAATCTCGCTGGCTGGGGAATTCTGGGAGTCGAAGTCCACAAGTCTTAAAGTTGCTAAGCAGAGGAGGGTTCCTGCCGGTTCGAACTGGTTCTATAGAACCGGTAGCGGAAATTTTCCCCCGCTCGCTGAACTGGCAGCGATGGCCGGCTGGACAAGCCCCCGAACCAGCTCTCTCGGAGCCGCCATAGGCACTGTCATTTTGTTTTTTGCTTCTGCGTACACACATAAGCTGTTTTTTGCTTCTGCGCATGCACAGAAGCTGGATTTTTAGCACTGCGCAATGCACACGCACCCACGCAGCGTGTGAGGAAGTGAACCGGCAGCGAGTTAAGTCAAAACCCACCCGTTGCTAAGGTTGGACATTGCTGAAGTAGAAGTTGCGAATACTCACAGCAGGGAGAAGTACCAGACTGACATGCTTAAACTCAAGAAGATTCAGATCTGGTTAGAATCTAACTAGAAATCCTAGGGTTGCAGATTAGATTAGAAAATTGCAACAATATTCTGAGGGAAGGCAATGGCAAACCATATTCATTCAATTTCTAGATTCTAAAAATATTTCCATATTTTTGCCTAGAGAACTAGATGGATATGGCTAAGAAGTCACTAAGAGTTAAAATCAACTCAAGGAAGATTTTACTTTAAGAGGTATTAATGTGACAGAGGGAAAAATTATTAAATTCAAGGAGGATAATTATATGGATTATTTTATTGGCTTTAATTTTTATTAAATTAAAATGAAATTATCATCATCATCATCATCATCATCATCATCATCATCATCATCATCATCATCATCATCATCATCATCATTTCCTTAAAATAATAAGAGTCCAGAGTCTCTGTGGAGTGGACGGCATACAAATGCAACTAATAAATAAATAAATAAAATAAAAATGCAAGAGGCATGGTGGTTCAGTGACCTAAAAGCCACTGGAGAACGTCTATACCAGTGATGGCGAACCTTTTAGGCACCGAATGCCCAAAATGCACACGCACACATGTGCATACGTACACATGCACAAACATATGCAAACGTGTGCATGCACGGACATGCGCAGCAGAGACCCAAAGACCAGCTGGCCGGCGGGAAGCGGGGCATCCCAACACGGGCAGCGCAGCAAGAGTTAAGATCTTTTTCTTTTGTGAGCTTCTGTTTCGTCGTTTACAGGAAACAGAAGCTCACAAAAGAAACGCCACGGAGATCTGACCTGGAGCAACGGCGCGCATGCCAGCAGAGAGGGCTCTGTGTGCCACCTCTGGTATACGTGCCATAGGTTCGCCATCACGGATCTATACTCTGCTGGTTCGAGTCCTACCATTCTGAGATAGAGTGAGCTCCTGTCACTTGTCTCAGTTCCTGCCAACCTAACAGTTCAAAAGCATGTAAATGCAAGTAGATAAACAGGTACCCCTTTCGTACGAAGGTTAATAAGTAGCAGTTCTTCTTAACCATGCCTAGCCTTTATATTTGCTGTTAAATATGAACGGAGCTTCCCAAATTAAGAGATATAACCTATGAATTTTTCATAAATTAGCTATAGAGCTAATTGGTATCTTTTAGCATGAGATTAGATCCAGTTGGTAAACATCTTAAAAGTAAATAAATGGCAGGAATTCAAAATAGAAAGTCTACTTTTTGAATACTTGAAAAATTACTTACCCATCATTGGAACATGTTAAAAACTCTTCTTTTATTTTTGGATGCCAACAGCCTGTATTAAGCATTGCTGTGTGTCCCTAGGATGATGAACAGAAGGTGTGAATATAATGCATAATAAGTTATGTTTAACCAAACAATTTATTTGTTCTCTTCTTTTCCAAATACTGCAACAAGCAAACATAATTATTATCCAATATCCTGTAGAAACACAGTGGCTCGCATGGCTAGGACGCTAGTTTAACCAGCAGCAAGCTCTCGTTCGAGACCCGAATACTGTCATGGGGTGGGGTGAGCTCCCATCCTTTGCTCCTGCTGGGGACATGAAAGGAGCCCCAAACTGGGCATCCCCCTGGCAATGGTGATGTCACCAGCTAATCCTTTCAATCTGGAAGTGCCTCGGTGCCTCTAACACAAATGCAAAAATCCAATACTCTTATAAACATCATTGAAAACTGAAGAATAAGGTGTCAAACCCCGAAACCCCAACGTTTGCCATACCAGGGGAGGGAAGGAGCTCCTGCACTGGTGATGGGGGGGTGTAGAATTGGAGGCTGCAGCGGCGTGCCAAAAAACGCCGCAGATCAGCTGTTCGGCGGAGAGCAGCCCATGGATCAGCTGTGCAGCGGGGAGGCGGCGCAGTGCGAGGCAAGCTGCATGCTGGGCTTAGAAGCACCAGTTACGATCAGCTGTTTGATGCCGCAGCCCCAACATGCCAACGATCAGCTGTTCGGGGACCAGGCGACATCCAATTGGCCCTTCCGATGCACAGCTGGCAACAGGGCGAGGACTGTGCTGACAGAAGGGAGTGGCTTGCCTAGATAAACCGCACCGGGAGGCAAATGCTCACAGCACTGACTTTACATCTCTTTGCTTTTTGGAACTTATTGTGTGCCATAGTCCAGCTCATTAAATCCAGTAAGCCTCACAAAGCATGGTGTCTTAATTACTGGTTTAGGCCCGGAGCTTAGAGCTCTTGAGATAAGGAGGATAATCTTGCAACTGTCCATGTACTCAAACATTGATATATTTCCATAGTTACTTCTTCCACCTCTAGTTACCTCTTCTTACTTTTTAAAATTTCACTCAGAATCTATATAAATCACTTATACAATTAGCAACAAAAACTTCTAGTGAAAAGGCAATGTACATCCACAACTATTTTAATTACCCCTTTTTAATAATTTCATAAAAGTATCTAATAAGCCAACCTGAAATGAAAACTTGCTCTATCTTCCTCTCAGTTATACTTTCAAAATACTTCTACAGGTAGTCTTCGACTTACAATCATTCATCTCCCAACTATAGAAGTTACAATAGCACTAGTGGTTTTTATGACCAGTTTTCACACATATGACTATCGCAGTATCCCCACGGATCACATCATCAAAATTTTGACTCTTGGCAACCCACCAGAGGTGGTATTCAGCAGGTTCTGACCAGTTCTGGAGAGCCGGTAGCGGAAATTTTGAGTAGTTTGGAGAACCGGTAAATACCACCTCTGACTGACCCCGCCCCCATCTATTCTCTGCCTCCCGAGTCCCAGCTGATCAGGAGGAAATGGGGATTTTGCAGTAACCTTCCCCTGGAATGGTGAGGGAATGGAGATTTTACAGTAACTTCCCCCTGCCACGCCCACCAAGCCACGTCCAAGCCACGCCCACAGAACCGGTAGTAAAAAAATTAGAATCCCGCCACTGCAACCAACATGTATATACAATGGTTGCAGCATCCCTGGGATCATGTGATCGCCATTTGCAATCTTTCCAGCCAGCTTCCAATAAACATCAATAGTAAAAGCTGGGATTCTCTTTACAACTCAATGATTCATTTAAAACTGCAATGATTAGCTTAACAACCATGGTGAAAAGGTCATAAAATTGAGTGTGATTCATTTAACAACCACTTTGCTTAGCAACAGAAATTCTGGTCTCACTTGTGGTTGTACATTGAGGACTACCTGTACAGAATTAAGAGATAAAATACCTTATTCAGTCCTACCTTTCACTTCAATGCTGCTCTTTACTATTCCTTCCGTGCCAGACCCATTAGCCAGTAGTCCAATGGCCTTACAAGTTTATCCTTTATCCTGGGCAATTTAAAGTGAGATTTTCTTTCTTTTTTGAATATCTTTTATCAATTCTTTGCATATTTTCTTGCCAAACTCTATGCTCCTTTTTGTTTTCCACGTTCAGGCAAGAGTTGTATGTTCTGAATGTGGAAAACAAGTCTAGAGGATTTTTATCTAGACTTTATTGGTATCTGATCTTGCTCATTAGTTATTATGGTGTTCTTCTGAACCTCTTGGAACATTTCTGATCTGAGGGATACTTTGGAGCTGATCTTTTAGTTTTATAATTCTGAACTATCTCCAAACATTGTTAAGATAATGGATCGTTTTAATTTTCCCTTTCAACTTTACTTTCAGCAATCCTTTAATTTTTTGCAGATCTGCTCTTCTGCTGTCAAAGGTGTGTGTGATAGACTTTATTGGCAAGCACTATTTATATCCACATTTATATTTATAAAACTATTATCACTGCTCCCAATTAGTTCATCTAGGTTTTGGACAAGACTTTAATACTGAAGATTAAGGCCAATGTTAACAGTGATGTTGGCTTCCAGACTGGCTGTTTCAAGGCTCAATCATTTGTCAAGTCCAAAATATGCATTTTGTCAGTCCATGTGACTACAACTGAAGTTGCCCATTACTATTTCCTTCTCAGATGTTTTTATGATTGTACTTTCAGTCTGTAAGTTCATTGGAGAATACCCAAAGCTTTAAATTCCCAAGAGACAATATGCCACTCTAACTTTGTATAGAGTTACATGAACATGGCAAGGTTGTGATCGACTACCTGGTGGACCTGTATGAGCAATAAAACTATACCTTAGTCAAAACAAGAGGGAGTGTGTTGACTCATGAGGTTAGGATGCTGCGTTGACAATAGGTAGATTTGCGTTCAAGACCCAGTTGCTGCTGTGGGAGCTCCCATCACACACTCTTGCTCCTGCCAACCCAGCAGTTCCAAAGTAAGTGACTGCGAGTAGGTAGACGGATACCACTTTGGTGAGCAACTTAATGGGGACATGAAAGGAGCCTCCAATGGGACATCCCCGGGCAACGGAAACGTCACCATTCAATCCTTTCAACTCAGAGCTTCGGAACTCCTGACATGTAATGTAGCAGAGGTCAAAACATCATTATCTGTTTGCTTTATTTCAAAATTATATATTTTAGAAAAATATGCTTTATATTTTTCAATGAATCCTACAATATTTCAGAAGAACATGAGGAAAAAAAATCTCTAAAATGAGCGTTGACTTACCTGATACGCTCTTTCTCATCAGGAGGAGCCAGCAGTCAGGATGGGTTGTCTCCGCCTACCAGCAGGTTGAGGACCGAGTCACTTTTTTTCTTAAATCCCCTGGATCCGCCCCTTTGAGGCCCAGTTATGACGAATCCGAGGGAAAGACTCGATGTGGCGAAATTGCAGATCAGATGGATGCCTCATCCCAACTGGTTGTAGACTGGTTCGAGAAGTGTCGGAATAAAAGGTAAGGTCAAGTTGATCCCCGGAATTGTCTGATTTGATATCATCATGTATTATTATTTATTATTATTATTATTATTATTATTATTATTATTATTATTATTATTATTATTATTATTATTATTATTATTATTATTATTATTATTATTATTAATTATTATTATTATTATTATTATTATTATTATTATTATTATTATTATTATTATTATTATTATTATTATTTTTTGTAGAAACGGTGCGAGAAGAAACTGGAGAAACTGGAGAAACTGACGTTCCGGAACCAACGTCCTCCCTGGTCGAAACAGCGACCTCTCCGTAGTGAAGCAACTTTAACAACGTGTCAATTTACAGGGAAGGAGCTGACTGCTGGCTCCTCCTGATGAGAAAGAGCGTATCAGGTAAGTCAACGCTCATTCTCCATCCTGTGAGGAGCCAGCAGTCAGGATGGGACATACCAAAGTAGTATTACCCATGGGAGGGACAGAAATGTGGAGCGTTGTTGATGAGAACTCTTTGCAGCACCCGTCGCCCGAAGGCCGCATCCGCTGATGCGTATTTGTCAATTCTGTAGTGTCTTATGAACGGAGTGGGTGTCGCCCAGGTCGCCGCCCTGCATAAGTCCTCCAATGAGCATTGAGTTGCCCAGGCCGCCGAAGTCGCTGCACTTCTCGTGGAATGCGCTGTGATGCCGGCGGGTCGCTGGAGTGCGGCCATGTCGTAGGCCTTAGCAATTGCCCCTCTGATCCAGCGCCCGATCGTCGCCGCCGAAGCCTTGAGGCCCATTGATTGGGGTAAGAACGTAACGAGCAGTGCTTCCGTCCGGCGGAACGGGCGTGTGCGACTGATGTAGATGCGCAAAGCCCGGCGGACGTCCAAGGTGTGCAAAACCCGCTCGGAAGGGTGGGACAGTGCAGGGCAGAAAGATGGTAGAATAAGTTCCTGTGCGCGGTGAAAGGGGGAGTTGACCTTCGGAAGGAAGGTAGGATCCAAACGGAGGACGACTCTGTCAGAATGGAAGATGCAGAGGTCATCCCGGACAGAAAGGGCTGCGAGCTCAGAAATCCTGCGAGCCGAGGTGATGGCAAGGAGGAACGCGACCTTGAGGGATAGCTGCCGGAGAGAAGCTTCTCGTAACGGTTCGTATGGAGCCCCTGTCAAAGATTGGAGGACTCGCGGGAGATCCCATGATGGGTACCGGTGGATCGCCGGAGGATGACAGTTGGTGACCCCCTTCAAGAATCGTCGAACGGTCGGGATGTGGGACAGGGAGTCCCAGTGACCACACGACAAGACTGATGACAAGGTCGCGAGCTGACGGCGTAGAGTGTTGGGAGAAAGGCCCTTATCCAAGCCCTGTTTAAGGAAGCGTAGGACCATTGGAAGGGGCACGTCGATGGGGGAGAGATTCTGAGATGCACACCAAGAGCAGAAGGTCTGCCAGGTCGCGGAATAAATACGGTTGGTAGATGGGCGGCGAGATGCCTGGATGTAATGGATGACCTCTGGATCGTAGGATTGCCGCCTTAGGCTACTCCGCTCAAGCGCCAGGCGGTCAGTTGGCACCACCTGGGGTCCGGGTGGAAGATGGGCCCTTGACTGAGAAGGGTCGGGAGGGGGGGCAAGGTCCAGTGGGCCCTCACCAAGAGGGCTACGAGGTCGGCAAACCACGGTTGCCGCGGCCAGAACGGAGCAATTAAGATTATCTCCGCTTCCTCCTGCATCAGTTTCCTGAGGACCAACGGTAGGATGGGGAGAGGAGGAAACGCGTAGAGGAGCCCCTTGGGCCAGCGACAGAGGAGGGCATTGGTCCCTTCCGATCCCCGCGTGTGATATCTGGAGAAGAAGCGGTGTAATTGGGAATTCTCTGGTGTCGCGAAGAGATCCACTAGTGGCCTGCCGAACCTGTTCACGATGGACTGGAATACTGACGGATCCAGGCGCCACTCGGCCTGGTCCACCGTTGATCGGCTCAGCCAGTCCGCTTGGACATTGGCTACCCCCGAGATGTGTTCCGCTGTCAAGGAAGAGAGGTGCAGTTCCGCCCAAAGACCTACCTTCCTCGCCTCGTCCATCAGGGTCCGGGACCGGGTGCCCCCCTGGCGGTTGACATGCGCCTTGGTGGTGACGTTGTCCGTTAGCAGGAGCACGTGGGACCCTGCTATCACTTGATGGAAATGCTTCAATGCGAGGAAGGCGGCGTGCAGCTCGAGCCAGTTGATGGAGCACCTGGCTTGCGCCTCTGACCACAGACCTTGAGCTGTGGCGCCCTCGCAATGGGCGCCCCATCCTGACAGACTTGCGTCTGTCGTGACTGTGATTTGGACTTGAGGAAAGAACAGGGTACCTTTGGCGAGAGCGGGAGAATGCCACCAGGTGAGGGAGCGACGAACCGGAGGAGGAATACAGACCTTGCGAAGAGAAGATCCGAGGTGCGCCTTCTGAAAGGGAAGAAGAAACCACTGCAATTCCCGGGCATGCAACCTAGCCCAGGGAACAATGGAGATGCAAGATACCATTTTGCCTAGAAGAGAGGATAAGGTAAGAAGGGGAGAAGAACCCGCTCTTTCGACCTGAGAGGAAAGAACCTGAAGACTAACTTGTCGTTCCGGTGATAAGAACACCCTACCCTGGGAGGAATCAATAATAGAGCCCAGATGGAGGATGGACGTTGATGGGGACAGCTGACTTTTAGCGAGGTTGATGGAAAACCCATGGGCAGATAGGACCTGTGTGACGGTGTGAAGATGCTGTCGTGCCACTGCTTCAGAGGAAGCATGGACTACAATGTCGTCCAGATAACATTGGACTCTAATGGGGAGGGCCCGGAGGTGGCCCGCCAAGACGGAGAGGACCTTCGTGAAAACTCTGGGAGCAGAGGATAGACCAAAGGGAAGGGCCCTATACTGGAAGTGTTGGTCGGCATAGCAGAATCTAAGATACCGACGGTGATGATGAGCAATGGGAATGTGTAAATAGGCCTCCGTCAAGTCCAAGGAGGCCATGAAGTCCCCCGGCCGGATGCAAGCCAAGATGGATTTTAAAGAATGCATCCGGAATTTTTTGTAGACTATGTGACGGTTTAGCCGTTTGAGGTCCAAAATCGCCCTCCAACCCCCAGAAGCCTTGGGAACCACAAAGAGGATGGAATAGAATCCTTGAAAGTGTTCGTCAGGGGGTACTTGCTGAATAGCCCTAATATCTAGCAGGTGTTGAACCGCCTCTGCCATGAGAGCCCGTTTAGCGGGGTTCCTGGCCATGGGGCACCGAATGAAGGCTCCCGGGGGAAGGGAGAGGAATTCCAAAGATAGACCGTGTCGAATCGTGTTAAGGACCCACGCATTCTCAGTTGTTGAATCCCAACAATCAGCAAAATATTTCAGCCGCCCCCCAATGGGAGCGGTCATGGGGGAAAAACTACTATTTCCCTCTCTTGGTGGGACGCCCTCCGGCTCCGCCACGGAAGTTCTTCTTAAACTGCCTTCCCCTCCCGGCCCTGTCCTGATGGAAGCGGGACCTACCCGAGTACTGACCTGGGGACCAGGGAAAGCTGGATCCCTGGTCAGTGTGGCGAAAGGGCCGCCGGAAGTAGGGGGTCTGTCGAGGAAGGCCTCTGCGAGATAGCGACGGAAGAATCTTCCTCTTGTCCTTAGATTCGATGAGAAAAGGATCCAGGGAATCCCCGAAGAGCTGTTTGCCTTTAAGAGGCTTAGACGCTAGACGCCACTTGTGGCGGGTCTCTACCGGCCATTGTTTCAACCAAAGCATACGTCTGGCCACGAGGGTGGAAGCCATCGCCTTTGATGCGAATTTGGATGTATACAGCGTGGAGTCTGCAAGAAACTGGCAAGTAGCGAAGACTTTGCTAAGGTCTTGATGTGCCCTTATGTTGGATTCAGGAATAAGATCCTGCAGCTGTTTGACCCAGAGGAGAGCCACCCTGGCGAAGAAAGAGGAAGTGGAGGCAGCCTTGATGGCCCAGGCCGCCGCCTGGTGAGCGCGCACCAGAGCCTGTTCCACTTTCCGATCCTCAGGCTTGAGGTTTTCTTCCGATTCGCTGGGAAGAGTGGTTTGGGCGTGAAGCGCCAAGACAGGGGGATCTACCGCGGGAACCTCAAGAATGTCTCCCAGTTCAGCGGCTACGTTGAAAAATTGACGTTCTAGAGAGGTAGGATTAGACCCAGTAGCCGGAGCGGCCCACTGGTTTCTTACTGTATGAATAGAGAAGGGGCCGGCACAGAATCCGGTTCCGGAGTGACCGAAGAGAAGATAGGCCCCAATGGAGTGGTTAGCGATGGCGCTGGAGCGGCCGGGGCCACTAGGCCGGCAGCCGCCCTAGCCTTGCTTAATAAAGACTTGTACAGACCCGGCGGGAAGAGAGCCGCCGATGGTGGTTGAGAGGGGCCTGCTACTTCATCCTCTGATAGATCACCCATTGTATCCATCTGGGCCACCGTAAAGTCATCAAGGTTCTCTTCCTCAGAAATGTTGGATAACTGATCCGCTGCCAGGAAATCAGCGCTGGTTCCTGGCTGAGGCTCCAGCTGAGGTGAGGAAGTGCCAGAGCCTAATTGAGGCAGAGAAGCTGCCAAGTTCTGGAGGTTAGCAGTAATACTGGTCTGTACCGCTGAGGCAATCCATTGCTGAATTATAGTAGGGTCAAAGGGGAGAGCCGGCAGGCTTTGAGCTGGAGGGAGGACAGGCTCGATCCCCTGGACCACGGGTGGAGGAGGGGGGGACAAGGCCCCTTCCTGACCAGGGGGCAGAGAAGGTTGGACACTCTGAGTGGTCTCCTGAGCTAAGGCCGGCTGAGGGATGGGGGCTGCCACGCCCAAACCCCCTGGACCCCAGAGATTGGTGGAGATCTGGGGGACTGTGGTGTCTAGGCCCAGGATCTGGTCAGGCCCGGAGGCAGAAGCTTGGGAAGCACCTTCATTAGCTGCCCTGCTATGAATCTTCTGCAGTACCCGGTCCCTGCGCTGTTCTGCCCTTGTAGATGTAGGCTTGCCAGGCTGAGAAGAAGAGGCTGCAGCCTCATCGTCGTTTGGACGGTTAGTTTTGTGCTTCCTCTTCCCCCCAGGTTTAGAGGGGGCTGGGGGCATCCCTTTTGCCATTTGAATCTTGAGAATGGACCCTGGGGATTAATTTTCTGCCCGGTTGCAAGGTTGCCTCTCCCCCCCCCTTTCGTTGTAGCCAAGATCCCTTGGCCACTCCTGCCTTCGTTCCTGGAAGATTTAGAAAGAGAGGCCCCCAGGGAATGCTGATAGCCGTAGAGAAGCCGCTGGAGCGGAGCTGATGCTAAGCGCAGGCAGCCGGCTATGGAGAGCAGAGACCTCGTGGCGTCTTTCGCTTTCGATTTCCCACGCGGTCAAGAGGCAAAGAGGGCAAGCCTAGAGAGGCCCCGGTAGATCCGCCGATCGTCGGAGGGCAAAACTGGCGCCAAATTTAAAAGTGGAAGCCGATCGCGAGCGGGGCTCCGGCAATCGGCTTCCCAGCGTGTCGGGCGGCTCGTTTAAATAGCCGCCGCGCCTCTCCGATGAACAGCAGGCAAATCGCTCCTAGGTGAGGCTTGAGCGAGGGGGGCGGCCACGGGTTAAGCCCTATGCAACCAGAGCCGGAGCGAGCCCAAACGGCTGGAAACCTGGTTGCAGCCGCGGAGCGATCGATCCCGGCCGAGGGAATGGGGGGGGGTCGGGGGGGTTGGAACTGAAGTCCAAATTCCCCAGGTGGCAGCCTAGGCTGAAAGCCACAGCGTGCTTGCCACCTTCCCCTCGCTCACCACTACTTCAGAAAGGAAGATCCAAGTATTTTGATGATAAGTAAAATCCAGTACAACCTGATCTTCTTAGTTGTCTGTGATCGTTGGAACCAGCAGTTGGGATGAGCTATTTTCGCCACGTCCTGCTCTGCTGAGGACGAGTCATAACTGGGCCTCAAAGGGGCGGATCCAGGGGATTTAAGAAAAAAAGTGACTCGGTCCTCAACCTGCTGGTAGGCGGAGACAACCCATCCTGACTGCTGGCTCCTCACAGGATGGAGAATTACATTATTCAAGCTCTACATTTATCTCCTTACCTTAGTGTTTGCCATGTCTACAATATACTGGTCGCCCTTCACACACTCCATCACAGGAAAGCCATCTCTGTCAAGGACCTTAGCTTGAGAATTTCCCGCAACAACAAGAATGACATCTCCAGTGCTGCTGTACTGCAAAGACTTTATCTGGTGACTGAAAAGTTATGGAACCAAAGTTAAATACTAACAATTAAATACAAAATTGCCAAGTCTTTGCTTACAAAATTAAAAAACGGCAGAATATTTTATGCTACATCGTTTTGGGCAATGTATGAAATATCTCCAAGTCGAATAATAATTGACAGATCCATTTTTAGTAGATGCACAGCAATTTCTGATCCATTTTTTCCAAATACAAATAGTCCTTATTTAGTGACTGCTTCATGTAGGGATCATTTGCAATTATAATGTTAATGAAAAGTAACCTTTATGAACAATGCAGGTCTGTAAAGCAAAGGAAAGTTGAAGTAAGATCATAAGCACGGTTGCTGTTTTGTTAAGCTGCCATTTCACTTAATGACTGAGTTGCCAGTTCCAATTGTGGATGCTAAATGAGGACTACCTATATGGGTATCTTTATCCTTCTCTTTCCTGCTCTTATTCACAATTCACAAAATGGTGCTATCCATGTGATTCATCTTAATCTCATAAGCAACCATCTTAATATCAATTATTTACATCAGACTTTGCAATGGAGTATTTTCTAGATATCTTGAGCTATCATTGCAACTCATTTGGAGGGTATCACTTTTTAAGTATTTTATATTTCCATTTTAAAACTATTTGTAATCTTAACTCCATTAAGATTTCAATGGCTATTGTTTTTGAGATTTCTCATTTCTAGATGTTTCTTGAGAAATAAACATCTTTGAGTTTTACGACCTAAAAATATAAATAGGTGAGAAATAAATAGAATAAGTTGAGTTGTCATTTTACTGTTATTCTTCCAAATATGGCCACATATTTCTAAGTCTTCTTATCTCAAAGGTATTGGCCTGCATATTATTCTAGTAAGTTATTAATACATTTGGAGGAAAGCATCATGACATACCATTCACATGGTTGCAGAGATCTAAAAGCCTGAAGAGATGCATCCATTCCAGCAAAATCCCAAAATTTAACATCATAGTCATATCCTCCAGTTATCAAACGGGCACCCGATGGATCCAATCCTAAAGCAGAGACCTATAAAGCAAGATGTGAAAATGAACTGTGAACCAAATTAATTTGTCAAGTATACATATGCACACACACACACGACTATGTGCATATACCGTATTTTTCACACTATAAGAAACACTTTCCTCCCAAAAAAGTGGGTGGAGAAGTCTGTGTGTCTTTTAGAGTAAATATTGTGGTGGGGGGAGGGGGTTGGTGCAGCGGCGGTGTTTGCCGCTGCCACCTGTCACCGCCGTCGCCATCGGGGAACGCTGGAGCCTTTGCTGCCGAACAACTGATCGGTGGTTGGATCGGTCTCCCGGAATACCGCCGATCAGTTGTTCTAGGTGATTGCGATCGCCGCCGCCGCTTGCCGCCACCACTACCAATCACTGCTGAATTGTGGAGACGGTGATATGCGATGATCGGCAGTGATCCCCGCGGCCTAGAACAGTTGATCGGCGGTATTCCGGGAGGCCGATCCAACTGCCAATCAGCTGCTTGGTGGCGAAGGCTCCAGCATTCCCTGGACGCAGCAGCAGCTCAGCTCAGTTGACCGGTGGTGGGCGCAATGGAGCGGAGCCCTGACGAGCCATGTGCTGGGTCTGCGATAATGTGCTGAAGCTGACCAGACTGTTTGCTGTTTGCTCCAAGGACGCTAGCCAGATGAATGCTGGGAAGCAGAGGTATTTATTTTCTTGTTTTCCTCCTCTAAAGCTAATGTGCGTCTTATAGTGCGTCTTATAGTGCGAAAAATACGATATATGTTTTATGTGTGTTTTGAATGTATTTTTCATAGAAAAGTTGGTCTTAGTACATTTAACTGTTCAACTGTAATGTAGACATTTGAAGTTTAGAATTTATTTCTTTTCTCTTAAATTAGCCAACTGGATTCTTATGAATTTTTACTCTACGTATGATCAAATCTGGATTCAATTCCTTCTACTTTTTTCAGAGACTTTATTTTCTTTTCAGGATCAACATATTCTATCCTAAACCTAAGAAAGGGAGATAACAAGATGCTTACTGTTTTTGTGCCATGGTGGAGAGTAATTTCATGTGAGTCGGGAATCTTCTTCACAGGATCCTAAGAGAAATAATATTGTTCAGAACAACATTTAAGTACAGATATAACATCTATATAACCACAATAATTTTAGAAATGGGAGAAAGGAAAAATCCTCTTCCATTTGCCTAAGAAGCAAGTTCCACAGATTTGGCACAGTGGTTAGAATGCAGTATTGCAGGCTAACTCTGCCCACAGCCATGAGTTTGATCCTGACCACTCAAGGTTGATTAAGCCTTCTATCCTTCCAAGGTCAGTAAAATGAGGACTCAGATTGCTGGGGGCAATATGCTGATACCTGTAAACTGCCCCAAGGGTGCTATAAAGCACTATGGAACAATATAAGTGCTATTACTATTTTAGCTAAGCTTAGCTTACACAGACAAAATATTTGTCCCTCCAAGAAATGACTGAGTTCTATTTTGCAGCTCAAACAAATTGGAATTAATCAGTCACATAACAAATATTTGTTTTAATTCAGGAGATAAATGTTCTCTATGGAATTAATTGCCTTGTGTAAGGTAGACAGGTGTTCACTTACCATTTTCTTTCCTATTTTAACTTGTGTTCCTAATCTGTTATTTGTGGTGCTGCTTTTGGTGGGTTGGACTGTTTTTTCCCTTTGTGTAAAGACAGATGCAAAAAACAAATTAAGTAATTCTGCTTTCTCCCTGTTGCTTGTCACCTTCTTGCCACTTTCTCCCAGGAGCTGAAGTGGTGCAGTGGTTAAATGCAGCCATTGCAGGATGACTGCTAGTTCAACAGTTCAGCTGTTCAAATCTCACTAGGCTCAAGGTTGACTCAGCCTTCCATCCTTCCGAGGTCGGTAAAATGAGGACCCAGATTGTTGGGGGCAATATGCTGAACTCTGTAAACCGCTTAGAGAGGGCTGTAAAGCACTATGAAGTGGTATATAAGAAAAGTGCTATTGCAATGGACCAATTGTTTCCTTGACCTTTTTTTTTAAACATGTTGGAAGAAGCTTTTTTTGTTATTTTTTACTTTTGTCGCAAGCCTTTGTTCATTGTGAGCCTTAGCTTTCTTCACTTTATCTTTACAGGCTTGGGATACTTGCTGATATTCTGCCTTAGTTATTTGCCCCCCTTTCCACTTTTTATACTTGTCCTTTTTGACTTTCAATTTGTCAGAGAGTTCTTTATGCAGCCATGCTGGTTTCTTTTGAGAGCTGTTATTTTTCTTCTTCATTGGTATTGTGCTAGACTGGGCTTTTATAATCTCACTTTTCAAAATTTACCAAGCTTCTTGAGTTGTTTTCCCCTTGAGGATTTTCATCCATGGAATCCTTCCCAAGGTCTCTCTAAGTTTATTGAAATTAGCTCTCTTTAAGTCCAAGACTCTAGTTATGGAATATCAGAAGCTGAGATAACAAGCAACCTAAGTTGCTTAAAGTACCTCTAATTAGTTCTTCCTTAATGCAGTCAATTACACTGCCGATTTTAGAAATAACTGCCAGGCTGGTTTCCAGCACTGTGAGCTTAGTCTAAGTTAATTGATAAAAAGGATAAAAAAAGAATTGTGTATTATATTATGTTTTTGTAGAGTTGTTTCTATTTTACTTTAGAATAATGTTTGGAAAAAATATAGTAAACTGGAAAATCAAAAAATACATGAGCCATAACGCTTCTAATTTAAATGAATAAAGTTTAGCCCACCAATTTATCCATCTTCAGTACGGTGACTATTGGTTGTAATTATTTTGCAAATGGGTGATTAGCACCAGAACGGTCCACATATTTTAATAACAGGAACAACAGAGGATGTGGAGGAAACCAAGAAGAACATTATGGGGCAAATGAAAGGAAATGAGAAAAGAGATCTATCAGATTCAGAGGGAGATTAGGGTATCTTTGACCAAGCTAACTGAATTGCTTGTAGGCAAGGTCATGGGCTGGATCATGTAGCCCATTATCAAGTAGCACACTTAATGCTTTTTCTATCAGCGCTGCATTAAAAAAATGTGCAGATTCATCCTTTGGAGCTCCAAATCGAAACTGCTTGAAATACTTTTTGGAGAGAGATTATTAGCCATTCAACTCAAGGGATTCCTGAATCTTAAACAAAATTGTTTAACCAAAATAAAATTAAGATAACAACCTCAAGGGACTAATCTTGGCTTAACATCTCTTCAAAACAGCCAAATACTTATGAAGAATCATAATGTGACCCCATTCTATTTTAATATCACTAAAAGTCCTAAGTTGTAGAATACACTATAAATATCCCAAAAAAATTGCCTATATATGAACACAAATTCAGTTACAATTTGAGATCTGCCCAATGGTTTCATTCCCACAAAATTAAGAACATCAGAAAAGATTTGAGGATCCAAAGAAAACAGTTAAATAGTATATTGTAAAAAGTGATGTATCATGTGACAGAAGGCACTCTATACAATTCTGAGTGTTATCATAAGCTTCATTAATTTCAGCAAAGCACTCTATCTTAGCCCTTCACTCATTTCTAATATTCAGAAATGATGGCAAGTTGGGAGTTCTAGTCCCATCTTAGACATGAAAGTCCACTTGATGACTTTGGGCCCATCACTTTCTCTTGTTGTTGTAGCTAAAATAGGAAGAAGGAGTATTATATATGTTTGCCAGCTTGAGTTATTTGTAAAAAAATAATAAATAAATAAATATAAAATAAGAATTATTTAATACTGATGCCCTTGCAGCATCTTGCAGAAACACTGAGTGTATTGGAAAAGGCTGCTATTGAGACTGGTTTATTACTTCATAAAAAGAGTTCTTTTTAAATGACAAAAATAAATATGAACAGTTTGTAAGAAATCTGGAAGAGAGAACGAAGGGGTCCTTTTGCCCAATCAATGGCTTCAAACATTAAGTAATGTTAGATATGTTTCTTATGAGTAAATTCAATTAGTTGAGGAAAAAAATATCTTTTAAAATCTGTTAGACCCCTCAAAATGTTTCTATGGTAGAGGTGTAATAAATTTGAAAGAATTATTTATTCTTTTATTATTTATTTATTGGCCTAATGTTATTATGGTGAAATAGCTTCTTGGAAAGCAGAAGAGATAAAGAGGGTTATGTTTTGTTAAAGTATAACCACAAAATCTGCAATCTTTCCACTTATGCAAGAAGTTCAGTATTTCCACTTGGGGATGTGTAAAAAGAGTGATTGCCCCCTTTCCCCCCCACTTAAAATTAAAGCTTTTAGTATCTAATATAGCAGTGATGGCGAATCTTTTTGGCACCAAGTGCCGAAAAGGGAGCGCGTGTGCACACATGCGCGGCTCTGAGTGCTGAAAAGGGAGCACTTCCCGCGTGCGTGCTCGTCTGGGCCGCAACCAAGAAGAGGAGTTGCCCAGTACTTCCAGTTACGGCTGCGCATGCGCACACTCCGATCAGCTGGCCGGCACACATGCTCACAATGGAAAATGGAAGACCAACAGTTCCGGTTTACGGCACTGCCACACGCACAAAGGCCAGCAGATTATCATGTGCGCATGCACACCAGAAACCCGGGAGAGGAACAGGCAATGCCGTGCGTGCCAGGCAACTTGGCTCCTCATGCCACTTTGGGAATGCGTGCCATAGGTTCGCCATCACAATGATATAGTAAAGGGCAAAGTTCCAAATATGTTAATTTTTTGCATTACTACAATGCTGATGATTTCTTTTGTTTTCTAGCTACTATGAATACCAAACAAACAACGAAAACCAGGACAAAATTTTCACATCAAAATGCATTGAGTACCAATTTTGATGAGTTTCAAAACAGTTGAGTACCAAGGTACCACTGTGTGTGCATGTGTGTGCATGTATGTGTATACACACATATAGCAATTTCCCCTCAATTTCATTTCCATCCCAAATATTTTTGTTACTTTAAAAAGTCCCAGAAATTCTACATCTGCCAGGCTTTTACAATAAAACATTAACACAGAATTTCAAATGTTCAAACAGTTAATACACAACTGTCTTCTTGAAAGAATTAATGACTAGTTAAATCACTACTACCATTTTCATTTTTCAAGTGAATGGCTGAGATGGCCTTGAACACCTAACAACTTGAGATGGATGCATGGTTTGAACCTCAGAAAAGGCTTTCATGGCTCATTCTCTAAGCCACTAAGCTACATTCACTCACATAATTGGGTTGTTTTTATTTCCCATTCTGTGCATCCAAATAATTGGCACTGAACTGCCGGTTTCTTTCCAACCTTATTTACTTATATTAAATTTAATTGTGAGGCTGCACTAACATCAAATCTAATATGAAATGCTTTCAGTATGCGTTGCGATCAATATTTTGTATATTTCTAAGGCCAATAAGTGCTCCATTTTATCAGGCTTAACTGATGCATGGTAAAGATTTCCAGTAACACTAATCAAAAGTCTGAGGAACAAATGAATTAATTGGCATTTAAGGAGAAGAATAAGGGTGAAGCATTAACAGAAATCTGTATCTTAAGAAGATAACTTGGATCATTCATTGCGCTAACCATGGTTTGCATAGTAGTGGATTCTTTAATCAACTATAATGGTTAGACTCACCCAATGTTCTGCAACAGAGACAATGATTTATCGTCTAGAGTTGAATGGAGTCATATATTGTATTAAATATTTAACTAAACTACATAATGGCTGCGACAACTAGGTCAAATTCAGGCGGGAGCGGAAGTATATAACTGATTAATTCCAAATTAAACTGAAATATATGCCGTTCATATGACTATTCCCCATGTACTTAATAATTTCCCCTTCTGTCTCAGCAAAGAATTAGAATTTAGCAGCAGTTTAAAAAAAAAACTTTTAACCATATCCAAGGCTTTTCTTCCACGAAAGAAAGGGATTTCCTCCCCTTCAAGTGTCATTGGTCTTTCATATGCTAATGTAATTTTAATCAAAGTTTATTATAGTATAAATACAAATATAAATACAGATGACGGGGGAATAAAGGAAAGGTAAAGAAGGAAGGTAAAAGGGAAACTTAAAAAGGCAGTGACTTTCAATTTTCTTTGGTGCAGTAGAATTCAAAATACTGTTTACAACTTCAACCTTTTGCTTTACCTATTTAGTGAATACTAACCCTTTCTATATAAATAATAATAATCTTATTGTTAAAACTTAAAATCAAAGTTTCATTTTTTTCTGTTTTGAGCATAAAGTCCAGAAGAGGTTTCCATGTGGAAATAAAACTAGATAAATTTGATTCTTTAATTAAAGCACTTAGTTTGGCAACTCCATCACTTTTTCCATCTGTGGGAATTAATGTATTTTTCCATTTTTGCACATATAGGAGTCTCGTTGCAGTCAACATATGTAATATGTAATTTAAAAGTTCCAAATTGTTTTTAAAGTTCTTTATCCTATAGTCCTAAAAGAAAAAATTCTGGTTTCAGTTTTATATTTGTTTTAAGAATTTACTGAATTACGACAAAATCTGACCCCAATATTTCTTTGCTTTATCACAAGTCCATCAAAGATGATAAAAAGTATCTTCTTTACAAATTCCATTTCCACAGATATTTGAAACACGTTTATATATTTTTGAGTTTCTCAGGCATTTAGTACCAATGATACACTTTATAAGAAGTTTTTTTTTCAGATTATAATTTAATCAAAATTTCAATCCATTCCTCCACATATTTTTCCACTGGTCAAGCATTATGTTATAAACAAAGTTTTCAGCCCATTAAAACATAATAATTTTCCAGTTCAATTTCAACATTTTATAAACCTTAGCAATGAAATGTTCATTATTAGCACATGGTGCAATTTCAAATACACTTTTTATATGATTTTTCTTATCCGAGATAAATCTTTCGTTTAGTTGTAAGTATATGAGCCAGTGACAAACATGCCATTCTAACTACTTCTTTTGAGTTTGAATAAAAGATATATTTCACGATAGGTCCACCAAATTAGTCTCATTATCTTTTCTTTTAAAAAGTTTCCTGTGGTAACACCCAAAGAGGTAAACCTTGCTTTGTATTTATTCCAGACCCTTAAAACGGCACACCTAACAAAATAATTCTTGAACTCTGCATTTATTTTAGCTTTATTATGCCACAAATACCGTATTTTTTGGAGTATAAGACGCACCGGAGTATAAGACGCACCTTAGTTTTTGGGGAGGAAAATAGGGGAAAACAATCTGCCTACCAGGTATTCATCTGGCTAGCATCCTTAGTCTGGTCAGCTTCAGCACATTATTTTATCCCCTGGTTAGGACTTAAAAAAACCTTCTTCGGAGAGAGTAACAATGAAAGAGCCTGCAAGCCAGTAAGAGCTGGGAAGATCGTTAGCACCTGGTTAGGGCTAGAAAAAAACTTATTCGGAGCAGCTTCAGCACATTATTTTATCTCCTGGTTAGGACTTAAAAAAACCTTCTTCTGAGAGAATAACAATGAAAGAACCTGCAAGCCAGTAAGAGCTGGGAAGATCGTTAGCACCTGGTTAGGGCTAGAAAAAAACTTACTCGCAGCAAGTAGAGCAATGAAAAAAAAACCTGCAAAGACTTAGTGCTGGAAAAACATTCTTCTGAGAGAATAACAATGAAAGAACCTGCAAGCCGGTAAGAGATGGGAAGATAGTTAGCACCTGGTTAGGGCTAGAAAATAACTTACTCGGAGCAAGTAGAGCAATGGAAAAAAATTCTGCAAAGACTTAGGGCTGGAAAACCATTCTTTGGAGAGAGTAACAATGAAAAAGCCTGCAAGGTAAGAGCTGGGAAGATCTGTTAGCACCTAGTTAGGGCTGGCAAAAAAAAAAAAAGCTACATTCGAAGTATAAGACGCACCCAAATTTTCAGCCACTTTTAGGGAGGAAAAAGGTGCGTCTTATACTCCAAAAAGTACGGTAGGTGTGCCATTCAAAATTCATGGCCCTCCAAATCTAATAATCACTTATTTTTTTAGGGTCATTTAATCCTTCATCCAGATCAAAGTGCAAGCATCAGAATACAATTTAAGATCAATCCTCCTGTCTCTTTAGCATCTTGAAGCAATTTATATTTAATTCTCATTTTTTCCTTGCCATATAAACTTAGAAATATTTTTCCCATTGTTTAAATGGAACATTGATGATCAATACTGATAACATTTGGAATAAAAACATCTTTGGTAAAACATTCATTTTAATCACAGAAATTCTACCCAACAAAGATAGTTGCAATTTATCCCACCTTAATGAATCCTTTTTTATACTGTTCCAGTCACAGTCATTTTGAAACAATTTAGAATTTGCAATTGACAATATCACTGCAAGATATTTTCCTACCTTAATATCTGACTTTCCCATTGAAGTTTTTTAGGGTCACCTACTTCTTCATCCAGATCAAAGTGCAAGCATCAGAAATTTCATGATCTTGTACAGTCATATTCTTAACTAGCATCTTTGTTTTTTTGTTTTATTTTAAAACCAGCTAAGGCTCCAAAATTATTCATTAATCATGACACCACATTCATTTTTCAATAAATATTCCATACCATTTTTTGCATTTTGTAGAAACGAAAACTAAAACATCAGTAAAAGCTCTTAATTTGTATGCTCCAATTTTAATTTTTACACCTGCTATTTTTTCATCTTGTCTAATTGTCACTGTTCAGAACCTCCAAAATTCAAATAAAAAGCAATGGAGACAATGACATCATTGTCTTTACCTGTTTGGGTCTCACACAGCTTACTTAAACCTGCATTGATAATGATATGAGATTGCTGAGATATATAAATCAACAATCCCTTGAGTGAATTTCTCCCCAAAGTTCACGTGTTCTTTTAACATTAAGACCCAATTTAAATTGTCAAAGTCTTTCTCTATATACAAAAACATTAATACTGCTTGTTTTTCATTATGATATTGTAGATATTCAATAACATCCACGAACATTCTCACATTATCTTTTTATTTATTTGTGAGATTTGTATACCACCTCACAGTGCAAGCACTCTCTAAGCGGTTTACACCAGTAAGCAATGTATATTTACATTGCCCCCAACAATCTGGGTCCTCATTTTACCTACCTCGGAAGGATGGAAGGCTGAGTCAACCTTGAGCCGGTGAGATTTGAACCACTGACCTGCGGATCACAGTCAGCTAAAGTGGCCTGCAGTACTGCCTCTAACCGCTGCGCCACCTCGGCTCCTAATTCACAAAATTCAGGTCTTAAAAGTAGGACATGTGCTTTTTTTCTAACATAAACATGGATATTACTTTGGAACAATCATCTCAACTGAATTCTCTGAAAGTCTTATTTCAAAATAAATATATCAATCTGTGCAAATAAAACTACAGTACCTAATACGGAAAAACACAGCTCTTCATATGAAATTTTCCAACATATAATTACATTATATATATATATATAATAAATAAAGGGAGACACGACAGAAAAACATATATATATATACATATATATGTGTGTGTGTGTGTGTGTGTGTGTGTGTATGTATGTATGTATACATATATACATACATATACATATATACATATACACATATATACATATATATATATATACATATATACATATACACACACACACATATATATATACTGTGTAAAACAGAAAAAGATCATGAATGATACAGAGAATTTCAACTGCCTTTTTGGCAAAAAACTGAAACTGATCTTCATGAACAAATGTCTGTAGAACTTTTACTGTCTCTTGCAGTAAAAAGTTTATAGTTATTGTTTAACAATGAAATCAGCTTATAATTTTTGTCAAAGTAGCATCTTGATCCTCCTTTGAAAATAAGACAATATTGGCTTCCACTCAAGACTGAGTCATCCTAGATCCCTGCAACTCATTACGTCTTTCAATGGCTGTAAAAGGTGGTCTTCAAAACATTTATAGTGTTAAGTTGAAAGGCCATCTAGACCTGGTACTTTGCCTATTGTCATCCTTTAATGGTATCTTATCTTTTAAAAGTAGTTATTGCTTCATTCATAAGGTTGTCTTTGGGTTTGTGAAAGCTTTGATAATTATTTTCATCTGTTTTTGGCATATCCACTTTAAAAATCTTTCTTTTCTCAATTTATATGCCAAACGTATTCTTGGTTTATTTGAAAATTCAAAGTGTCTCTGTATCATAAAGATAAATTTTGTATCTATTTCTTGGACAGTCAACATAAATAGCTGTTGGCGTTGCAACTTAATTTGATATAAAATTTGTGAGTCCATTGGTGTCTTTTGCAATTCAATTTCTATAGTTTGACTTTCATCCAATATCTTTCACATCTTCTCTTGAGATTTCTTCTTTGCCTGGTGATTGTATTGAATGAAGTAGCCCCCAGTATCAACTTTGCTAGCATCTCAAACAGTCCTCAAGTCTGTACCTTTCTCCAAATTATTATCAAAGTATTAATTCAGCTTCTTTTTACAATCCTCTATAACAGTGATGGTGAACCTTTTCTGGTTCGCGTGCCCACGCCCATTGCCCCCCCCCCACGCATGCGCACTATGGGCAAACTGGAAGTGCGGAAAAACACACTTCCGGTTTGCCATTGGGCTGTTTTTTGCACTCCGGAGGGTTCAGGGAAGCTTCCTGAAGCCCCGGAATGCAAAAAACAGCAAAACGGGCATTCCGTTTTTTGCATTCCGGGGCTTCAGGAAGCTTCCCTGAACCCTCAGGAGTGCAAAAAACAGCCCACCGGCAAACCGGAAGTGCATTTTTTCACACTTCCAGTTTGCCGGTGGGCAACGCTCACACCCTCCGTTATGGCTCCGCGTGCCACCTGTGACACGTGTGCCATAGGTTCGCCATCACGGTTCTATAACCTTTTCCTTCTGTAAAATAGTCTCATTTAATCTCCATCTGAAATGTGAAATATTTCTTTTAAGTAGCGAATGAACTGGATTATGGTCTGAAAATGATTTAGGTAAGATACCCACTTTTGAGATTTCATTTGCCAAGTTCGTTGAAATCATATTAATTCTTGAAAATTATTTGTGTCTTTCTAAGAAGAAAGCATATTCTCAAGTGAGTCCATTTTTCTGTCTCCAAGAATTGACCATGTTAAATTGTTCATCAACTAAAAAAAACCCTTTTCCGTAATTCACCCTGAGGGTTTAATCACTTTGGCTGACATTCTATCAAAGGTTGGGAAATTACTGCATTCCAATTGCCCAATATACATCAATTTTCGAGAGAAGGAGGATAATTGATCCAGTTTAAAGATTTTCACTTTGTCTTCATTTCGTAAATAAAGTAGATTTTGTCCCATACACCACCACTTCAACTGCACCAAACCAATCATGTTCATCTGAGAACAATAACTTTGGTTTAAACTGTAGCTTCATGTATAAAACTACTACATTAATCTTTTTTCCACCAGCTAAAATAAATTCCCTTAATTTCTTATTAATCAAATATTTTTGTCCTTTGTCTTAACATGTGTTTTTTGTAAACAAATTATGTCAGGAGTTAATTTTCCTCAAATACTGAAATATCTTCTTTCACTTTGAAGGAGCATTGACTCCACTAATGTTCCAAGTTATACATTTATACTCCAACTTTATACAAATAATGTATCAAAGTCCTAGGCTGTCTTCCTCAGTCTCCTCGTTTTTTATGTATCTGCTGCTTGGCGTGGGTCCAAGTCAGTTTTATTTTCAGTATTCATCATTTCTTGTATCTGACCCATAGGGTTAGAATTCAATCTAGATCTCTGTGCTTGATAGGTGAAAATCACTTCTTCCAACTTATCCCAACAAAATGGAATCTTTCTCTTCTTCAGAACATTTGTTAAGAATAGGCTTTTCATTTTCTCAAAATTCTCATAGGAATTTCTTTCAGGACAATTATATCCACATTGTCTATCTTCAATTTAGACTTGAAATGAAACTCCAGAACTTGTTATCTTGTTCTCCTCCTTACGAAGTGGATTAGCACATCCCTTGGAAATTTTCTAATTGTAGAATACAATGTTATAGACCATGTCTATTTCCAAATCCATCTTTTCTTCCTCCCAATTTATTAACTAAGCCAAAGATTGGACTATTCTTCTTATGTCTTCTCCCGCTACTTCAGGCATGCCTTAAAATCACAAATGCTGCTCTTTTTGACCAATAAGACAATATTATCTAAATGACCTCTATATTATGCATCCCTACTGCCCATTCTATGTTCCAAGAAGCCACCCTTGTCATTTATTTGTTTGACGTCCCCTGAAATTTGGTGGATTTCTTCATATGGCCTCTTTAAGATATTGTCACACAGGGCTTGCATTTTTTGAATTATTTTTTTGAGTATTCCTTGAGGATGCTTCTCAAATGATCCAGCTTACCTGAGTTTCATCTCTCCTTCTGGCACTTAGTCGCCATCTTAATAATTGCAAAATAATTGCAAAATTTAGTATTTGAAATAGTATTTAATATATATCCAATTCTAAAAACAGCTTTTACTCAATTGTATGGTCTGAGTTGCCTTTTTGTGGTTAAACTGCAAACTGCTCAAATAATGTCCTCATTTCTTCACCTTGATTAATCAAAACTCCATCATACAATGAAAACCAGAAACAGTACAATTTATTTAAAATGTGTGGCATACCTAGACAGCATACTAAAAAGCAGAGATATCACCCTGCCAAGAAAAGTGTGTATAGTCAAAGTTATGGTTTTCCCAGTTGCAATGTATGGCTGTGAAAGTTGGACCATAAGGAAGGCTGAGCACCAAAGAATTGAGGCCTTTGAACTATGGTGCTGGAGAAGACTCCTGCGAGTCCCTTGGACTGCAAGGCGATCAAACCGGTCAGTCCTAGAGGAGATCAACCCTAACCGCTCTTTAGAAGGCCAGATCCTGAAGATGAAACTCAAATACTTTGGACACCTAATGAGAAGGAAGGACTCACTGGAGAAGAGCCTAATGATGGGAACGATTGAGGGCAAAAGAAGAAGGGGACGACAGAGAACGAGGTGGCTGGATGGAGTCACTGAAGCAGTAGGCATGATCTTAAATGGACTCCGGGGGATGGTAGATGACAGGAAGGCCTGGAGGAACGTTGTCCATGGGGTCGCGATGGGTCAGATGCGACTTCGCAACTAACAACAACAACAACCACCTAGTTTTTGGAAGATGCAGAAGCATTAAATTTTTATTTTCAGAACAAGCAATTTCTGGTGATTTAAAAAGTCTTTTTTGATGGGCCACTTGCCACTCAGAATTTTTAGATTCTTTAAACACCTTTATCACCAAACTATCAACTTCTTAAAATTGTTGATGGCGATATGGGCAGCATAAAACTTTAATAAATAAAATAAATAAATGAAATCTGCTGTATGACTAATGGAGGCTTTGTTCTTATATATTCATCAGATTATTTTCAATTGATGAGTTTATAGTTAGACTCAATCATTAAGCCCTAAGAGAAACGATGTGGAGCCGAACAGTACATTCCTGAAAATTCTCTCAGATATTTTTGAAACCTTGAGAAAAGTTACATGTCTTACTTCTTACAGGAAGGAAGGAAGGGGCAATTTCATATACTGCATGCACAGCTGGTTCTAATTTGATCATTGTTTTGATTAGTGACTCTCCCATGCCACCCATAAATTGCTTTCAAAACATTAATATTTAACCTTCTTATACATCATATAATACTGCATTTTTATGTAATGCAATATAATAAAATAAGTCACTGAGCAGCTAATGTTCATGCAGAGGAAAAACATGGGGAATGTATGAGACTGTGTAAATGATTCTTTTGTAAGTTAAGGCAGTAACTTTATATGTGCTTTCCAGTAAAGCTACTGCATTGCTTTCAATGGGACTTTTTTCTGAATAGACATGAGAAAAGTGAAACTGCTCGGTATCTAGCATATCCTCTCTTTGCAAATCTAATGACTATCATCCTCATCATGAGGATGTGATATATTAAACTCATAATGGCTTCAGTTTGGCATGGAGCACACATGGATGCAATTCTATTGCTTGTTGAAACAAGGAATCAAAGGTTTAGCACGTTTTCCAACTTTTGATCACAAACATTCCAATTTAATGAAGGAGGAGAGGTAGTGCTTTAAGGCATATTCGGACTGCACATCCAGTTTGAAAGTGGTTCGCGTGAAGACCAGCTGGCCGCCGTGCATGTATGCGATGGAACCCGGAAGAGAACAGCTGGCCACCGCGCGCATGTGTGTGAGACCAACTGTCCGGCGCGCATGCGCACAACAGAACCCAGAAGAGAAGCTGGCAATAGGTTTGCCATCACAGATCTATGGTCTTGGGCAGATTTCCCTTACAGTAAGTACGCCATTCCTTTAGTAGGCGCTTTCTTCCAATCTACAGACATGTGGAAACTGTTGTTTATTTTGTTAACTGGAGCTTTAGGGCCCATCAGCTTCAGTCAAGTTCAAGATGGTTGCTGGTGCAACAGGGGCTAGATGCAAAAGGATGGATCTTGAGCAGAACAACGTGCCTGTATTATATAAAAATCTCAGTGCAACCACATAGGATAACCTGAGCATCCACAATTCTGCATGTAGGGGGTAATACTACTCTACATGCGAATGTGGGAAGGGATCAGAAACCCTAGCAATTCCTTTTAGGAAACCCTAAAAGGATTTTAGACCCATTTATTTATTGTTTTTATTCCGTTTTTATTCTTTTTATAAATAACTCAAAGTGGAGAACATACCTAATATTCTTTCCTCCTCCTGTTTTCCTCCATAACAACTCTATGAGGTGGACTGGGCTAAGAGGGAGTGACTGAACCAGTCCCTAGCTGGCCTTCATGTCTATAGAGGGACTAGAACTCAGTATCTCCTGCATTCCAGGCCAGCACTTTCACAACTACACCAATTAGCTCTAAATGTTAGGCATCCGAATATATAATACGCTAATAATATACACAAATGCAGCTTAATACAGGGGTGAAATCCAGCAGGTTCTGACATGTTCTGGAGAACTGGTAGGGGGAATTTTGAGTAGTTCGGAGAATCGGTAGCGGAAATTTTGAATAGTTCGGAGAACCGCAAATACCACCTCTAGCTGGCCCCAGAGTGGGGTGGGAATGGAGATTTTGCAATATCCTTCCCCCAGGAGTGGGGAGGAAATGGGGATTTTGCAATATCCTTCCCCCTGGAGTGGGGAGGGAATGGAGATTTTGCAGTATCCTTCCCCCTGGAGTGGGGAGGGAATGGGGATTTTGCAGTATCCTTCCCCCTGGAGTGGGGAGGGAATAGGGATTTTGCAGTATCCTTCCCCCTGGAGTGGGGAGGGAATGGAGATTTTGCAATATCTTCCCCCAGAAGTGGGGAGGGAATAGGGATTTTGCAGTATCCTTCCCCCAGAAGTGGGGAGGGAATGGAGATTTTGCAATATCTTCCCCCAGAAGTGGGGAGGGAATGGAGATTTTGCAATATCTTCCCCCAGAAGTGGGAAGGGAATAGAGATTTTGCAGTATCCTTCCCCCAGTAGTGGGGTGGGAATGGAGATTTTGCAATATCTTCCCCCAGAAGTGGGAAGGGAATAGAGATTTTGCAATATCTTCCCCCAGAAGTGGGGAGGGAATAGGGATTTTGCAATATCCTTCCCCCTGGAGTGGGGAGGGAATGGAGATTTTGCAGTATCCTTCCCCCTGGAGTGGGGAGGGAATGGGGATTTTGCAGTATCCTTCCCCCTGGAGTGGGGAGGGAATAGGGATTTTGCAGTATCCTTCCCCCTGGAGTGGGGAGGGAATGGAGATTTTGCAATATCTTCCCCCAGAAGTGGGGAGGGAATAGGGATTTTGCAATATCCTTCCCCCTGGAGTGGGGAGGGAATGGGGATTTTGCAGTATCCTTCCCCCTGGAGTGGAGAGGGAATAGGGATTTTGCAGTATCCTTCCCCCTGGAATGGGGAGGGAATGGAGATTTTGCAATATCTTCCCCCAGAGGTGGGGAGGGAATGGGGATTTTGCAGTATCCTTCCCCCTGGAGTGGGGAGGGAATAGGGATTTTGCAGTATCCTTCCCCCAGAAGTGGGGAGGGAATGGGGATTTTGCAATATCCTTCCCCCAGGAGTGGGGTGGGAATGGAGATTTTGCAGTATCCTTCCCCTGCCACGCCCACCAAGCCACGCCCACAGAACCGGTAGTAAAACAAATTGGATTTCACCACTGGCTTAATATATAAATGAACAGAAATCCATCTTCAGCTCTCCCTAGTATAGCTCAAACCCTGTCATCTGGCTGAATGATGCAATCATACTGTAATTTTTAATTGTAAACTGCTCCACTGAATGCAGAATTCAATCCATCGGTCATTCAGACTGCTGGCCTTTGCCTGTCTGATTTACATTAAATGAATGCCTTTTTCTGGAGAACCGAAAACAAGAATTGATCTCATTATTGCAATGCCTGTGTCCTTCATAACAGGATCAAAAGGGCACAGCTGACTATAAACCCATGTAAACCTCCTTTTTTCAGTGAGTTCTTTAATTTAAAAAAAAATCAAATAGATGAGTCAATTGCAAGGAAAAAACGGGTCAATCTGAATCTATTTTGATGATTGAAGAATGTTGAGTGGCAAGAAATTTAATCTTGTTCTAGTGGAAAACATGTTTTTAAAAAATCAATGTAATCTACCAAGGACTTGGAAAGAACGTACATCTCTAACATGCAGAGCTTGAATAGGTACCCATACAGTGTTATTTTGCTTTGAGGCAGACCAGAAGCCGGAACAAAGCAATGTTTTATTTAATTTAATTTTGTCAAAATTAAATTAATTAATTGCAAGTAAATATGATTAGTCCCCATGTATTTAATGACTTTTCTCTTCTCTCATCCTCACATCACAAGCATAGCAGTAGCGGCTGGAAAAGCATAAGTTGCCTACGTCAATATCAAGGTAAGCCTTAAGGCTAATAGTTTAATGGACAATTAATTAAAGAGCCTTTAAAACATATGGAGAATATAAATTGTGAGATATTTGTGTTCTGCCTCTGTCTTGCCGATTGGGGGCAGGAAACACATAGCATTCAGGCTTCTATTCTACATCTCCAATGCATGGGTCTAAAGAGGTTTGCCAAGCCATCTCCCACAAAAAGTGCATTTGCAAAAGCTATCAGCTTAATGGACTTTATTACAACATATTAAATAGTCCAAGGACAACTCCTTGTATCTAGTATGTGGAAAGTTTGTTCCCTTTGTAGAAGAGTTAATTTATGCTTTGCTTAAAAGATATTCTATCATGCAGCTTTGAAATCTTTTTAAGAAGATGTTGGATAACCATTTGTCTGAAGTAGTGTAGGGTTTCCTGCCTAAGCAGGGGGTTGGACTAGAAGACCTCCAAGGTCCCTTCCAACTCTGTTATTATTATTATTATTATAAATATACAATTGCCCTAAGCATGAAAACTGCAGTTTACTACTGTCATGAGAAGAAATGAAATGAAACCAGGATGGCTCTTTCAGTTTTCCAGGCAAGTGGGAATAAGGAGAGAAAATAACATTGTACTTTAAAATGGAAAATCAAAAGGGGAAAAAAATGCCAAAATCTATGGACAGAGAGACCCTTTAGGAAACAAGATGGTAGACTGGGCTCTCTTTTAAGAGGGTGAGGGAGGGGAAGTGTCAAGAGCCACCATAGGTGAGCTAATGCTGTAGAGTGGACAGAGCCACAAGACGCCTGTCAATTTCCCTGGTTTTCTTGGCATGCTCTTTTTACTTTTTAAATAAAGCCAAGCTTATCTTAGGGCTCCCACTTCAACTTGGCTTAAAGAAAGTCAAACTTAGGGCTCCCGTTCTAGTTTGCATGCTTTTCCACCTCAACGTGGAAGACATTTGTGCCCATCCCATTCAAAATTTAAAAAATTTGGGGGAGCTGCAAAAATGTGGATTTAGTGTTCTAAAGCCAAATTCAGTGGATAGCTTAGATCGTACAAGGACTACGCACTGGCCCATTGATACTGCAAAAGGGTTAACACATACTTATTTCAGGAAAAACAAAACAACAGTTGTTTGAAAATTTCCTCTGTTAAAATCTTGTATGAAGAATGAAAATTAAGAAAGCCAAGTGTCTATGGAGATTCTCAGTCATCCAGGTCATGGATGACTCTAACCACATGAGCCACAGTGGTTAGAGTGCAGTACTGCAGGCTACTTCTGCTGATCACATGCTGCCAGCAGTTTGGCAGATCGAATCTCACCAGGCTCAAGGTTGACTCAGCCTTCCATCCTTCCGAGGTCGGTAAAATGAGGACCCAGATTGTTGGGGGGTAATATGCTGACTCTGTAAACCGCTTAGAGAGGGCTGTAAAGCACTATGAAGCGGTATATAAGTCTAAGTGCTATTGCTATGGCTGTCCCAAAGGTACTTTTTTCAAGAGGCAACTGGACTTTCTGGTTATTCTTTGAAGCGAAACGTCTTCAAAGAAAAACCAGAAAGTCCAGTTGCCTCTTTAAAAAAAAGCAGCTTTGGGACAAGAAAGCCAAGTGTTCAGAACCATGGAAAGTCTAAACTGAAAAAAACCTTATGAGCATCTAGACTGGTATTTCTCAATCTTAACCATTAGAAGAAGTATGGACTTTAACTCCCAGAACTCCCAAGCCCATATAGCAATGATTCTGTAGGCTAATCATTTTTTTCTTTCCATTAAACTTAATAAAGAGAGACTATCTGATATTGTAATTAGGGCATCAGTCTAGAAGCCAGGAGACTGTGAGTTTTAGAGCTGCCTTAGGCACAAAGCCAGCTAGATGAGCTTGGCCCACTCCCTCTTTCTCAGCCCGAAGAAGGAGACAAATGTCAAACTACATGTTATATAATCTATATCATATGGCATCCAGAAATTTAAAAGAGAGAGAATTAGTTTTGCGAATATTATAGAAAGTCTTATTTTTTAAAAAGAAAAGTTTCACATCAAATAAATTTATATAGAAGAGCATGGAAACAAGTAGGGGAAGAGAACAACAACTAAGCCATGCTACCCTGAGCACTGATCTTGGTTCCAATCAAATTACAAGCGGATACTTTTTATAGTACAATCCTCAGCACTCGGAACTATGTTCCAGTGAGTTAAATGGAAATCTCCCCCAACTAATTGCAATATAAAGCTCTGAAAACACAGTAAAGTGAATGGCTAAACCTTTAAACTTTATTGCATTTAACATTTTGAAACACTGCTGATACAAGACCTTCATAATATAATAGCTCACCAGTAAGTGCTCATAAAAGCTGTACTTTAAAAAGAAACAAAAAATGTTAATTAATACTAATATTTTTAAAATTCACTAACGTTATCTTTAATTGAAAGGTTTATATATGGTTATATAGGTGGAGAAACAGGTCTCAAAAAAGTTCTCTTTATAAGTGATACTTAACTTTTTGGATTTTCTGTTTCCCTGGAGAAAACAAATTAACATGATTTATGATAGGATGTTAAAATGTTATTTTTGCCTGTGGTGCTTTTGTAGTTTTAATTAAAAACACAACCACCAGCAATATATTTCTCTATACATATCTTCGGTTTCCAAGGGAAAATATTTTAAAATATTTTCAAATGTCGCTCATCTGAAAAAGCCATGTGAATTGCCATTCCAAGAAATGAAAGCAGGAGGGGGGAAAAAGCCATTTTACTTTTGTATAAGTAATACACATTGAAATGTAAGTGAACAACTGCAAGCTAACAAAAATAATGAGAAAATGCTTGTGGTTTTATTTTTAAAACTTTTGGGAGAATTTTTAGTGGTATTGATGGAATAAATCTGACCCCATGTGGCCCTAAGCTAAAATTTTAGTTTAATAGGAGAGAAGATTCCACTTCCATATGCTTCTGAATTTGGCTCCTAATTTTATTTAATTCCTATTAACCTTAATGTTTTTATATTATTATATTTTTGCATATCATAAGCTGCCCAGAGTCACTTTGGATAGGGAGGTGGGCAGCATATAAACGTAATAAATAAGCAAACAACATTTGTTTATCTCCAGTTCTTTTTAGTCACTTCACTCATCTCTTCGTTCAATTGTTAAAAACACCCCATAAACATAGCTGCCAAGAAAATATTATTGAATGCCTGGAAACAAACCAATGCTAGAAATCAGCATTACAGCAGACTGGAATGAATCTCGGGTATTAAGCATACTATTTCATTCCATAACTCCTGTTCTCTGTCCAAATCACTGCAATACAATACAGTAGATGTTAACCTTTATTGGCACAGCACAGAGCTGTGATCACTAGATGGGCCTCTGAGGAGAGAACTAAAACAAGTCCATCTAAAAACTGAAAATGGCATGTATCATTTGGAGAAGCATATCCTCTTGAATGAGAAACCACACATAAAATCTGCTCAGGGATGATCCGTCAAGAGAAATACATCTTCATTAGCGAAGAGAACCACTGGCCTTCTGAGGACAACAGAATGTCTACCACAACCAGGTAATCTTTCCAGTTCTCTGCTACTGAGGCGAAAGATGGAGTGAGCAGGAATTCATGTTTGCAAAAAGAGGTCCTTTCTTAAATTTGGACCATGCAGAAGTTGTATTAACTTCTGCTCAATGAGAGATTCATTGGCATAGATCAGTGGTTCTCAACCTGTGGTCCGTGGACCCCTGAGGGGGGCCCTACGATGTCATCAGAGGGGGACCATGACGGCTTGAAGAAATGTTATGATTTAAAGCATGAGTTAAGTCTTGGGGGGGTTTTCCATGACCATGGTTGGTGGCCACAAAAGGTAAAGGGGGGCCGTGGTGAAGAAAAGGTTGAGAACCACTGACATATATAATTTGACCAGAGGTGCCTAAACCTTTGCATGCAACCAGAGGTAGTCCTTGACCTATAACCATTCATTTAGCGACTTTTGAAGTTACAACAGCACTGAAAAAAGTGACTTATCACCGGCCCCTTGCGCTTACAACCATCAGAGCATCTCCATGGTCACGTGATTGTCTCCATGGTCACATGGTCACATAAACCCTCCCCCCCTTACTAGAGGTTTAAACTAAACTCCCTACCTCTGCTTTCCAATCCCTATCCCTCTAAAAGCAAGTCCTAGTTGGGTCTTAAAGGCAGACATTCAAACAGCAAAGAGGTTCGTGAGGACCCAGCATCTATCCGTTTGCATGTGATGTGCTCTAGCCTAAACTTGATGAGCTGAATTTTTTTCTATAGCTCCTCAAAAGGCAAAAAGCTGCAGAAAGATACTTCGCTTGCTTGTTTCCTTTCCTCTACACTTCAGCCTGGAGTCAAGGTAAGGTTTTTAAGAGATAAGAGATTGGAGGGCAGAGAAAGCGAGTTTTATTTCAACACCTAATAGGGAAGGGGTGAGAAAGATCAAGAAATCTATCCCTCCCAGCTTGTTGTTGTTGTTGTTGTTGTTGTTGTTGTTGTTGTTGTAGAAGAAGAAGAAGAAGAAGAAGAAGAAGAAGAAGAAGAAGAAGAAGAAGAAGAAGAAGAAGAAGAAGAGGAGGAGGAGGAGGAGGAGGAGGAGGAGGAGGAGGAGGAGGAGGAGGAGGAGGAGGAGGAAGAGGAGGAGGAGGAAGAGGAGGAGGAGGAAGAAGAAGAAGAAGAAGAAGAAGAAGAAGAAGAAGAGGAAGAGGAGGAGGAGGAGGAGGAGGAGGAAGAGGAAGAGGAAGAAAAAGAAGAAGAAGAAGAAGAAGAAGAAGAAGAAGAAGAAGAAGAAGAAGAAGAAGAAGAAGAAGAAGAAGAAGAAGAAGAAGAAGAAGAAGAAGAAGAAGAAGAAGAAAAAATCTGGCTTTCTGGGGAGGGAGGAGGTCAAAGAAAAGGAAAGGTTTTGAAGCTGCAGCCTTAGAATATTTTTTTAGATGTTTCATTTCTCATCCAAGTAGCTTCTTCAGTTCTGACTGAATGGTGGGTAATGGAAGGCTCTCCATCTGTCACCATTCAGTCAGAACTGAAGAAGCTCCTTGAATGAGAAGCGAAACGTTTTCAAAGGGGGGGGGGGAAACCAGTTGCCTTTTGAAAAAGCATCTTTGGAACAATGCAGGGTCTGTTTTCCCAAAGCTTAGCAAGAGCTAGAAGGGGTTTTCAGTCTCCTGACGGCCAGCTTATCGGAGTAGAAAGTTCTAAAAGGCTAAGGAACAGGTCCTTTTTTGCCCCAGAAAGGCAGGGACTGTGTAGCCAGAAAGAATTTAAAACTTTTCAGTGCTCTCAGTAATGAAACTGGGGATTAAAATATATTGATTGGTCCAGGTCCAGTTTCTTGTGAACTAGTACCATGCTGTGCAATATATCTCAGATGCTACTAGGACTTTTTTTTTTTTGAGTCAGTTACCAGGATACTGGAACCCTATATTGTTGCTCCCATATAAGTCCCAGCAGCATCTTCTATATCCAGTAAAAAAAGATTATTGTAAGTGAAGCTTTACTTCATGCATTCTTCTCAATTAATGAGAATGAGATTACTGTCCTAAATAAAATGTTACTGTAGGAGTCCTTGGTGCTCTCTGAACTTGGTTGGTTTCTTGCAGGTATTTCATTAACCAACTAGGTAACATTATCAGCTGCTCTTTGTTTAAAAATAATCCACGCTCTTCTAACACTGATGATGTTGCCTAGTTTGGTAATGAAACATCTGCAAGAAAACAATCAAGCTCAGAGAACACCCAAGGAACCTAGAGTTCAACACTGAGCTACAAATATTCTCTTATATTGATAAAATGTTACTCTTTATATGTATGGTTACCTTCATAATTCTTAGAAACAAGAAAAAGTTATTGCCGCAAATTAGGTATCACATTTGCCTTACGTGCAGGGGGCACACCCATAATGCTGACAGGATGAGGCAGAAATTATGGTTTATCATCATGCCTGAATTGAGAGAATACATGCTAACCTCATCTTCTTCTTGGGCACTTTCACCATCATCGTCGTCATCGCCATCGTCCTCTTCGTTCTTGTAGCCGGGAGGAAGTGGTGGGCCAATCAGCTCCTCATCAGAGTCATCGACTGACTCTTCAGGGGGTAAGGGAGGACCAACACATTCTTCATCCAGACTGTCTTCACTTTCGCTACTAGACATTTCTCTGAATAGAAGAATTACAAGAAACAAAACGGCTGATGCAGGTATTCTGACTAGAATAGAATAGGAATAGAATAGAACAGAACAGAATAATAGAGTTGGAAGGGACCTTGGAGGTCTTCTAGTCCACCCCCCTGCTTAGGCAGGAAACCCTACACCACTTCACACAAATGGTTATCAAACATCTTCTTAAAAACTTCCAGTGTTGGAGCATTCACAACTTCTGGAGGCAAGCTGTTCCACTGATTAATTGTTCTGTCAGGAAATTTCTCCTTAGTTCTAAGTTACTTCTCTCCTTGATTAGTTTCCACCCATTGCTTCTTGTTCTACCCTCAGGTGCTTTGGAGAATAGTTTGACTCCCTCTTCTTTGTGGCAACCCCTGACTACTTGAGTGCTGAAGTCCCTAACCTGTCCCTTCTCTTTTTTTGTCAGTTGCTAAGTCATGTCCAACTCTTCATGACCCCATGGACTATAGCATGCCAGGCTCTCCTGTCCTCCACTATCTCTTGGAGTTGCCCAAATTCATGTTCATTGTGTCGGTGACATTATTTAACCACCTCATCCTCCGCTGTCCCCTTTTCCTTTTGCCTTCTATTTTTCCCCACATCGGGGTCTTTTCCAGTGAGTCCTCTCTTCTCATTAGGTGGCCAAAGCATTGGAGCTTTGGTTTCTCAAAGGGGCTAATGAAGAAAAGATAGCCTGGAATGGAACTGGGTGGTGTCTGTGCAAAGAAATAAAGAGGATGGGCAAGAAAGATGGCCTACGATAGGGGTCTCCAACCTTGGCAACTTTAAGACTTGTGGACTTCAACTCCCAGAATTCCTCAGCCAGCTTTGCAATTCCCCTCAGCTTTGCTGTCTGAGGAACTCTGGGAGTTGAAGTCCACAAGTCTTAAAGTTGCCAAGGTTGGAGACCCCTGGCCTAAGACAGGGGTGTCAAATTCAAGGCTCGCGTGCCGGGGTGCTTAAATCAGGCCCGCGGGGCCAGCCTGGAAATAGCAAAGGATCGGTCTGCGGTGCCTCTGGCAGCCAAAATGGGGCATGGGGGGGGCTGCGTGAGGCCCCCCCCCACGCTCTGTTTTGGCCGGCAGGGTGCTGCAAGAGGCATCCGTCCTGTCTCCTTACCCTCCCACTGGCCAGCCAGTGGAGGAGAACTACAATGCTGATCCGGCCCTCAAAAGAAATCCAGTTTGACACCCCTGGCTTACGATTTGCCAGAGCACAGAGGGATGTGCAAACACAAATGGGCTAACCATGGTGCTTGTCAAGTAGTTAAATTTTTTGGAAAAAATGAAATACCTGTTCTTGCAATATGTTTCCCTATGCAACACTTTACAATTCTGCAAAGAGGAAAACAATGATTCTCCCTTGGGAGCTTTATGGTAACCTGCCCTCTGCTGGCCTCCTTAAGAAAAGAGGAATTGTCTCTAAAACAGGGGTCCCCAAACTTGGCAACTTTAAGTCTTGTGGACTTCAACTCCCAGAATTGAAGAGTTGAAGTCCACAAGTCTTAAAAAGTTGTCAAGTTTGAAGACCTCTGCTCTAAAAGATGCTGAACGCAATTAGAGGAATGACTGCTCTTCTTTTTCAGTTTAGGAAAAAAAATATTTATAAAATGCACCTGCTGTCAAAACTTTAAAGATTTTTAATATTTATACCTGGAAGATACTTTTTTTACTGGTTGTGATCCTGCACCCCCTGATGAGTCGGCACCTCCTTTCTGGCCTGCAAATTCTTCTTCTTTCTCAGCTGCTTCTTTCTCACGTTCTTCTGAATAATAAAGGATTATCAAAACGAAACATGGATTGATACAGTCAGGGGGTCAAATATTATTGTATTACATGAACAAAGATGATGAACTCCTGGTTTTCATGGTAATACTGCCACCTACTGAAAAAAACACAGTTAAATCTCTGCAAATTCCTGTTTGGTTAATCATTCCAAATACAAAAACTAAACATATTGGCCCAGAGTTTTCAGAACTCAACTATCAGAAGACCAATAAAAAAAAACCCAAACATCTCAAATTATTTTTCTCCAGTCTTTCAAAAATTCACAAATTTTAAATGTCTGGGTTGGGTAGTATTTTGGATTACTATTTTGAATAGTAAAACAAGCTAAGACATTGTAACATTGCCAAAAAGGCACTAAGAGTTGTTAATCTAATCTTGCGTAGCTTCTTCTCTGGCAATATTACACTGCTAACCAGAGCATACAAAATATCTGTTAGACCAATTCTGGAATACAGTTCACCTGTCTGGAACCCACATTGCATATCAGACATTAATACAATCAAGAGAGTCCAGAAATATTTCACAAGAAGAGTCCTTCACTCCTCCGCTCACAACAAAATACCTTATTCCACCAGACTTGAAATACTGGGATTAGACAATTTACAACTACGTCGCCTCCAATCTGATCTAAATGTAGTTCATAAAATCATATACCAAAATGTCCTTCCTGTTAATGATTACTTCAGCTTCAACCGCAACAATACACTAGCACATAATAGATTCAAACTTAATGTAAACCGCTCCAAACTCGACTGCAGAAAATACAACTTCAGCAACAGAGTGATCAATGCCTGGAATGCACTACCTGACTCTGTGGTTTCTTCCCCAAACTCCAAAAACTTTAACCTTAGACTGTCTACAGTCGACCTCTCCCCATTTCTAAGAGGTCTGTAAGGGGCGTGCAGAAGCGCACCACTGTGCCTACTGTCCCTGTCCTACTGTCCTCTTTTATCGGTACTTTTTTACTTATGTTATGTTTATACAAACGACTACTATCCTGTACATGTTTGACAAAATTAAATAAATAAATAAATAAATAAATAAATAAATAAATAAATAAATAAATAAATAAATAAATAAGACGCACCCACCAAGCTGAGTAAACCTTAGCCATGCACTGCTGTTTCTTAGTTGCTAAAACATTGCTGCAATTTTTATTTTATTGTCAGTACTTACTTTGAGCCAGCAGAGTAGAGTGGGACTTGAATCAAATAATTAATGCAATTGTTTATATTTTTATCTTTTAAAAACATAACTAGTTTGTCTTATATTACAAAATGAAAAAGAAACTTAAAGCTCCATTTAACATACTAGCAAGCTTTTCATAGACCCTGTGGTTTTCATACAGTATGTATGTATATTTATTTTGATAACTCTTACTTATTTTTAACAATATGGCGGTCCAGGGATGTTCCTAGTTCTTGGACTTCAGTGTAAATACAGGCAGGAAACTGTACATTTATACTAAAAACAAAATAAAGTAAAATAATTTTTTGTACAGCATATCTCACCAAGAATTTTTCTACTTCGTTCTACGGCAGTTCTTCGGGTTTGTTCAAACATTGCAGTGAAGTCAAATGTTCGAGCTTTCTTTCCTAGACAGAAGAAAAAACAATTTCCCAGAAAGTGATATTAAAAGAAAACATCCCCAGGCAATCTCAAAATATAAATCAATCTATGGCAGTGGTTCCCAACCTTCCTAATGCCGCGACCCAAGCCCTGTCCCCGCGCCCTACCCCGTCGCCGCCATTTGGGTTCTTTTACCCTCTGCGCATGCGCAAAGCATTCTGAGCATGCGCAGAGGGTAAAAGAACCCAAATGGTGGCATCCGGGCAAAGTCTCTAGATCTGGGCGAGGTCTCCGCTCGCTTCGCATGTTGCCTCTGGGAGCTTTTCGAGCCCCGTCGCGAAATGCGTGCGCGACTTCGGCGGGGCCGGGACAGGCAGCTGCCCGGAGAGAGCCATCCCCTTCACAGAGTCTCTCCCGTCTACCTGTAGCATTCGGGGCAAAGGCGATGGCTCTCTCCGGGCAGCCGCCTGTCCTGGCCCCGCTGAAGTCACGCACGCCTTTTGCGACGGGGCTCGAAAAGCTGTGAGAGGCAACACGCGAAGCGAGCGGAGACCTCGCACGGATCTGGAGATATCGCACGGACGCTGCTATTTGGGTTCTTTTACCCTCTGCACATGTGCAGAACGCTTTGCGCATGCGCAGAGGGCAAAAGAACTCAAATGGCGGCGGCAGGGTGGGTTGCAATGGGGGCACGGGTTGTGGGGCGCGATATGGCCAGGCTTGTGGCAGTGGGGGGGGAGCTGAGGATGCCGGGGCGACCCCTGGGAAATGGTCATTCGACCCCCAAAGGGGTCGCGACCCCCAGGTTGGGAACCGCTGATCTATGGAACTCAGTGAGAATTGGTTGCCTTGCCAGGATGAATCCCACCACCTTTCAGCAGGCCACGCTGACTGAGAATTACAAACATTATAATTCAGCAGACCTGGAGATTAAGGAATGCTCTGGTAAATAATGTATTTTTTTTACAATGCAATCCTATATTGTATACTGTGAAAAACTCACACAAAGTTAAGGGACTTATTATGGGTAAATATATTTAAGATTGCAACTTTTATTAGAACAGACCTGCTATCACAAACCAAAGGAGACTCTTGAGAATCTGTTTCCTGCGATCAGACACTTCAAAGAGATACTGTTTTGCATACTTATATATGCAAAACAGAAACATACTGATAGATTAAAAACTCTTGCTATAGTATTTCAAATGCTTGATATCTGAAAGCCTAAAATATTAAGATAGTAAATTAGGAATATCAGTTTTATTACCAGAAACAAACCATCAGATGAAAACTCTCTCTCAACAAGCTGAAGAGCTGAAAAAGCTTCTTGGTGAGAAGCAAAACATCTTAAAAGAAGAACAAGGAAGTCCAGTTGCTTCTTGAAAAAGCACCTTTGGGATATACTAGCTTTTGCAAGAGATCATGTTTTTTAAAAATCACTTTTTAAACTTTGTGCAACACACAATATACTCACAATGCTGTTTTTTCTCTTGTTGTAAATTGTAATTTGTGTAGGTTAAGAACTAATTATATTGTGAAACTTTTCTTTGGGGAGGGGGTTTAGGGGGGAACTTTGTCCAGAATTTCTCTGAAACCTGAAAGTTAGGTTAAGAGTTTTTCCAAAGTTAAAAGGTTGAGGATAACCTGCCCTAAACACTGGTTAATCTTATTGAAAGGGGAATGGGGTGTGTGTGTTAGCTTTTCATATTCTGCTGCTTTTTGTAGGAGGTGTGTGTGTGTGTGTGTGTGTGTGTGTGTGTGTGTGTGTGTGTGTGTGTGTGTGTACTAGAAGCAGCACTAGAATAACAGAGAAGATGAAGGCATTTGCAGTTGGAAATAGGAGTCTTACAGAAAAGACATCCAGAAAACAGCTAAGATAGAAATACACTCTAAAGCAAAAACAAACAAACAAGGAATACGAGCAATAAAAAAGAGCCTCCAAAATTCAGTATTACTGTATTGCAGAGATACAGCTGCCAAGCTGAGAAGTCTGAAATGCAGGGTCTCGGGTTGATACTGAACTACAATTCACAATATTCTTCAGCCGTAGATTGCCAAAATTTGGAATTCAACAGCATCTGGAAGCCCTTTCCTCTCCATCTCATGCATCCCTGGGCTCCAGAAGCCCTTGAGCATCACCAGGTCTTTCTGTTTCGAGGTGGAGGTAATTTTTGGCAGGGGTCTCCAACCTTGGCAACTTTAAGACTTGTGGACTTCAACTCCCAGAATTCCTCAGCCAGCTTTCAGCAACGTAAGCAAGGGTGCCCAGGATTTGCAGGATATCCCCCTCCCTCCGGATGGGAGCCCCGATTCACGTAGAGATCTGCACGAAGTTTTGCATCCCATCCCACCCCTCTCCTTCTCGTCCCCCGCGGTTCTCCTCCAACTTACCGAAGCCCGAGAAACCCATCGTAGCCGCCAGCTCCGGATCCGGTCCTGCCACCTGCTCGGCCTCTGAAAGGAGACAGAAACATTCAGCGCTCTTTCCTGCGAGCCTCTGCGGAGGAGGGAAGAGAACCAATCCGCTCGCCACTCACCGTTCTCCATCTCGGGCTGCTGCATCCCAAACGCAGGCTAAAACTCTGCCGGAGCCACCACAGAAAACCACAGAGAGGAAGCGGCGCTTTGGAAGAAGGGGGCGTCTCCTTCCTTGGGAGAGTATAGAGGCCTCTAGTGGCCGGCGGGGGAAATGACCAGAGAGCGCGAGTTTAACTCAATTCAGTTTTACAGTCAAATGACCAAGAGAAAGCGAGTTTAGGGTAGCGATTAAGGCACCAGGCTGGAAGCCGGGAAGCCACCATTCACTCTCTGTCAGCCCTAGGAGGCAGACAATGGGAAATCGCTTTCAAGGAAACTGTAGGGATAAGTCGAAGTAGTTGCTAGAAGTTTTTTTTTTAAAGTGTCGGTGCAGCAATGGAACTCCTGAAAGACCAGGTTAAGGGAAAAAATAATCCTGGAAAAAAATTGTCTTATGTGATCACTGGGAGTCAATGACTTGATGGCATATAATCAATCAAACATAAACTGGGAACGGATTTGTGTATGAACTTAACTCTGATTTCAGCACTAGAGTCAAAACAAAGATGGTCTGTGCCACCCTATAGACTTAACAAGACAGCCAGCCTGGTTTAAGAGGCTGTGAATGCTAATCTTATTTTACTTGGGTGATCCTGGACAGCCAGGTCATTCTTTCTCAGCTCTATGAAGGAGGCAATGGCAAATCACTTCCGAAATCTCACCTAAAGAAAATGCTGGGAAGGAGGAGTCAACTCTGTTCATCGGGGTCAATTCTGCCTTGAGGGCATATACCCACACAGAGACAGACCTGAGACATCCCTGCTCCATCCAGAGAAATGTCTATTCTGTCCTGTGTAGAGTAAGTAGGATTAGACTGCAGCACAATGCTGAAGGCCTTGGTCAAGTCTCATTTGTAGTTTCTTGAACACGGCTCAAGGTTTTCTTGGTCAGAACAGTGAATGGCCATGATATTCTCCTGGGATGTTTTTTGGACTTCCCAGCTTATTCTGTACTTCCAGGATGTCATGATGGTCTCAGATTCAAATACTAATCAGATCTGGCCATGCTTAGTTTCTTCAGCCAGCCAAGGTCAGATCAAGCAGGTGCTGCACCTGTGGAGATTCTGCAGAATGATGCACACTGAATGCAGAGGGGTATGTGTGTGTTTACTAATTACTCACATTTATATAGCTGCCCATCATGACTTATAAATGACTTATAAATGAGACCTGCGGGAGATAGGAGGATAACTATGCCAACTAATTTGGCATGTCAAAATCAATGCATTCTTTTGAAAATGCCATGTAGGTTAAACCAGCATTTCCCAAATCCCACTCCACCTCGTTGCTGAAAATAGAGAAAACGGTGCTTTTACCCCAAGTTTAAAATGTGTTACATTTGGAAGCATGCTCACTAGAGGAGGGCAAGAATACAGGTAGTCCTTGACTTATGACAATTGAGGCCAAGATTTCTGTTGCTCAGTGAGACATTTGTTAAGTGAGTTTTGCCCCATTTTACAACCTTTCTTGCCAGTTAAGTGAATCATTGCAGTTGATAAGTTGTTAAGTGAATCACTGCAGTTGATAAGTTGTTAAGTGAATCTGGCTTCCCCATTGATTTTGCTTGTCAGGTGATCACATGACCCCAGGACAGTGCAACTGTCATAAATGTGAGTCAGTTGCCAAGTGTCTGAATTTTGATCACATGACCATGGAGATGTTGCAATGGTTGTAACTGTGAAAAAATGGTCATAAGTTTGAACAGTCACTAAACCAACTGTTGTAAGTAAGTCTATATCTATATATATTTGGAGATATAGATAGTAAGGATTATCTGTATCTCCAAATCTGCATTGAGTCAGCGTGAAGAGGAGCAGTATATTTCCACATGACATTCCAGGGGACCAACATTTGGGAATGACGCTCTTTTGCCTCCCCCCCTCCCCGCGCTGCTGTCACTTTCCCGGGCACCCCGGGCTCCTCCCGGCAAGAAACAATCGCGCTCTTCATCAGCCCCGCCCTCCAGTCAGCGTAAGAGGGAACTCCTCGCCTCTCTTCGACCCGACAGGCCGGAAGTGTGCATTTGTGATTCCGCTCTAGCCTTTGCTCCTCGCTGACCAGCCGCCGCGTTGGGCGGGCGGGCGAGCGCGCGGGGGTTGCCGGGATTGCCCGCGAGGCGCGCGGTTCCTTAGTGGCCCGCGTTGGCCCTCTTGAGAGGCCGGGATTTTCTCCGCCGCGGCCATGCCGGTCGCTCTGAACCCCGCGGCCGCCCCTGCCCTGCAGGAAGCCCTGGAAAACGCGGGGCGTATTATCGAGCGGCAGATCCAGGAAGACCGGTGCTACCCGGACCTCTCGGAGTTGCTGAACGTGCCCGCGCCCGGTGAGGAATGTCTTGTTGGGAAGCTGGGCGACTACAGCGCCCATAATTCTCGCCCGGCATGCATGTTGCCTAGGAATCCTGTAATCTTGTGCAAGGCACCCACTTTTTCCTGTTGTCCGCCTTTTTTAGTGGCACCCCGTTTCAGTCTCTCGCACCCTCTGACTGCGGTGATTAAATCGCTTCGTTGGAAGGCTCAGAGACTCTTCCGTCGGGTCTCCGGATTCCCCCGGAAGTATTGCCTAATGGTTAACTGTCCATTCCTAGCAACAGCAGTCTCTTCTGGGGGTGCCTCTCCGAGACTGTTAATGTTGCCTTGCCAATGGCAAAAGTACAGGTAAACCTCGACTTAGCGATCACAATTGAGCCCGAAATTTATGTTGCTAAGTGAAAAGTTTTTTAAGTGAGTTTTGCCCCATTTTACAACTTTTCTTTTTGCCACATTTGTTAAGTGAATCACTGCAGTTGTTAAGTGAATCTGGCTTCCCTGTTGACTTTGCTGGTCAGAAGGTTGCAAAAGAGGATCACATGATCTTGGGACACTGGAAACCTTCATAAATATGACTTAGACTTAGAATAACTTTATTGTCATTTTCAATGTACACTAATCAGCATACATTAAAATGAAATTTCTTTGCATACAGCTGAACCAGTTGTCAAGTATCCAAATGTAAATCACATGACCATGGGGATGCTGCAATGGTCATAAGTGTGAAAAATGGCCTTAAGTCACTTTTTCCAGTGTCGTAACTTTGAACGGTCACTAAATGAACTGTTGTAAATCGAGGACCACCTGTATTCACATGCTTTTATGATGAGACGTGGAGAATGATCTGCTCCTCCTTTGCTGTCATATGACAAAATAGAATGGTCCAATGAAACTTAAGAATGGAAAACAGGAAGATATATTAAAAATTAAAATTAAAAATATAACTGCATTTATAAAACCAAGTGATTAGGTCTAATTCTTTGGGAAACCATAATTAGACTGCAAGCTAAAAGCAATTGCAAATCATTTATATATTGTTGCCAAGGAAATTACAGTGTAAAGCCTACCTGTGTGGGGAGATTTTAAAAACATAATTTCACTTTTGAAAACCTAAAGGATTCAGTTGAATGAAAAGGTTTTTGTTTGGCTTTGAAAAAGGAGTAAGATACATGTCAAGTAAGCCTGTCGGTTATCTTGCAGTCAACCTGCCATATTTATATGATAGAAACATGTTCCATTTAAACTTTCCATTTTTAATAAGGTATCCAAGCAGTTTCTAAGCAGATGGCAGCTACCTTTGGCTGATCTCAAGGTCAGTCACGGGGGGGGGGGGCGCAATTCAAATCAGAGTGGTTGGTGTGTCATCTTTTAAAATCTAAATCCAAGGAAGCTGTCCTAGGGCAAAATAAGCGTCTAATAGAATGAGAGAAAGCAAATTGAGTCAGTGGAAAGGCAGATCAAAGATTCAGTTCAGGTATGTGTGAATTCCTCTAGCAAAAATGTAAAGGCATGCAGCCATAAAAATATCAAAATATTCCAACAAAAAAATAAGAACAAAACCCACAGTCAAAGCACGCAAAGACACAATGCTTTCCAAAACAACTCATCCAATGTCCTGGTCCCAATGTCTGAAGTAACTATGGAATCCTTTTAGAACATATATTTGGGCTGATGTTTCAGAAGGATCTAATCTTTTTTTAAAAAATATATTTTTTGAAGAATTGTCTCCCTCCCCATTTCTCTCAGACTTTTCAGAGATAACTTCTTAAAAGTCAATAGACAAACAGAAACAGAAGTGTCAACCAAAAAATATTGGGAAAATCACTTACAGAATAGAATAGAATAGAATTCTTTATTGGCCAAGTGTGATTGGACACACAAGGAATTTGTCTTTGGTGCATATGCTCTCAGTGTACATAAAAGAAAAGATACATTTGTCAAGAATGGTTGTCATAGGGTTCAAGTAAGCAATCAGGAAACAATCAATATGAATATAAATTGTAAGGATACAAGCAACAAGTTACAGTCATACAGTCATAAGTGGGAGGAGATGGGTGATAGGAACGATGAGAAAAACTAATAGTAATAGTAATGCAGCCTAGTGAATAGTTTGACAGTGGTGAGGGAATTATTTGTTTAGCAGAGTGATGGCGTTAGGGAAAAACCTGTTCTTGTGTCTAGTTGTCTTGGTGTGCAGTGCTCTATAGCATAGTTTTGAGGGTAGGAGTTGAAACAATTTATGTCCAGGATGCGAGGGGTCAGTAAATATTTTCACGGCCCTCTTTTTGACTCGTGCAGTATACAGGTCCTCAATGGAAGGCAGGTTGGCAGCAATTGTTTTTTCTGCAGTTCTGATTATCCTCTGAAGTCTGTGTCTGTCTTGTTGGGTTGCAGAACCAAACCAGACAGTCATAGAGGTGCAGATGACCAGAGGTACATATTGGTATAGCAGCATTTTTGTTGTATTGTCTTCTTACTGTTTCTTTTTTTTATTCCCCTCAATTACAGGTAGTCCCTCCGTTTCTGGCATATCAGATATGGATTATCCATTACAGGGGCCTGGCTTCCTTTCCATTCCCTGCCTTCCAGAAATAAGCTCAATCCGAAGAGTTCCTTTACCCCATGAACTTGTTGAGCAATTTGGACGTATCCTCATTTTGATATTAGTGAAATGTTATGACACAAATTTTATCTCAAAGATTGAAAAATGTATTAAAAAAGTATATTTTTTATTAATTTTGAAGGACTGAGAAATAGGTACTTTAAAAAAATTATAGTTAAAAATAAAGAATTTTGTAATTTTTCGTTCACTGGAATACTTTAAAAATTGCTTTTATTTAAATTTGTGCCAGATAATGTTAAAACTCTTAGCAGTTGAACCTATGCGTAGCATAAAAAAATGTATCAGGTTTGAGTGCCCAGGACAATACTGCAATCTAGATTTATATAGTTGCCCTGATTTCTTCTTATATCAGGCAGTATCTTTTAAGTTCCATGTATTTATTCCTTAAATCTTGGTACTTCAGATATGCAGTGTAATTGTATGATGGGAGTGTTTCCTGAGATCAGTAGGGCATGGCTGACCATCGATAGTGACATCTTTATGTGGAATTATGAAGATGGGTATGTGTCAGGCTGAAGCCATTTTATTTGGGATCTTAGGCCTGCCACACTTTATGCTATTCTACTAAGCATTTTCTATTGTGGGAAAATGGGAGGGGGGATTGTAAGAGGTTGTTAGTATGTAGCCATAACAAATTCTTTCTAGAAAGCCAAGGTCATCCTTTGTCTCTGCACCTGCACGGAAGGAGATGGGTGGACTTTGCCAGCATGGCAATAGAAGATTGGACAACGTGATGGACTTGTGGGTGTGGGGGCAAGGACTTGTACTTTCAACTGGGTGGTGAAACCTGGGAGATTTCAGATTCGGGTTTCACCCAGATGTGCCAACATGGCCTATTAATAAATTGGAACGTTGAGGAATACTTTACCTTGGACTCTGATTTAATTTTGGATGCTATTTGGAACCCTGACATTAACCCGAATCTCCGACAGTATGTAGATGAAGAATTTGTATCTTGGAATGAATGTATATTTGTGTACATGTATACATACACACACAAGATATTCAACTCAAAATTAACTCTGATATGTATGTACGATCTGCATAAAAATCAAAATGTTACACTTATCAGTTCTAGTTCAGGTTCCTTGAGAAATATGTCCTAAATCTCTCTTATGTTTTAATACAGCTTTCTTGTATTGCTTCTTATAGGGCAGACCTTGCTTATTTTGATGGTCTCAGTGAAACCATTCTTGCAGTTGGATTGGTGAAACCAAAAGCAGGTAAAATATTATATAAGCAATATAGGGACAGGGCAGAGAATGGGGTGTTCTTATTTTTTGAGAGAACAAACCTCTATTTGGTATTTGTAAAAAAAATTAGAATTACAGTTTTTGTACCGTGTTTCCTTGAAAATAAGACCCTGTCTTATATTTTTTTGAACCCTGAAATAAGTGCTTGGCCTTATTGCCATGCACTCGAAAGCCCGATTGGGCTTATTATCAGGGGATATCTTATTTTGGGGGAAACAGGGTAGAAATTGTGCTTCATGGACATACTCGTATAGAATAATTAGGTTAACATAGCAAACTCTTTTGTCTTCTGAACATGGAAGCACAGCTGGCAGAGTATCTTTCATGCTATAAGCATACTTTTCACATATTTGAAACTAGCAAGAACAATATAAAGAAACCATGGTTTGTTGGTTTTGGGTTTTGTGAGTGTGAGTGTGAAGGGGTGGTGTTCTCTGGTTTCTGGCCAGAGAAAGCCATACAGCACATTTGGAAGTGGCAAACCAGGCTGAACTAATAGGGATAATTCTGCAGCCCTGTCCATGTGCAAAAGAAGCCAGCAGCTTCAAGCAGGTATTTCCAAATAAGCCTTAAGCTTTGTTCACCATGTCATGTGAACTTTTGATAGTACTACATACATCAATAGAGCGGCACAAATCAAACAGACACTTTTCAATGCATCTCTTCTAATCATTAAAGCAAACCCATCCCTTCAGGGTTGTGTGTCTGCTTTGTAAGCTTATCCCAGTTGCCTTTTCATATGTGTTTCAAACCAAAGGGGTTAGAAGCATATGTGCGTATGGAAGTAGTTCATAGCAACTTTCCAAGCAGCCATACAAACTTGACTGGTGGGGGAAAAAAGGCTTTCTAAACACTTCCATGCATTGCAGTGTCTCTCTTTTAAAGGAGTTGTATGGCCCTATAAATCAGCTTGATTGAAGTTCGATTACAGGGATCTCCCCCAGGATAGAAAATTAATAGTTTCAAGACTTGCAGTACTATTTCAGCTTACCAAGTGTTATGAAAGTTCCCTTCGTCAAACCAGTATGCAGTATGTGAGTCCTCATTTTAATTTTGTTTAGAGACCACTTTATTTATAGATTTGGATAATATTTTTGTTAGTGAAAAACTGGTATATGGACACATTTTCTTATATTTTTATTATTCACAGGAATCTTTCAGCCACATATACGGCACTTGCTGGTTTTAGCTACTCCTGTGGATATAGTAATTTTAGGACTCAGCTATACTACCTTGCAAGCAGGTAGGTTGAATGTATATTGTTTCTGTACGCCACCCAGAGATGGGCAGCCATATAAATGTTTGTTTATCTATCATCTATTATCTACCTCTATCTATCTATCATCAATCTATCCATCCATCCATCCATCCATAATTATAATCTGGAGAAGTACCAGGTTCTGAAAGAGGAATTAGAGAGTATGTGGAAAGTAAAGGCTAAAGTGGTCCCAGTGGTAAGTAGGAAGCATTCAGGATTATGATTCCTAATCTGGGAGAGTGGCACCAACAGATCCCAGGAATGCCATCAGAACTCTGTGTTAGGAACAACTAAGATACTATGCAAAATCCTGAAATTCCCATGCCTCTGGTAGAGGACCGGAGATTGAGGAAGATACATACCATCCATAGGGATGTTTCAGCTTGTTTTGAATTAAATGTTGCTGCCTTTAGCATAGGATAGAAATCTGACATGCGAAAATATGTGTGCTAACACAGACGTTGATCTTGAAATTGTTTCTGCAGCTTAATAGCAGATGGTTGGACTAGAAGACCTCTGAAGTCCCTTCCAGCCCTATGATTTTGTGTTCTAACTTTTCAGTGGGTTACTGAGAGAAAATAAGACTTAATAATTTACATAGTACACAGATGAGATTCTTGGTGATTTTTTAGAATAACTTTACTGCAGTATCAAGGTGTTTAAACAAGCCAAACAATAATAATTTATTTTGTCTCGTCAGGCTCTGGAACCCTCAGTGATAGTATGTCTGGTGGAATGCAGCTTCTCCCTGACCCCCTTTACTCACTTCCTACTGATAACACGTATCTGCTGACTATAACCTCTGCTGAAAATGGGCGCATTTTTATGGCTGGCAAGGATGGTTGTCTGTATGAAGTTGCTTACCAGGCAAGTCAAGTTTGAAGTTGCATTTCTTCAGTTTAAAGCCAGAAATTACTGCATTTTTAAATATAAGAATCATAGGAGAAAAGGTTGGAGTATTTTTTGTTTATTGTAGTAATGGACAGTGCTAAGAGATTATCACCAGTAAATTTTTCAGTGATTTTATATTTAATCTTTAGACATTTGTCAACTACAAAACATTTAGAAGTGTATTTAATATCAATAGCTGCTCTAATAGATTTCATAGAGATTAAACTGCTTTTTCTTACACAAATATTATCACATATACAGAGAATTAGAGATGTGGAAGTAACAATATGGATTTATAAAATAAACAAACTTCAGGTTTGCAAACATATCTTTCATAGGAATGAACTGTCCTTAAAAATTGCTACTTAATGCCCACAGTGGAAGAATGGCTTGTAAGTAGATGGACTTGGTGAAATTTGACAGCCCTTATTACAAAAAAATAATGAATAATTAATGATAGTTGGAAGACCCTATTGGACTTTTTGCATGATACATAAAAATGAAATTATGCATATAGATTTGTGATTAGTAATATTAATAGATTATTTAGAAATGGTTGTTCTGTTGTAACTAGAATAAGAGCTTAATGTACATTTTATTTATATTTGCTTTATAACAGTGGTTCTCAACCTTCCTAATGCCGCGACACGCCCCCACCACGACACGCCCCGCCACCGCCGTTTGGGTTCTTTTACCCTCTGCACATGCGCAAAGCGTTCTGCACATGCGCAGAGGGTAAAAGAACCCAGATGGCGTCCGGGCGAAGTCTCCAGATCCGGGCGAGGTCTCCGCTTGCTTCGCGTGTTGCCTCTTTTCAAGCCCCGTCGCGAAAGGCGTGCGCGACTTCGGCGGGTCCGGGACAGGCGGCTGCCCGGAGAGAGCCATCCCCTTCGCAGAGCCTCTCCCGTCTACCTGTAGCGTTCAGGGTGAAGGGGACAGCACTCTCCGGGCAGCCGCCTGTCCCGGCCCCGCCGAAGTCACGCATGCCTTTCGCGACGGGGCTTGAAAAGAAGCAACACGCGAAGCAAGCGGAAACCTCGCCCGGATCTGGAGACTTCGCCCGGACGCCATCTGGGTTCTTTCGACGGGGCTCGAAAAGCTCCCAGAGGCAACAGGCGAAGCGAGTGGGGCTGGAAACCGCGATGCCCATGCCAGGATCCCCCGCCACCCAAAGGCAGGCAGAGGCACCGGGGAAAGTCTGCCAGGGCCAGGGCTCTCTCTGCGATTCTTCTCTTTATCGGCTGGGGCGCCAGCCCTTTACGTGCTCCGCTCCGGCAGGGTTGATGCTCCAGAAAAGGGCCCCTGGCGGGGATAACCCCCCCCCGCTCCTAACACGGAGGCTGCACTCCCCCCGTTTGTCTCCCGAAGCACCTGCAACAAAAGGACCCCTGCCTCTGCTCCAGTTCCCTCGAGCGGGAGACCTCAGGCGTCACGGCCCCAAGGGCGCAGGGGGGAGCAGGTGGGAGTCAAGCTCTGCGGGGGCGGGGGCCAGACAAGCACGGGAGGCAGGGAAAGGCGCTTCATCCGCGCCGCCGTCCCGCTGGTCAGAAGGGCTCTCCTACGGGCCTGTCCCTTGGCCGGGGAGGTGGGAGGTAATCAGCTCTCCGACCGGCAGACCTGGCGGCTGCCCTCCGCTCAAGACCGCAACCGGCGGCGCTGGGTTTGGGTGGGGGAGGGGAGGCTCCGGCATCACCACCTTCTTCAGTTCCCTCCGGCTTAGCTCCTCCTGCCCCCGGCGGTGGCGCCCTCAGCACCGAGGCTGTATGATCTGTGCTAAGATCTCTCAGTCTCTCTCTTCCCTCCCTCCCTGTTTGCCTCTTTGTTCGCTGGGTCTCCGAGCCAGCCGAGGGTGAGAGGGCAGACAGACGAGCCCGATGCGGCTGTCCTTCCCGCCGTCGTGCGCTGTCAAACTTAAGTGGTCGTTGGCTGCCATTTCCTCCCGTGACTCCCTTTCCCTTCGACACCAGTGGGAAGAAACTGCCGCTGCGAGCAGGGGACAGGGGCAGCCACAGTTGTCTTAAGCACCGCCTTGCACTCTCCAGCGTGCAATCTTGCGACTCCCCGCCCCTTAGATGACCCCTTCAAAGCTCGGCCGCCAGGCGTCACAAACGCCTCTCGCTGAATGGCACCTCTCCCGACCAATGGGAGGGCTCGGGCGAGTTGAGCCGATATGGCCATGCTTGTGGTAGTGGAGGTGGGAGCTGAGGATGCCGGGGCGACCCCTGGGAAATCATTGTTCGACCCCCAAAGGGGTCAAGACCCCCAGGTTAAGAACCACTGCTTTATAAGAAGACGGAAGTCATATTTTTGCTTTATTTTTTATTTTGTTGAATTTCTATGCTCTTTACTCTTTCTTTTTCTTGATTGTTTTTTCATCTTAAAATATAACAAAGTTATTTTTTTTAAAAAGAATAGATTTTATATTTTAAATATACATATATATATATATATATATAATATATATATATATATAATATATATAATATATATATATAATATATAATATATAATATATTATATATATATATATATGTGTGTGTAACATTTTTTGCTGATAAATGAAAATAAAGGGAGACTATTATAGATAGGCAAAAGGAAGCTGTGATGTTTCCTTCCATACACCAGGATGACTCGACAGAATAAACATATATATATATATATATATATATATATATATATATATATATATATATATATATATATATATATATATATATATATATATATATATATATATATATATATATATATATATATATATAATGTTACGTTATATATTATATTATATTTATTATATTATATTATATTATTATATTATATTATATTATATTATATTATATTATATTATTATATTATATTATATTATATTATATTATATTATATTATATTATATTATATTATATTATATTATATTATATTATATTATATTATATTATATTATATTATATTATATTATATTATATTATATTATATTATTATATATACCGGTATATAAATGTTATATATATAATAACATTTATATACCGGTATATATAAAATAAATATATTTTATATTTTAAAAAAAGAATCTATATATGCTTCCTAACAAACAGGAAGCAGCAGGTGAAGCTAAGCAGGATCACATCAAAAAAGCACAACAAAGTATGTTCTTTCTGTGCCAACTCAGAAAGCTCAAACTGCCCAAGGAGCAGTATTAAACTTTTTATGCAGAATCCAAAAGAGAAGCACAACATGCAAGTGTGCAATTCTATTTTGTATACCTTCAAAGGATCTTTGGATCAGCCTCGGTTAAAAGTATTTTGATTTACCCTGTTTAAAATTACCATTTGCTTTTCACAACAGTTGGGATTACTGAATAAATCAATAAAATAATCCACTGATTTGTATACTTGTTTATATAGCTAATGAATTTTTATTTTTGTAGGCAGAAGCAGGCTGGTTCAGTCAGCGCTGTAGGAAGATCAATCACTCAAAGGGCACCCTTTCTTTTCTTGTTCCGTCTTTACTGCAGTTCACGTTCTCAGAAGATGGTAGGTGATGAATAATCTATAGTAACGATAAAACATAAATATACGTATAGAGAACACAATAATATGCATGGCCCATCTGGTCCAACTAACTGATTTTATGTTACATCCTAAATTATTACTATATAACAGTTTAATTATTTTTAACATAATAAAACTAAAATCCTTGGATAATGATTCTGAGTTTGGATACTTTTCAGACTTGCTATGCAATTGATTTAGAAAAGCGAAGCAATTCATATTATAAAAAAATCTTTTTTTTCAAGTAAGCTCTAGGCCCGTGGTGGCGAACCTATGGCACGCGTGCCACAGGTGGCACGCGGAGCCATAGCAGACGGCACGCGAGCGTTGCCCACCGGCAAACCGGAAGTGCGGAAAAACGCACTTCCGGTTTGCCGGTGAGCTGTTTTTTGCACTCCGGAGGGTTCAGGGAAGCTCCCTGAAGCTCCGGAATGCAAAAAACTACAAAACGGACAAACCGGAAGTGCATTTTTCCGCACTTCCGGTTTGTCCGTTTTGTAGTTTTTTGCATTACGGGGCTTCAGGGAGCTTCCCTGAACCCTCCGGAGTGCAAAAAACAGCTCACCAGCAAACCAAAAGTGCGTTTTTCCGCACTTCCGGTTTGCCCGTTTCGTTGTCCCAGGCTCTGGTAAGGCCTTTGCGTGGGGGTGTGCGCATGCGCAGGGGGCAGCATGTGTGTGTGTTGTGTGCATGCGTGGGGGGGAGGGAATGGGTGTGGGCATGCGAGCGCGCGTTAGCGCACGCACCCCCCCCTTTTTGGCATGCGAACCTAAAAAGGTTCGCCACCACTGCTCTAGGCCTTCAACAAATAATTATGAATTTTAAAATTAATTTTATAGATCCTGTTGTTCAAATAGCCATTGACAACTCCCGAAACATTTTATATACACGCTCTGAAAAAGGGGTGATACAGGTATGACTTTTAGATATTCTGATTATTTGTGGTTTCTTATGTTACGCATTGTCAGCACAGTGCATGTTTTTATGCCTAAATTCTATTGAAACTAATGCAGAATTGAGGGTAGAAATGTATGCACCGTATGCATTTGCTACAGTTCTACTATGCATCCTGATGCTTTTTATATATTTTTATGCTCTTCCCATCTCTTGACTATTCATTTGCAAGACTTGCCTGCAGTACAACAATCCCAGGTTTGCTGTGTCCTTAATCCTGAATCTCCCCTTTCCTTTGATCCTGTTATTTTTTTTTAATTGTGCCCATGCTTGTTCTTTCACACAGTACCTGCATGCATTTAATTCAAGAACTTCTCATGTACTTTCCTCCATTGGGCCATGTGGCATGGATACTACCTTTCTGTTGAGTACTATATACGAGCAACACTTTGCAGCATGGAATTAATGATAGATGATTTTATTTTAAATCCACTAAAAACAATATAATTAAATTACAGGTTTATGATTTAGGTCCCGATGGCCAAGGGATGGCGAGAGTTGCTTCTGTTTCTCAGAATGCTATTGTGTCTGCGGCTGGAAGGGTTGCCAGGTAAATTATGTGACCTAAGAAGATGTGCTTACGGATGTGCCCAACTGTTTTATTTGAGATGATTTTGTTTTCACAAAATACTTCAGCTGCCCTTTTGAAATTTTTTTTTAGGACCATCGACCGTTCTGTGTTTAAACCAATTGTCCAGATTGCAGTGATTGAAAATTCTGAGTCTATAGATTGTCAGTTACTGGCAGTCAGTCATGCAGGTAGGAATTCAGTATCCTATCTTATTTGTCTAGCATGTCATTGTGGAAAGATAGCATTTGTAAGACTTTTACACAATACTTGGGTTGGCTATTGTAATGGTTTGTGGGAAAGACCTTGGGGAAATGGCCAAGAAACCCTGCCTAGGGAACAGTCAGATAAGAAACAGTGTAGCCTGTAGCTGGATAATGGGCAGGGCAAGGGGCTCTGAGGGGACCCTGCCTAGTTTCTTGGGCTCTAAAGGAAACAGCAGAAGAATTGTACTTTCAGACTTGCAAGATTTATGTCAGTCTTACTAGGTAGACCAGACAGGAAATATGATCAGATGAGCTAATTGTATTTTACTGTAATGGTACATTAATACATTCTTGCACAAGGGAAAGTTAAGTGGCAAGGCACCTAGAAGAAACATAGAGATACAGTGAATTAATTTTGAGAGGGGTGTGTGAAATATCTAGCAAGGCAGGAAGCTCCGTTAAAGAAATGGTGCTTAAGCTAAACTGTGGCCATAAAGTAAAGTTCTACAGTGACTATTGGGTATTTCAGCAGAAATCACAAGAATGGTTCCAGCTGTTTAGAGGTGCTATGTTCCAACATCTGTTCACCATATGATTTGGGCCATTCTTGATAATACGAGATACCTCCCTCAGCCTTTCTCTGTAACATCATCCTACTTTCGAAAAATATCTAATACAACTTTGATCTTCCTTCATCTTTGTGTAATTGATATCTTTCTTCACCCTGCTACAATCCACGTAACGACTGTGTACTTTGTATATTTTAAAGAGTGAAAAATAATTACCTCATCTGTCACAACAGGATGTAGATGCACATCTCATTTCTGCAGTATTAATGCTATGAAAGCCATTAATTAATGAAATCTCTGTGGATTACGTATTTCTGTCAAACCTGTTAGCATTACTAACTTACAATCACATCTTTTTTCCCTGCAGGTGTACGGATGTATTTTAGTGTATGTCCATTTAAGCATCCTTTTGCTCGCCCTTCAACTTTAACATTAATTCATATCCGCCTACCTCCAGGATTTTCTGCAGCTTCTAATGTGGAAAAACCGTCAAAGGTTCACCGAGCTTTATATAGCAAAGGTAAATCTTGCAGATGGCAAATGTTCATTTTTTGTAAATCAAGTAGAGCAGGGGTGAATAACATAATATAACATCGAGCATTCTTGGCCCCTTGAATGAATTAATTGTATGGGACTTTTAAATTGTTGTTTTTAATGTTTTTAATGTTTTTAATAATTACTGTTTTTAATGTCTTTTTTCTATATTTATTATTTGCATGTAGATTTATTATTGTGAGCCGCCCAGAGTCTCTGTGGAGTGGGTGGCATACAAGTGTGAATAATAATAATAATTAATAATAATATATAATATATAATATATAATATATAATATATAATATATAATATATAATATATAATAATAATACAGTGATCCCTCGTTTTTCGCTGGGGTTACGTTCCAAAAAGAACCCGTGATAGGCGAAATCCGTGAAGTAGTAACTTCAGCTTTGCGCATGTGCAGAGGGCAAAAGAACGCAGATGCCAACATCCAGGTGGGCGGGGGAAGCGGGTGGGGGAAGCCCCGCGCCGCAAACGCCACCAGGTTGTTGAGCTGTGTGAACTGGGAGGATTTCACCCCTGGCCTCACGTGTATTTCACTGCTCTTGGCAAGCTGTTTTACCAATCAGCCAATCAGAATGCAGAACACAATGCACGATGCAAATCCGTGAAGCAGCGAGACCGTGAAAGGTGAACTGTGATATAGCGAGGGATTACTATAATAATAATAATAATAATAATAATAATAATAATAATAATAATAATAATAATAATAATAATAATAATAATAATAATAATAATAATAATAATAATAATAATAATAATTTGAAGGACTGGAACCTCAGTACAGTCTCCTGATCTTCTTAACAGTAAAGACATAAGAGTGTGCAAAAGATGCCATGCACAAACCATTCCAAGCATGGAAAACTAGTTTCTTGTGGTCCTTGTCCAGACTAAAATCTTTGCCCCAGATATGTGCCTGAGACAAAGATTTTGGGGCAGAGCAAGAACAGAAAAATCCCGGAATATTGATGGCGTGGTGGTAGAAAAACCAAAAGAAGTCACTGGAAGGCTGGAGAGGGGAGGGCGGTGTAGGCTAGCTGTTTGAATATGATACTTTTGGGCTTCAGTGGGGATGGTGAAGTAGGCCTCCTCTTCCTACAAGAACTGTACAAACATTTTTTTGGCCTAAATTCAGAACAGTTCCAGTTTTTGTCTTGCTTCTCTGCTTGGCAGAAACACCGTTCTTTTGATCTGAAGCCGGGAAAAAAATATGTTTCTCATTACATGAGCACCTATAAACAAAAAGCTTTCTGGGCACATCTTTGAACGTTGTGGAGCTTACTTTTTAAGTTTCTTTTTAAATGTATGCCTGCTTAGTATTTAAGGAAGCAAATTGTGGAGGGAGAACAGACCATCTTTGGAGGCAAAATATTCCCACTTCCCCAAATTGACATTTAGCAGGAAAGTAGTTGTTAAGTTATGTGAATTTAGGTTGCTTGGGGAGTGGGATCAAGGATGAAAATAGTAGAGGTTTTCCATTTCAATTTTTGAAATGTTGGGGAGAAAACCCCAAGAAAATCAGATAAAAATTTGCAGTGGGGGGCTATGTACATGTCACAGGTTACCAACCCCTGTAAAGTAACTCTTTTGTCTTAGAAAGTGAAAAAATTAATTTCAGATTTAATTTCAATATTTGAATCTACCAGATTCTGAGAAATTAAACAGATGAGGTCACAATGAAAAATTCCAAAATCCTTATATACACATACACATCTATTAAACTGTTCCTTTTCAGTGCGAGCAGCATTATGGAAAGTATGGAAAAGAGTAATAGGCAGGAGAGAAGGGCTATAAAAAGAAATCTTACTAAATGTAAGCCCATTCACATCTCCATACCTCCCTGTTCTTGGAAAACTATTTCTTCTTTATCCATGTATCACTTCATGTATTCGCTTTTGTAAAAGAATGTAGTGTTGACCTTGAAGAATGAAGCTGTTAATAAGAAAGGATTACACTATCCTGAGATGGACTTACTATAAAATGGAACACAAAGCAACTTGGACAAGAGTTCAAGATTCTGTTTTTCAGGTTACTATAAGAGCATTCTTTAAATCCTTGCCCTGCTTCTTGACCTGGCTTACTGTACCTCAAGAGGACTGGCATCAGTCTTAAAAAGGATATAACCCTTTCACCCTATTGAAAAAACAGCCTTTATTGGTTTACTTGGTCCCATAGTCATTTCTTTCCTCTTGATAACCAAATCATCTTCAGTTCCTTGTACTGGTAACTCACTTTTGCACCCAATCCAAAATTCTTATCCGAAGAACATCAAGCCTATTTGTTTACAACTAAGTGTACAAACTCTCAGAGTTTCCAGCACTCTTCGTCTTACAAGATGATAAATATAGCTGTGCACAGAAAAGTAATTGATAATGTTTAAGTGATGAATCTGCATTTAATTGTCATTCTGTAGTATAATCTGGTACAGTACAGGCTCAGTTGAAGAATGCAGCTTTTCTGTTTGCAAAGTAGAGGAACTTTGATATTTAGAAATCAGAAGTTAGGAATTTTTATATTTAAAAAGTTGGAGATAATTTGGTATGGGATCTCAGATTTAAATAAAACCAAAATTGGATAATTAACTTAGTAATTAGAGGGATATTAAACACTACCTTGGCATAGTAGTTTCTTCTTTTTCCAGTGTGTAAAACTAAATATTATTTTCCTGCCAGGTATTCTCCTAATGGCTGCTTCAGAAAATGAAGATAATGATATCCTATGGTGTATTAATCACGATTCTTTCCCTTTCCAAAAACCAATGATGGAAACCCAGGTAATTTTTTATTGAAAGCAGCATTTGTTAATAGAGAATTTACTTTGTCTTTCATCTTGATTTTTCTTAATTTGGTTGTTCGCTTTTCCTGCTGCTCAAATTCACTGCTATCTTTTTGACATTAACTTCCTTCCAGTGCAGTAGCCACATCCCTGATTACGAATAGGTCTGCCCTTTGCTAATACTAGTGTGTGTGTCTGTGTGATTGTTGACGATTGCCTGATGAAAAGCTGTTCTGATTCAGCTCTGGTTTAAAAGGGGCTTCAAGAAGGTGAAGAAAAAGACATCTATTAAGAGCTATTGACCTGGTTTCAGAGACCAGAATCGCTTTGTATAGTGAGATAGGTGACATATAAATGTAATAAATAAATAAATTCACCTGCGGTGGACCAGACAATTGAATTGTACGTCATGCTTTACATTTTGTTTCAGACAAAAACAGCTGTCGATGGGCATTCTTGGGCACTTGCTGCCATAGATGAACAAAACGTTCCTAAGATTGTAACACCATTGAACAAAGAATTAATTCCAATAACAGATTATCCTATGGTTGTGCAACAACATATGTTACCACCAAAGAAATTTGTTCTGCTGTCAGCACAGGTAGGCAGTACTTACTGTTTCTGTGAGTAATCTAACCTTGTTTGTGTGCATGTGTGTCTATTACTTATGCTATAAAATACTAATAAGTAAAGTAAACTTCAATAGTAAGAAATAAAACACTGGTCCTCCACAGAATCACTTTCAGAATCATTTAATCTCACTATTTAGAATGCACAGTTCCATAGCGATTATTGAGCCAATATGGAGTTGTTTTGACATTTTCCATTTAGCTTCATTGAAATGCAATGGGAAGAAATAGTGTTATGTGCAGGACTCATCTACATTATCAATTTTCTGCAGTAGTACCCTACTGCTGTTTTGTATATACCGTGTTTCCCCGAAAATAAGACCCTGTCATATTTTTTGAACCCCGAAATAAGTGCTTGGCCTTATTTTTTGGGGGGGTCTTATTCCCCCCCCTTACCGGTATGAGGCGGGGAGGGGAGAGTGACCCCTTGTACCAGCTTTCTGAAGGGTCACAGCAGGCTATCCCACCATTCACGAAACAGCTGATTAGCGGGTGCCACTCAGGCCGCTGCCTCCAGCAAGCGTGGCCGCTTCTGCAGCCAATTGCGGCTGCAAAAGAAGCTGGAGGCCAAGCGACGCACCCCGCATGCCTCGCGCCCTCCTTACTTAACGGTGACAGTCACAGCAGGCAATTCCATCCATGGAACAGCTGCCTCGTGGGTGCCGCTCCAGCCGACGCCTCCAGCAAGCGCGGCAGCTTTTGCCATCGATTGTGGCCACTTCTGCAGCAGGAGGCCAAGCGATGTGCCCCACGCGCCTGCCTTCCGAAGGGTACTGTAGCAGCAGCTATCCACAATTTTTTTTACCGTTATTTCATCCCGACTCACGTCCATGTGGGTCGGGACGAAATAAGGGTTAAAAAATTGTGTATAGCTGCTGCTACAGTACCCTTCGGAAGGCCGGCACGAGGCGCGAGTTTCCTGCTGCAGAAGTGGCTGCGCCCGAGGAGCGCTTTTGGGAGAGAATCAGCTGTTTCATGAATAGTGGCCGGAGTGGCTCAGCTGATCCAATTAAGGGGCCGAAAACCCCTGAGTTGACTGGGGAAGGGAAGGGCTGCCTCCTGTGCTGCCACGCCCACCCCTTCACTAGGGCTTATTTTCAGGGGAGGACGTATATTTATGCCGACCCCAAGAATCAGGCTTGGCCTTATTTTCGGGACATGTCATATTTTCAGGAAAACATGGCAGTTTCTTAGCCTTTTGAAGGCTTTTTAGATTTTTTAAGATCTCTTTCTTGAATGCTTTCTGCAACGGTTCAGAAGTACTTAGATTTAAGAAAATGTCCTGTCTTGAGCTTCATAAATTTCTCAAGAAATTTGATCAGAGTTGCAAATTATCAGATCCTTCAATGTAATAGGTGTTGCTTGATAGTTGGCTATTTAGGTGCAAAATAGGTGCAAAATAAAGATAATATGCTTGTAGTCTATGGTATAACCTGAATTTTTCAAAAAAAATAAAATGTTTACCTTTTAAGAATTAGATTTGGGCTCTGTAACTCTCTACATGTTCCTCAATTGCATAGGATTGGGGAAAGTTTAGAGGTATATGCCTACAAATAGACATAAGGGATAGATGGGCGGGTGTGGTGTCAGTAATTTAGCTTCAAAGTGTTAGGTATTACAGCTGCATGTTTTAGTATTAGGTTCAAGTTGACCCGTATTGATGTGGGAGATGTTCTTGCTGCACTCATTATTCTCCAGTTTTGTAAAATGGAATTATGAGGTGCCTATTTTTTTCTGAAACTGAATAAGAACTGTAAAAATGTTATATAAATTTCCAATCATTTGCTACTTTTGTTTTCCATTAGGGGAGTTTTATGTTTCATAAACTCAGACCAGTGGATCAGCTAAGACATCTCTTTGTGTGCAATGCAGGAGGGGATGGAGAAGATATTGAAAGATTTTTTAAACTTCATCCAGTAAGAATTCTTAACTTCCTTTCTTAGCTGATTCGCACATCATTGTTAATTGTTCACAAGAGCTTGTGTTCTGTCCTGGGTCTTAACATTGGCCATTCATCTGATATTTGCTACTGTAGCTGGTTTAGTAATCATAGTTGTGACCTTCAGTCCTAGATAGCTAACTTGGTACATGAAAACAGTTATTGTATCTTTATCCGCTAAAACATTAAATGCCCAGTAGCTTTCACTTCTTCCTAAGGTATCTGATTTGCTTGTACAGAAGCTATAAATTGTGATTTATAGACTACAGTGGTTGGTATATGCATTTTCACATATCAAATAAATAAGTTGACCGAAGTCACAAAATAATGAAAAAAGAAGTACGTTCTGTGAAGCAAGAGAGTGTTTTAGCAGAGCTCAGTTTACTCCTATAATATAAAACCTGGGCTTGCTCTGAGAATATTGGAGTTTAGTCCACCACGATGTACAAGATTATAAATAGTATTATGCTTTCCACAATATTTGTAATTTGCAAGCCCAGTTGAATATCATATTTGTTATTAAAGAAAATAATACTATTTTACCACAATAGTGGCCAGCTAAACACTTCTTACAAGATTGAAGATGAACATTAGTCTCCTTTGTAGACTTAATTTAGCTGGTCCAAACGTGGAATTTAATTCTCCTCTATAGATTCATTTATTTTTATCCCAATATACCATAATTATAATAAAACATTTTATGAAATATGTTGCGTAGCTGGATAAACAACCAGATAACTGGGTATTTACAAATGTTAGTAAGAATCCTATTATTTATACCACTGATGAGAAAAGTTTCAGTTTGCACTCCGATGTCATTGAGTCCCACTGAAGTCATTTGGAATTCAAATGTATGGGTTATTTTTGTTGTTTAAACTTGTATGCAGCCTAACTGTCAATGACTCTGGGCGGCTTACAATAATCAAAGTAATTAAAATCAATGCAAGATAAAATATGACAAGTGTGATGGGCTGTCATTCTTCCTCACCAAAGGCTTGAGTGTAGGCTATTTCTTACTAACCAAAATGCCTCTTAAATCTTAACAGAACTATTGTATAAAGATAGACCTATCATTTAATCTTATTACTTACTGGTGATTTTTGCAGGTAGAACAAGCTTGTGCTACTTGCCTAATCCTTGCCTGCTCTTCTGCTGCTTGTGATAGAGAAGTATCTGGCTGGGCTACTCGAGCATTTTTCAGGTAAAAATAGTTCATGTTTAGAATAGAATAGAATAACAGAGTTGGAAGGGACCTATTTGCAGTAGAACGAGAGATGATAATTAATCTGTTGTATCACAACAAAATTGGATTGCTTTGAATTCTAGCTGGAGTATATAAAATTTTGGTGGTTTTTTTCCCCTTAGATTCCTCATGCTATTTCTTTTCTTTTTTGGTACTCTTCTCAGGGAACTGGGGGATGTTTTGTTGGAGGCCCACTGTTAGTTAATTCCAGAGCTATATATAATAAATTCAAATGCCTCCAAAACTTGAAGGAAGCAAAATCATGCATAGCATGAATCAGCAAACACAGGCTGGGAGAGGGTGGGGAAGTATTTCTCATTTTGGTGTGCTTCTGCTATCATGACCCTATGATCTGGGAAGGTAGTGGTGATGATCCTTTGTGATAGCCATACCAGGCATCCTGCTCTACAGATGGCAAGTGTTTGTACCCAAGGTTGGGGTCCAGGAGTAAGTTGGGGCTGTTGCTGATACATCTGTACTTCTTAATATTATTAAATGTTGGATTCCCCTGAGCCTTCCACTCTGTTGAGAATGGGAATCTAGTATGGCTCAGAAATCGATGGTCTCCATGGCAGCTATGGATTTTTCTCAGTGCAGACTGGTCCCCATTCATACCCACTTTCACTAGATCACAATCTTTAGGTCAGAACAGATGGCATGTGATCTGAAGGATATGAATATCAGATCTTCATCATTACCGTGTAGTCAGCCTATAGCAGAGGTCTTCAAACTTGGCAACTTTAAGACTTGTGGACTTCAACTCCCAGAATTCTCTGGGAGAATTCTGGGAGTTCAAGTCCACAAGTCTTAAAGTTGCCAAGTTTGGGGACCCCTGGCCTACTCACCACTACTGATCTCAGTAGAGATGGTGGACTGATTAAGATGGTCCACTTTAGATGTCTAAAGCAGGGATTTCAAACTCGATTTCATTGAGGACCGCATCAGGGTTGTGTTTGACCTTGGGGGACCGGGGGGGGGGGAACCAGCTCAATGTAACTCGTGTCTGGGCGCCTGTGGTGGTCCGAGCACTGTGTCAGTGAAAATGGGCTCCCGAGCTCTGTTTCCGGCTGTGACGGCCTCCTGCAACTCTCTGCCAATGAAAACGGAGCTCGGGGAGGGCCACACATGGCCCTCGCAAGCTCCGTTTTCGGCTGGGATGGCCTAATGCAACCCTCTGCCAGAAAAAATGGAGCTGAGCTCCGTTTTTGCTGGCAGAGGCACCGCGGGCTGGTCCTTCGCTGTTTCAAGGGTGGCCCCATGGGCCAGATCTAAGCACCCTGCGGGCCTTGAGTTTGACACCCCTGGTCTAAAAGATCTGGCCCAATTTCCAGCAAATCCTTGGGGTTTTTTTTCCTGTCAGTAAGCCAGGCAATTCTGATATTGCCCTTGAGTCCCCAAGGAGTAGGGCGGCATATTAAGAACAGCAAAATAAAATAAATAAATAAATAAAACTCTGTAATATGAAGGTTTTCTAATGTGCTTTTTGATTTAACTGCATCATCTTTGTTTCATTTTGATGGTATTAAAAAATCTGGAAATAGGTTGCAGTATTATGAGTTTTCATCTAATCAATTACAGATATGGTGGTGAAGCACAAATGCGGTTTCCCTCTAGTCTGCCACCTCCAAGCAATGTTGGGACAACGTTTGGCTCTCCTCTTCTACCTGGTAAGTGGTGACTATGATTTATGCTCTTTTTATGTTCATGTTGTGCCTCTTTATCTCTTGCTGGGAGTTTTTTTTTTTCTGTTTTTAAATCTTATTTTACAGCATCTTGTATTTATTCTCTTTTTAAGTATCAAGAATGCTTGATTTCAGAATCCATTTATTCTTGTTCAGTTTTGAAAAAAGGGATGAATTCTCTACCACCTTTAAAGGAGAAGAGATAGGCAGTGCTTGTTTGGCAAGAAAAACTGAAGCTTAAATTCATTTCTCTTTCTGTCTCTGCTTGTATACCTTCTCCATATAAGCATTGAAAAATGAAAAGCAATCAACAGATTTGTACAAATTGAACTTTCCTCTTCATTTCTGTTTCTTTCCTACATGCAGTGCAAAGACAGATTTTTTTTCTTGCTGTCCTTACTTTTGGCATCTCTTTAAACTTTGAAAACACTGTCCAGGAACAATGTTTTTATGGTGGTAATTTGGGTATGAGAAGGAATAATTAGCTTTCTCAAAATAGAATAGTGCTTTTCAAAAAATTTCCTAACCCTGGGATATACCGTATTTTTCGGAGTATAAGCACCTTTTTACCCCCCCAAAGAGGGTGAAAACTTGAGTGTGTCTTATACACCGAATGTAGACCCCCCACCCCCACCCTTTGGCCTCTGTCTTCCAGCAATTTACCTGTTTGCAGCAAACAGGGAAGAGCCTGTTAAGACAAGCAAGTGTACAAGTATAGTCTGAAATGTAACAGTATCCTGTTTAGTATTAGAGTTAAATCCTGACTTACCTTGGAGTAGATTTATTTAAATAATTGGGAGGAGTTAGTGTGACTACATTTAAGAAAACTTTCTGGCATAATGTACATTTCTCCAATTCTTTGCTGTTTCTATGGGTCAGGCACACATGCACAGAAATACACAGCAAACAGTGTATATCATCTGTGCTGTTTGCTGTTTGGCAAATTGCTTGGAGGCAGAGGCCTTTTTTCCTTGTTTTCCTCCCCCAAAACTGAGTTGTGTCTTATACTCCGAAAAATACGGTATCCTGAAATTTATTAGAGTTACATTCATATGTCTGACAGAAAGTGATTTCCTTGTGATTTTTATGCATTAGGTTCACCTCTGCCTGCTGGTAGCCCCTACTCTAATCCAAGCTTTTTGGCAACACCCACACAAGGTATTTTCTTTTATTCGTCAATAAATAACTTCTTTCAGTTATTGAAACATATTACATGCATATATAATTTAGCATGTACTGTAATTAAGATTAAATTGTACCATTAAACAATGAGTTAATATTTCAGGTTTTCAGCCTCCTACCATGTCCACTCCAGTATTTACTGCAGGTGGTCATATGACTCAGCCTGGCGCTTCAATCAGTGGAATGGTGTGTCCTGAGATAGTGTATTCTGGAAAGCACAATGGTGTCTGCTTATACTTTTCCCGAATAATAGGGTGAGTATATCTTTCTTCAAAATCTAATGCCTATCGGGGATATGCAAAACTCACTCTTCCAGGACAGAATATTCCACCAACAGCAGAACTTTGTGTTTTTCATCTAGATTATATTGATCTGGCTGTTCTGAGGATGGTCCGCTAGTTTTCCAGAAATATATCTGGTTTGTGGCCTTCCAGGTGTGGAAGAGTCTTTCCCTGAAACAGTGAGTTTTGCATACAATGCGCAGCCTAACTGGATTTTTTAGTCGTAGTTACAGTTAGTGGTAGCAACCCACCTTCCACTAGCCATATTTAAGTTTAAGGATGATGGAGGCACACAATAAAGACCATTTGAGTTAAAAGCATAATTTTCCAGTCTTCATGAGGCTGTGCAGGGAGAATATGGCCCAAAGTGTCATGACGGTATGTCTTAGATAGATTAACAGAGTTGAAAGGGACCTTGCATGTCATCTAGTCCAACCCCCTGCCCAAGCAGGAGACCCTACAACTGCCTCTATCTAGGATCGAACTCACAACCTCCTGATTGTGAGGCAAGAGCTCCACCTCTAGGCCACAGCAGCTAATTTAAATTATGTTTGGCTATTATATGTGTATTGGCTCACTGTTCTTTAATGAAAAAATGCTGAAGATACATTACTGTTTTTCTGTTTTGGAAAAAAAAGAGCCTTAACAGTTTTGAAACTGTCCGTACATTTTTTTCTACTGTGCAAGATATCTTTCAGTGGAAGTTTCAATATGTTACTCTGATGTGATAGAAAAATAAATTCTCCAAACTTGATTTTAATATTTCAATTACAATGGTTCATTGAAATTATATGAAGAAAATTCAAGTTTTGCTTAGTTATTGTTATGACACAAGTCGCTTAGGGTGGGCAGAGGCAGGCTATGATAGAGGCTTTTATTGCTCTGTTAAACTCCATAACAAATAACCCTAACCCTAACCCTTACAATGGCCGGTAAGGCTTCACCCCACACTTCCCTGAAGGCAGCCACCCATAGTCCAACAAATAAAAGCCAATGAGCAACAAAACCAATTTGCAAAGGCAGAGAGGAAGTCCAAAGATAAGGGGCAAGCTCACGGGGCAAGGTCCAGAATCCAAGTCCACAAGGCAAGGCACAGGCAGATACAAGAGTCAAGGCTGAGTTTTTTCCAAAGTCGCCATCGTTGAACAATATAGTCATCTGGTATGCTTTACAACAACAACACTTGGTGACAGAAATTCCAGTCCCAATTGCCTTTCTAATTTAAGGACTACCTGTAATATAATAATATAGTTTGCCTGCGGATTTGGTAATGAAAGAGGAACTAGTGCATATATTACAAATTGGTTACCTTTTGGAGTAAAAGGAAAAAGGAAAAAAACCCAGCCCATATTATAGTGTAAGAAATTTGTAAATTTTGAAAAAAAAATTCAAATGAAAAACTGCCAAATACATATACAGAATTTGTTATAGATGAATGCCTGAGTGTTTTTTAATGGAAGTATTACAACAAACCATCCATATATTACATATAAAATACACTTGTGTGTGTTGTAAACTGGTGGTAGGGTTGGTATACATAACATGAACACTTGCATAGTAGATTTCTGACAGCATTTAAAGGTGAGTTGCATTTTCCTGCTTTCCAGAAACATTTGGGATGGAAGTATAGTATTGGAGAGAGTTTTCAAGAGTGGCAATCGAGAAGTTGTAGCGGTAAGTGATGATGGGCATTAATGCATGCTACTCGGAATTTTTAGTAAGGGTTTTACTGTGATATGCAAAATGTTTTTATCTTTATATGGGCTTGATCACAGTCACTTTAATTGATGGCTGGTGTGCACTGACTACTATTTAACATCAGCTTGAATGCGATTGGTTAATTCTGAACACAGCGACATCCCTACTTATAAGAGCATGTGAATACTCAGGCAACTACATTATTCTATTTTTCTATTTTTATTTTTTTCCCACTAAACAATTTCAGTTTGTTTTTCAATTGAATTGTTCAGCTTATATGTTATATTAAAGATTAAAAGAATTCTGAAGTGATTTATCTTGGTCTGGGTTTTTTTTTTTTACATCTCAAAAACCTGGCATTTTAACAAAGGTGTCTAGACTTTCTATGTCCATTGTATATTAAAAGCCCTGCTTGGAAAAAGCAGAATGGTATGTTTATTTGTGGCATGGCCTGCTGAAGATGGCTCTTTGAGAGTCTAGGGCAGGGGTCAGCAACCTTAAACACTCAAAGAGCCACAAAGGTCCTAACTGGAAGCCCCCCATTCAATTCTGGAGCCGACCGGAAGTCTGGTTCCCCCACCATAGAGTCTCCTCCTAGTGTGGCATCCTTTTTCCTCTACCAGTCCTAACTGAAAGCTCTATCAATTGTGGAGCCGACCAGCGACAGGGAGCCACAGCAGAGGGATGAAAGAGCCACATGTGGCTCCAAAGCCATGGGTTGCTGACCCCTGGTCTAGGGGTATAGGACCAAGGGTATGGGAACGGGTAATTTGGGCCTAAGCCTTTGCCTTTCTCTCTCTCATTTAGGTTGAAAGCAGTGTTCCCCCACAACTATTAGAATCAGTGCTACAGGAATTAAAAGGGCTGCAGGAATTTTTGGACAGGAATTCCCATTTTGCCACAATAGGATCTCTTAGAAATCCCAGGTAGGATGATTTTCATTCATCACAATAGATTTCAAAGCAAATCATTAGAGGTATTGTTTTTAACTGTTCTTTTTAATGATAAGTATTTCTGTTTCGGAAGCTGATTTGGTTCCATAACAAAACTTTTCAAATGAATGTATACCTTTTAGTGCCAGTGTAATTACAATAAACTAATTCTGATAAATATTTCTAAGCAGTTTGGAGAGTGAACAGAGCAAGCTCTGTTCTTGCTGTTTGCTAGTTTTGCTGATCAGCACTTGCTGTAGAAGGGTCGTAGGGACTAAAGCTGTCCCAACCTGTTGTTTTTAACATTTGGTGGCGCTGATACTGACATCATTCCTAGCCAGCATGGCCATTGGGATGTTAACCTATGTCGGCTCCATTTGTTCATTGAAATTTTAGCATGCTGTTTACATGGTTGCATTTGTTTTCTTTGCAAAGTTTCATCAACCCAGCTACCCTACAGCAGCGTTTACTTGGAGTGATGCAGTATGAGGTTGGAAGCTCTCAACAAATGCAGCAAGAAGTTCAGAGGAAGTTTCATGGTAAACATTGGTTTTGGCACTATCATATATTTTTGTCGGGGGGGAAAAGTTATGAGAAAAAACAATCTTCGTTGCCTTGATGAGAAATAGTTTGTTTTCTCAAAGATTGATACTTAGAGAAGAAATGGTCTTTTCAAAAAGAGATTGAGCTCATAATGGTCAGTGAAGTCAACATATCAACAGATATAAGGCACACATAACCCCTCTCGTGTGTGAGGTGCACTGGTTACTAGTGTGTTTTGTGTGCAATTCAAGGGGCTGGTGGTTACCTGTAAAGACCTACATGGCTTGGGACCAAGGTGCTTGAGGAATTGCCTTTTTCCCAGAGTCTCTACCTGTCCAATCTGGTCAAATAGAATGGGCATTCTGCAGATCCCATCAGGCGAAGAATGTTAGTTGGCGGGGACTAGAAGGCGAGCTTTTTCTACAGCGGTCCCTGCTCTGTGGAACATCCTTCTTAGGAGATTAGAATGGCCCCAACCTTGTTAGCCTTTCATTGACAGAGGTAATAATTAATCTCACAAAGGAGAAGTTTGATCTTTTCCCGGACATCAGACATTAGAAAAGAAACCGCAGTTTAAAAGTCTAAGTAAAATATTTATTTCGGTACAAAAACAATAAATCCTCATTTGTTTACATCTCTGATATAAAAGTAGGTCTTCCTTCAATGGAAGCCAGGAACAGAAGGAAGGAATGGAATGCACACATGCGTACAAGAACATATCAATCACGTGCTCAGGAATAAACCATTATATTAGATAGGGATGCTTCTCCCTGCATATACACATAACAGGCAATAAAACCACTGCATGACATTCATAAAGCTCTAAAAACCTGGATATGCTCCTGAGGATTGGACACCAAGGGCCCCTCCTCTTGACTATATTGTTAATGGGCCAGATACCTTGCTTTTATATGTACTTCAAATTAGACATTTTTAAAAAAAATTAACTTTTAATGCTTTTTATTGTTTTTAAACGTTTTTCAATTTTATTTGTAATATATGGTGTGTGTGTGTGTGTGTTGCAAACATATAAGAAATAATTTGTGTTTAAGTTGAAGTTTATTGCATTGCATTACTACATAAATGACCTAAACTAAATAAATTTCCCTCAATGCTGCTCACCCTCAGCAACTTTTAAAATGTGTGGACTTAAGTTCTCAGAATTCCTTAGCCAGTCACGTTGGCTAGGGAATTCTGGAAGATGAAGTCTACACATTTTAACATTTCTGAGGTTGCGAAACACTGCCTTAAATGATGGACAATGTCCCTTAGGCAAAACTGAATGAGTATGGAGAGCCACACAGTCATACATTCTTTGTTGGTTTCTTGAAAAGGATTATACAACAAGAAAACAAAAAAAAATAGCAATCCATGTTTTCATTTTACAGCAGAAGCACAGTTATCTGAGAAAGCTTCCCTACAAAGCATCCAACAGCTGGTGCGAAAAACTTGCCAAGCACTGGCCCTGTGGAAGCTTCTTTGTGAACATCAGTTCAATATTATTGTAGGTGAGCTACCAAAGGTATGTAACAGCTGCATTTCTTTTTATGTGGTTTTTCATATTAGGGTAGCACAAAGCCATTTTAAAAATCTAGGTAAGTTTTCAGAATATATTTTAAAGTATAATATAAACATCTAATTTTAATCAGAACACAAATATAAGAGGATGGTGAACAGGCTATGTCAGTTTTTCTGCTAGCATAATTAAACCAATTTTAAATATGTACATATCTAAGGACAAGATACTATGTGCTGCGAATCATCTTCATTAAATAGTTTTTCATAAATACCTTAGGATATCTGTTTAAGGTATGTCAAACTTTTTGGGGTGCAGCAGAAATGTGGTTATGCTTTTTTTTAAAAGGAGTTTCAAGAACATCTGAAGATTACTACTTTTAGAGACCTCGTCATTAGAGATAAAGAACTAACTGGAGCCATCATTGCTTCCCTTATCAACTGCTACATCAGAGACCATGCTGCTGTGGATGGCATCAGTTCACATTTACAAGACATTTGTCCGCTACTCTACAGCACAGATGATGCCATCTGTTCTAAGGTATTTGAGAGTAAGCTAGTTTATTTAAACTAGCTCTAGTTAAGTATACATCGTGCCACCTGATCCAGATTAATAAGAGATTTATCACTGGATGGGATATGCATAAGGCTGAATTTTATTTTATTTTTAATAAAAAGTACTACAAAAATAACTTGTTTTTTCATAAAATGCATTCAGTGACAGAGTTGATTAGAAATTGAATGTTAAGACATACTTCCTTATCACAAGATGGTATAGACCAGTGATGGCGAACCTTTTTTTCCTCGGGTGCCGAAAGTGCATGTGCGCGTGCTTTTAGTGCCCACACCCATAATTCAATCCCTGGGGAGGGCGAAAATGGCCTCCCCTGCCCCCCTGAGCCCTCTGGAGGCCAGAAATGGCCTGTTTCCCAACTTCTGGTGGGCCCGGTAGGCCCATTTTTTGCCCTTCCCAGGCTCCAGAGGCTTCCCTGGAGCCTGGTGAGGGCAAAAATGCCCTCCTCAGTCTCCCCAGAGGCCCTCTGGAAGCCAAAAACGCCCTCCCAGAGCCTCCGTGCGAGCCAAAAATCAGCTGGCCAGCTCACACATGCAAGCTGGACCTAAGCTAGACAACAGCTCGTGTGCCGGCAGATATGGCTCCGTGTGCCACCTGTGGCACGCGTGTCATAGGTTCGCCATCACTGGTATAGACATTCACTTGTATGTGTCAGAAAACAGTTGGCCCATGGCTTCTCTAATGAGGCAAAACAAAGGATGGACAGTTAGGCCAAAAGGTCACTGAAGGAAAATATTTTAGATTAGGATGACAAGATAATAGCTTAGCATCAAGGCAGCATAACTCTTGGAGACTGTCTTTTACCACCAATCCAGCTGATTATTGCGAATCTTTAATTAAGAATAGACATTGCCGAGCATTGACTGGCTAGATTCAGTCACTGATGGTAAATCCCCCAAAATGCCTTCCACAAATGACTTTTCCTCTGTGATTCCCAAATCACAGAAGACATGTAGGATGTTCTATTGTATTGTAAATTCTACCCAAAACTTACACAATGTACTAATTTGGCCTCTCATAAAGGAATTCTCAAGGAGAGAATATTACTGGTATGTGACGCAATTGCCCATAATGTAGCTAAATTTTGCCTTAGCTGCAATGAGGATGAGGTAGCAAATATTGTGTAATAACATTGCATTTCTTTGATACCTTCAAAATTTTGTCCTCTCCCCCTCCTTTTTCTTTTTAATTCTTAATTTCTTTTTAATTATTATTTTTATGAACTGTGTAGAATACTATATATTTATTCAGTCATTTATTTATTCCAGGTTCTTTTGCTCATGAGACAAAAGATCCTGGAATTATTAGGGCCTGAAGTAAGTCTAGAGATGATTGGAAAGTAAAGCTGAAAGTGATCCTAGTAGTGGTATGACAAGCCATAGGACCTGTGACTTCTAAGCTGAAAGAGTGGCTCTAACAGACCCCAGGAACATCAGAGGTCTCTATCCAGAAGAGTAAAGTGCGAGGAACAGCTAAGCTACTACACACACACACACACACACACAAAATGCAGACACAAAATCCCTCTGCTGGTCAAAAATGAAATTCAACATTTGTATGACAAATACGACTCAAAACTGATAACTTGTTAAATGTAAAATAATGTTTAAATCTCCATTTGGTTTTTGTTTTAAATCCTAAGACTACGACCAGAATCTTCTCCAATAATTTCCTGTGGTGAAAAATTGACTTTCAGGCAAGGGGTTCAAAGAGAGATACAGAATGAAAAAAATTGATGTCTGCTTATGTTATTCCAGGCAAATGAACTACTGCAAAGGTCCAGACAAGTTCAGAACAAGTCAGAAAAAGAGAAAATGTTAAGAGAGTCATTGAAAGAATACCAAAAAATTAGCACTCAGGTGGATCTTGCCAACGTTTGTGTACAGTATAGGCAAGGTAAGATGCAGTTATTTGCCGAAAAGCTTCCACATCAACATCTTTTCATTTCAGCTATTGCAAGAGTAATAAAATGTGTCAGTACGGAAACAGATTTACTCAACTAACAAGAGTTTAAAACAACAACAGAGAAACAAATAGTTGAATTAGTTTTAAATTTATGAGGCATTTGGCCTAATATCATTTCCTCCCTCTCTTTTTAATTTTAAGTGCGTTTCTATGAGGGTGTGGTAGAACTTTCTCTGACGGCTGCAGAGAAAAAGGATCCGCAGGGCATTGGACTTCATTATTACAAAAACCATGAACCAGAAGAGGATGTTACTGGCTGGCAGGCTTTCCAGGAGAGGTGAATATTTTGGAAAATAGAAGGGATCCCCCCCCCAACAAAATACTTTCAGCAAAATATTATTGGTATCAGGAGCTGGGAATTGTAATATACGGGAGGAACTTTAAACTACTGTAGACCGACATATCACTCCCAAGGATATGTTGTCATCACATACAGGTTACGTTCAACTTAACAACCACAATTGGAACCAGAATGTCCCTTGCTCTGGAAGGCCGTTATAAACTGAGTCACGCCCAATTTTACAACTTTTTTTTTGAGATGGTTGTTAAGCAAATCACTGCAGTTGTTAAAGTGAATCATGTAGTCATTAAGCAAATGCAGCTTCTTCCGCACTGGCTTTGCTTGTCAGAAGCTGGTTGGGAAAGTCACACACGACAATTAACATGAACCCAGAATGCTGCACCCATCGTAAATACATGTCAAATGCCCAAATTTGATCACATGATTGTAGGGATGCTGTAAGTACAAGGCCTATTCACAGGTCACTTTTTTCAGTGCTGTTGAAACTTTGACTGGTCGCTAAAGGAATGGTTGTAAGTTGAGGACTATTTCTTTACCGAATTTATTGAGGTGTGTGTTTTTTTTTAAATTTGCACTGTAGAAAATTGTACTTTTTATAAACGTCCCAGTCTCTACTAATCTTACGCCCAAGTAACATGTCACCTGGAATATGTGTGATTTTAAAATAATAAAACTTGAAGGCATTGATGTACACTTCCTTTTCCTCGTGAGTAAGGTTACTCCACTTGGCATCTTTTTACAGGTTAAATTGTTATAAATGCATCACAGACACCCTTCAGGAGCTGGTTAATCAAAGCAAAGCTGCCCCTCAGTCTCCCAGTGTGCCCAAGAAACCGGGCCCTCCTGTTTTGTCCTCCGATCCCAACATGCTGAGCAATGAAGAAGCGGGACATCATGTAAGCGCTAATCAAGTCATATACTGAGCAATTCCTTAGGAGCCGAGGTGGCGCAGTGGTTAAAAGCAGCACTGCAACCTACTTCAGCTGACTGCTAGTTCAGCAGTTCAGCAGTTCAAATCTCACCGGCTCAAGGTTGACTCAGCCTTCCATCCTTCTGAGGTCGGTAAAATGAGGACCCAGATTGTTGGGGGCAATATGCTGAACTCTGTAAACCGCTTAGAGAGGGCTGTAAAGCACTATGAAGCGGTATATAAGTCTAAGTGCTAGTGCTAAGTGCTATTGCTATGAATAGGATTTCTTGGATCGTTTTTTTTAATCTATCTATTTTCCTTATTAAAGCATAATAGCTTCTTGCATACAAGACTTTCAGAGATTATTTGGAGTATGGAAATATTCAATATTTAGTACTTTAGTAAATGCTGAAATATTGTATTTAATACTTTAGTATATGCTATTGAGGGTCTTTATTAATTATTCTAGAAGTGAAGGCATGCTTTACATTTTTGCAAATCTCACAAATAACTTTTAAAATGTATCTGTCTTCCTGATTCTAGTTTGAACAAATGCTTAAACTGGCCCAACGTTCCACGGATGAACTTTTTAGTATTGCCCTTTATGGCTGGTTGATTCAGGCTGATCTATCAGATAAATTGCTGCAGGTAAGACCACAGAACAGCTTGATGGACATCCATAAATATAGTTTCTGCTTCAGTTTCAGAAAAACAACAGATTAAATACAGCAATGGCAAATTGATGAGATTCCTCCCACCATTTCTCTAGGTAAACTCTCCCTTTCTGGAGCCATATCTGGCACGCATGGCCAAAATTGATCAAAACAAAGTTCGCTATATGGATTTGCAATGGAGATTTTTTGAGAAAAGTAGAAGTTTTAGTAATGCAGCCCGGGTGCTTGCAAAATTGGCAGACATGCATAGGTAATATATCTTTTTATCTATCAAGACTTCAATTATGATTGCATTATTATTATTCTATGGGTTATTAATTACATGGCTTTTATTATTTAATAGCACTGAGATTTCGCTTCAGCAGCGCCTTGAATATATTGCCCGTGCCATCTTGAGTGCTAAGAGCTCAACAACAATATCGCCAATAGCTGCAGATGGGGAGTTTTTACATGAATTGGAAGAGAAAATGGAAGTAAGTAAAAGCTGGTTTGGATGACATTGATGCCAGTGTTGCTCGAAGGAGGCATGTGATTTTTTTTTCATATTCTTGTAATTAGAAATGAAAAAGTATGCTTAATCAAAACCTTTCATTTGTGATTACTTTCATTTATTAAAAATAATAATTAAAAATAATAGAACTTTATTTGCTTATTGTGCTTTTGTATTGCCTTCTATGTGATAATCAAAATGATGCAGAATAGTAAAATTACTGTAACAGTAATTTGTTAAAATAATATAAAGGTGTTTTTTTTAATGAGCAAAAGGGAGCGATTCAAATAGAGAACTATTATAAGCACAGTAATTATAAAAGTTTACCCTTAAACTTTTCATTTAAATATTCTTGTATTTTAAATCAGGTTGCCAGGATACAGTTTCAAATACAAGAAGCCTTACACCATCAGTGTTCTCATCATTCTTCAGTGCAAGATGCAGTTTCCCAGTTGGATTCTGAGTTGATGGAAATTAGCAAGGTATCTGAACTTCACCATTCTGGGTTCCAATTCTAAATAATTTGTTTGTTGGAATATATATTTACATCTTAAATAATTTATGTTTTCTATTCATACTTTGAAAACTGCAGCTGGCTTACTGTGTCTCTTATTGGGTATTTCAGGTGAAGATATGATGTTTAGTATTTTAATTACTTAATTAGTGTAAAATAATGTTTTCCATTTCTTACAAGCGACCAAATTGTTGTTATTTTGCCTTTTTAAATCTTCAGCTCTATGGGGAATTTGCAGATCCATTCAAACTCTCTGAGTGTAAATTGGCCATTATACATTGTGCTGGACATTCAGATCCTATCTTAGTGCAAACTCTTTGGCAAGAAATAATTGAAAAAGGTAGGTCTTTTGTAAGTAGAATAAGTCTTTGTCAGATCATTTTTCATCTCTTGATTTGTCATTTATATTTCCACTTTTAGCAATCATTTCTGTCTTTTGACAAGTTTCTTCATTTTCCAATATTCCTACCTGTTTGAGATTTTCTCTTCCACTGCTGTCAATAATTGCCATCTCCCAGTTTCAAAGGTCCTTTGAAATGTCTTGATGTCATGCCTTTATCTGTCATCCTGCACTCTTTTTTCCCCTGCCTGGAGCTTTTAGTCCCTTCTAGTGTTCATTCATAAATTTCTTCATAGAATAAACAACTTCCATTCACAATGAAAATGTTATTTTATTTACTCAATATTTCAGGGCTCTTAGCAAAAGTTCTAATCAGTAAAGGAGAATAGTTGTAGGTCATGGTTATTCTCTGAGTTTGGTTGTTTTCTTGGAGACATTTCATTAACCAAACTAGGTAACATCATCAGTGCACTGATGACGTTACCTAGTTTCAACCAATTGGAGTACAAATGGGATATTTCTCCTGGTTTGGAGAAGCTCCATTGAATGGAGCTTGCCATCAATCATTGCCAAGGTATTATCACTTCTCATTGGGAGACATCTAATTTTCCTCACCTGGACATCAGTTTATTGTATCTAATTGTATTGAGTTGAAGTTTGAAAGACTATATGTAATAGATTTCCCTTTTTCTTTCAGCACTGAGTGACAGTCTTGCAATGAGTGCTCCTGATAGGATGCAGGCTCTTAGTCTGAAGATGGTAACGCTTGGGAAAATTTATGCTGGAACACCACGCTATTTTCCTCTAGGTATATAAGTCAATTTTAGGTATTGAATAATATAGACTTGTCAAGAAGGAAGTGGAAAGAAAATTTGAAAAAGTCCTACTGCTTGTTTTTCTTGAATCTGTGCCAAATACGTATTTCAAAATCTTCAAATGGTAGAATCCAGAAATACTGTTTGTAGTCTTCAGCATTTTGCTTGTCATTTAAAACCAAGAGGCAGAGCAGAAGTGGTGGTGGTGGTGGGGGGGGGGGGGGAATGATGGAAGCCACCTGATTCCAGAATTGTATCCAAGCAAATATTTTAAAGGCTTACATTTTATCTTTTGCCTTGTCAGTTGCTATTACCTTGATAAATAGCAAAATTTGTGGGGGGAGGATTAAAAACTGGTAAATTGTGGCCAACTTCGTAATTAAATATGTTTCAAGTTATCATAGGACCAATGAATATTGATGTGGTTGCTAAGAAGAGGAAAAACTGAGATATCCTCTTTTGGATTCAGTAATCTTATACTGTTAATATAACTGCAGGTTAATGAGGCCTTTTACAAGACCACTTCTTGATTTTTCTAAAGACCTTTATTTTTATATTAGTCAAGATAACTAAGAGTGTCCTGTGGGTGAATTCTCAAGACTCTGGGTTTGGCCCTTTTAATCTAATGTGCTTAGATATGTCTATTTCTTTCTGTGCCTAAGACGTCTTGGTCTCACTGACGCTGAAGAAACTATGTTGAAAAACCTCAGCTTCTTCCCAACAGACTAAGTCCCAACCCGTCTTGTCACTGGCAGCAAACGTCTCTGTTCTTTACATCAAGAGATTGGTCAGATGGAGTCAAGAATGTTCTCTGGTTCCATAGATGAAAAAAAAAATGAAAAAAGAAAGAATAACATCATTGCCATAACTTTATGCAAGAATTTGATGTTTTATTGCATTGTATTTTTTCCTCAGATTTCTTAGTACAATATCTAGAACAGCAAGTTTGTTCTTTGAACTGGGATGTGGGATTTGTAACTTACACAATGCAAGAAATTGGTGTCCCACTACCACGGCTTCTTGAAGTATATGATCAGCTCTTTAAAGCACGGGTATGAGAGTTCACAATCTAGTTTTCAGTTTAATTTATGATCTGTATTATAACAATTCATGGGATGAGAATACTTCTGTTTAGATGCAGTACTGAGATGCTCAGTTAGGAAGGTTTTTGGTGATTATAGTTACAGATCATTAAGTTTCCAAACTATGAATGTATTTTCCGCCGCCTCTCACAGTTAGTAATCTGTATAAAGAAGAAAGATGTGCTATATCATTCCTCTTTAGGTGAAAATGAGGCCTTTGGGCTAAAAGGGATTTGCCTGGTTTTCTTAGTTTCAGAAAAAAATTGATAGATTGAATTTTTGGCATGGGAGAAATTTTAAAGGACCACTGGGCGGAGTGGGGTTTAACACATTTTCAACAGTGCTAGTGCAGGCAAGAGCACTGTTTACCCACTGCTATCAAAAACAGGATCATTGGCAGAGGAGGGTGATTCTTACTAGAACAACTGGCTTCTTGCAAAAAAAAATAGCAATGAAAATAGAAAGCTCATGTTAAGCTCAGCTTCTAGTGATTCAACAGGTATGTCAAGTGGTTTTGTAGTATGTTTTAATAGTGGATTTTATTGTACACTGCCCATGGTCACCTTGTTTGAGATGAGCATCTATATAAATTGACAATCAAACAAACAAAATATCTGTGTAGATTTCTGAGCAGCAATGGCTGCTGGTCTTCGTCACAGTTTAATCTACTGTTTTGGTAGCAATGGAGAATCAGCAGTCTCTAAACTGTCAACTGGTCAGTGAACACATGTACAAGCCAATAAGTCTTTATTTTTGCATATACACATGTATGTGTGTTAGTACGTGTATATATTTTCCTATTTTTTGTCTTTATAGGATCCCTACTGGAGCAAAATGAAGAAACCATTGCATCTTTTGGAGTGCATACATGTACTGCTATCAGGATATGTGCAAGATCCTAACAAAGTAGCTACTTTTGAAAGGTATTTTAAAGTTTATATACACTGGAAGTGAGGTGAAGTTTTAATGTAGCACATGCTGAATGATGATGTTGACAATATGTACAGTCTTGTTTAAACATATCAAAAATTATTTAAGAAAAAAACTTCAGTCAAGCTTTTTAACAATATCATGTTGACTATTTTCAGGCCTACAATGACTTTTATTAACTTACATATTTTTAATTCATTTTTTAGTCTTAAAACAATCTCTTCTGAAATAACACGTTTTATAGAAAAGACATGTGGCAGGATGGCAAGAAGTACCTAGTAGTCTTTCACCTTCCTAGTCCAGAAAACTGTTTCTTTTTTTAACCAACTTAATTTTCATACCTGAAAAATGTATGTCATCAGCCCAAGAGTAGAATAAGCTGGCCAAAAAAGGACAAATATCTATACAGGTAGTCCTTGACTTATGACCACAGTTGGGGCCAGAATTTCTGTTGCTAAGCAAACTAATAAGTGCACCCACTTTTACAACCTTTTTTTGCCATGGCTAAATGAATTACTGCAGTTGTTAAGTGAATCACAAAGTCATTAAGCAAATCCAGCTTCCCCCATTGACTTTCTTATTGGAAACTGGCTGGGAAGGTTGCAAATGGCAGTCACATGACCCTGGGATGCTGCAACCATCGTAAATACATAGCAATTGCAAGTGCCTGGATGTTGATCATGTGACTCTGGGATGCTGCATTAATCATAACTTCAAGGATTGTGATGTTCTGATGAGTCTGGTGGATCATTAGGGATTACTGCACTTGCAATTATTTGTGCCAACTTGGCATTATTTTCAGGCAAGCCTCCTTAGAATGTATGGTCCCTTCATTATGGAATTCCCCACCTGAAATGTGTGATTGTAAATTTGGTGCCTCTTGAATGCCTCCCTCTTCACCCAGCTTCCCAGAATAAATGTCGGCTCAATAGGTCTATTTATCTTTATTTTGCTTCCATCCACCAACTTTTTAATGAATAGAAGTTTCAAGACTTTTTAAGTCACTGTATAACAACTGTATGGAAAGGAATATAATAACAAGAGCCATCTGTTTTCTTTCTCTTTAGACGGCGATTCACAAATATCTGCTTAGATGCTGTTAGCTGTTACCTTGTTGAACTGCAGTCTATCAGTCCAACACTAGCTGTACAGACCATTACAGGGAGCTTTAAATCTCTGCAAGCAAAATTAGAGCGGCTTCACTAAATCCAGTGATGCATGTCTGCTTGTCCGGGTGAACTGGCTGTTAATGTACTGGAACTTGAAAAGGCAAATATGCTGATAAGACTGAAGAGAATCAACTTCCTACTGATCAGTTTTCTAGTGTATCTTCTTAATGAATGTCACATGGAACAGAATGTATAAATAACATTGTTTTATTGTGTTCTTTTTTTACTACTGCCAAATTTTTCTAACAGTGAAACTGTTTTATATGCTTTGGATTAAGGTGCATTGTATAATTGTGTTCTGGCGATTAAACTTATTTGTAAAATGTTTTTTTTTTTGTAAATCTGTACAATGTGCTTGACCATAAGACTTCATTTTTCCATGGAGTCCCAGCTGGTAGTTTATGTAATGGGGTTATTATGGTTGATATGATTAACCAGTGGCATCACCATTGCTCAGGGGATGCCAAAAAAAGGCAAGTTAAATCCATGAGTTAGCCACTATGGTACTTACACTGTGCCTTCAGTTCAATGGCCATTAGCCAACCTGAGCCAACTCAACAAGCTAAGATGGGTTACTTAAGCTTGTTAGTATTCAGTAGGGAACATTGATTATCCTAGAAAAAGGGCAATATCAAACTATTTCCATACTATGTTACTATCCAGAAAACTATGGATCTGTCCAGGAGCCCAACTTGATATAAGGTGCCTTTAATTTCTAAGTAAAATAATGAGTTCTCAGTGGGGTTTAGAATTCTACCACATGTTCATAACTAGTCTTCTATATATGTGTAAGTTATGTGACAATGAGATGCTGCCTAGGAAATGATCAGATGAGAGGACGGAGCCCCGGTGATTTCATGGTCAGAGGAAGAAACTTAGGAAGGACCCACCCAAATTGATCAGATGGCTAAAAGTGGTGTAGGGAGATTTACACCTTCCAATTTGCAAGATTTCTGTCAACGTAGCCTTACAATAAAGTAAAATTAGTTCATCTAGTCATGTTTCCTATCTCATTTACCTGGGAGTGCTAACAGTTATGTGCAGCAGGAAGGAGAGACCATTTCACTTATTAGCCCAAGGTAAAATGGCATTCCTCAAAAAGTATTACACTGCTGCAACAGGGACTTTTAAGCAGATAGATATTTTCTGCCATCTCCATGTTTACTAACTAAACTACTCATCTTTCTTTTCACCTGATGAGATCATCACCCACAAAGCTTATGCTCTTTTCCCCAGTTTAAATGCCTTCCAGAGAGGTTGCCTAGAGATGCTGGGGCTGATGGCACAACCACTCTAGGAGCACCAGACTGATTTCTGCTTAAATCTTCTTCATGCCTTCTTCCTTACCTGTGGGACTGTAATCAAAGCCCATGTACCAGTTGAAGCATACTAATGTAGAACAAGCGGTCAATCACAGTGAAGAAACCAGCTAGCAAATCAAGTCTTTTTAGTTGTGCTCAGCTACCAGTGCACCTCTCTGCAACTTTTTTCTTTCTTTTTCTTTCTTTCCTTTATACAATAATATTGAGGGAATTTGCCATCTCCTTCCACGATTTTTAACTTTATTTTTTCGGTGTAGTCTACACTGCTAGGCTTTCCTGGTGGTCTCCCATCCAAGCACTAACCACACCCTAGTCAGCCAGTACTCTGTGCTGTGACTGCTGGAAGTGATGAACTGCTTTAAGATTAAGACTCCCCCCAGTCAAGTGGTGGCTTTGAAGGAACAAATTCATTAGTTCTCTTGGCAGTCATCTGGTAGCGGTTCACCTTTCCCCTGGTGGGACCTCCCCCCACACTTCGCCGTCTACTCTAATCTTAAATCCGGAGGCTTCCTCTTGGTCTCCTGCTTAGCTTCTTGAGCTCAACCAACGACTGCTGGGTACTTGGCTGGATCAAGTCGTTTGAAATTGTAAAATTTCCCGATATTTTGAGCAGAAGTTCTGAATCCGAACATAATCGGAATCCCGCACCTCGCTCCGACAACGAAATCCCTCAACTGCCAAGACCAGACCCGACCCGAGCGGGAGGCGGGGAACGAGAGAGGCGGAGCTTCCATGTTTACCGTTGGAACGGGCGCATGCGTGATAGTCGCGCTCCTCCACCCACCTCAGTTGGTAACTTGGGAGCCTCCTGAGTCCTGAAAGGAAAACCGTTGGGCTGAGGCGGTGAGTAACGGGGCGCCCGTCTCTCTCTTCCGTTCTCTCTTAGGCGGGATCCCGCGGCCGTGAGCGATTGCAGAGCCAAGAAAAGGCGGCAGCACGGCAGCCAAGCTGCTCCTGCACGAAGCGTGAGGGACGCGCCCCCGTTGCAAAGCAACCCTTGATTGGCAATTAGGCATAAAAAAGGAGAAGGCGGGGGGGGGGCGGTCGGGAAGATGCTGTCTGCCCGGAGGATCTTGAGGTTCCCGCAGGATCCATCCATCCATCCTGGAGCCCTCCAGATCTATTGCACCGCAGTTTTTCCTATTGGCTTTGCCAGCCTGGGGAGCTATGCGCGAGTCATCCGAGGAGCAAGAGAAGGGGCGGCGGGGGGGAGCCATTAAATAGATTTATATTTTTCACTGGTCTGGAAGTCAGATGGCTTTCCACACAAGGAAACCAGAGAGAACGGGGGCAGGATTGTGCTTGGAAGCCTCATTAAGATTGGACAATGGCTGAAAGAATGGTCAAACAATTGACAACTTCAAATCTCAACCAACAAATGCTCTGTCTTACAGAGTGGAGAGAATACAGTAGAGTGGAACCTGTTAGATGGTTGTATGACAGTTAATGGAATGCCCTTTCTGTATGTTATCCTTCTGTTTTGTTTTTAATCTTGTTTTTATCTTAATTTAAATGGTTTGTTTAAATAGTTTTTATATATTCTTGATTATTGCCATGTACATCTCCCAGTGTCACTTTATGTAAGATGGGAGGCTATACAAATGAGAGTAAATAAATAAGTTATTTTTGCATATGCAACAGGCTAACAATGGTTCTGGAAATCAAGAAGAATCCAGTCTGATCAGAAAGATAGCTTCATCTAGCAAAGCATCCTGATTCTTACCAGCCAAAATGTTTTATGGAACTTTATGGGCAAGAAACGAAGGCATGGTTGCTTCATACAGGAGGTACAGTTTAACCAATATACTTCTGGATCTAGACTTTAAAATTATGTGGAATTTCTAGGTACATGTTAGCTCAAATGAAGTACTTCTCGATTGCTTCAGTAACTATCCAAATTGTTTGCATAGGATCACAAGCAAAATGGGTCTGTATGTACATGCCTGCAAAATCAGCTGAGAAGAGCTAGTCATACAGAGATGCTGCTGATTTAACAATCTAAAAAATGGATCTGTATTAATATATATTGTGAAGTAACTCAAGTGTCACACTGCTTAAAAAACTTCCATGAACTTGAACCTCCATGAACATTTCCCTTTAAAACTTTCTAAATCCATGAGCATCTTTTGGCATTGAATTTTACAAGTTTGTGTTCATATGTATACTGATAAATATACATATCTGAATAGATACCAAGTAATGAGAAAGATCTTAGGATTGCAATGGGCAATTTGATGAAGAACAGGGTACAGCTCTCAAAAATATAAATTTTATGTTGGAGGCAATTGAAGAAGAACCAAAAGAGATGCTACCAATATCATATCTGTGTATAAGCATTCAGTGTGATCATACTTGGATTATCTTATGTCAGAAAAACTGAACAAAATGCAAAGTTTGGCAACAATGACTGAGGGATGATTATGAAGTTTAGGGCTTTTAACTTGGAAAAATGGAAAGTAAGGTGAAAGGAGTACAGGTTTATAGATGTATGCTTGATGTAGATAGTGTTTTTCTTTTCTTATCATTAACACTAGAATTTGGGATCATCTCGTGAAGTTGAATAAAGGGAGATTTGTATATCTTTATCTTGTGCACAGTTTCATTGATATAATGTATAATCTGGGACCTGCCAAATTTTTGCACAAGAAGGCTACCATTAATTCATCCTATCATCCTCATGAATCAGTGATCCCTAGGCCTTTGCAGTTATTCAAAAAACTGCTTGGCTTTGAGCAAGTACCCTTTAAAGCAGTAGGTCTGAGTAGCCGCTCTGCTTTGATCCAGATGGCAAAACTCTTCTGTGCATGCTCAGGTGCCCATTACTTTCCAATGTGGCAAAAGGTCTAGTTCACGGTGTCAAACCCATGGTGTCACTTTGCCATCACGTGACGTTTGCGACATTTTCCCCATTTGTGCATTTGGGACTGGTCTTGAAGCGTTATGTGAATTTCGTTGTATGGGTGTACTGTGTATATACGTACAATGACAATAAAATTATTAATTATTTGCGGAGCTGGGATGGGCATGGCCTGCACGTGACGCATCCGGCCCACAGGCACCCTTAGTCTAGTTGGATGACTCACAATAGAGGTATTCAATTATACAAATTGAGATAGTGCATTGAACCTGATTGCTGGTGTTTTGAATTGAGATGCTATCTTAAAGCCTATTTGACATGCCCTCTGGTACGTGGTATAGAATGTTATTTTGAAATAATTATAATATATAAACACACAGAAATTATATCTCTGGTTTAATTATTTCAATAGTTAAGGACTTTAAATTGTTTTGCAGATATGCTGTTGAATTGTCATTAAGGAACCATTTAAAAGCAATGTAAACTTTGATAAATTTTATGGATTCTCATATGTTTTAATAATCATGAAAATCAAATTAGAGGTACTAGCCTCTACATGTATCAAACAGAAGAAGCCATGGCCTCGAATCACCTGGCTGGGAGAGGTAATTATAATGTTTTATATATTGTACATTAAAGGTACATTCCTCCAAAATTTAAATCTTACTGGCATAACTTCAGGTCATTGTGAAAATCTTAGTAATATCAACAGCAATAATCAATCTATAAATCATTAGGAATTACAATAAAAACTATCTGAGCAACTATCATTGAAGTTTAAAATATCTACTTTGCTTTAGAAAAAAACTGAAAATCCAAAAGTTTGGATTTTTCTTAACACAAAGCATTCTTATCTAAACTTTTGTTTTATTAGCTAAAGATAAAGTTCTTGAATTTTTCACTTCAATTTCAGATTCGTATTGCACTGACTACTGTTATTGCAATTTATTTGATTTTTAAAGTTATTTTGTATTCTAGATATTTTAATATGCCATATTAATCACATATTACTTTTACATTTTATTCATACTATGATCCTTGTAAAAAATTTTTTTTAATTCTCTATGTTTTTAAGTATCTGCTATTTTAAAATAAAAAATATATGTTCAAACCTGGCTTTGTACTATGGTGCCTTACAGTATAACTGAATCAGTGATAATGTGGGATGGTTGAAATTGCTTTTTATATACTCCCCAATTTGTTTTTGATTTTATTGAGTTTTTAATTCTAAACTATGTTGAATCTCTGATTTGGATACCTTATAAATCTAAATTATTATTAAAATTCCATATCAGATCATTTTGCTCAGAAAAAAGTGTCTACTTGAACAGCAGAAAAGTCTTGTTTTCAAGGAACATTTATCTTTGTGTAAGGATCAAGAAAAGAGTTTCTGAATCAAGTATTATGTCATTTAATGTTTTGCTTTTATTTCTTATAATGCTAGCAGAATTCTTGAATTAATGCAGACATTCATTAGCAAGAAAAATAATAATATGTAAATAAAAGACTGGCATTCTTTTGATAGGAAAAAGAGGCCGTTTTCCTATTGGATGACAAAAACATACAGGAAATTAACCTGCTTTCTGGAAAAACAAAAAAGAAGATTCCCCAATTACAGACTTTTCTGAAGAATGTTATTGTATTATCAACCTCAAAAAATGGTAAAATCTTACACAATTAATTCTTTCTACCTGAGTGTATGAACTTCTGTTTTTATATAATGTAAATAAGTTTCTAATAGCAAAAATTAGCACTTCTACAGTTGTTTCTGATGTAAATTTGGTTAACCCTTTTTCTGGTCATAAATACACTCATGATGTAAAATTACTCATGTATTTGGAATATTAGATCCTAGTTGAATATACATTTAACTTGGAAGGAAAGAATGAACTCATTGAAAAGAGTGAAGCTTATACTGTATATAAGTATATGTGCATCACACTTTGAAATGATGCACTTCAATCTTTTTCACTTAGGAGCTTGGTTGGCAGGAATGCTTAAAACAGGAGAGCTCTTTCTTTGGAACAAGGACCAAGACATTATAAAAACTGTTCCAGCCATTGAGGAATCTAAAAAAGTGGCTATAGCAGTGCAAGGTATGATTGTTCAATTAATATAATTGTCAAAAAATATTTCTTTTTTTTCATTTTCATTTAAAAAAACAAACCCCTCAGCATGTTTTTTAAATATTAAGAACTGTAGTTTAAAATTGTCATTTTTCTTATAGTGTTTTTCATAAATATCAAGACTACTACCTAATTGTTTGTTATATGCCAATGACACATTAATATCTATAATGTATACTTATTGAGGCTATTACCACAAAGTGTGTTGCTTATTAACGCAGTAAAAGCATCCATGATAAAACATATACACTAGTTTTAATTCTTTATTCTACTACCTGATTTCATATAAGAAACTATACTTGTTTGTGATAGCATATGTTTTGTTGTCATAAATTAACTAAATATTTTGAGTAGATGTAGAAGAACTGAATAATTCTAACACAGCATTATTTTCTAGAATATTCCTTGAGGTTATGCCTGCGTGTTTCCAGCAAAGGAAATAAAATACTCCTTGCTACTCCAGATGTCTGTATCTTATTGTGGGAAAGCATAGAATCAAACGCAACACCTTCCCAAATTTCTGCAATGGGGCAATGGTCCCAAATTATTCCTGAAGCTTCAATTGTGTTACCAGCCATCAAAGAGAAAGAAACTGTAGTTAGTGCTGATTTTATTGAAAATGAGGTAAGATATAAATACATCTCTTCTTATTCATTGACAATTAAGTATTTTTAAAATACATAGTGACTTTTTCTTATAACAGCCATGTTATTTTGGTTATTGTTGAAGACTATCAATATGTTAAGTAAATATTTGTTTTAATATTGAATCTGTGGCTGTTGCCTGTATTTCTCATAAACGGACTGTGAATTATAATACTTATGCAGCCAGACATGCCACCCTCAAATACAGATTTCTGGATAAACCAACAATTTTAGGTGTCAAAATACACCCCCAAAAATCAGTTTTGCTTATTTCAGGGATGAACTTATCAGCGAATATATACGGTAATAATTGTTAAAAGTATCTGTATTTTCCACATATATAAGCCCATCCCCAGATAAGCTTACCCTTGAATTTTTAACCAAAATATGAAAAAGATGGGTTATGAGTGGCGCATTTTTCATGGTAGGTCAGTTAAAAAAATTGAGGGTTGGCTTATCCATGGATGGGCTTGTACAAAGCACAGATAGTCCTTGGTTAGTGACTAGCTTAGCAACTGTTTGAAGTTACAACAGATCCCAAAAATGCTTTCAATTTGGATTGAAAGTTCCAGTGGCTGACCCACATGATCACATTTTGAGCGCTTAACAAGCATCCACATTCACAGCTGTTTGTAGCATTCCATGCACACGTGACCTTGATTTACAACACTTTTTTTGCCAGAAAACAACTTTTACTTCCTGTTGTTTAGCAAAAAAAATTCCCGTTGCAAACGGTAGATTCACTTAACCGCTGTGTTCACTTAAAACCTGCGTCACACCATACACTTAACCATCGCTGCAAAAAAGTGTTGTCAAATCAGGCTGATAATGTAATGCTCAGCTTGGCACTACTTACAATTATAATTCTAGGCTAATTCCAGTAATAAATTGAGGACTACCTGTATGTACGGTAAGCTGAATCCTGACATTGTTCAGGAAGGGATAAAATTGAATGACTGGGATTATGAATAGGGAGTCTTCCATCTTGGCAACATTTTTTAGAGATCCTCCTTGGGACATATGTAATACCCAACATCTTGGTGTTTCCTATTTGTACTGGCATGTTTGCATGCAATGGCAATATATTGCATTTTCTGCTGGGTTTTGTGCATGTCTTTTTCCAGACAACATAGTAGAGTTTAGGATCCTAATCATAACATTGCAAGTGCTAGATAGTTCATTGTGACTGCTGTTTAAATTTCTAAGGATTAATAGGGGAATGATTAAGTGTTCTATAACATATTTTGCTGACCACTTGGTAAAATATGAATAATTATCATATATAAATTTAAATAATTGATATATAGATACTTCAAGTGAGTTATTCAAAAATGTTGATTCGTTGACAGATATTGGGAGATTGTTGCTTGGGTTCTTTTGCATTTTATTCTGAGGACCAACTGGTGCTGATATTTTTGAAGATCAAATGGCAGGAGAACAGTTTAAACAATGCAAGGTAAAACATAAATATTCTGATTTTTAAATGCAAATGTTTATATCACATATTTAGTAAAATGCACATTGGTTTATGAATGAAAATGTTGCTGTTTATATGCGTGCATTTATAGCAGGGATTAAGTGATCAATATATAATTTTGAATGAAAAATTAGATAGATAGGTAGACAGACAGACAAACACACACACAATATTATATTTTTCCCCTTGACATCTGAATGTATATTTTAGGAATATATATAATCTGTGTTTCCTTCCTAAAAAGTTGGTAACAACTTCCACAAAACTAAGACGGATATTACACTAAACCAGAGCTGTCAAATGCCCAGCCCACTGGCCAGATGCGTCATGTGTTGGCCATGCTCATGCCGGTTTAGCGAAGGGAAAAAAGTCCCAATATGTCATGTGACGATGACGTGAGTTTGACACCCCAGCACTAAACCATAATATTTAGTAGATGCGATAGAAGGAACTTACGTGAAGCCTTGGACTAACATGGCATCTCTTTCACTATTTTTCAATTGCACAGCTCACTAACTTAACTTTTAATTTCAAAGAATCTAGGTTTAACTTTCCAGACACTATAGCTAATAAAAATGGGGGGTGAAGTAGGCTGGTTTAATTATTTGAAGTCCGTGACGAACAACAACATCCTCTGCATGGTTAGCAAGAAGGAAAACTTGACTCTATACATCAATAAAATTATTTTCCATTTTTCCTATAGTATCTACTTTTTTCTTCATTCCATGTAGCTCTGTTCCATGTCAAATACATTGGGCACAACAAACATGCTCTGTGCTTAATTTGGCTCCCTCTTGTGAACCGGTGAAGTCGAGAGGTGCTTTGCTGGCTGCATTCTCACATGATGGACTTGTGCTAGCAGTTGCTCTCAATCAAAAGGATCTACAGGTACCAATGTTAAAAGCATACTAAGAAAGTGACTTTATTAATATTGTGCTTTGTAAATTAGTTTGAATACATCCAGTATCACCCGGGTAGAAGAAGATGCCTAGAATTTAATTGCCTTCCCCTTTCAATTCTTGGCAGCCTTCACTTTCTTATATTTATGTATGATCACAGAACCTCTCTGGCATGCAAGGCTATAGAATAAAAAGGGAAATCCCTGTGAACTGGTAAGTCATCCTACTTCTGCCCATTTTTAAGGAAAGTCTTCAGTTCTACTTGCTACACTTTATCCTATTAAAAGAATCTGCTGCTGCTTTCCAGGAAGGGGATGGGGAAACAGTTCCTTCTGGCAGTGCAGTCTTTAATTTATTTAATTAATTTTAATTAATTAATTAAATTAAATTTAAGACTCTTTAAGTCAGGGCTGTCAAACTCCCAGCCCATGGGCCGAATGCGTCATGCACTGGCCACGCCCACGCCCAGTTTAGCGAAGGGGGGGAAGTCCCGATATATCACGTGACACCGCCATGACAACGTGAGTTTGACAGCCCTGCTTTAAGTCTTAAAGTTTAAAATTATATTCAGCAAAGAGACTTGTGATGTAATCAAGGAACAGAGTAATTTTGTATCTTGTCCAGAATCAGCATTTTTGTTCCAGAAATAATTTATAAAAAGAAAATCAATTTAAGAAAAGAGAAAGACACATCAGACATTAATAAATTGTAAATTTTATCCTGGTGTTTTGTTCATATTAAAACTTATTTTCATTTTTTTTTAAATAATTCTCAGGCAACTCAAATTCTGTTTATGAGCACTAAGAATTTTATTACTACTTCAGGAAGTCTTAAAGGTTGTGGTAGCAAGAATCCCAAAATTCCATCCAAATTAATAAGGTCAGTGTAAAATCAGCTTTTTCCCCCCAGGGGATATTTTGAAATCCAGTGTGGCTATTTTAGTTGCATGGTCTGAAGGTATTATTTGTTATATTGTTGAAGGTCTTACTGGATTTCTGACATGAGCTGGACTCCCGATAGTCTGTTTTTGGTTTGCATGTTAAAACGTGGATCTCTGATCATAATAACGTGCTTGGGTGAATTGATGACTTTAGTTACTTATGGCTGCTCTGTAGAATTTGGACCAGCAGAATTTATTCCTCTGCATCCATTAATAACACACAGGTGAGATAATAAAACAGTTTTATTCCATATATTTTCTAATAGTTATAATAATAATTTGTTAAATTTGTACACTACTCAACTCTCAATGACTCTGGCAATCAAAGAAATTACAATAAAATCAATAAAACAAAAGATAAAAATAAAAGTTGGTAAGCATGATAGTCCAGAAGGAATTAAGTGAGGGGTCTCGTTCTCTTTCCTAAAGGCGTATTCATATTTTAATCATTTCATTTTTTTTTCACTTATTCTTTTATTCTCAGTCAACGAAAATGGCACTGGCAAGAAAGATTACCTCAATCTTAAAGGACCTCTTCTCATTTCCTATGAGTGTAGCTTAACATACTGTATTCAGGGTGGGGATTTAGCCTAATAAACTTTTATTTTTGCATTTATGATATTGTACATTAATCTTTTATTTTGTTGGTTTATTCTTCTGTCTGCTAGATCACAGAACTCTTTCTTGAATTCTCATGATTCATCTGTTTCTGAAGGAGACTTCATGAGGCAGAGATTTTCTGTCACATGTCACTCAAGTTTGCCTTATCTCATTGCCTCTGATGGATACATGGTTACCGTTCTTAGATTTTCCAGTGAGTTTTCACCTTCTACATATACAAAGTCGTTGCTGCTTGATTCAGCCCAACGACTAGAAAAGTTGCATCACAATTTGATTACATTCAAGGTATGACTGCTTTCTTAATTTTTTGTTACCATATAATATTGGTTTGCAATTAAGGTCCATAGAGTCCTTTCTGAAAATGGCCACAAAACAGTTGCTACTTACATTTTTTTTGTTTCTTTAAGGAGGCATCCTATTATGAGTTACCATATTTTTCAGTATATAAGACGCACTCCCCCCCCCAAAAGTGGGTGGAAATGTCTGTGAGTCTTATACAGCGAATGTTGCCGAAGCCCCTCCCACCCGCCGGCCTCTGCCTCTCAGCAATTTACCTCCTTGCAGCAAACAACAAACAGCCTCGTCAGCTTCAGCACAGCCTGATTTAGCACAAGCAGCTGATTGGTGGTTGGATCGGCCTCTCAGAATAGAGCCTATTAGCTGTTCCAGGCTGCAGGGATCGCTGCTGCCGCCTATCACCGCCTCCATGTGCCCCATTTTCGGCCTCCGCTTGGCCCGTTCCAGGCAACGGGGATAGGCAGCCAACGTGCCAAAAATGGGACGCACAGAGGCTGAAAATGGGGCACGCGGAGGCGGCAGTGGTGATGGGCAGCAATGGCGGCGATGGGCAGTGGCGATCCCCGCAGCCTGGAACAACTGATCAGCGGTATTCCGGGAGGCCGATCCAACCGCCAATCAACTGCTCGTGCTAAATCAGGCTGTGCTGAAGCTGACCAGACTGTTTGCTGTTTGCTGCAAGGAGGCAATTTTTTTTTTGTTTTCCTCCCCAAAAGCTAGGTGCGTCTTATAGTTCGGAGCGTCTTATAGTCCAAAAAATACGAGTAACTCTCTCTTTTCCAAAGAATTTGAATTGTTTAATATTTGCCTTGAGATTATTCTCAGTATTCTGTATTTTACTTCGAATCAACTTTTCTACTTAGTACAGGTAGTACTCGACTTAACCTAACCATTCATTTAGAGACCAACCGAACTTACTATACACTGAAAAAAGTGACTTATGACCGTTTTTCACACTTAACGACTGTTGCAGCATCCCCATGGTCACATGATCAAAATTCAAATACTTGTCAACTGGTTCATATTTATGACAGTTGCATTGTCTAGGGGTCATGTGATCCCCTTTTGTGACCTTCTGACAAGCAAAGTCAATGGGGAAGTCAAATTCACTTAGCAACTGTATTACTAACTTAGCAACCGCACTTATTAATAACTGGGCAGAAAAGTCATAAAATGGGGCAAAACTCACATAACAACTGTCTTGCTTAGCAACAGCAATGTTGGACTCAATTGTAGTCATAAGTCAAGGATTACTTGTATTCTTTTCTGCTGAAAATGTCTCCTGTTCTCTGCTCTCTTCTATACATCTGGTGCAGTGGTTAAAGTGCAGCACTGCAGTTCAGCTGTTCAAATCTCACCAGGCTCAAGGTTGACTCAGCCTTCCATCCTTCTGAGGTCGGTAAAATGAGGACCCAGATTGTTGGGGGCAATATGCTGAACTCTGTAAACCGTTTAGAGAGGGCTGTAAAGCACTATGAAGCGGTATATAAGTCTAAGTGCTATTGCTATTGCTATTCTCCTGCTTAAAGATTCAGACTCATTTCATGCTTGCTATCATGTAGTCAAATTGTTTTTCTTTGTCAGGAACAGATAAAATCCTTACAGTTTATATCATCTGATCTGATACTGAAGTTTTATTGAGCATAGAAATAGATTATGCCTATACTTCATGAGCCACATTTCATTAGGCATTTTCCAGATGCCAACTGGCATGATCTTTCAGATAGAAAGAGAACTATAACAGGGTAAAATTATGAATCTGCCTTTTTATTTCATAAGAATATCTAAAACGTACAGCGTCTCTGGCAAGTGAAGGATTGGCTATGATTTCTTTGATATTTTTTAAAATAAATATCACAAGACTACAGAATCTATTTTTTTCCTGCAGGCGTTGATTCTACCTATTCCATTTTTCTTACACTTGTGAATGGATAATTTACTACAGGTTTTGTTGGCTAAAGCAGAATTAATATTTCCATGGTAAATATCCAGTGTGGCATTTTGGTAGCAGCACAGCAGTTACAAAATAAGTTCCTGGAGGGGTACATTTGTCTTCCTACCTTTATTGTTTTAAGAGCAATGGGAAATTTGGCCAGATATTTGAAAATAATATTTTAAAATACTTTTCAATTTCATTCGCAATGCTGTGATTATCACTCTTCTGGCCATATTGACATTTCTGCAAGGATTAATACTGTATGTGTTTTATGTTGCTGCTATCCAGAAAGATCAAACCATATAAATAATATATTTTGTGATCTGCTATGCCACCAATTTCAGGATCTGTTTCAACTGTTGCATTCAGAAATTGAGGAGAAAAAAATTTAGATGATGCTAACAGTAAAAGTGTTACGTTGTTCTCTTCCATAGTCTGAGGGGAAAAAGCAGCCACTGCAGTCATTGTCGTCTTTAAGAGCTAATCTCTTACAATATGAAAATCAACTTTCTACTTTCTCTGGAACTCCAAAGTTTCTACAAGAAGAAGGCGCCACTGAACTAAATGAAGAAGTATCACTATTCCAGGTATTCTGATTCCTTTACAACACTGAATTATTAATGTTAATAATTTAAAACCATAATAAATAAATAGTAAAATATTAATAATATAATGTGAATGAGAATAATTGTCATATAGAAAGGCCATTTCATTTGTTGGGATGATAGTAATGTATTTTATGTTTGAAACTTTCTGTAGTTAAAGCATCTTTCAGATGTATAACTTTTTTTTAATATAGGAATGCAATGAAGAATCCAGTGATGACCTTTTTTTTCAAAGTAGTTCGTACATTTTGGTAAGCCAAAAAGCAGATTTCGCTTTATGTGATGAAGGCCAGCTGGAATTTGCATCGATGTTTGACACAATTCATGCAACAGATGGAACAGACAGAAAAAAAGATGGCCTATTGTTTGAACTGAACCATATTCAGAAGAATCTCATCACTGCTTGGAGAGTGGGGACTTCAAGAAGTATAAAAGAAAAAGACATATTATTAAATTTTAACATTCGTTGCATTGTACACTTTTTTAACATTCTCCAGCATGTGAAACTGAAAGAATTAGATCCTCCTGTCAAGAATCAATCATGGATACAATGTGTCTTAAACTGTTTCCAACAATTTTTGACTGTCCTCAGTTGGGAAAATCAACACAGACAAACAATGGGGCATTTAATGAAATTCACAATGCAGACCTTAAAACTGATACTTGCAGAACAACAAGATCACCTTTTCTCCACTAATCTTTTGGGAGGTTTCTCATTGCTGAAGATGGTTATTCATTATTTAAATGCCAAAAAAATACCACAGTATGAAGTTCTTCTAGCAGATCTGAATGGTAATAATAAAGTGGAACTGGATTCTATTGATGTGCCTCTGTTTCAAAGGCACATGGATTGGACTAGTCATCAGAAGCACTGTGCAATATGTTCTATGCTAACATGTTCTTTTCCAATGGCAAACCAAAGTGAGAATCAAGAAAAAAGGTATTTCTAGTATAAAAAGTATTACTTTAATTTTTTGACTATTTTGATGCACAGTGTAACTTGAATCATGAATAAAATATCGTAAATAAGAATTCTGGGACAAGTAAAATGCAGCATTTGAGTTTGTGTACACCTTCTGGTTTCTTAACACCTATAATAGATTTCAGTATGAGACCCAGAATGCCGATAACCACTGGGACCACCATAGCCAATTTATGCCATAATCTTTCAACATCAATTTTCAGGTCTTAATACTTTATGATCTTCTCCAGTTCTTTGTCTTCTGCAATATTCTTCTATCCCCTGGTATTGCCCATCAATTAATTACACTTTCCTTTTTTCAACCACAGTTAAATTTGTGCGTTATGAGCCAAGGCATTACCAGTTTGTATTCAGAAATCCCACAATATTTAACATGCATATTTTCAACTACTTTTTCAACTCTGTATTCCTACCAATTTTTCCTTAGTGTCACATGATATTTTTACAGATTTATTTATTTATTTATTTATTGGTTCTTATATGCCGCCCTACTCCCAAGGGACTCATTGTTCCATTGAATAATTTTGGTGACTGTTATGTCATTGTTCATAATCAGTTTGTGTGATCTTGCATGAGCTGAATATCTGATCTACTGTTTCTTCACACAATCTACACTTTAAAGCACTTAATAATAATAATAATAATTATAATATAATATAATTATTATTTATGGGCCTGGTTTGCAGCCCTGAATTTTCTGATGATTTCCCTTTGAAATAGTAGTGTAAGATTTCTTCTGCATAGACTATGTAAGGATTAATCAATAGCTTGCTTTAATCTGTGACTTTAATTCTTTTTAAACTTAGATTAACCGTAATCTGGCGATACTTGTATAAACATGTGATTTGGTATTGGGCACAACTAAGCAGAAAAGTGAATAACTCCAACAAATCAATGACTGAAATCCAAATTGCTCAGGAAATTCCAATGACCAAAGCACTTGCAAGTCATGTACAGGCGATCTTACAGTCTTCGGGAGAAAGCTTGGAACAGCTTCTGAATCTCAAGTCTGTGAATGGTTAGTGTCTTGAAGAAACCACCATCACTTCATATACCTTGCATAAATATATACATGAAAATATGAAATTGATCCCCCACCACCTGCAATGCTAAAAACGGATACAATTTAAGGGACTGATTTGACCTTAAATTCGGCATTCAGTGGGATGAGATATCCAATAAAGAGTTAATGTTCCCATGTCTCTATTCTGAGAAACAAAACGGATTCTTGACAATACCCCACAGTGAACTTATTCATACAGATAATTTTTTTTCTAATAAGTGTCAATGTCATCTATGTGAGAACAAAATAATTCATGGTTGCTGATCTCAAGCAAACTGGCCTGAAGATTAAGATTGGTTTAAACGCTGGATTTCAATTTTTTTTTTAAGGTGAGGAGGAGTTTCTGATGGGATCTTATAAAAAGTCTGTGGAGGCCTGGGAAAGAGCTTTTCAGGAAACAAAAGAAAAAGGTACGATAGTGGTTTCATTTTTAAGGTTAGTCCTTCCTGCAAAAATTACTTGTTTGAAGAAATATGGGTGGTCTTTTTTTTTTCTGACATTGTCTGTAGTATCTTTGAAGCGGCATGGTAGGTAGAGTTGAAGAAAGTAGTGAATGGGGCCAAAGCCAAAAGTAGGTGACAAGATCTTTCTAACTCTGATACCCTTTCTTGCACTTTATATTCCCATTTTCTGTGACGATTGTTTCTATCCCAAGCAGCAGTCTGTAAGGAAGATTGCTCTTAAGATTTTCAAAGGGCATTTGACATTGGACAAAAGAGCAGAGGTGGTCCATCTCTAATTTAAAGCTTTTATATCTTGCTCTTTACCTTGGAAGTATATAAGTTCAGTGATGGTAAACCAATGCGGTTCTTTTTATTTATAATCTAAAAAGGTGATATTGCACAAAAGGAATAAGGCAACAAGAGTTGCTAATTTCAATTACATTGTTAAGCAACGACTATCTGCATATTAAGGTGTGAGCTTAACTGAGCTTTAGCAAATTCCTTCAATACCCTTCAATACAATTTATCTGCTATTGCGTATTGAAAGGTATTCCTTAGCTAATAATTTGGTATTTCTTTTTATTTTAAGTCTCAATCTGGCCCTTTCATCCTGCTCCTGTTCCACAATTGGCCTGCATCCAGCATAGTGAGGCAAGATAAAAGTATGCAAATTGTCAGTATGGTGTAGTTGCAGCTAATAATCTTGCAGCATGTAGACCTTAAGTACCTTGCGTGTGATGCTTCCTATGCTATCACCCCTTAGAATTCCCTTTCACTCTCCTATCATTACCATAGCAATTGTTTTGTGTCCTCTTCCACAGAATAGTTTTGTGCTTGTCAACCTACCACACCATTTTCTCTTTAATTTGTCTTTCATACTCTGCCTATATAGCCGCTTAAAGTAGCAATTATGTTGCTTGGAGAGAAAGGTAGAACTCCACCACAGCATTCCTGTCCTAAATGGGTTTGGGATTACCTGGGTAAACATGGGGAGAGAGAAAGATTGTACAAAATAGAAATAAAGGTAATATGTGTACATATCTGAATGGGAGGTTTCTAAACTGCCTCATACTTTTGTTATTGGGTATATGCAGACACAGAAAATCTAGTAATACAGCATTTGGTGCAGCTAAGAAAAAGCCAGAAGTAAAAATAAGATTATTAAAATCATTAAAAATTAAGCTTAATTGTTATAAAGTATCACATTGGAATTCAAAAGAGTTTGCCTAAGTTAATTTCTCTTTGCAATAATGCTGTTAAAGAACTGAAGTTGAAAAATCATTCAGTTAATCTTGTTTAAATTACTGTTTACTCAAATGATTCAAATGAAATGCATTGTACTGTATTGCAAATGTATTCCTATTTTCACTTATGAATATGGATCCAAGAGCTAGATTTGCACTCATTTATGCATAGGCTTTATTTTTATACAACTAGGATTTATGTTTTTAGCTTTTGTCCAATTATTTTTCTTTCTAAATCTAGGAGGAAAGAGAATACCCTTTCTTCAAACTCGATATTATCTTGCTATTTTATATTGCCATCTGTATCATTATAATATAAGTGAGGCTCAGGGTCTTTGTGATCATCTGGTATATGAACTTCTAAAACGAAACCAAATTTCTGTAAGAAACAGAGATGCTATGACAGGTATGTAAATATAGAATTCTTCTTTCATCACTCAAGTTACATATAAATACAAGTAGTTTTCAGTTGAGGACGCAACTGCAATGGTCATAATTACGAGCCAGTTGCCAAGCACCTAAATTATTTTTATTTTTATTTATTTATTTCTTTTTGTCAAGTATGTGTTGGTAATATACATAGATATAACATTGTTTATATACATAAGATGGGTACTGATAAGAGAGAACATTAGGACAGGGACGGTAGGCACCCTGGTGCACTTATGCACGCCCCTTACTGACCTCTTAGGAATCGGGAGAGGTCAACAGTGGACAGTCTAAGAGTAAAGTTTTGGGGGTTTGGTGGTGAAACCACAAGAGTCAGGTAGTGAGTTCCAGGCATTTACCACTCTGTTGCTAAAGTTGTATTTTCTACAGTCAACTTAGGAGCGGTTCACTTTGAGTTTGTATCTGTTGTGTGCTCGTGTACAGCGTCTCAGTCACAATCATGTGACTGAGATGCTGTGATAGTTGCAACTTCGAGGACCATCCATAAGTCTCATTCAGCGCTATCTAATTTTGAACATTCACTGAATCAGTCATCGCTAAGTATATTTAACATGATACGTTGCAGATTTGTTATTTGCTAAGTATATTTAACATGATATGTTGCAGATTTGTTATTTTTGTTACAGTGTTATAAACACATGTTGTTCACATTTCTGTACGGATAATAAAACATTGCTTTGAATTATATTATGCATTTTTATTTGCTTGCTTTTAATCTCTTTTTTTCCCTCCCAAGTCTCCCAAAAATTCCCTCCCAAATCTGGCTTAAGAATACAGGTAGTCCTCAATTTACGGGCACAATTGAGCCCAAGGTTTATGTTGTTAAGTGAGAAATTAGTTAAGTGAGTTTTGCCCTGTTTTATGACTTTTCTGGCCACATTTGTTAAGCGAATCACTAAAGCTGTTAAATTAGTAACACGGTTGTTAAGTGAATCTGCCTTCCCCGTTGTTTTTGCTTGTCAGAAGGTCGCAAAAGGGGATTACATGACCCCGGGACATTGCAACCGTCATAAATATGAACCAGCTGTCCAGCATCCAAATGTAAGTCACATGAACGTGGGGATGCTGCAATGGTCATAAGTGTGAAAAATGGTCATAAGTCACTTTTTTCAGTGCCGTTGTAACTTCAAATGGTCACTAAAGGAACTGTCGTAAGTCGAGGACTACTTGTACAGTGTTTTCAAAACTTAAATGGCTATTATCTTGTGATAACTATCAGCATTCCTGCTACAACTCTTTTTTTCTCTTAAGCAAACTGATTGTCTTGCATCAAAACAAGGTGAAATTTGAAATTTAAAATGGTTCGCTTCAAAATATTTTGCATGTCACTATTTGGGGGTTCAATATAGTCCTACTCCAGCAGCACCTGCCCCTCTGCAGGATGATGGCATTTCAGAAGGTCTTAAAGTCCTGGCTGTTCTCACATGCCCTTGGCTAAGCCTGACTGGAGCCCCTTCTAGGGTGTATATATTTGTGTGGTTGGGTGAATTCACAATTTTGAACTTTGTTTTTGTTTTTCTTACTTTGTTTCTTTTATTACTCATTGTGTACTCTATTTTCCTATTGTGAGCTGCCCAGAATTGTTCTGGAGTTGGGCAGCACTTACATCAAATAATTTATTGTTACTTTTGTAACAATACTTTTGTTATTATTTCTATTTGAGTACCGTATTTTTCAGAGTATAAGACACACCGGAATATAAGACGCACCTAGATTTTAGAGGAGGAAAACAAGGAAAAAAGTATTCTGAACCAAATGGTGTAGTAATATATTATTTAATAAAATACCAGTGTAGCAGAATACTTTTTGCAACCATGTATACTTTTTACAACCATGTATACTTTTTACAACCATGTACACTTTTTACAACCATGTATACTTTTTACAAACTTCAAACTTGACAGCTTTAAGACTAGTGGACTTCAACTCCCAGAATTCCTTCTCTAGTCATGCTAGATGGGGTAATTAGAAGGCAAAAACACCCCAGTTTTTGGAAAAAATGGCCCATTTTTCGCTCGTTTTTTTGACAGGGCATCCAGAGGGTTTGGGAAGCCTGCAGAGCACTCCTAGGGGGTGGGGGAAGGCAAAAACGCCCCCATTTTTGCAAAAAAGGCCTGATTTTCGCTCGGGTTTTTTTGCAAAAACAGGGCATGCGGAGGGTTTGGGAAGCCTGCAGAGCACTCCTAGGGGGTGGGGAAGGCAAAAATGCCACCATTTTTGTGAAAAACGGCCCGTTTTTCGCAAAAATGGGATGTGGGGGCAGGGCTTCGGGAGGCCAAAAAATTGCTGTATTCGGTGTATAAGACGCACCGACATTTCCACCCTCTTTTTGGGGGCAAAAAGGTGCATCTTATACTCCGGAAAATACAGTAAGTTCCACTAAGATCAGTAAGACTTATATTAGTATAAGATTGCAGTCTTTGGCTTTTGTTTCTGAAAGACCAAGGAATTCTTACATGCTGAACAGTAATAACTTTATTTTGAGCTTTTTACTTCATTCAGTTACCTCAGAGTTTTTTTAATTTTAATTTTAGATGCTGAATGGATAAAAGACATTCACACTGAAGCTGCTCTGGCAGTGGTTCAGTCTTTGGCCCGATTCATGGCAGCCTACTTCACTAATGGGCCAATTTATATACTTCCTCCCCACAGTGTTGGTCTCTTACCGCCACTTCATATCAAGCGAGGTACCTTTTGATATTGTTTCATATGCTTGTTTACTGCTATAGTGACGGAGCCGTATTGAGAGGTAATCTCCTCCCTACTGCCCTATAGAAATGCACAAAACTTGGATATTATTGGATATTGGATAGTATTTTGTAGTTATTTCCTAATGTATAATTTATCTAGTCTATTTAGCTGCTGCTTCTTTTCTCTTTTAAGTAAACTAATGGCATAATACTTGTCTCTGACTTGTCTCTAAATAAAAAATGTTCTTCCCATAAAATGCATCCAATGTGACAGGTCCTGTTCTTGCAGAACTGAAAATTGTAGCTGCTGGTCTAAATTTCTGGGATAAAAATAGGATGTTTGGTGGGAGGATATCTGATGCAAATGGTCTACAGTTCTGATGGCTGTGTTCATCTTATCTGAAAACAGGCTCAGAACTCACTTGGTCTTACTTTTAAGTAAGCTTGCAAAGGATTGGCCATTGAGCAGTTAATAACAAAATAAACTCACAACAACTACAGTTACTTTTTTTTTTTAATTATAGACGGATGCCTTCGTATAATTCCTCTGCAACATTCCAGAGTCACCGAAGCAGTTAGGGATAATGGGCTGTCTTGTACTTGGACTGTAGAATATACTCTTGATTTGTTGCTCATCAGTGGACTAATTCCAGAAGCTGTGTGGCTAGCCCAGAAACTTGGAGACTGGAAAATGGCTGTTTCAATTGGAGTGGCTTATCAACTATATTGTCAAAGTAATAAAAGCTTAGCAAGGTCAGTCATATATATAAACAGTAATGTATAATTATTTATCATGAATTGGCATTATAGTATTTACCATGAATAGATATTTATCGTAAATAGATACCATCATCATTATCATCCTGAATCTATCTATTGCAGGATAAAGGATAAAGGCCTCCACTTGAAAGTTATGAAACATAAGCTACCATAATGGTCAAGGGCAGGTTGATAGTTAGCTATTTTTTGATTTACCAGTCTAATGCCGAAAGAAATAAAGTGGACCAAAATCATCAATTTAGTTTCTGTACCTAAGGGATGACAAGAATCTGGTTTTCCTGCTCATGACCTTAACCACTGGATGGATGGATGGATGGATACGATGGATGGATACGATGGATGGATGATGATAGATAGATAGATAGATAGATAGATAGATAGATAGATAGATAGATAGATAGATAGATAGATAGATAGATATAGAAGCTCTGTGTTTCTCTGTATGTGTGGGTTAGTAAATATAAAATAGGTAATATTTACCAAATCCAACAGAATTTTGTCAAAAATACAGAGCATGAACTTTTTTACTTAGTTTATTGATGGACCACTTTGGAGGGCAGTGACAGAAAAACAGAGCAGTTTTCTTTTTGTACTATTTTCCCATCACCGTTGGTTCCATTTTAGTGACATGTTATGATACAAGGTTGCTAGCACATTGTGTGATGAAGCTGTAGCTCACATAACATTACTTGGTTTTGTCATAGCATGGTTACTCAATAACTGATAGGTAAGCAACTATGGTTTTGGGCAGTGTGGTAATTCAGACATAAATACTGGGCTCTTAGTAGTAATCTAATCTTAGTAGTATATCTCAAAACTTCAAAGATGATCCCTAGATAAAGAATCCAACTTTTAGAGATAGTTTTGATGTTTTAAACACAGATTATTAAGACATTACAATCCTTGTAGAGTTAAGGATATCATCTCTATTTCCGCCACACAGCAGATATTGTGTTTGCAATCTATGGCAATTGGGCACTCTGTCCTTACAGTTACAGTGTATGAAGTGATAGTTGCAATAATCTTACAGGTCAGTAAGAAGCATCTCTATCTAAGATTTCAAAGGAACCACACACCCCAAAAATAGGTTTCTTTTGCTGATTTTTGTTATTGTGCAATATTAGCTCTTTTAGAATTTCATATTATACTGAATGGGACAAATATCATTTGCTTCAATCAATATTTTTCTTTTGTAAAATATGCCCTTGCGTAAATTCCCTGTGTAATTAAGCAGAGGCCATTTTGTGAATAGTTTGAAGTAAGCTACCCTGTTACTCTTGATACAATTTCAGGTCAGGGAAAGTGGAATTATTCCTGCCATTACACTTGACTCCAACAAATATTTTTCAAGAAAAGCTACGATCTTTTTTGGGTCAGCCTGTCGTCAATGAAACAACAAATCAAGGAAACCTCAGATACAAGCTACTGACAGGTGCACAGGTTTTTTTATATGAATTTTATTTCTAATACTTTCATGCAAATAGCGTCACTTCCACATTAGGAAACAGGTGGAATTATCCTTAGGTATTTTTTATGCCTTTCTTAAATAAATAAATAAATACATATTTATTTAATACACATTTACAAGCAGGCAACCTGCTATCAACTCTTCCAAATGATGAAATATTATTATACAATTTTTTTATCAATGCATGTATTCCTGAACTAGATTTATAGAGGTAAAATATTTCTACAAGTATTTAATATATCTGTGCCATGTCTTTAATAACTTTCCAGTCATTTTCTAAAGATTTTCAGAAACACACACATATTAGTTTAATAGCTCTCATTTTATGACCATTCATTTTCATTGATAAGGTGTCATCAGATAACATATCAAATTTGCTGGTCATTTTTTCACTGAAGCCTTTTCTGTACTTTATTGGTCTGTATCAGTGATGGCGAACCTATGGCACGTGTGCCAGAAGTGGCATGCAGAGCCATCTCTCCAGGCATGCCAGCTGTCGCCTGTTGCTTTTCCAGGCTCCGGTGTGCACATGCGCGCCTGCCAGCTGGTCTTCGTGCGCACGGGAGTGCCAGAAACCGGAAGCTCAGCTTCCCGGTGTGCGCATGTGTGCTGGGGAACTGCTCTTCCGGTTTCCAGCGCTCCCGTGCATGCGCACCGGGGAGCTGCTCTTCTGGTTTCCAGTGCTCCCCCGTGCACGCATGCACGCTCCTGTTTCGGCACTCGGTGCTGAAAAAGTTCGCCAACACTGGTCTATATAAATGATTTTTGGAGATTTTTTGGATATTTAATTCACTAATATTGTGCTTATACTTGTGTTACACCACTATAGTGTTTGGAAATATACTGACTGTTATAACTAACATAATAAGCCATTGTTATGAAAGATATATTGAAATCTTTTTATTCTACTGATATTGTTATTGTTAAAAATTTTAAGCATGAGGCAACACAAAGGCTCCACAATTTTTTGTTCTGGATCAAATCCAGCAACTGATAGACTTATCAAAATTCTGAATAAAATTTTCCTGGCATTAGCAAAGATCCTTAGCCATGTTAATTAAGTGAGGCAGCTCTTTGAAAGTAAAACTGTCATATGTACCATAACATTCAGAATACAGAATACAGCCTGAATGAAATTAAATTTATTCATTTGCAAAATGCAAATGCAAAACTCTCTGGAAATTATATTAGTAACTCAGAGTCGCTATTGTTTTGAACTAAAATATATTTCTACATTTAACCCTATATTTATTATTGTCTTTATTATCATTATTATTCATTATTTATTATTATTGCTTGTTTGCTTGTTTTAGATCCTATTGAAGAAGAAGATGCAAATGCCCTTTTTAGTTCAGTAGAACAAATATTAAAAGCAGCTGTTATGGCAGAAGCAGACATTCTGTCAGAAACCTTTCAGGTTTTGATGGATTTTGCCAAGGATCATAGTAGAAAATTCTGCGGCTTGGTTCCTAATGGCTTATATCTCCCAGCACCACCTTTATATTGTCCTCAGCCAACATTTGTGAGTGAAGTATGCATCTCAGTGTTGCATGAACATTTTCTTTCTTCTTTTTTTTTGGTCTTGTTTTTCTATTACATTTCAGAGTAGTTTTTTCTTTCAAAGAAATACTAGCTTTATATACTGTATGTGTCAAGCCTGAATTTGATTGGGGTGTGGGATTGTTTGTATCCTTGGGCATTCTGGCATGAATTCAGTTTGACACAGCTTGGAGCTGGAGGGGGGATGGAGCCTTCAGTCAAAACATCATTCCTAGCTGGTGAGTCAACCACATTCCAACATCTGGCTGACCGGAGGAGGAGGAGAGATGTCGCTGACCAACAGCTCCCATCTTGGTTGGACAATGTGACAGTTGTTTGGAAACTTGAGAAACTGAAACTTATATTGGAGTGAAAAGCCCTGGAACTTTAATACTGGCTTTTCACCAGTAGCGCCAAGATGGTGTATCTGAATAAATTTGTTCTTTGAGGAAAAACCATGCCTCGGAGTTCGATTTGTATTGGGTGCATTACTTGGAGCCTGACATTAAGCCAGTACTCGACAGTATGCATATATTTATTAATTTATAAGGTGCGCTTGTAAAGAATCAATACTACTAATATTTTGTGTGTTTGTTCCAGTTTCCTAAGTGTGTAAAGGAACACTATGTAATCCACTATATAGGAACTCAAAGATAGATAAACAGTTCCCTTCTGTGGAGGAAAGGGTGCCTTTGTTCTTATATCAAATATTATATCTATATTTATTCAAAGAGCTTGGTTATTTGGCTTAACGTAGTTCTTTCTGTTGCAGTACATTAACCCCTATGAACTAAACATTCACTATAGAACATATAGATCTGAATATATATGTTTATCTATATTTATTTAATCATGTTAGAACAGTGTTTAAACGATTGGGTGTGTTAATATATGATTAAGCCACAAATCAATGTTATGTGTATATAGCTTTAAATGCATTGTGGATGAGTACTATATAAGTAAGCAAGAGAGCATGCTCAGTGTGATGTGGTGAGTGGTGTTTGACGGTGTGTTCCGGATTGAAGACTCTCTGCTGCTTTACTGATGAGTAGATTACTTTATGACTGTGTGGAATTGCTGTGAAGAGAAGATTAACTATTTGTGATAGTATAGAAGTGAGTGATAGCTGTAATCTTTGTTTGTGAGTTAAAACAAAGATAGGCAAGAAGAAGAAACTTCGCATTGACTGAATAACTGTGTATGACTTGGACTTCCTATTTAACTTTGCTACTATTCAAGTAAAACTATTTTGTACATACTAAAGATATTCTGTTTATTGACTGAATAGCATTCATATCAAACTGCAACACCATTACTACAACACATTTCGCTGTGTATGTGCTTAACAGCACAATAACTCCTTAACAAATCATAAAACACATTTGTAAATACTAGGAAACTATAGTGCTTTTCTTCTCACACTTTAGTAAATCAAAGGAATTAGGGAATTAGGATGGGTAATTTGTCTTGGGCTTACACTTTCCTTGGTAATGTTCATATTGTAAAACTTTTAAATTTTATAATAATCTAGGACGAATATGCTGATGTGCCATTAAGAATAGAGAGAGACTGCAGACAGAAAATATCTGGAATTCTTCAGAGGATTCTTCTTCTTTTCCGGGCTGCTCATTGTTCTTTTGCTGCTGCACAGTGGTATATTGCACGGCTGAAACATGCACGAAGAGTCATGCAAAAGGTACATATTATTTTTAACAGTATACAAAGTGATGATAATATATGGAAGACAACCTTTTTGGACTTGATATATTTCATAGGCTTCTATGATAGCTCTGGGTTTTATTTTTTGTCCTCTCCCTTAAATCTAGAATTTTGCTATCCTGTAAGTTTCTTTCAGATGTGATCTTTGAAATGATAATGTCTAGAAGGCAAATGCCAGGATTCGTGTGAGGTTTATTTGCTTTTTATTATTTAGATTATGTGAAAATTGTATGTCCTAATTTGTCTGCAAATATAATCACTGGGCCATTTCCAATTTGAAATGCACACATGCGCAGGAGATCACATCACGTGTCCTGCTTGTATTGGAATGTACCATAATATTAGGATAGGGATGCATCACCCTGCATATACATACAACTGGCAATATTCACACCGTGACAAGGAGGCCCCTGCAAGCACCCCCGACACAAGTGATGTTGAACTGACCACCACCATCACCCCGAGGTCAAACACAACCCTGTTGCGGTCCTCAATGAAGTTGAGTTTGACACCCCTGGTCTAGAACATTCACAGTGTCCCAATAAATTATCATGAGTGCTGTCCCTCCCCAATAAAGAACGGGTCACCAGCAAAAACGCCACTGGTCAGCTATTAGCAGATACATAAGATGATGATGAAGAAACTGTGCTTTGCCACTCTTATTGCCATAATGTAATCCCTAGTGTGGTAGTAATAGGTAAACACACACACATAAGCTGCATTCACTATCAAACCTATGAGATGCCCTCCCGCTTCCCCCTTATACATGCAAACTGCTTACAAACTGCCCTTGTAAGAAAATATATGCAGCAAGCTGAATTGACCCTGAGTAGTGAAAATCAGATTAAGCCAGAAACTTGTGGCCCAGTAAACCAGATTGTTCATACTCACTGACCATATTTCAAAGATGCTCTGCTTAGCTTACTGACCTAGTAAAGGAATAAATAATAAGAAGGTCACGCAGATGGTTTTACCTAAAACATTCCAGTGCCATGTTGTAATTTAGATTGTGTCTTCCTTTTTCCTCTGTCTTTCCCCCCCCCCCACTTTCTTATTGCAGATTCACAAAAAAGGTGCTCTTCCTCCTTTAAGTGATCTTCCAGAAAATTTGCTTAAATATTCCAAATATCATACTGTGTTCTTAAGGCCTTCTTCTTTTGGAGACCATAACTTTGATGCTGTTTCATGTAAAACTATAGGTGTGTATCTGCAAAAATTCCAATACGTGTTTAAAGAAGAATAAACTGCAACGCCAAAAATGCCTGTCTCTCTGTAACAGCACTTAAAAAATGTTTAGGCGTTATATGAGGACAGTGTCATCTAATCTAGGTTTAGATCCTGTGGGAGATTCCCATCTGGCCCCTTGCATATTCCTCTGTTGTCAGGCAAAGAATTAATTTGCTGGCCCATTCAAGTAGAGAGTCTGTGTGTTAAAAGAAGAAAAGGTTTCCATTTTAATAAGCTGAGAACTAAATTGGGTTGTAAGATGAAAGCAATTTAGTTGCTGATTTTTCTGATATTCCATTCCTTTTCAGTATATCTTATTGATCTCCCGACACAAGACACTTGTGAAAAGTCAAATTTTAAATATTCATGTGACTTGTCGTTAATATGTTGGATAAATAATCTGTAAATAAGCATGTATTGGTTCTGTTGCTATAAAATGGAAAGATTAAGCTCTCAGTCCTAGTTTTGATACTGATTCCCTCAATAAGGCTTTATCTACTGGGGACATATTTTAAAATTTATTTTCATCTGATAAATTATATACAATCTTCTGGGAAAGCAAGGTGTGGTACATAATGTTCCTTCCATTTTACCCTTAAAGTACTCTCTATGTGAGATAGCTGACCTTATTAGTATAGAAATATAAAGTTAAGTAATTTAGAAGGAATAATAATAATATACACACACTACATTAAGGTCAATTGATAGAAGGAAAATGAAGAAGCTGATGATAGTAAACAATACAGCCATTAAAAGAATACACTGAGTGCCTGCAGATGCTGTTACTTATAAAGAAACCATTTGAAGAGAAAATATAGAAATGGTTCTTATTTTCTGATGTACCCCCTGTTCAACTTTGAATTTTTTGCGTATCTCTCTTGCAGGATGCTTCCGAGAATTATGTGTATTGTGTTGGATGCTTCATGTTCGTGAAAGATTGTCTGATAGTTGCAGACGGTATCAAAGGGCAAGAGAGAATTTGGAAAACCGGAATGTAATTAAAATAACAAGAATCTTTTTTTAAGTCATACTTCTCTCTCTCTCTCTCTCTCTCTCCCTCTTGATCTATCTATCTACCTATCTATCATCTATCTCTATCTATCTGTCTGTCTGTCTGTCTATCTATCGATCTATCAATCTATCGATCTATCTATCTATCTATCTATCATCACTTGATTTCTATAGCTGCCCACCTCAACAAACGACTAAGTGCCATATATAGGAGATTATCTTTTCACCTTTTTTCTTCTTTCTAATTACAAAATTTAAGCTGAGTCAGTTTAAATGAGAGAGAGGTCCATTTTTGTAATAATCCCCCAATTATTTGAAGTACCATCTTACCTCAGATTCCACAGACTTTACCTTTTTAAGTTTATCTCTTAAAATATCTGACTACTCTAGTTGGGATAACCATATGTTTATTTTCATATCGGCTTTATTCATAACCATATGTTTATTTTCATATTGGCCTTATTAATACTATATTCCATTTTTGTAAGCCCTGAGAGGGGTTTTATATTAAAAGTTGCCCAGAAATATTTTTAATAATAATAGTCAAAGTTTATACAATACACCACAATGACAGATCTGTAGGTTTAAATCCAGCCTACCTGAATTACTCAAAAAAGGAAGTACAGGAGGATGAGCTGTGGTCAATATTCCCTTTAGCTTTATTCAAATATTAAATACTGCTATTAGCTTTATTTAAATGACTTAATATTACACAAATTTTTGTGGTAGACCAGGGTTTTTAAAAATGGGTTTAGATCTCATGTAGTTTGAGATGACAGTAACCATGTATCTAACTTTTTAGGCCAATTACAAGATGTTCTTTCTTTAGGAATTCAACAGGATCGAATTTGATGCTTGCATAGTTGAGTACTCTGTCAATGCTTTGGAGTGGGCTTGCCGAATTCTTCCTTTTGCTAGATTCATGAACATTGAAGAACTTGTGCAGGATATCATTCTGAGCCTAATTGGAGAATTACCACCAATTAAAAAGGTATGAAAGATTGAGGAGTTTAGCTTTTTTTATACAGGTATTCCTAATTTGTTTAACAACCATTGAAAGTTAAAACAACCTTGGAAGGTTTACTTATGGTCCATAAAGCACTTCCAACCACTGTAAAACTGCGCCAACTCCTCCCTTGATCACGTGGTTGGTTTCCGGTGCTTGGCTACAGGCTCACATTTACAATCAATTGCCAAGTGACTTGCAATTATGTAATCACCGTTTGCAATTTTCTCTGCCAGCTTCCCCAGTAAGTCAATGGGGAAGCCATCAAGAACGGTTGCAAGTGAGGGGGGGAATGGAGGGGAGCCGCAATCCTTTGTGGAACTGCAGGACAACTGCTGAAATTTTCAGGTTTTCATCTCTTTCGGCAGCCCTCCATGCATGCAAACCTTTGCAGAAATGTTTGAGAACAACGGGGCATCTTGCCAGGAGGGTTTCAGCTCCACATGGATCTGAAATCCTTCAGTAGGCAGCTCTTTTCCTTAGCGACATTGGAGATTGCAGCCAGGATTATGGTTGTTGAGTGAAGTAGTCACATGGACACATTGCTTAACGACTGCTTTAACAACAACAGCATCCAACAACAACAGCATCCAACATTTAACAACAACAACATCCAACACTGGATTTGTGTCCCAGTGTGTTTGTAAGTTGTGAAGTATCTATATACCTTTGAATGTTTGTTTTTACAAGCATGCAACTAATTTTGGGAAACTTTATCAAATATCTGGAAGCAATTGAAACTATTTTCATGCTGGTTTGTTTTGTACAGGTGGCAGAGATTTTGGTAAAAGCATTTCCTAGCCCTGAAGATGTGAGGGTCTCACTAAGGGATAAATATAATGATCTATACCAACGACTTAGGCACTGCACAGTTAAAGGTACAGTGTATGACAAAGACAAAAATAATGAAAGCAAAGCAGTATTTTTTTTTCTTTAAAAGAAAATTCCTTGAAAAATGAAAATATAAATTCATGGTGTGAATTATAGTCTTTAAGTCAGGGGTGTCAAACTCGATTTCATTGAGGGCCACATCAGGGTTGTGTTTGACCTCGGGGGGGGGGGGGCAGGGGGGGCGTGGCCAGCATGACTTCACTCGTGTCGGGGGCACCTGTGGTGGCACAAACGCTCTGCCAGCAAAAATGGGCTCCCGAGCTCCATTTTCAGCTGGGACAGCCTCCTGAGACTCTCTGCCAGTGAAACTGGAGCTCGGGAGGGCTGCGTGTGGCCCTTGCAAGCTCCGTTTTCGCTGGCAGAGGCATCACGGGCCGGTCCTTTGCTGTTTCCAGGGTGGCTCCACGGGCCAGATCTGGCCCTCGGGCCTTGAGTCTGACACCCCTGCTTTAAGTAATGTGAACAATAATATCCAGAATTCTTATCAAAGGAAACTACCGTGTTTTTCGGAGTATAAGATGCACCGGAGTATAAGACGCACCTTAGTTTTCGGGGAGGAAAATAGAGGGGGGAATCTACCTACCAGGTATTCATCTGGCTAGCATCCTTAGTCTGGTCAGCTTCAGCACATTATTTTATCTCCTAGTTAGGGCTGGAAAAAAACTTCTTCGGAGGAAGTAGCAATGAAAAAATCCTGCAAGCTGGGAAGATCGTTAGCACCATGTTAGGGCTGAAAAAACCTTTTCTGGAGGGAATAGCAATGAAAACAAGCCTGCAAGCTGAGAAGAGCCGGGAAAATCGTTAGCACCTTGTTAGGGCTGGGGAAAAAAAGCTTCGAAAAAGCTACATTCGGAGTATAAGACGCACTCAAATTTTCAGCCTCTTTTAGGGGGGGGAAAGGTGCATCTTATATTCTGAAAAATACGGTAATAAAAATTACTCTAGATGATTTGTCAAAGGAAATTTTATATACTGAATAGACACAGAGTAGTATCCACCCACTGCATATAAAATTTATCATACAATGTGAATTATCTGAAATCTCAGTTAAAATGACTAGTTAATGTGATCCACTTTAGAAATAATAGCACATTTTTCTGTCTTTATGGTTAAGGCCCCAATAGTGAAGAAATGATGTCGGTTGTACTGCAGGCTACTTACAAAGTGAATGTGAAAACTGTGAAACGTGTGATAAGAAACATAGGGCCCATTCAAACAAATATCTGGGAGCCACCGGAAGAAGAGATTCAAGACTCTGGAGGTTCCTGTTATGATCGGTTTTCTTTGGGGACTACTCTAAGCAGAAGCACAATTTCAGATTTCAGAAACGTTCAGGGGTGTAGCAATGCTGAAGCAGCAGATTCACTTTCTGAGTTTGGGGTGACAGAAGAAGCAAGAAAACTGAGTCAAGAAGATCCCAAGTAAGTGTTTGTAACATTTGGTCTTGAATCGGAGAAAATGTTATTTTGTGCAACATCTTGTTTAAATTGTGTGAAATTGTGCACATTTATTTTGCATCACGCTCCATCTGGCTCACTTGTGTTTAAGTGTGCATAGGATAATAATAATAATAACAACAACAGAGTTGGAAGGGACCTTGGAGGTCTTCTAGTCCAACCCCCTGCCTAGGCAGGAAACCCTACACTACTTCAGACAAGTGGTTATCCAACATCTTCTTTAAAACTTCCAGTGTTGGAGCATTCACAACTTCTGGAGGCAAGCTGTTCCACTGATTAATTGTCCTAACTGTCAGGAAATTTCTCCTTAGTTCTAAGTTACTTCTCTCCTTGTTTAGTTTCCACCCATTGCTTCTTGTTCTACCCTCAGGTGCTTTGGAGAATAGTTTGACTCCCTCTTCTTTGTGGCAACCCCTGAGATATTGGAACACTGCTATCATGTCTCCCCTAGTCTTTCTTTTCATTAAACTAGACATACTTAGTTCCTGCAACCGTTCTTCCTATGTTTTAGCCTCCAGTCCCCTAATCATCTTTGTTGCTCTTCTCTGCACTCTTTCTAGAGTCTCAACATCCTTTTTACATCGTGGCGACCAAAACTGAACGCAACCTAAAAGCCTCAGGTCCTTGTTCTGTTCCTCTTATGCTGGGGGAATCCCATAGCAAAGTGAGAGCAAACAGTAGTGAACTGACACGATTCACCCAAGAAAATCCTTAAAGCGGAAGAACACAATAAGCATGAGATTGTGATAAAAATCATATTTAATGCATTTTTTTTCAGTATGTTAATGTTTTTCATAAGACTTAGCATATGATTGACATTATGCCATGTAGGCTTATTTTACTCTTAGCTGCTTTGTGACACTAGTTTCTTTCCTGGATTGGAAGCACCTTTCTTGCCTTTATGGATATACAGAAGACATGCTGTAGAAGGAAAAGAATTTGCTTTTTATATGTTCTTTTTAATCTGTTTTGTAGTGATTTACCTTCGTATATAGATGTTTCCAACGGTAAAGAGTGGACTGAAAAGTTAAAGGACTGCGGTGGGGAAGGAGATTTTAAAAAAGGGACTCATAAAGATCTTCCCAATCAACTCCATATGCCTCTAGTCGGTGAATGGGAATTTGAACGTGATGATGATGAATACATTAAGTTTTTAGACCTCTTCCTAACTTACGTGCTTGAAAGAGATCCACTCAATCACAGTGAATCTGCTGTTCCTTTTCTGACATGCTTTTCAGCACTCCTTAGAGAACATGAGCTCCATTCTCTTCTTTTTGATGTTCACACAACACTGATACGTCGGCAGGTCAGAGCTGAAGTCCAAAATGCATTTAGAGCTGGTTCTTGCTACACCCTTGGTTTTGGATTTAGTGATTCTAAACTCGCTCCTTTAGGGGATAAAAAGAAAAAAGATTGTGAAAAAGAAACTTTAGCCGATGAGCAACCCTTAGAGCTTTCAGATTGTGATTCAGTCATGAGAGGTTTATTTGGGCAAAGCCAGCATTCAGTCAGTGACTCGCATGATTCCAGTAAGACCGTAACATTCACACCAGCGTTAGCTCAATGCTGGTCTACCCCTAAAACAGCTCTGTTTCAAAAATACATCTGTAAAACTGGACAAGTGAACGACGTCACCCAACAAGACGAACCAGTCCCAGAAATGCATCTTAAATTTAACAATATATCTCGCTTACTTGAATGGATGATCAGATGGTCCAGTAAAAAAATGATTCAAGATCCCATCACAACAGGGACACCTCAGGAATGCCAACCAATGATGCATGTGAAAATATGTTCATCTGCCATTCTTTCATCATTGTGGATTTTAGAGCGACGTTACAGCAACACATTTCAAAACCAAAATTGCGGCTTGGTAAGCAAATGAAATTATTTTGAGCATGTCTAAAGCTAATCTTTGAACTTGGCCAAAGTGTCTCAAAGTGCATACAAACAAAAATCCGCCTATAGAAAGAAAATAGCTCAAATGTGGACAGCTCCCAACTCAGATGCCTTGACACAGCAATAAAAATGCTCCGTGTCATAGTGAGAGTAATGCACAGTGAGCAATAATATGTATAATAAATATACATAAAGTGAATCAATCACTCTTCCATTCTTCTGGGAGTTCTAGGAAAGCAAATAGGATGTTACTGTATGTAAAATAATGGAGACTTTATTTTTTACATATAATACAGCATGTACATATATGAATGTGCATGTTTGCTTATAAACAAACACCTTGAATTCATATGCATTTATTTTTGAGAAATCGTTTGTAGAATAAGATTGTTACTATCTACTGGGATTTTATACATATTTTGCCACTCATAGTATCTTGTCTGTTATTAGTGTGGCGTGGTGTGTGATGGCGCAGTGGTTAGAATGCAGTATTGCAGGCTAACTCTGCCCACAGCCTGGAGTTCAATCCTGACGGGCTGAAGGTTGACTCAGGCTTCCATCCTTCGGAGGTCGGTAAAATGAGGACACAGATTGTAGGGAGGAATTTGCTGACATTTGTAAACCACTCCGAAAGTGCTGTAAAGCACTATGGAGAGGTATATGAATCTAAGGACTATTGCTATTATACTTTAGGACAGGGGTCCCCACCCTGTGGGCCCCAGCGCACTGGGCCATGGCCTATTCGCAACTGGGCAGCATGAGTGGTGGGCCGGCACGCGCAGTTGCATTTGCCCGCCACCCATACAAATGAAACTCTGCATGCCTGCATGCACATGTCTTCCTCTCTCACAAAACCTCCCCCCCTTTCCCTCACCCCCTCCCGGGCTACCAACCTGGAAAGATTGGAGAATGTTGTTTTAGGGAATTATACCCTTCTCTTTTCAGCATACAGAGATGCAACTGCTGTAACCTGATAACTGCATCCATTTGAATATATTTGGCTGTTTTCCCAACTCAGCAAACCAAATAAATGATTTTTTCTCAGCATCATCTCTGAAAATTGGCATAGATAGAACAACATTATTTCACCCTCAGCTTTCCCTACTAAGTAACAATGCAAATAGTGATTTTTGAAATAGTTACTGTTGAAAAAGACCAAGAAAAACATTTTAACTTTACATAGGGCTATCAAAATATGAACTGTAAGCTTTTAGCATCCAGAGAAGCCAATGGTTAATGACAAAGTGATGCACTTTATGTCAACATCTTACCTGCATCAGATTAAATTACTGGCGCATTGGGATTGTATAATAGGTAAAGGTTCATATTAAATATTTCGTGGAGGTGTTGTTTGCTTTTTATTCAGGATAATGAGGGGTAAGGAAAATGAAACCAAAGACCTGCTTTGCTGCCTAGAACAAGAACTGTCTCTTGCCTTTACTTTATATTTTACAAAGTAAATGTGCATTCATTGGGCTTGAAAAGTATGAAATTTCTATAGCATTCTTGTTTTACGGTTATGGGATTATATGAAAAATTAAAAGTAGTATAAAACAGTGTATGAAAGTTTTACTTTACCAGAGATACGTACTAATTCACAATATTTGTAGCAATCGTTCTGTTTTCTTGCTGATTAATTAGCACACTCTCAGGGAGGCCAAGATTTTAGAATGTTAAGTAATGAACCTCCTTGTAGAGTAGTCGCTAAGCAGCATTAAACATTCCATAGCCATGGACATTCCTTGTAATGTAGTACATTTGGAAGGTAGCAGAAACCTATGTGAAAAATACTAAGGAATGGTACTTATCTCATGAAACCTTGGCCTATAATTTATTAGGAGAAACATAATTAAAGCCAAATGGAGCCTTTGGATAACTAATACAGGACAATTTTTGGGAAGGGAAAATTTAAAATTTGATATATAATTTTTCAAAACAATTAAATTACCAAATTGTAATTTGTGCTAAAGGCTATTTATAGGATGGCATATTTTCCCACAAGATTTACATTCTAATCCAAATCTGAAAATATATAGCCTCTGCAGCTGAGGATTTTCTTAGGCAGACAGGTTTCCTATGGTGCAATAGCAGATATTGAAAAGGTGCACAACAGGAGTGTAATGCAAAGCTAGGAATACAAATCATTTTTTAAACTTAAAAATTATACGTGGGGTTGTTGTTTTAGAAACCACAGAAACTGTGTGAAAAATCTTCCACTATCATACCCAAACTGGAGAAAGATGGTGCTGAAGGTACAAATAGTTCTTCATCGGAGGGAGCTCCAACTGAAAACCAAAATGGACATGCATATGATGAACCATTTAAAAATATTCCAAGGTAAGAATACACCATTCAGTTTGATGTAAGGGCATAGATTACCAAAGAGAGTAAAAACTGTGTTGTATAAAAGGAGAGAAGGTTACTACCAAAAATCTTATTTTTATTTTTAAATGCTACTCTTAAAGGTGCGGAACATTACCTGAAAAGCAAAATCGGAAGAAAGTAAGTTATAGGGGTCATTCTATAATACCTGATATACACACTGGAAGTACAGCTCTTGATATCAGTCTGGCAGAAAAAGTGGCAGAGTTTCTACGAAATGAAATAGTTGTACCATCTCAAACCGAAGGTTAGTTAAAAGAAAAATGTTTTTTTTTTCATCCATATGAAGTCATTTATGTGAAATAAAAGAGATTTTTGCATAGGATGTGTAATATTTACTCCCTCTAGTATTACTGGATCACTCTGAAACCCTACAGCGTTGGGTTTTTTTTTTTCAGAATTTGTTCTCTCATATTTAGTTAGAATTCTTTATTGGCTGTGATTGGACACACAAGGAATTTGTATCCGATGCATAAGTTCTCAGTTTACATAAAAGCGACAAGTGATAAATCATGATCATAATCATAAAATACAATCATCATAAATCATAAAATACAACACTCAGTGATAGTCCTAGGATACTAAATAAGCAATCAACATAAATCATAATAGGATACTAAATAAAAGTTACAGATATAATTTATATGTAGTTAAAGGGATCAAACCCAGATCCTAGATCCATAAAGGCAAGGAAGAGGTAGGATGAAGTAGAGACCCTTTCACAAATAGAGGGAAGTTATAACATAACAGGAATTTCTCTCTGCCCTCACAGCCCACTTTGAGAAAAGATCTTTTACTTCACTTTGAGGCCCATATTATTCATAAAATAAAATGGTGTTTCGTATAAAGAAGAATATTTGTAGCTCGGAATTGAAATGAGGTGTCCTTGGTGCTCTCTGAGCTTGGTTGTTTTCTTGCTCACATTTCATTACCCAAACTAGGTAACATTCATGTGGAAGTAAACAGCCAAGCTCAGATAGCACCAAGGAGCCCTCAGAATGGTGTTTAAGATTGTCAGAGTGCACACAGTGTGACTATTTTGAGACAACCCAGGAGCAAAATACAGTAAACAGGTTTGTCTTTCAAATAGTGGTTTATCTACAAGGAATATATACATACACATACTAGGCAAAGTCAGACAATCAATCATCAACTACAGCAACGAAGCACACACGGAGAGAGAGAGAGACGCCCTCACAGGGCCTCTTACATATACAGCCTCTTAAAGTGGTAACAGTTAAATAACCCTGCTGACTCATTACTACCATTGTATCACCGTTACAGCATCATGGCAGCTGGTCAGCTCTTAAAAGTATTTCCCACAAAGATTTCCCTTATTGCCAGATTTTAATTTAGAAGCAAAACAGATGCATCACTAAACAGTAATGGTCACTCTATGCTTGAAGAATTCCCAAAGGAATTAAAATATGTGTTTGTAAAGGAAAGGAAGAATACATGTTAGGACGCCCTTGCTGACCAGAAAATGGAATCTAATAGTGTGTTAATGACAGCTGAATACAGAGAGGTTTTAATAGGTTAAGAAATCCAAATAGATTAAGAAAGCCAGATAGCAAGAAAGCCTAAAATTACTCTGAGGATTGCTTTGGGGTTAGAAAGCTTCCCAGAGCAGGATACTTGTTAACAGAAGAAAATGTAAGGTCATAAATGTAAAGTTGATTAGGGGATAAAAAAACAGAAGCAAGAACAAAAACTTAGTTAAATGGAGCTTGTGAGAATCTATCAATCAACTCAAAATAGAAGGCAGCTTGAGGAATCAGCAGTTTGTCAGCTGAAAGAAACAAAAAAATGTCGAACTTTTTGAGGTCCCTGTAACTTAGAATATTATGAGGGTGTAGAATTATGTAGGATGATTTTTCTTTTGGGTTTTCTGCTGGATAGCCACCAACACACAAGCTTGAGGCAGACTGTCTTCTGACACTTTATGACATAGATGTATTTTTCAGTATTTGGATCTGAGGCAGATAAGGATCTTCTAAAAGGAGTCACAGGTTCTCCTGGCCATCCATAGTTATAATGTAGCACTTGAATTACCTCAAACACCTTTTTTTTAGTCTTCATGTCACCTGTATAAATCTAGGAAAAGCCTAAATTTCTTTAAGTACCTGCTGCCAGCTACAGTTTATCCTGAATAAAGGGGTGGGTGGGTGGATGTATGCTGAAGAGAAATTAATCAGAAAGTTTTATTTCTATTCTGGAAATTTCTCATTCTGGAAACCTGAACAGTATTACAAAGATATAGGAATGCTACTTTAGGCGAGGAAAATAAATTCAACCCTTTTTTAAAGAGGTTCAATCAGAGTTTAAGAGCCACTTAGAAACAAATACTGTTAATACTGTTTATCATCTCTCATATAAACACAAGAATTAATGAAAAGGATTGTTAGTGAAAAGAAAGGGAAAGATATAGAAAAGAAATACATTGTTCTCTTTATTTAATTGTTCTTTTTAATATTGTGCTTGTTTTGAAGTCTATAATGAAGATCCAGTTTCAAGAAATCCTACCATCTCTGTCAGTATTAAATCAGTAGAAAAGAAAAAAGAGGCAAGTGGTTCTCAAAATAAGTCTATTTTCTTCCATTCAGTTTATAAAACCTATGCTTTATACCTCACATATAACATTATCAGTAGATACTGTATACTACAACAGTGGTTCTCAACCTGTGGTCTGTGGACCCCAGGGGCGGGCATAATGTTGTCACCGGGGTCCACAAAAGCTTCAATAAATGTTACAATTTAAATATTGACTTAAGTCTTGGGGGTCCATGGCCGTATTCTGTGGTCACAAAAGATATTTAAAGGAGGTCCGTGGTGAAGAAAAGGTTGAGAAACACTATGCTAGAATATGGCTTCATTCCAGAGGCCTTCAGCATTGTTCACCTTCAGCCGAGGTGGCGCAGTGGTTAAATGCAGCTACTGCAGGCTACTCCAGCTGACTGCTAGTTCAGCTAGTTCAAATCTCACCAGGCTCAAGGTTGACTCAGCCTTCCATCCTTCTGAGGTCGGTAAAATGAGGACCCAGATTGTTGGGGGCAATATGCTGAACTCTGTAAACCGCTTAGAGAGGGCTGTAAAGCACTATGAAGCGGTATATAAGTCTAAGTGCTATAAGTGCTATTGTTTAACTTGGCTTTTGTAGAATCATGACTTGTTACCGCAAAATCAAATTCATTCATACAATTCTTGGTCTATATTTCATGTATAATAATAAAGAGAAACATATATCCTATACTTTCCGTAATAGCATAAAAAGCATAAAATCTGAAAAAAAGAAATTCAGATTAATGATGAGTGGTAGTTTATAGATTATTAATGAAGTATCATGGACATTTCTTTGAATTGGGGGAAAAAAGACCTACAGTTTTTTGCTTGAAATGTTCCAAGTCCAATAACTTTTTCATCACAACGAGCTGTTGTGTTCCTCATTTCTTATCAAAATTTAAAATTGATATAGTTTTCTGCTTCAATTTTGCCTCTCAAACAAAGTTTCTTTGATTTCATGACTTTATATTCTGAGGCTCTTTGGAAATTACACTGAAAAGAGCTACTAGTTGTCATTGAATTTTAATTTTTAGGTAGATGCACAAGCTGTTTTAAACTGAGGAAACAGTTTTTGAGTAGTTGGTTTTTAGGACTCGAATTATCAAAAACATACGTACATATTCAGTAAATTACAATTAATTAAGTTGATAATATGATTACTTTCTCTGCATTTAATTAGTGTTCTCTGAGGGACTCCGGATGGTAGACCAAGAATCTGACCTGTAAAGTTTTACTGAATAAAATATAGTAATAGATTAGAAATTAACATTTGCAGATATTTTACTTCTGGCCCCTGCTCCATTTTTTCTAAGTTCCATTTTTTTTAAAATTTAGCCCTTATATAACAGACTGAAAGTGGTCCTTAGGTTTCCCTCCCCCCCTCCAAAACAGGTTACTCAAGCTTATTTTTTTTAGTCTTGTTAGATATTGAATCTGTAAAATGACACTGCAAGCTATACATTTTAGAAGATATAACAATATTGCATATTATATATAATATAATAACCTTGGCTGTATGTTATCGTCACAGGATTGATCATTTAAGAAATTCCAACAATTGGCTGACAATCAGAGTATTAATGGAATAAATAAGTAGTAAATTTTATCATTTTAAAGTGGTGGAATGTAATATATGCTTAAATACTCCTTAAATCACAGAATCTCTCTGAATTAAAAGTAGAATGTCAACAGGATGAACCTTTAATGGAAACATCTGAGAGAAAATGTACAAAACTGGATGGGTGAGAGAAATTAATGTTCTGTATATTGGTCTAGATGTTTCATTCTTCGCTTTATTTTTATTTGCTGATTATTATAAGTATGTAAGAATTTCCACAGCTTTGTTCTACATCAGCAGTAAAAAGCCCTGATCTATACCCACATATTATCTGCTGATATTTATGGGGTGTGTGTGTTTCCTAATAAATAATAGTATATCATTTTAATGGCCATGAGTGCTTCACAGTGAAGTATTTCTACACGGAATGTTTATTTTCCTGAATCTTCTGAGCCCCACATGAATCTAGAAGTAGACCAGGAAGTAAAAATGACAGAAATCTTGCTTTTTACTTCAAAGTACTGTCAGGTGCTTAGGAAATAAAGAGGTCAGAACAATTACTCTTCCATCTTTGGATTCTGTCCTTTTGTACCTACAATGTAACATTTATTGATGAGAGCTGTGAATTTTAATACACTATTACTATACAGTATATTTACATATTAACATAGCATTAACAATATTAATATACAATATAATCAGACATATTCCAAAAATGATTCATAAAATTGCTGTTTGTTAATTTTATCCTCTTTAAGTTGTTTTTCCATAACTAATGATGTTTTTGTAAATGATTTAAATGAATAATTTGACCTTTGAAAGAAAAGTATATAGGAACTCCCTTTAGAAATTAACTTTTGATCTTTTAATAGTACTGGTTTCCTTTTCTTTTTTTCTTTCTTGAGCAGTTACCTTTTATTATTTCAACCTAGCATTCTTGTCACTTAGATGTTGACAAGATGTTTCGTTGACTTAGTTACTACTGGTTACAGAGACCAGATGTAAACAGTCCAAAGTTGTGCACAGGGTAACAATGTTTGTTTGAAAACAGAGTGTACAAAACAGCTTACTGCTGTGATAAAGAATGAATAGTAAGTAATACATTTGAAACTTTTAATTAAAATTGTTTAGTTAAAATTCATTTGCATACATTCAAATTGAGATTTATCATATATTAAAGATATGACATGTTTTTCTCTTTGTTTCTCCAGTATTACAGGTGAAGTAGATCCCAATGATTTTCCCCTTTCATTTTGTTCTGAAAAGAGGGCAGAAACAACTAGGTAAATGTTACTAAATTGTTTTCTAAAATTTATGAAATTCTGTCCCTAACCCATTCTCTTAATTTCTAGCATTTTACTATCAGTTTAAAAATTTAAAAGTCACTATTTCCGAAGTTTAACCCATTGTCATTAGTTCATGGTGCTTACCCTTAGGTTTATTTCTGAACTGCCTTGGAAGAACTGGGAAATCCCAGGATGGGAGTGGTGCCAGTACTTAATTCCTATCCTAAAGTGGAATGTTTGAATAATAATAATTCCAGATGGAGGAATTTTAAATTGATAAATTGGTAATTATTATAATCTTCCTGGAATTGCATCTGAAGAGGAGAGATTATTGTCTGTAATGTTGATTTATGGAAGTGTAATTGGAGATGCGTGTATAACTGCTCAAAAGAATGTCATTATCACTTCAGAGAGGCGGGGGAACCCTAAATAAGGAGAAATATACATAATAAGGAGATATCAGATGTAATGGAACTTTATTGTCTCATGCTCCTCTTGTAATTATATATCTGGGTTTATCAGTATACAGCTTACACAGCTTGACTTTCAAAGCAAACAGACTTTCATGCCTTTTGTTATTTAGGGATTGCTCATAATAGCTATTTCAGATACCGTATTTTTCTTAGTATAAGATGCACCTTAGTTTTGTGGGAGGAAAACAAAGAAAAAAGGCCTCTGCCATAGAAATAGCAAAGAATTGGAGAAATGTACATTATGCCAGAAAGTTTTCTTAAATGTAGTTACACTAACTCCTCCCAATTATTTAAATAGATCTACTCCAAGGTAACTGAACTCTAATACTAAACAGAACACTGTTACATTTCAGACTATACTTGTACAGAGCTGTTAAAATTAATTAAAATTTCTGGAAGTATACATTATTCTCTATTATTTAAAAGAAGATACAATAGCACTGGGCCTCTTCAGAGCAAGCATTTATTTTAAAAAGCTTCTTTATTTTGTTAAGTTGTCTAGATTTACAGGGGTGTCCAACCTTGGCAACTTTAAGACTTGTGGACTTCAACTCCCAGAATTCCACAGCCAGCAAAGCTAACAAAGCTGGCTGTGGAAGTCGAAGTCCACAAGTCTTAAAATTGCCAAGGTTGGAGACCCCTGGCTCTAGAACAATAATAAAGCAGTCTTTAAAAAATAAGTCTAATAATTTGAACATTCTACAGACATTTATAGTTATTCATTTACCCCCTTGCATACAGTTCAGCAGAAAATAAAAATCTGCGTGTCTCTCCCAGCTATTTGCCTCTTTGCAGTTTCAGTTTCATTTTAGTACGTGGCAAATCAGCTGTAGGTCGGGAAGCTGCTAATGACTTGCTTGGCTTTACAGGCTCTTCCCTCTTTGCTGCAAACAGGTAAATTGCTGGAAGACAGAGGCCAAAGGGTGGGGGTGGGTGGGGCTACATTCGGTGTATAAGATGCACCCAAGTTTTCAGCCTCTTTTGGGGAGGAAAAAGGTGTGCCTTATACTCCAAAAAATACGGTAGTCAAATACTCCTATGATCCCCTCTGAGTAGTCACTTCCTAAGCAGGAACTATTTATTTCATATTCTTCAACCATTAACAAATTACAGTACATCCTAAATGTGCAATTTTCCTTGGAGTGGCTTGTCCCTGCTATTTCAGACCTTGTGTACAGCTCTACAGAACTAGACTCTGTATAAATTAGATATTTACCATAAGAAAAAAGTTAAGACTCCTGATTTCTCTGTTTATCACAGCTGATTTCCCTTTTTATCTCTGCAGTGTAGACGTCACTGTTTCAGATGATCAGCTTTCCTTCACAGAGGTGTCAGACATTCCTTCAAATGACGCTGGTGTAAAAACAGAGATGGTTGATAGAGAAACGACAGCACAACCACCAAACACTTCAGAGGTTGTTGGGCAAATGCTACAAGACGAAATGTTTAAGCTGATTCAGGTGAAAATATAACATTTTGAGTTTGAAATATTTTGTGCTTGAACTAGACTGTTAAACTCTCACCAAAAGTGTTCCAGGATCATTCTCACCTTGTTAGAAATTTTTCAAGTCCAGAAAAGCCTACTTTGAATTCAGAATGTTTCCAGTAAGTTTAAAATAGCCAATTGCATTAGAAATATTTTGCCCAATGCAGCTCTACTCCTGTATTATGCCTCAGAAGTTGGCAGCACCAGCCAACCATGACCCACCTTGAAAACTAGACAGGATCAAGCTTGGTTGGTACTTGTTTGGTTATTTTAGCTGATGGCTAAACTGGGAAGAGAATAGTTGACAATTAAACATCCCAGAAAGTCATGGCAGACGAATTCGGTAATGCTTCCAAGAATAGCACATTTCTACTAGTTGAGTTTGAAGCCAGAGTTTCTTTATTCTTCAAATAATCTGCGATTAGAGGTAAAGCTGCAGGTAAGCCTATTTGGAACAATCCTATTTACTCTTCTGTGCATTAAATGTACAACTGGAAGTGTGACACAAGTAATTGGCTTCTGAATAGTGGAAATGAGTACAGATGAGTAAAACACAATGAAAATTCTACAAACACGCTACCCGTACATCAAATATAAGTTAAAACTATGCCTAATGTGGCTATGGAGTAAAATATTTGGTATTATCTGGCTCCTAACTTTACTGGCCTTAAAATTATCTCCTATTCTTAAATTACTGGTCACTTTTCCTGAAACTTGATACAAGGGTCATAACAATGTGATTATTGAAGAAGGATCATATTTTGGCTTTTACCTGTTTTAATATGATAACTGCATAGTTGCAAATATTTTCGGTAATAGATTTTAGCTAAGACACATTTTTAGTAAATGTATTAATTTCTGATATTCTAGCTACAGCAGATTAACTATCTGAGCCTCATGCAAATAATTGGATTTGCCAACTTGCCGAATACATTACAGCAGATGCAGCAACCTCAACCCTTTCCATTAGGAAGAAACTGGGCTTCAAACACGGAAGCGAATAATATCCATCGATCTCCCCCCATGCAGCCAGAAGGTGGTGTTCAAAAACCTGCTGACCATCAGATACCAACTCTGGAAAACAGTTCGAATGTTGGTCAGAAAAATAACAGTTCTCAGGAAGAAAAGAACTTACCTGATCAGAACCAGGATGGAAATAAAACGGTGAGTTGCTGAGATTTTTAAAGTTTTAAAGCTCATATTATAGGTTTTTGTTGAATGTGATCATCAAGTAGTACTATAATAAAAAAACCCTTACATTGTTATCTTTTGCCTTATTTAGAGATCTGTGCACATGGATGATTCTTCAGCGTTACGAGAGGGTCAGTCTGTTGGTACAAGATTGATGCTGCCACTTCAAAGCTCACCTCATCAGAATCCAGCCAGGCCATTTCCTCTGTTGTCTGTTTCCATAAATGCCGAGAAGAAACCAAAGCTTATTCCATTGGCAAAACCCTTAAATAATGCAGAGGGATTTCCTTTGCTTAAGCTAAAAACAAGTTATCAATTTCAGGCATTCAATTTCTGCCCAGTAATTCCCCGCAGATCTTCTGGACCATCGTCAGGACCAAGAGAAGCATGGGGGCCCCCACCTTCTCTGGCACAAAATCCTCCCAATTTACAGATGTCAGAACCCACAAATGAGACAGGAGCACATCTAAACTTGAACCGTTATGATCAAAATGTTATAAACCAGGCACAAGAACAGACAAAGCGTTGGGCAGAACCGGTCAAGACAGGGATTTCCAAACAGTTTCCTGTAGATGAATATGGAAAAAAGGAAGATTCCGCACCATTACAACCCTTCCATGAACGTCTGAGGGCAGAAAAACTATTGGTTGACAATGAAATCAATTCACATCAAGCATATGGGCCTTTTACTGAAATTCCTTTGCTGTATCTGAAGACCAGTCCACAATCCAAATGTTCACCAAGTTCATTTACAACAAAACACACAGATTGCAGAGCAGCCCTTGGGCAGACAGGATTACCATTGCTTTATTCTAATTTACCTCCACTAACCAAGGTAATGGTTTTATAAAATATGTGTATTATTTTAATGTAGATGTCATAACAGCGCTTTCATTCAAGTTCATAAATGAAGTGTTTCTCAACTTGATTTGCTCCCCAAATATTGAAAGGGAAACTTGAATGTATTTATGATCTCTTCTGTTTTATGAACAGTTTCAGATACCGAAACTCATTCCCCTTCAAGATCTGATTGCGTTTGAACAAAGCCAGCATTTTGTTCAGTACCCACAGCATAAAGACCATCCCACGCAGATGCAGTTATTGAAAGCTAATATTAAACTAAACGAAACAAGACAAGTGAGGAGCAATAAGAAAAGGTAAAGACCAAACGTTTAATCCTATGTACCAAAATCTGATCACAGTTGCATTAGTTCTTGCACTAAAGAGAGAACGTTTCTTGTAAAATAACAAATGCTGCAATTAGAGCAGGTGTAGTTTCTCCATAGGTTAAGAAAATATTGATTACATTTCTGTGTGACCCGATAGTTGATATAGCTAGTTCTATTCTTGTATTGTCTCACCAGCTTATTATATATCTAGCACCATCTTCCTGAACAGAACAACAGAACAGAACAGAACAGAACAGAACAGAATAGAATAGAATAGAATAGAATAGAATAGAATAGAATAGAATAGAATAGAATAGAATAGAATAGAATAGAATAGAATAGAATAGAATTTTTTATTGGCCAAGTGTGATTGGACACACAAGGAATTTGTATCTAAGCAAAGCTATCATTCTGCTTTGGAGGTGAATTTTGATATCGTTGAATTTTGATGTCATGTACCATATATATTTTTGTACGGTTGTTTCTGTACCTGTTCGTTCTGTTTTTCTTTTTTGAAAGGGCCTTCGGGCTATTCAATAAAATTGTATTGTATTGCTTTGGAGGCCCTATGCCAGATGAATAGGACTGAGTCTGGAGCATTCTGGGAATTTTTCAAACAACCTATTTCTCTATTATTATCACACTAGACAGAAGAGACGTATTGAAAATCGGATCAAGGAGAAGGAGGAAAAAATGAAAGGCGTTGCGACTAATCAACAAGATGAGTCTTCTGTTCTTCTTGATGCTGTAAAGCCAACAAAGGCAAGCAATAAGAAAATGTTAATTGATAATTATCTTCATTATATTGTTTGGTTTTAAAGTAAAATATAGGAAAAAATAATAAGGTAAAATATAGTAAAATATCGTATAGAAGTGGACTAAGTGATGCACTAGTCCACTTTTTTCTCATTCATTCATTTTCACTCTGGACTTGATTTGTGTTTGCTAATGTTCCAGAAAAAACACTAATTTGTCTGTAAAGACAGATATAATATGGTCAATACATAATAGTTCTACAAGAAAACATTCTCTCATCCTTATTTAAGAAAGAAGCATCAAATATATCTTGTTAGAATGTAGACTTTCCAAATTGAGAAAACTATTCAGCATGCAGTATATCCATTTGAACTTGACAGCTTCATATATTCCCTTTGCATTGTTTTTGACTGATGATGGGACCCACAGAAGCAGATTAAATGCGGTGGAATGATACGCTATAGAAAATGGTAACTAGGTAATTTGTTAATTGAAAAACATACAAGTTGTCCTCAGTTAACAGTCACTCATTCAGCAATTGTTTGAAGCGCTGAATGAGTGGAGGTTATGACCGATCCTTGAAGTTCAGCCATTCCAGCATCATGGTCACATGATTGTGATTTGAGTGCTTGGTTCACATTTATGATTGCAGCATCTTACAATCAAGCTACCACAATTTGTGATCCTCCATGCCAACTTCTCACAATAAAGTCAATGGGGAAACCAGCTGGGAAGGTTGGAAGTTGCTTGGGTACGTCCTTCCCACCCACATACCTTTCCCGAGCTTCCCTTGTTCAGCACCTCCTCTTATTAATTGTTTCAGATTTGACGGGATGTGTGTGTGTTTGTATTTTAAATGTTGTGTTTTACTGGTGTTTCTGTATTTTAAATTCTGAATTTGTTTTATTGGTCTGGGACTGTAATTAAATCTTGCTTAATCTTCTTGTTGCCTAGCAATATATACTGAAAAATTCTATTAGTATGATGAAGCATATTACTAACATTAAATCACTTGTATATGTTTAATCATACTTGTTCTTGCCTCAGGAATCCCAAGCTGAATTAAGTGCTGGCCCGTGTGATGCCAATTCGTTACTGAGTAAGTTTTTTCAGCAAAATTGTCTTGAAAGATTGAATGTTCTTTCCAGGATATCACAGTTTTATATTTCTCTTGAATGGCAATGGTTACCTATATAGGCTGGGTATGGAATTTCTCACTAGCAGCCCTTAATCTTTGCTCAAATGATTCATGGAAAACTTTCAGAAATCTGTCTTGGCCTCTATATTTAAGTTATTTTTTACTGATAGTGTAATTGCTGGTAAGAGATGCATTTTCAAACAGGTTCTGGCTTAGAGTTCTACGTGTTTCAATTGTGCTTATAAGTTCTGCTAATTTCCCCTGAAAGTATGCTAATTACAAGAGCTTTGTGGTCACTGTAAGAGGGAACAGAGTAATTGTTTATTGTTTATGCCTGTATTGAATTTATATCCCATTTTTTTGTCCATGCATCACCCTAATACAGACTATAAAACATAAAAATAAAACCGTTACATTGTAATTTAAATCATAGTTTAAATTAAAGATCATCATCATTAGAGCCCGTTCTGTTAATAATTAGAAAGCTTATCATCTTCTTGAACATGAGGATCCCTTTGTTGATGGGAAGGAAAAAATCCTTCCCGTGTTTCTTCAACAAGGAAACGCAATTCTCTTCTCACCCTCAACTGATCAGCTAGTTGCTTGGACGGAACAGAGAAATGCAGATTTATTTACTCTTGTAATGAGGATGCATAAAATGTCTTCTTAAAATTGGCTGTAGTTCCCAGATTTATTGCTATAGCTAAAGTAATTAAGCTCCCTTCACAGGCAGTGGATGGGAAGCTTTTGAGTGATTTAATAGAACATAAATACAGTCAGGTTTGGGAGGAATTAGCATTTGACAGTAAAGCTATATTACCTCCTGTCTCTTTTTAATCCATCTCCCTCTCCTCTCTCAGTCTCTCACACCGCAAAATTGAGCTCTACTGACTTCAACGTGCTTCGGAACAATGGTACGTCAAGACGGGTGTTCTGAGAAGCATCAGAAGGGTGGCTCTCAGATCCCATCTACTTGTTTTCAGCATTAGAAAATTAAGGGGGAAAATGCAGGTGACAAACACAATTGGTAGGCAGACCTGTAGAGGAAAGAAGTTAAACATGGGTACTGTCCTGCTCATATTCTTCATAACCTCCCCGCCCCCCTTGAGCAGATAACTAGATTTTGTCCACTTTCAGGCAAATGACTGAAGTGACGCAATTAGCAGTAGGTTATGAAATAGTATTTTTGTTTTTGAATTGGATAATAATCCTATCTTTATTATTTTAGAATCAGATACGTATGTTTCCTCAGCGGCACTACATTACCTGGCTTCTGTAGGAAAAAAGACTGCAGATCTTCAGGACGCTAGCACAAATACAGCAGATCTGCAGAACGCTAGCACAAATACAGACACTGGTAAAACTCTTGCAAGAAATTATTATGACTCTTTTCGTAAATCTTTGAAAATGAAATGGTTTCCCACTAACATAATTTGCGTTCTCTAAGAGCACAAATGTATGTCCATTTTCTCAAATAACATTGACTGGTAGATTGCAAAGTAACAGTTGTGTAGAATGGTAGATTGCAAAGTAACAATTGTGTAAGATAAATGCCCATCCAAACGCTTTCATTTCTGCATTTCAAATTTGTTCTGCCCTGCAAAATTATCTAACCTTTCACTCCTGAATAAGCACCTTTATAATAATTTAGCAGGATACATTCTCCTCTTGATTCCTCTTGATCTTATGTTTTTCTCATGGGAATAAAGTTCTGAAATCATCTCAGAATATACAAACTGTATCAGAAGAATTAATTGATGAATCTGTTGGGAATCAATCAGTCACTTCTGCTTCTGCATCTGTAACAGGTGTGTTTTCTTTCAAATTATTTTTGAAGAAGCACAAAATTCTGTGTTTCAGAAATAAACAAATATTATCATGGTGGGATCCAGATTTCAAGCCCTGAGTTATGAGCCTTTTGCTGACATAAAAGAGGGAAACCATTTTTATTGAATTTTATTCTCCCATTGCTATTTTCTTCTTCGCAAAGCTGTCCCCAGGGGTGAATTAAAGAGGGGCTGAAGGAAACTCTATAGGAATTATAAGAAACATGGAGCCATAAAATTAAATAAAGCCAAAAATGACCAGATCTTGTGAGAGTTCAGAAATTTTGCCATTGACAAAAATTTAGCAACTTAGATTAAAATGCCAAAACTTCACAATATCACGTGAGACCTTGGTGTTGAGATTTTTCTTTTAAAATGTTTATTTTGTGAAGTCTGCTGCCTGAGAAATTCCCAAATTCCCTGTGGTTTTATGGGGAACTGATGGAAACAATTTTCCTGTCTGGGAGCAGGAGATATTTCTAAATAGTCATCAAAGGCAGATAAATCATCCATTCAAGAAACAAGCAGCTCTAAATTGATTTTTTTTCTGACTTTAAATTTATCCATAAGACACTCAACAATTCTTATAAAATCTAATTATTCCCAGAGGTATCTCTGGTATATGAAAAATAGAAAGTTTATCTGCTAAAGCTTTCTGACTTTATATATGTTTTTCTCATCAATCAAGTTGAAAAATCACCTCAGGATGTTATAACAGACTCAGAACAAATAATTGCTGAAACTAATAAAAATCAGCCAATCATTTCTCCTTCTGCTTCTGCTTCTGAAACAGGTGTGCTTTCTGCTTATCTACTCTGTGAAAATACATTACTAAATTTCACTGTCTTTAAATTTTAAAAGATTGACGTTATATACTAGTTTTATAATATTGTGCAAAGGAATATTATATTTTATCCAATGAATGAGGGGCTACTGTTTTTATTACTATGATATAATGCTGTCATTGATTTATATGTTACTATTCTCTTAGCTGCATAACTTGTGATTGTTGTACAAAATATAGAGCTCTTGAATAGTAATATTAAATATTAAACATGCACTTAAATTTACATTTAATGACTTGGGTGTGCAAATGAATTTAGTGTATCCAAAGCATGCTTAGTATCGTTTGTTTTATTCCTGCAGTTTAGAACTTAAAATACATGCTCAGAGTTTTCTCCCACTGTTAGAGATAATCGGAATACTTACAGTTGTTATCTTGATTGGAGTTTATTAAAGGTTAAGATCAGGATGCTTTTGATAGTTGTAGTCATACCCAATCCCTTTTGTGAGGAGGGTAAAGGTCACCATGGATGAAGCAAGGAAGCAGCTACCCAAATGCAAAATTTTCCAGTATTTTTTCATAGTGAGGCTCATTTGTTTTTAAGTAAATTTAGCTTAAGGCTCACATCACACTGGTTTTTTTTTCTTGTATGTGCCTGTATTTCCGACTTCTAAATGGTAATTAAACCATGCCATCAACTTTAAACAACCGTAAGATGCCTCAAGGGCTTTAACAAAAGAGTTTCAGGAAACACACGTGACCTTAGAAGTCAGCGTGCTTACCCTTTATTTGGGTGTCCCCCAAAAAATCTTGCTCTGCAATTACATTTTTAGTATTTCAGGATTCATCGCAATGCTGTTTATCTTTCCAAGTAGTTTTTTTTTCAGCTCTCCGAGTTGCATCTTAACCTTGGGTGACTTTTAACCATGTTTTCTTCTTCTTTAGATCTGTTACCTTCTTGTGTTCCTCAGACTTTGCCGCCAGAGTTGTATTTCAACTTTAAGTCAGCCAGCGCAACTACAGAGACACCTTTGCCATCGTCATCTGATTTGGTCAGTCAATGAGAAACGGTTCCTGAAAATGCAGCCATCTGTCTAAACCAGGGGTGTCAAACTCAAGGCCCGGGAGGGCTGTTTAGATCTGGCCCACGAGGCCACCCTGGAAACAGCGAAGGACTGGTCCACAGTACCTCTGTCACCAAAAATGGGCTCCCAACCTGTTTTCGGCTAGGACGGCTTCCTGCAACCCTCTGCCAACGAAAATGGAGCTTGAGAGGGCCATGTGCAGCCCTCCCAAGCTCCATTTTTCCCTGGCAGAGGGTTGCAGGAGGCCATCCCAGCCGAAAACGGAGGTTGGGAGGCCGTTTTCACTGGCAGAGTGCTCGGGCCACCACAGGCACCCCTGACACAAGTGACATCGAGCTTGCCATGCCCATTCTGGCCAACCCCCCCCCCCCCAGGTCAAACACAACCCTGATGCGGTCCTCAATGAAATCGAGTTTGACACCCCTGGTCTAAACTATTCAGTAAATTTGTCAGTTACGGGAGGAGGGAGGTTTCATTTCGTCACTGCAATTTTATAAATATTTAATAGTTTAACATTGTTTGCTACCTACAGTTTGGTTTGTTTGTTTGTTTGTTTTAATATATGGTATAGGCTGAACAGAGATATATCAGTGTGACCGATATAGAGTCTGGTGATCTTCTCAAGAATTTGCCAGTTAAACCTGAGCTTGCTGCACAGCCTATTGTCACACAACCTGTGAAGTCTGAATTCCCAGCTTGTACAAAGCTGTATTATCCAGAAGTCTCTATTACTAGTGTATTACCACTGGATGAATTTGAGAGACAAGGTAAACGTCTACAATTTTTGTTTCGTAATAATTTGCTTTCAAAATGTACTTAGGGGAACGCTGGTGGGGGGAAGGGGATCATGTAAAACCTCACAGGAATGTAACATCTGTATCTCTCTACGCTGAGAGCTTGATGGCGCTTTGTGAGTACGCTTTGAAATTTTGTAGATAAATAAAACTTTATTGTGACTTTCAATTAAACCCTTTTCAGGTCGTCCTCAACTTATGACCACAATTTAGCCCAAAATTTCTGTTGTTAAGTGAGTTTTGCCCCCTTTTACGACCTTTCTTGCCACAGTTGTTAAGTGAATCACTGCAGTTGATTAGTTAGTAACCTGGTTATTAAGTGAATCTGGTTTCCCCATTGACTTTGCTTGTCAGAAGGTCACAAAAAGTGATCACATGACCTTGGGACATAGCAACGGTCAGAAATATGAATCAGATGCCAATCATCTGAATTTTTATCACATGATCATGGGGATGCTGCAAAAGTCGTAACTGGAAAGGTCATAAGTCACTTTTTCAGCGCTGTTGTAACTTTGAACGGTCAGTAAATGAACTGTTATAAATTGAAAACTACCTGTAATTGGCTGCATTTGGAAAATTTTTGCCCTTTTTTTTGTCTTTGATTGAAAGAAAAGAGCCTCGAAATTGAATTATCTCTACTACCACCAAGAATAACAGAGGAAGAAACTGCTGGTGATCATCTTACCTCAAGTCTCCTTCATGAAGATTTTTCCAGTATTTACACAGGACAGTTGGGTCAAAAGATCAGTAGACAGCATTTTTCTGGAAAAATAAAAGAAATGGATAGACAACTATCGCACTTACAAAATTTGGCAGAAAAAATAGAGAAAGAATATAGCACTACTAAATTGGTATATTTCACTTCATGTTTTTATTTTAAATCCTTCTCCCCTTGGTAATTGTGTGTGTGTGTGTGTGTGTGTGTGTGTGTGTGTGTGTGTGTGTGTGTGTGTGTGTAAATAGATTGCAATTATATGTGCTTTCAACTGGAGGAGAAAGCACATGTCTTTGATATGATACAAGATTTCTGGCTAGTAATGAGTTGCTTAGAAAACTTTGTGTGAAAGTTAGGGGTATAAATGAATTTACTGTGATTGAAAAAAATACTGCAAAGGAGAGATTTTTTAAAAATATTAACAGCTGTATTTTTTTTCAATATATTTGGGTTAACCTTAGACTTGTGTATTAATTGAAATGCAAAAGAGATGCTCAGAAAAAGACATGCATGTCACAAATGTCTCTTTTTTACAGTTTGGGGAAACAGCAAAAGATGTCAGTGTGATACCTGAGCAAGAAGAAGACAACATATTGTTCTTTGCACCAGGTGTTCAGCTTTGCAAAGCAGGTGAGTTTACTAATTAAGGGTTGGGTTGGAGATATTATGACTGCATGGCAATTTTATATGGAAGGGAATAGATGATTCAGAATATATCTCCCTTTACATAATAGGAACACATAGAAGAGATTTAGTAGATATATAGGGAAGAAGAGAACTCTGGTCTTAGGTTACAATGGGGGTCAGAATTTCCGTCACTAAGCAGTGCAGTCATAAATCACAATGTCATTTGACTGCATCACTCAGTAAAGGCAATTTGAGCAGTCCCGGTTGCTAACATAACCCAAGGAGGAGGTGGGATCTTAAGTTCACATGATTGCAATTTTATGGTTTTCTACAGGATTCCCCATTGACTTTGCTTGTGGAAATCAGCAGGGAATGTCAGAAATCATGATCATGTGACTGTGGCTTGTTACAATCATAGTCACCTGATTAGGATCAAGTGACCGTAGGGATGTTGCAACAGATGGAACTCAAAGGACCAGTCATAAGAACCATTTGTTCAGCACCATCATGCCTTTGAACGGTCGCTGAACAAATGGTCCTAATCCCAGGGCGGATTTTAAAGATCAAAGCCAGAACTGGAACTGAACTTGGAAATTTGCTATGGAAATTTATTAATTCTGGTTGTAATGTTACTTAGTCTTCCAACTCCAACCAGCAGTCTTATAACTCTGTTTTGGACCTGCACTCAATTCTTTGTTGGAGTTGCTGTAAGAGAGGAACATAGCTTCTATCCTGAATGTCGCATAACTTTTTATATGGTACTCCTTTTAACTTTGGTTTCACTCTCTTCTTCTGTTCAACTAGAACGTCATTCAACCCGTGTAAGAGTGGAGAAGGACTTCTTAGAAGCAGAATCTTCAGCAAAGGATTTCATTGCCTTAAAAACACCTTCTGTTTCACCTTCAGCATCAGCTGCTAATCATCCCAGGGACAACAAGTTGTTTTCTGGTACTACTCTTTCTTGGTTTTTGCATTTTATTTGGTAATTTGGTAAACCATCTTTTTAGTTGTTTATAGAATATGTTATTTGCTAGTAGCATATCCATATGTTTGTATTAAATTCAATCAGAATAGAGCTGGAAGGGACCTTCGGACGTTTTATCGCGGAAGGAAGTCTCTGTCAGTGACTCATAATATTCTTTGACTGGACTTGAAAGGAAATATTATTTTGAGTGATTAATATTGTAATCAATTTTATTAATAAACCAGGCTGAAAGTTGGCTTATTTTTATTAACCCTAAAAGTTAGTGATGATTTTTGTTTTTGTTTTTATAGAGATTAGTTTTAAAATGGAAGAACAATATGAGAGGTATGTATGAGAAAATATTTCAGAAGCATTTACTGAAATGGGGAGACTTTTGGGGGACTTTCTTACCACTACTTTCCTACCACTCCGCTATCAGTATACCAGCTTTGGAAATAGATTCTATCCTCTACTAAGTGGCAGATTTCAAAATTATGGGAAGAAGTTATTTTACATTGATTATAGATTGAGTACTTACTAAAGTTTTTATTATTTATTTATTTAGTGACATTTATATACTGCCTCACAGTGCAAGCACTCTCTAAGCGGTTTACACCAGTAAGCAATGTATATTTATATTGCCCCCAACAATCTGGGTCCTCATTTTACCTACCTCGGAAGGATGGAAGGCTGAGTCAACCTTGAGCCGGTGAGATTTGAACCGCTGACCTGCGGATCACCGTCAGCTAAAGTGGCCTGCAGTACTGCCTCTAACCTCTGTGCCACCTCGGCTCTTAAAGAGCCAAATTTGACTTAAAGGTTTTCCTTAGGATACAACCACTCATTCAGCAACCATACAAAGATAGCGATGACACTGAATGAGGGGGATTTGTAATCAGTTCAGAGATTCCAGCCATCACTGCTTTCCTGGGGTCATCAGATCACAATCTGGATGCTCAGTGCACAAGTCTTGATTTTGGTGTTGCAGCAAGCCATGTCATAATTTCTAACGTTTTTCCAACTTTCCACAATCAAAAGCAATGGAGAAGCTGGCAGGATATCAGAAATCGCTCCCACCTACTTTTTCGCCCACCCGCACATTGGAGGCCTGCCTGCAGCAGCCCTTATGGTTCTCCTATCCTGTATGGCCTGCTGGCTCTGTCCCACTGCCACTTCCCTAGCAAGGCGTAGCGAGCTCCCTTTGGCAGATCGGGTTCTGCTGCCCTGCCGAGCTCACCATGTCCATCCCAGGGCTGTGCCTTTGCCTTGCCCCAGATCCCAGGTCAGCAGTGGGAGGAAGAAGATGACAATGTCAGGCAGGGGGTGTCAAGTAGCCCACAGTAACATGCAGGGCAGCCGAAGAGACAGAGGAAATAGACATGTGAGGGAGCTGGAGTCCACACTCTGATTGTAGATGCAGGCTGGTTGCCAAGAACCTGAATTCTGATCATGTGACTGATGGGGCGCTGTAACAGCAGCAGTATCCATTTGTTCAGTGCCTTGTAAGTTCGGAAGATTGCTGATGATAGACATTAAGCAAGGATGACCTGTAGTGTGAGAAAATTATTAAAATCCATCTTTTGCCTACACTTGTATATTCATAGCATCTGTCCTTGTATTTCAGTTATTGTTTTGTGTAAAGGTTTAGAAGTGTTATTCTGATGTTATTTGATCTCTGTGTGTATTTTTAAAAGTAGCTTTCCAGTTTGCAGCAATTTAATTAATTTTTTTCAATAGATGTTCAGACGATCGCCTTCAAATCACTGGCTTGAGTGATGTTTTGGACATCATTAATGATCTTATAGTGGAGAATGGTGTTTCTCCTTCAGAGCTGGGTCTTACAGAAATTCAAGCTAAAAAAATGGCCAGGTAGTGTTACATTGATACTTTTAATAACTTTGAACTACATATGTTAGGTTATATGATGCACCCAGGAATATAGACCTGATAAACAGTATTTTTTTGGATAGGGCAAAATACAGGAAGTAGATGAATTTACTACCTGTAGTCATTCTTGTTATGTACACATGAAGAAACCAACTTCATTGTAGATGCACCGACCTTGATGCATAAAGAGTCACTGATCAACTTTAACTGTGTAGTGGGCCACTACTAGTGGCTGGTTATTTTGAACAGGGATGCTCACATCATGTGTGTCTGATGACAAACAGACTATGAATGAATCAATATCCATGGGCAGATGGAATTGCTATTTTCCATACCTAGGATTTCCACCAGTCAATTAAATAATTGGGACTAATGTTTATCTCTAAATGACAATTGAAAAAGGGGAACACAAGACTTTATGTATGAATGGTAGCCATATTTTTCCCCCTGTAAATTACAGCAGTGTGTAATATTTTGACTTTGACTTGGTTTCTCTCCCCCCTCCCCCCCCTTAAATAACAATGGCTTTACCAACTTCTGGCTGTTATTACAAATTCAGAAATAGTTTATTTCCACTGTACGATAGCGGAGTCATTAAATATTTGGTAGCAAAATATGCTTAAAGGTATTTATTCCTATCTTACTTAAGAGTCATGATGTAAGAAAATAATGTCATCGACTCTGACTTTGTTATTTCAGTCTTTCAAATATACCACGTAAACAGACGTATAAAGCTGAGGAGGATAAAAAAGAGTTACATGCTTGGATGAAAAGAAAACGAAAAGAGAGGCTTGCTGAATATATGCAAATTCTGTCTGAAAAACGGGCAAAAGAGCACAATCCATTTTATTTGAGAAAGATGGTAAGGCTATTTGCGTTGAATTGTTAAAAGTACATTAAAAGGAGAAATTTTATCAATATTCATCTCTCTGTTCTAAAATTGTATTTCTAAATCTGGATATGCCACTTCTTCAGCAAGATGGCATATCAATTATAAAATCAAATGTGAAAAGAAACATGAAGATGAATAATAATAACAATTCTAGAACATGAACTTACCCTCTGTAAATTCCTTTTAAAAAATTAGCGTTCCACTGAAAATTTCTGGCTTCTAGCCACCATTTTTATTTATTTCTACATAATATGCCTGGATCGATCTTCTGCTTGGGCAGGGGGTTGGACTAGATGACCTGCAAGGTCCCTTCCAACTCTTTTAAATATCATATCTCATGTAGACTCAGATATTTCAAAGGAAAAAAATGGACGTAGACTGCAAGGCATAATTTTGTTATACAGTGCATCCAGCTGTCAAAAACAAGCAAGCAAACAAGGCACGGGACCTGTTTTTCTCTGGCTAAATAAGTAAAAGAAATAGTATAAAAAAATAGAAATAATATAAAAAGCCATGGGAGGGTATTAAAAAACACAATCTGAGCTATGGGGATGGGGTGGGGGGAGAGAATGTAGCAGATATCCAGGAAAGTAGGGAGAAAGGAATCAGAGATGAAACATAGATGGAAGATTGAAAGAAACACTACTGTGTAGAGAAAAGATTTTGATTTTGCAGTTGAGCACTTTCCTCACAGCAATTACCGTATTTTTCGCACTATAAGACGCACCCCCCCCCCAAAAAAATGGGTGGAAATGTCTGCGTTTTATAGAGTGAATATTGCGGGGGGGGGTTGGTGCGGAGGTGTTTGCCGCAGCCTGTCACCACTGCCGACGTTCGCTGCCACCAGGGAACGCTGGAGCTTTCGCTGCCGAGCAACTGATTAGCAGTTGGATCAACCTCCCGGAATACCGCCGATCAGCTGTTCTAGCCGCCACCGATCGCCGCCGCTGTTCACCGCTGGTAGTGGCAATCCCCGCCACCTAGAACAGCTGATCGATGATATTTCGGGAGCCGACCCAACCGTCAATCAGCTGCTTGGCAGCGAAGGCTCCAGTGTTCCCCAGCGGTGGCATCACCTCAGCTCAGTTGACCGGTGGTGGACGCAACGGAGCGGAGCCCTGACAAGCCACGTGCTGGGGCTGCGATAACGTGCTGAAGCTGACCAGGCTGTTTGCTCCAAGGACGCTAGCCAGATGAATACCGCATGGATGCTGGGAGGCATAGGCAGATTTCTTTTTCTTGTTTTCCTCCTCTAAAGCTAATATGCATCTTATGGTCCAGTGCATCTTATAGTGCGAAAAATATGGCAATTTTGTTGGATCCTGAGATAGGGATACACCTTAAAAATACAAACTGTGCACATAGCCCCCCCTCCCCCAAAGTGAGGAATTCTCATTCACCCAGGGTATATTGCTACATTATCCCTCAGAGCTTAGTGAAAGGCAACTCAAGTGCTGCAGAGTGTTTGTCTTCCTGGTACAGCACCTAAGTTAACCTTGAGCCCAGGCATTTCTTATAGTGGAGGTGGATGGCTCTGTTCGCTCAAGCAGAGAGGAAAGGGAATATTTCCCATGGATATCTCTATTCTCAAAGGCCACAGTCTTCTAACTAATTCTGAGAAGACGGGAACATCAATTTCTCCCCTTCCATTTGGCAAAGAAGAAACCATAACTTATATGAAACATGATTTGCAGTTTTAAAACCCTGGATTCTTCAAATTCATCCATCATCTGTAGAAACCAGAGATGGGTTCCTCCCGGTTCGGACCAGTTCGCCCGAACAGGTACAAGCCACTGGTGATGTCACAATGATGTCACGGAACCGGTTCTGTCGGTGCCGGTCCGTGAACGCTGCCATCTTTTGGGGGGGGGGTTCTGGGTTTTTTTTTCTTCTGCGCATGCGCAGAAGCTGAGTTTCCGGCACTGCGCATGCGTTGCCATCTTGTTTTCGGTTTTTTTTTTCGGCACTGTGCAAAGCGCACATGCGGCCACGCAGCGCGGGAGGAAGTGAACCGGCAGCGAGGTAAGTTAGAACCCACCCCTGGTAGAAACCTAAGCGAGAGTAATTCAACATTTCTCTAGGTCTCAATCTTTCACAGCATAATTCAGAAGGAATAGCTATTCTCCAGGAAGAACAGGCCATGCCAGGAGACTTTAGATTGCTAAAATCCTTGTGATGTTTTAAAATCTCTGTAAGACCATGATGGAGAATTCTGCTGGATGAAACAATAACATTAAACAGCTGGAAATTGTCATCCCTAAGGACAAGGGAATCTTTTTTTAAAAAAATCTTGATGGTTAAAAAATGAGCTTTTCTTTAGGAGTCAAATATTTATTTTAGTCATCGTCCAACATAAAGTATGTTCAAGAAAAATTACATCCTTTTCAATAATAACACCTTCACTTGTAAGAGATATAAAATAACTAAAAGCTAGGATTACTAACCCAATGCTATAATACTAAAACACACAAATCTATATATATAAAAATGAAAACCATTCACGCTGTAATCACAAAATCTCCAGAACCGTAAAGTCTACAAACTTAAAATTTGCCACATATGTTCCTCTTTGTTTCTAGGTGCTCACTAAGAAAGGATTTTTCAAAATGACCATCAGAGCATTAGTATTTCTTATATTATTATTAACATGCTCTGATGCTAAGGAGTTCTACTCCCCCTCCCAACCTGAAAAAAAAAATCTTTTCCAAATGCAAAACACAAGCAGAGGAGAGGAGTTTCAGTTTTACTTTCACAGCAGCAAGCAGCTTTACTACAGAATAGTTGAGCTAAGCCACGGTCAGGCTCCTTCCTGTCTCCTTGCTCACATAGCAAATACTGTTTTACTTTCCAAACAGCCCTCTGATGCTAAGGAGTTCTAATCCACCTCCCCACCTGAAAAGAGATCTGTTCCAAATGCAAAACACAAGCAGAGGAGAGCAGTTTCAGGTTCAGTTTTACTTTCACAGCAGCAATCGGGATAGGATAGGGGAGGATTCTGTGGGGCAAGCCTGAGGGAGAGAAGGGGATAGGATGGGGAGGATTCTGTGGGGCAAGGCTGAGGGAGAGAAGGATAGGATAGGGGAGGATTCTGTGGGGCAAGGCTGAGGGAGAGAAGGGGATAGGATAGGGGAGGATTCTGTGGGGCAAGGCTGAGGGAGAGAAGGGGATAGGATAGGGGTGTCAGGGTTCCAAATAACATCCAAAATTAAATCAGAGTCCAAGGCAAAGTATTTCTCAAAGTTCCAATTTATTAATTCACCCAGATGTGCCAACATGGCTCTATTAATAAACTGGAACTTTGAGGAATACTTTGCCTTGGACTCTGATTTAATTTTGGATATTATTTGGAACCCTGACAAGGGTAGGATTCTGTGGGGCAAGACTGAGGGAGAGAAAGGGATAGAATAGGAGAGGATTCTGTGGGGAAAGCCTGAGGAGAGAAGGAGAGAGGAGAGGCCGATCATAACTACTCATTAATTTTCAAGCTGTAAGTGTCGATTTATCAAGCCTGATCACATAGTTCCGTAGCGGAGCATGGGTATTTAGCTAGTCTCTCTATAAACACATCTTAATATTAATGTTATGGTTATGGTCCAAAGGAACAGGGATTCGGAAGGCTGGAAAAAAGGATTTAAAAATAGATAAATTTAAAAAATACATTTAAATAATTATTTCTCTGTAAAATTACTCAGACCCAGTACTCTTACTTGTTTCAAATGGTAATTGTTACAGAGCAGAATCTAGCAATGTATGTAATAAACAGTCAGCATTTCATCAGTAAATTTCCTGAGAATAATACTAAGCTCCCTCAGTTCTCAATTAGAACAGTTAATACTGCAGACCAGATAATTGATATATATCTGAGTCCCCCGGGAGTTGGGCGGCATACAAATCTATTAAATTAAATTAAATTAAATTATCTGTTTGCATTTTTTATAGCCCTTTGGACTATCAACACGAGAGATTAAATTACAGCAGAAAAAGAAAAAGGAGAAAGATAAGTATGTTATTTTTCAGGAGCTTTCTAGACTTTTAATCCACTGTATGTGGCAATTGAGCTATTAAGTATAAATTCTCTACATTTCACCATATATCTTTCACTGATTATCAAGTTTTATGAATGAAATTGAATGAAATAATTTTTAAATAAGGCATTTGAATTCTATGCCCCAGGGATAAAGTGAAAGAAAATATTGGGAAATTTTTGACTAGAACTGTTAAAACCCATTTGAAAGAGAAACTTTGTGTTGGGGACACTATGAAACAATTCTACTATATTCATTCTGTGGGTAAATTCACTCTGCTATAGACTTGAATCTTTTGGGAATACCAAATTCCATATTGTTTGGCATGTTTCTATATTTTAAGAGAACATATATCACTGATGCAAACTTGACAAAGATGAACCAAAAATTTTCTACAGATTTTCCTCAGCCACTTTCGTTGTTACTAAAGTATTTGATATTTTTGGTCCTCTTGTCTCTGACCTTGTTCATTATATGGAAGTAGAACAGACAAAATCAGAATAATGTCTCTTTCATACAGTCCTTTACACATTATAGGTAGTCCTTGACTTACGACTACAATTGAGCTCAAAATCTCTGTGGCTAAGACAGTTGTTAAATGAATTTTGCCCCATTTTACGACCTTGCCGCAGACGTGTTAAGTGAATCACTGAAGTTAGTATCGCAGTTTTTAAGTGAATCCCCATTGACTTTGCTTGTCAGAAGGTTGCAAAAAGTGATCGCATGACCCTGGAACACTGCAACCATCATAAATATGAACCAATTGCCAAGCATCTAATTAATCACGTGACCATGGGGATGCTGCAATGGTCATGAGTGTGAAAAATGGTCATAAATCACTTTTTTCAGTGCTTTTCTAACTTCGAACAGTCACTAAATGAACTGTTGTAAATCAAGGACTACCTGTACTTCTACTAGTATGTTTTTCCTCAGCCTCCTCCCACTTATGACTGTATGACTGTAACTTGTTGCTTGTATCCTTACGATTTATATTCATATTAATTGTTTCCTGATTGCTTACTTGAACCCTATGACAACCATTCTTGACAAAAGTATCTTTTCTTTTATGTACACTGAGAGCATATGCACCAAAGACAAATTCCTTGTGTGTCCAATCACACTTGGCCAATAAAGAATTCTATTCTATTCTATTCTATTCTATTCTATTCTATTCTATTCTATTCTATTCTATTCTATTCTATTCTATTCTATTCTATTCTATTCTTGTATATAGAATGTTTTTACTTGTCTCCTTTTCTCCCCAGTAGTGACAAACTTAGATTGCTTTTAAATAACCTAGAAGGGATTGTTTGTTAAAATATATATATATCTGCAATTGTTAGTAGTTAGTAGTTAAACTGGCCCATTCGCTTTCTCTGAAGGGCCTTGCTATCTGAACATCATAACTTAAGAGTCAACGAAGCTCTCAGTCTGATGCATGACTTGCTGTCTGACACTGCACAGCTCCCTTCCAGTAAATATAAACCATCATCTGGAAGAAAATCATCTTATGATTTTAAGCAGCCACGCATCACTTCTGCTGGAGGGTAACGTATTGTAAAATAGTATTGTCATTAATTTTCCTGCTTCGTTCTCAGATGTACCAATGTGACAATACTGTGCAGGGCTTCTCAGACAGAAGTCTGAGCACAGTTGCTCTTATTCCTAGAAAAAAAAGTATTGCCAAATTAGAGCACTAATTTTAACTTTTAACTTCACCGTGGTTCAGTATCATAGCAATGACAATGTACTGAGGGATGGTTGACAAACTTATTTTGAGTGTTCTGTTTCAAAATTGCTGGCACACAGATGCAGACACAGTATTCCAAAGCTGAAATATTTACTACAGTTTAAGAAGTTAGCAGTCAACAAGAAAGTAATTCAAATGCCTAGCAGAGAATGGTTGCCTGAAAAATGCCGGTACAGTCCAAAGAGTAGCCTAGTCCAGGGGTAGGCAAAGTTGGCTCTTCTATGACTCGTGGACTTCAACTCCCAGACTTTCTGAGCCAATCATGCTAGCTCAGAAATTCTGGGAGTTGAAGTCCACGAGTCATAGAAGAGCCAACTTTGCCTACCCCTGGCCTAGTCCCAATACATTTCAAGAGTCACAGAAAGCCAAATTTGGTAGTCAAGCAAAGGGCCCAAACAAGAAAGAGGAACAAAAGGCAGAAATTAGGATTCCAAACACTTGTTTCCAAGCAAAGCAACTACCTAAAGCTGTTTTGCTGACACCTGGCTGCAATCATTCATGCCTTACCCTTTGCCTTGCGACCAGCCTATATATTCCAGTTTATGTATTTTCAAAAAGTTCTAGAATAACTCTTGCAATTATAAAAAATATACTATATATATTTTTTATTGAAGTTTCCATGGGAGGAGCAAGCCATTTGCCAAAGTTGGTTTGGGTCCAGCAAGATCCCTTTCAAGTTTTTCTTGTGACACAGCTCGGAAAAAGGGTAAGAAACAAAGATCTGCTTTTTATCATGCCAGTTATCAAATATTCTGTGCAAAGTGCATGGAGCATTTTTAGACTGTAATGTTTTACACATACATTTTACATCATAACGTTTAAAGAAATAAGCAAACAAGCTTTATGGAGAAAGGGAACATTAATTCCATTTCAATAGAGCCTTGAAATTTTAGGGTGAGGCAAACAGAAATATATAGCAAAGAAACCCTAGGCTTCTGCCATGGTGAAGATAATAAACATCGCTAGATCACACCGAATTGTAATCTGGTAACTTTGTTTGAAGTTCCTAATCCATAATGTGAAAGCAACAGTTTTGTTGTCTTTTTTGCTTAAGGTCGACTTTGCCAAACTCCTTACAGAAGAACGTCACTAGAAGCCCATCAAGGTGAAGCATATGGGAAAAGCAGTAGAAACCAGAGGCAATGGACGAGTAACAGGCTGGATCTGAGAAGCCATGGTTTGTGGTTGCACAAAACTCAGTGCTATTCATTGGCCCTCATCTCCACCCGGTCCCTTCTGTTTTTAGAAAAAGACCACCTCCCGTTGCTAGGCTTTTTCAGTTTGGATTAATTCATAGTGGTTGAACTTTTTTCAGATTTTAACTTTTCTTGTTCACTTGCTTTGAGTACTTTAGTGATAATTCAGTACAAATTCAATCATTAGGTCAGTGTTTCCCAACCTTAGCAACATGAAGATATCTGGACTTCAACTCCCAGAATTCCCCAGCCAGCATTCGCTGGCTGGGGAATTCTGGGAGTTGAAGTCCAGATATCTTCAAGTTGCCAAGGTTGGGAAACACTGCATTAGGTGAACTGAAGTAGCTCACAGAAGGCCTTTCTCTCATGAGCTAAAGAAGTCAAAAATTTATCTAGATGGATCATTGGCAGAACTTACAGTATAAATGTCTTCCTCTCTTCTTCTTAGTTGGAATGCTTTCCAGATCTTTGGGTGGGAGAGGTTATTTCCCTATATTGTTTCGAAGCCTCATTGAAGAGAGTCACCACTATTACAGAGCGATTGAAAAATACGTTCTGCAAGCAATAATTGTAGTCCAAAAATTCATAGCTAGGGACATAAATTCTGTGCAAGGCCTATATACATTTTTTTCCTTCTGAGCTTATGAACGCTTGTGGGAAAATACACTCTATCCCAATATTATGGGCAGTATAGACTCATACTTTATAATAACTTTTTGACATAATTTGACAGCATTGACACTGTTTTGAAGCTCATAGTCTTCTTTTGATGGACATGAAGGAATTGCAGGAACATATAGGATTGCCTTCTTGATGCCCCACACCTGAATGAGAAGGATGCCAATCTGGTCACACATATATTAAGGGAAAGGGAAACTTAGATTAACAGAGTTGTTAATATCCTTGACAGTGAGCTTCCCTCCATTCATGCTCAAGCCAGGAATAGCCTCAAGTATTCTTGCAGTCCTTTCATGGCTCCATAATTATTGGGATGTTGAAGCTGGGAGGAGAAGCCTGTGAGATCTTCAGTGGGTCCTCTGTCTCTGTCATTGATTAACAGATGCAGGATAGATATCAAGGTCAACCATGGGAGAAGAGCCTGAAGTCAAATAGAAATGCTTAACTAGAAGGTCCCTTTTAGATATTTTAAGAGGTTTAAAAAGCAGCACTAAAACTTATTTTTATCAAATTGGGTTCAAAATTTAGATCCAAACTACTGAATACTTAAATAGTAAGACATTTAAATAAACTGAAATGCAAAATCTTTTCGACAATTTGTTCCCCTCCAGCTTTTGATCAGACAAGAGAGTCAATAAATGAGAAAAGGCTCTTCACTTCTAGTATGACATCTCAGGCCACTGAAGAGGCTGATGACAACACTGTGAGTGGTTGGAGTGTCCCCGAAGAGATCCAGCAAATACTGTATGGCACATCTAATGTACATTTCAAGAAGGTGAGGCCGGCAAAAATAGAACAAATCAGGCCATAGCTCTGAAATAGTTACTTGTTTGTGTCTTCATTTTATTTGGTATTTATATCTCTCCTGGGCGAAGGATCAGATACTTATTGTTTACAGTGCCTTTTCATATGTTACCGTTTGATCCCAAATCTAGTTTTGGAATTGATAAATTCTTGTTACTCTTCTACTCCAAAGAAAAAAAATTAGGACTATGGTCTCAGAGGTTTTTTTAAAAGGGGGGCGGCCTCCTTAAAAGGAAAATATGAAAAGGTTTCATATGAAGATCCAACAACTGTTGGGGTGAGCAGAATCACCTTCTCCCAAGATGCCAGTGGGCCATGCTGTAAGAAAGGGTATCCACCCTTTCCAAAAAGTGGGGCCAAGTTAGATGGGGAAGGTCTTGCCAGTGTTCCTCCACTATTGCTGTGCTGTGTTTTCATAGGATTTTCAGGAGGCAGAAGAGAAGGGGAAGACGAGAAAAGCTTAGGCCTCCAAATGAATCACTGTTGTACTACATATAAAAACTTCACTTCAATAAGGCACAGAGCAATCTGAAAGAACAGGGCAGATGCATCCATTGGAGATAGTACTGTAAGATAGATAGATAGAATAGATAGAATTCTTTATTGGCTAAGTGTGATTGGACACACAAGGAATTTGTCTTTGGTGCATATGCTCTCAGTGTACATAAAAGAAAAGATACATTTGTCAAGAATCATGAGGTACAACACTTAATGATTGTCAAAGGTTTCAAATAAGCCATCGGGAAACAATATTAATATAAATCGTAAGGATACAAGCAACAAGTTACAGTCATACAGTCATAAGTGGGAGGAGATGGGTGATAGGAACGATGAGAAAAACTAATAGTAATAGTAATGCAGCCTAGTGAATAGTTTGACAGTGGTGAGGGAATTATTTGTTTAGCAGAGTGATGGCGTTCGGGAAAAAACTGTTCTTGTGTCTAGTTGTCTTGGTGTGCAGTGCTCTATAGCGACGTTTTGAGGGTAGGAGTTGAAACAATTTATGTCCAGGATGCGAAATTGGTGACTATGAACCACAGAAGTAGAAAGCAAGGAAAGAGTGGGGCCAACGAATGGTTTCCAACCGAGATCAAGCATTAAGGCTTTTCGTTAATTATATACTTTTGTTTTGTATTAGCTGGTCTAATTTTAACCCAAGGGGGAAAAGACTTTTTTGGCCTTGAAAAGGTGTCTTGACTGGCCCATTTCTTGTCTCCATCATGCTTCTCTCTTTCTCTCTCCAGGAATCACTTCCAGAAGATGCTTGCTCCATTGCCAGTCTTAATAATATTGACAGTATGAGTGAAAGCACCAGCAGCATCCTTAGCAAGCTGGACTGGAATGCCATAGAGGCTATGGTAGCAAATATGGAGGAGAAGTAAACTATATCTCGCCTGTTCTGATCTTTAAAAGGACATCAAATAGAATATGTAAATGAATAACTGGTGGTGAAGTTGGAAGATCATCAAGCAACGTCACAACAAGTAACATCAAAGGCCACCATTCATCCATTCAGGAAATTCTGCATAATGTTACAGAAAACTTCGAGGAAATTTTTAAAAATGATTACCTTCAGAATTGATTGATGGTGGGGGTGCTGTTCCACAGGATGGCATTTTAGGATTTGTAGAATATGTAGATGTTTAATAAATCTGGCAAATAAGGTCCTATGGGTGTTATTAACTTGTATTTCTGAAAGAGTGTTTAGAATTTAGGTGACCAGGTTTGCATTTTGATTTCGATGAATCTTGCTTAAAATTATGAACATTTAAATATTTTTATATAATATTTTTCTGGGTTGTTGTTGTTTTTGGTTACATTTGAAAATGTTTTCGGTGTGGGGTGATAATTTTGTGTCATATCATAAGTTTGCATTATATATTTGTTTTGAAGGTGTTGCTGATATCCAGTATCTGTTGCTGTGTTATTTTTTGGTAGTCCGTGAGAGGTAATCAGGCCTTAAAATATGTTGCCTCCTTCACTATTTGAATATTTAAAACAGTTTCATTTTTTAATTCATTCTCTTGGTGAATTTTTCATTAGGATGGTTGCTATACTAATAGCATATCTACTTTGAACCTTAAGATGAAAATGTGGATACAAGGGTCTTGTTTTTAGTTTCTACTATTCTTACTGGTGGAATACTTGAAATTTTCTGAATATATCTTCCATCAGAACCTTCAAGCCATTTTGAGTTCTTTTAAAATGCAAGATGTTGAAACATTCTGAGTCGATAAATATACTCAAACTAAGAAAATAACAGGTATTTCATATACTCATTTTACAAATTTGCCCATAAAGACATTTTTTCTGGCTCCTAGTTTGGAAGCCCTTTTTCACACAGAAATGCTCCCTTGGAAGGTAGCCGATTGTCAGCCCTTTGAGGTAGGCCAGTTAAGGAAACAGACAAGAATGACTCCTGGACTCTAATATAGGCTGTAGTAACAATCTTGAAAGGCTGTTTTGCCTTCCCGTCCTCTTATACCTCTGGGAATTTGGCTGAAGCCAGTTTGAGTTTTTAATGTTTTCTTCATTTCTTGTCTAACGTTATCTCTGTGCCTCCAAACTCTGGTGGAAGAGGATTCTGATGAAGCACACTATCACTCACAAAAGGTGGTGCCTTTTCATAACATTTTGAACAGACATTACCAGACGGGGCTATTGTAAACTAAACGATTCTCCTCCTACAATGTTTGGTAACGAAATGAACTCTATTCTTTTCGCTCAATTACTAGTGAGATTATTCCTTTTGTAATTAAGATGAGATTTGTAAATAAGGAAGCCCCGATTATATTTTAATGGGATGAAAGAACCTTTAGAGTGCTTAATTTGATAATCTGGTGGCATTCAGAAGATTCGGACAGCAGGATGGGATGCACATTGTGATACCACGATGATGTAACTTTGTAAATCAGGATTACATCTTTATCCGTATTTGTAGAAGTTGTACAGCAATACTCTAGATATGCAATATATTAGACTGAATCAACTGTTTAACATATTGATAATAAGATATCTATGGAAGTGTGTAAAATTATGATTTGTTCCTTCTTGTTCTCCTAATAATACTACTAATTATATTATTACAAAAACACTCTGTAATAAAAAAAGTGTAGAGCACGAGTGTCAAATTCGTGGTGTCATGTGATGTATCACTATGTTTTTTCCCTTCTCAGGGCTGGCATGGGCATGGCCTGTGCGTGACGCATCTGGCCCGTGGGCCGCCAGTTTCACACCCCTGGTGTAGAGCATGGACAGGGAAATAAACATAGTTCTCACTTAGAGACTGCTTGTACAACAAATAGTTACCAGGGTGCTGAAAAGGATAGTTATGACCAGTCGTTGAGCTTGCAGCTGTCATGTTCCTGCAGTCATGTGATGGTGACTTGGAGGCTTGGCAACTGGCATGCATTCGTGACAATCACGTATCCTGCAGTCACATGATCACCATTTGATACATTCACAGCCAGTTTTCCGCAAGCAAAGTCAGTGGGAAGTTGCAAGTCACAATAATATGATGTTGCACTGACATAAATCAGTGGGGTCATAACATTTCAGTTTATAACATTACTTAGCAACAGAGTTGCCAGTTCCCAATTAGAGTTTGGTGAGGACTACCTATATTAAGACATGGAACATACTTGTGTATCTGTAGGGTAAATACAGCTAGTCCTTGACTTACGATCACAATTGGAACCAGAATTTCTGTTGCTAAGCAAGGCAATTATTGAGTGAGTCTCTCTCAATTGTCTGACTTTTTGCATTTGTTAAGTGAATCATGCAGTTGTTAAGTGGATGGGAAGGTCACAAATGTGATCACCTGACCCCAGGACCCTGCAACCGTCAAAAATACATGCTGGTTGCCAAGTTACTCATTTTCATCATGTGATCACGGGGATGCTGCAGCAGTTGTAGGTGCAAGAACTAGTTGTCACTTTTTTCAGTGCTGTTGTAACTTTGGTCACTAAAAGAATGGTTGTAAATCAAGGACTACCTGTACTGTATAGCGTGGATTAACATGGCTTCAGACTAATGCATCTCTTGAGAGCATTGCTTATGTTAATTCCAGTTAATACATCAAACTGCTAAGAATGGTTATTTTTAATGGAACAGGCAAACTCCAATGATTTCTCTTAAAACTATGACTTTCATAGTGGTTTTCTTTTTGCAGATTTTAAACTACCATTGACTTGTTAACTAAAGTAGTGCTTTGCAATGAAAATATTAAAATTATGTACCCTTGTGGGCTCATCGATAATTACCCTTGGACCTAGCTATATTTCCCTCAAGATAGTAAGAGATAGGTAAGAAATTAAAATTGGATTTCAAATTTCCATGAAACATCTGTGAAAATCTAGAACTCTTCAGGAAGATAATTTTTTGGCTTTGATTGAAAATGAGATTGATTCAAAACAACCTTATGATACATATTACAGAATATACCTACAAGGATTCTCTGAACAAGAGAAACCATAGACTTCAATTTATTAGATTTTTTCATTTGATTTTGCCAGTTCTTAACTCAGAATTAACCAGCTTCAAACTTTAAGTCTGCTTCAATTTTTCTGAAGCCAGAGAGTTGAGTGAGGAGGGTATGGATTTCTACAGTCATACATAGCAAGTCCATCTGCTTGCATTCTATATTTAATTATCAGTTTAGAATAACAGAGTTGGAAGGGACCTTGGAGGTCTTCTAGTCCAACCCCCCCCCCCCGCTTAGGCAGGAAACCCTATACCCGTGGTGGCGAACCTATGGCACGAAACGGGCAAACCGGAAGTGCGGAAAAACGCACTTCCGGTTTGCCGGTGAGCTGTTTTTTGCACTCCGGAGGGTTCAGGGAAGCTCCCTGAAGTTCCGGAATGCAAAAAACTACAAAACGGACAAACCGGAAGTGCATTTTTCCGCACTTCCAGTTTGTCCGTTTTGTAGTTTTTTGCATTCCGGGGCTTCAGGGAGCTTCCCTGAACCCTCCGGAGTGCAAAAAACAGCTCACCGGCAAACCGGAAATGCATTTTCCCGCACTTCCGGTTTGCCCGTTTCATCGTCCCAGGCTCCGGTAAAGCCTTTGCGCGGGGGTGGGGGGGTGTGCGCATGCGCAGGGGGCAGCATGTGTGTGTTGTGCGCATGCGTGGGGGGGAGGGAATGGGTGTGAGTATGCGAGCGCACGCTAGCGCGCGCACCCCCCTTTTTGGCACGCGAACCTAAAAAGGTTCGCCACCACTGCCCTATACCATTTCAGACAAATGGTTATCCAATCTCTTCTTAAAAACTTCGAGTATTGGAGCATTCACAACTTCTGGAGGCAAGTTGTTCCACTGATTAATTGTTCTAATTGTCAGGAAATTTCTCCTTAGTTCTATGTTGCTTCTCTCCTTGTTTAGTTTCCACCCATTGCTTCTTGTCCTGCTCTCAAGATGCTTTGAAGAATAGCTTGACTCCCTCTTCTTTGTGGCAACCCCTGAGATATTGGAACACTGCTATCATGTCTCCCCCTAGTCCTTCTTTTCATTAAACTAGACATACCCAGTTCCTGCAACCATTCGTGTTTTAGCCTCCAGTCCCTTGTTGCTTTTCGCTGCACTCTTTCTAGAGTCTCTTTTTTACATCATGGCAATCAAAACTGGATGCAGTATATTCCAAGTTTGGCCTTACCAAGGCAGTGGTATTAACACTTCACATGATCTTGATTCTATCCCTGTTAATGCGGCCTGGTACTCTGTTGGCTTTTTTGGCAGCTATAGCATATTGCTGGGCTCATATTTAAATGATTGTCCACTAGGACTCCAAGATCCCTCTCACAGTTACTACTACTGAGTGAGGTACCAAATGTACCTGTGCATTTGGTTTTTGTTGCCTAAATGTAAAACCTTACTTTTTTCACCACTGAATTTCATTTTGTTAGATAGCGCCCAATGCTGAAGTCTGTCAGGATTCTTCTGTATCTTGAGCCTATCTTCTAGAATGTTGGCTATTCCTGTCAGTTTGGTGTCATCTGCAAATTTGTTTAGATCAGTGGTTCCCAACTTTTTTGGGGCCATGCCCCACCTAAGCATCTCTAAAATCCTGATTCCCCCCCCCCCGTGACATATAATTCTTACTATTCAAAAAGTGATCTACTCACGCGAAGGAAACAAGGTCCCAATTGCCCCCATTAAAAATCAAATTGCCCCCCTGTGGGGCATGGGCCCCATGTTGGGAACCACTGGTTTAGATTCTATCACCCAGCTGAGCTGGGAGAACAAGCAGTTGAGGCAATTGGGCAAATATTTAGTTATAACAACTTGAATAGCTATTCAAGAAGGAACTAGAAGTCAATGAAGAAATTAACTGGCTGAAAATTGGTAACTTTGGAAATAATATGGCCAAATGGGTGAATTGTGATTAGGTGACTGCAAAAGCTCAAATTAACTTTCAGTTCTTGAAGACTTGGGTGCAGTGTCAAGTATCTCTCCTGCCACAATGGAGAAGCTACCAGATGTGCATCAAGAACATGCCCTCTGCTTGATGTGTCTGTGCCACGGTGCCAGCAATTATTTGACTTTTTCACCATTTAACTCAGATTCTTTGTTGCCATCCCTTTTTGGATAACATAATTTCAAACTTAATGGCCACCCACTCATGATTCTGCATATGTACAATAATAGACAAACTCCAAGCTGAGGGCATGTAGCTAATATTTTATACAGTATGCGAAGTTTATATTTAAAATGTAGTTTTTAGGGCTCAATCCCTTTTAACTGAACCCATCCCCCTAGAATGACTGTCAGATGTCAGGCAGAATGAATAACATTTCTTGTAAGATACTGATACTATGAGATGGCAAAGCCCAACAATTATGTCCACTTTAAATGTATTTGGCTTTGGCTTCACTTGATTTATTTATTAAATATATATGCTGCCCATCTCACTATTGGTATTTAGGAATATCCCTTTCTAAGATGTTCCTTTTCAGTTGAAAGATTCCATCTACAACCAACCATGTGTTTATGAGACAAGAAAAGTTTCATCTATTTATGTAATATGAATCAGTGGAATGAACTGGAATCTTCAACATAGAAATCAGAAATAGAATTTACCAACCACCAACAGTATTCCCCTTCTCTGGAACAATTTTCTCTGGATTTTTTTTAAATTTACATACATTTTGGGCCCATCACCCTAAGGAAGGGTTAATTCTTCATGTAATGCATTGTCAAGAAATTCTTATTTCTCCTTAGTGTATTTCACAGCAATTAATGTGGAGCTACGTGATTAATTTTCTGGTAAAATAGAACATCATAAAATCAATTCGTAGATACCCAGGGGGTAACTGAGTGAATCAGTATTGTACAAAAAAGAATTAGGCAAAATATAGTAATTGCATGAATGCAGCACAGCTTTTGCTTTCACAACCTTAAAAATGAATTTTGCCCAGAAATATTTGCAGCAATTACGACAAAGAAGAGGAAATGAAAACTATTTCATAGAGCAATTAGATTCTGGTAATTATTAGTCATGTCAGTTTAATTTTTCAATTCTGTACAAGATAATGAATTTGAATAGTGTTACTGTTTCCTACAGATAAGTAACACACTAGAATTCTGTAAATTAATGTAATAAAAACACAGCCCACCATATATTAGTTTTATAATTGAATTGAATGCATCTAAAATCTTTGATGAACATCCACTTTTAAATAAAATGTAAACTTTAAAATAGTTATTTGCTAATTATTATGCTATTCATTTCTTCTGCTTTTGTCAATATGCAAACATGATTTTTGTGTTATTATTCCAGAAATAGAACAGCTTCTGAAAGAATGGTGACAAGTACACATTGAAGCACCACTCCAGAGACAGTTTAAAATAGCATTTTCAGTGTATAAAAGATGAAAACAGATTTCAAGTAATTAAAAAAAGCCTATCTACAATACAGCCATTTCTGTTCAGCTTTTTTTAAAAAAAATCATTTAAAATGGTTACGTTAGTGCAACTATAAGTTACAAATCCATATTGATTCCTGACATTTGCAGGCTCCAATTGATTCAGTAAGGGAGTACCACTTGAATCATAAAGTAATAACAACAGAATACAGGCCCACCATCATTCAGGAAGTGCCTTTGCGCATTATGTCCTAGTGTAATGCATTCTGATGTCCTAACGAAATATACATTTTTCTTTACTCAGAACAGAATGTTTTTCTCCCCCCTGTTTTGAACATTGCCATATGAACAGCATTAGAAAGAAATTGAAGCATACAAGAAATAAACTATAGTTTCTTTTTATATCAAAATGTACTCTTGAAAATGTGTTTGGCACAGTGCTAAATCATATATAGTTAATACTAAATATTGCAGGATACAATAAAACCCTGGAGTTAACTTGTGTTTACACCCTCGTAAGGGATAAAGATACCAATTATTCAGAAATCAGCCTATACAAACTGTATAAACAATATTTATGTCTTGCTTTGAAAAGCACTGATATAGTAAATTTTACACAAAAGACTGGAAAATAATATAAATGGATTTAAACAGATCTTTACAATAAGAAATTCAAATGGAAACAGACAAGTAACAAAGAGAAGTAAAAAAATTTATTGCAGTATTCGTTCCACCAGATTTGCTGGGGATCCCTTTTCTTGTATTATTTCAGGGTGACCTAATACATCAAAAATCTACATTTACAAAAACTCCTCCTGCAGGTAGGTCATAGATACTGCATGCTTTTTTTCCCCCAACAGAATAAATTATATATCCAGGAAATTCTGCCATTTTACAGCCTGGAAAAACGATGCTTTCCTTGAAACTGGGCTAAGCTAAAGAAAGCCATCCGCTGCTAGGTTAAACTCCAAGAACACTTTATTAAGAACATTAACAGACTAATTTCCAACATTCACTTGTTTATTTTTTTTTAAACAGAAAGGTTTTTTTTTCAAGATATAAACATTTTTTTCGTTAAACTATTATACAGTGGGAGTAAAAATGAACTGAGAAGTTTCTGCTGCACAACAGCGAAGGAAGCTCCCACAAAAATGTTTACCAAACATTTCCTTCTGTTTCCTGCATCCCAGGTGTCATTCTTACTCTTCATTAAATTGATTTTTTTTTGCCAGAAAGTTGGTAATTTCAAGTTTTTTTTTCTGTTCTTTCCTGTAAAATTTGGCTGCATGTGTACAAATGCATTAGCTGGAAGTTCCATCCTTGGCGGCATACAGCGATCGTAAAGTCTGAACAACTTTATTAGTCAGCTTATTAGCACTCGTTAGAGCAATTTTTTTGTAAATAATGTCTGACTCTTTGATAGTGTCTACCCAAGGCACCAGTTTGCGGCCATCGCGGCGCTTAGCCTCAGTCCAGGAGCCACTGTAGGAGCCTGCCATCCATTGAACACTGAAGCCATGGCTGGTTTTCTGCACTACTCTTGCAATTTGTGGTCGATCTTTGTACTTTGGACAGCAAATAGCGATGACATCCATGACATCAACACTTTCATTCATCTGTGCTGCCAACTCCGTAGAGTCTGAATTTCGTTTTGACCTTCTCAATGACTAAAACATTGGAGGGGAAAAAAGACCAAGTGTTACACAAAAGAACTTGATTGAAATTATTGCTTTTATTGCTTTTAATCCCTTGACGCCGGGAGTTGGGATTTTCCGGCACACATTCCATTGCCGGCAATGAGACGCGACCGCCAGCGCCAAGGGGTTAACATATCCTTGCAAAATCACATATTTTAATTTGTACCCGTCTCTTTAAACTCTTATTGATATATAAAATTATATATACAAATGAATCATAAAGCTACATAAAAACTTGGCAACAATAAAAAGGTTACACACAATACATTCCAAAGGAAATTTTTTATACTAGATATAATCTCTATGTTTTTATTGTTTTTGTTAAAACTTTCTACAAAAAGTTGTATAAACGGTTAAGAATTTCTATCTACAATTTTTATATGCATTACATTACTCAATGTACATTTTATTATAGACTGACATTTATAAGCACATAAAATCATTTTACGTAATACGCTGCGAAATACGTTGACTCCTCCTCCGCCTCACCCCTGAAGTGCCTCCTCCTCTATCCTCCCCATCACTCTCATCCTCCTCTGTCTCAGCTGCATTGTTCCTAGGGCTGCCACCTCCGAGCAGCGAGGTAATAGCTTTGTTGCGAGCATTTGTGCTTGCTGATACTTCCCCGTCTTCTTCCTCTTCATCAGGATCCAAATGTTCCATAAGAAGTTTGAACTAAAAAAAGAACGTGGGAGGGGAGGGGAGAAACTGTTTTAACACAGGAGGAATATGCTACATAAAGTCCCTTTAATCAAAATTTTAAAGTAGAAGTGGTCTGTTACAAAATTTTGTTGTTGCTCCTCAGACAAACAAACTAGAAGACAAAAAAATATTTTAGGTCTTTCCATTGTCAGCAGCTCCAACCAAGCCACCAAATAGTTGGAGCATCTCACCCCTTTCTCTCAACCCATCTGTAGACAATCTGCAGTTCAAAAAATATGCATAGTGTTGTGCAGAAAAACTTTCACATCGGGTAACAAAAGAAAATAATTGGCTCTAATTACGGAAGGTATGTGACATATGGACATGTAGCAGGTGAAGGAGAATTCCAGAACATAAAAATTTGTCTTTTTTAAAAACAGTTATGCATCAAGCACTATGGTTTGTCCCTGCAACACTTGGTTCTCACTGGTCTCCCTCCAGACACTCCAAAAAAATGGGCTGATCCAAGAAATTGTTGTTAAATTATAATCAGGGACATCTAGATGTATGTCAATCTGCATACATTAAGTGACGTTGCAATTTCATTGTTGAAACCTCTGCTTGGAAAACAGACATGCCCAGAATCTGGAGGAAAAAACAAGATCCTAGGGAACAAGATAATAGTGCAGGAACCAGTTAGTCTGCTTTGTATATTCCTAATTTTTATGTTTCTGATGAGGTAAGATTTTAGTTGGCTTATCCCTGGACAACAGAAACCATATTGTGTAACAAGAAAAGGGAAAAGGCTAATTTATTATGTGTCATGAAATTTTAAAGAAAATGTGAACTAAATCATTCTGTCATCTATGCTTCTAGAAATGGGATTCTAATATATTTTTTAATTTAAAATAAAGTAATTTCATTCATTAACATAGATTTTTGTGTTTTCATATACTGTACCACTGTGAGTTGTATGATTAAAGCAGTTCAAATATATAAATAAACACTGCCAAGATATGCTGCTTCTGATCCATGAGAGGTTATGTAGCCATGAAGATTACCTTCATCATCATCTACTTCAATTACTTAAAACCATTTTATCTAATGGCACTAGCCATAACAGACTACAATAAGTGCTATTGCTATTCATAGACTTATATACCACTTCACAATGTTTTACAGCCCTCTCTAAGCGGTTTACAGAGTCAGCCTATTGCAGTGATGGCGAACCTTTTTAGGTTCGCGTGCCAAAAGGGGGGGGGGTGCTAGCGCGCGCTCGCATGCCCACACCCATTCCCTCCCCCCCACGCATGCGCACAACACCCCCCCATGCTGCCCCCTGCGCATGCGCACACCCCCCCACCCCCGCGCAAAGGCCTTACCGGAGACTGGGACGGTAAAAAACGACGAAATGGGCAAACCGGAAGTTCGGAAAAATGCACTTCCTGTTTGTCCGTTTCGTCATTTTTTGCATTCCGGGGCTTCAGGGAGCTTCCCTGAACCCTCCGGAGTGCAAAAAACAGCTCACCGGCAAACCGGAAGTGCGGAAAAACGCACTTCCGGTTTGCCGGTGGGCAACGCTCGCGTGCCCTCCGCTATGGCTCCGCCATAGGTTCGCCACCACGGGCCTATTGCCTCCAACAATCTGGGCCCAACCTCGGAAGGATGGAAGGCTGAGTCAACCTTGAGCCGGTGAGTATTGAACTCATGGAGTGCAGGGAGTTAGTCCTGCAGTACTGCATTCTAAGCACAGCGCCGCGACTCCTGTACTACAATTACAAGTAGTCCCTAACTTACAACCATCACTTAGTGACTCTTTGAAGTTACAACAGCACTGAAAAAAGTGACTTATGGCCGTTTTTCACCCAAACGTTGCCGCATCCCCTGGTCACGTGATCAAAATCTGGGCACTTGACAACTGTGCCACTTGTATTTTTGACATTTGCAATGTTCCAGGGTCATGTGATCACCATTTGCAGCCTCTCCAGCTGGCTTCTGACAAGCAAAATCAATGGGGGAAGCCAGATTGACTTAAACAACCACATGATCCACTTAAGAACTAAAGTAATTCGCTTAGCAACTGTGGCAAAAAAAGGTTGTAAAACAGGACAGAACTCACTTAACAATTGTCTTGCTTAGCAACAATTTTGGGCTCCTCATCATAAGTGAAGGATTACTTGCATACATATTTTTTCTTTCTTGTATAAAGATAAAAGTATTTTATAGGTTCTGCAATCATTTTACATTTAATTTGATACCTATCTCATTTCACACCTGTGGAAAAAGTCTATCTTCAGCCAGTAGTAAATAGTGATATTTTAAATAGTGAAAACTTACATCTAAGTATTGTTTCACTATATTCCTCTTCACATCTTCTGTGAGCCTGGAATTAGCCATATCACTTCGAAGGAAGTCCAGCGTTTGTTTTGGATGGAAGTGAATTCCTGCTTTTCTGTTTATCGTTTTATCATAAACTTTTGCCGATTCAGAAGGTGAGTATTTCTGAATTTTACTAATAAAACAAAATAAATGTTGTAAGAAAAATTCCACTGTACTTTAAAGGAAACAATAACAACAGATATTCTGAATCAGTCAAACGTTTTTAACATTATAAAAACAAATGTTAACTTACATATTTAAGTATTATTGATTCAAGTTCCCAAGAGTTCAATCCCCCAAATACAATCTCACCAATTTATAAAACAGAGGTAGTATAAGCAAAACTAAAATGGTCCTTACGTATCAGAAAATCCGCACAGGTTCTTCAAATGCTGTTTCAACATCAAAAGCAACAATATGCCCTGGGAGACATTTGCAAATTCAATCAAAGGAGCTGAATTGTCTGGCAAACACTTCATGACTGCATTTATATCATTTTCTTCATCAGTGTCTGAATCAGAATTTGCACGTTTTCGTAATTTCCTGGGTTTGTGAATTTCCTCCTCGCTTTCACTGTCACTTTCACTATTGCTCTCACTTTCACTTTCTTCATCCGAGGAAGGCTTTTTTTCTTTTTTATATTTTACCATAGACTGAAAGAAAGAGAGAGACATGTGGTTTAGACTACTAACAATACAATAACTTCTCTGTAATTTCACAGTCATTTTAACACATTTCTCACGTTTGAAATACTTGTGAGAAATGTGGTGACATTTTGTGCAACAGCACGTCAATATTGAAATATATACATGAGCACTCAGTGATTTCATTTTCAATTTGGAATATAATTGACATGTTCCACCAAGGAGACTGCTTAACTTCGTTACTGGCAGTCCTTTGCAGCTGTTAGCATGCCTTTGCACTGAATACAGCTATCTTTTTATATCTAAGATCTATAAGAAAAATAACTCTTAAAATCCTCAAGAATTCTCTGCAGGTATTATTACACAAATTCTGAAAAATAAATGCTCTGAGGAAAACATCTGGCAGACTATTTCACTCATCACACAAAGCTTCTTCACTTTTTGCTTTGCACATCGATTGTAAATTTTATATGAAGCAAACTACACATATGAGGAAGTTGGCCTCTTGTGGGTTTGAGAGATGGATTCCATGAGAAAAATCCATATTACTGGCTATTGTCTACATACTATATGGGTCTCACTACATGGCAGTAATCATTATTCTTATATGTCTGTCTGTCTGTCTGTCTGTCTGTCTGTCTGTCTGTCTGTCTGTCTGTCTGTCTGTCTGTCTGTCTGTCTGTGAGGAGAGAGAGAGAGAGAGAGAGAGAGAGAGAGAGAGAGAGAGAGAGAGAGAGAGAGAGAGAGAGAGAGAGAGAGAGAGACAGAGAGACAGAGAGAGAGAGAGAGAGAGAGAGAGAGAGAGAGAGAGAGAGAGAGAGAGAGAGAGAGAGAGAGAGAGAGAGAGAGAGAGAGAGAGAGAGAGAGAGACTTCACAGCTTATTAGTCCCAATCCTGTTAGCATGTATGTAGGTTTTGAAGACCTAACTGTTCCCTAAGTATCAGAGCCAGGATGGTCAGATGAGCTCACTCTAAGAGGTATAGTCTTTGTTGGTGCGTCTTGATTATATTTTGTTGTTGATGAGGATTTTCGTTCACTTTTTGTCAGTGTCATTATTGCTATTTGCTGCCCAGAGTCATATTTTTTGTGAGTTGTGAGTCACAAAAATCCATAAATAAATAGTGTTGGTGTCTTAACATTAAATATTCCTATTGCAAAATAACCAATGAAAGTAAAACATTGTATATATTTCAGAAAGGGACTCAAATAAGGGTTAGGGTTAATTTCTTAATTTCTTAACATCTCTTAATTTGGGATAGAGTTGGAGTGACTGGATGAAGCTGAGCGTTTACTGACCAGATGCTCTTCCCGACACCTTCCTGACAACAGATGAAGGGTCTGAATTAACATTTTTAAAAATGTAGTTTATGAATAAAAGACTGCCTCTATTAAATTTATAAACTTAAAAATTATAACTTTCTGAGAACTTAAGATTGAAAGGCTGCACTAAATTACTTTTTAGATTTTAAATTTATACAACGATATTTTCCTTTCATCTTCTCCACTACAGTTTTTGGTCAAATTTCACAGACAAAATCAAATTTATTCTAGGACTCTGTAGACAGTAGATATACTTGATCAATGCAGGTGCACTGTCTTAGTTTGGACCACTTGGTTTTACTTTCCAATCTTTTAGTACAGATTGAATTATTAAAGATACATGTGCAAGAAATGACTTATCAAAAATAAAGATTTTAAAAGAGAATTTCACTGACCTCTTTAAATGACTGTAGAAGGTTGCTACCAGAAACTGATAATGTAATATCTATATGGTGCATTATAAAAAGTGGCTCTTCCTGGGTCTGATAAGGAAAACAGCCCAGATTGTCGGCTATATACAAAAGCATATTCACCTCTGTTTTCTGTTAAAGTAAAAAGATATATAGATATGTGTATATAAAAGACATAACCATTCAAACCCACATTTTATATACAGTGGCTAGATTTATCTAACACTTTAAGTAACTGGGACTTCTGCCAGGAGGGAATTCTCTGTTCTATTAATACCCTTCCAGAAAGTATATCAATGGCACAGCAAGCACTGGAGGAAACTTCTTTAGACCCAGAGATCAACAGGTACCGTATTTTTCGGAGTATAAGATGCACCTTTTTCCTCCCTAAAAGTGGCTGAAAATTTGGGTGCGTCTTATACTTCGAATGTAGCTTTTTTTTCCCAGCCCTTACTAGGTGCTAACAGATCTTCCCAGCTCTTACCTTGCAGGCTTTTTCATTGTTACTCTCTCCAAAGAATGTTTTTCCAGCCCTAAGTCTTTGCAGAATTTTTTTTCATTGCTCTACTTGCTCCGAATAAGTTTTTTTCTAGTCCTAACCAGGTGCTAACTATCTTCCCAGCTCTTACCGGCTTGCAAGCTCTTTCATTGTTACTCTCTCAGAAGAAGGTTTTTTTAAGTCCTAACCAGGGGATAAAATAATGTGCTGAAGCTGACCAGACTAAGGACGCTAGCCAGATGAATACCTGGTAGGCAGATTGTTTTCCTCTATTTTCCTCCCCAAAAACTAAGGTGCGTCTTATACTCCGGTGCGTCTTATACTCCGAAAAATACGGTAATTCTAAAATAGGTAGTCCTCATTTAGTGACTGCAATTAGTTCCAGCTAGATAGTTTCTATTGAGAGGGGGGTGGAGAGGGAGGGACCCCTAGGGAGATCATTGGTGGCTGCTATCTCATTGTTAGCTCCTTAAGGTAAAGCAGACAAAAAGCACAACCAGGGGCACTACCACAATCTTTATTGTAAAGTTACATTAAGTAGAATGTTACAAAACTGGAAGCAATTTTCCCCCCTCCTCTCTTTTAAGTCTCCAGAAAAGAGTTCCTTCTGAAACACTTTCCAGGTTTTTCCTCCCTCCATTTGTGGACAAGTCATTCCCCCGAACTATCACATTCATTCTCATAACGTTGTCTCACACAGCGTCCTGAGCCTGACCTAATTTTTCTTCCTCCCCCACCAGCCCCACTTCCAAAGCAGAAAAGAAACAATCACTTCTTCAGCTGCTTTTCTCTGCAACACTGCAGCTTCCCTAAAAAGTGATATCACGTTAACAAGCTCAGACCTGTGACCTTAATTAGTTGATTAGAATCCTCCCCAAATATTGTCTGAAACTGAGCAGACACTGATTAAGGTCTGCTGATTAGCTTGATACTAATGACTTTTGTTATCCTAAATTTGTACTGGTTGGAAAATGAATTTATTATCATTTATTACCATCTTATTTGTAAACTATTATTATCTAAGGCAGTTGCTAAACAAGGACTACCTGTCATTCCTAAGCAAGGGAAGAATCAAATAAAAATGCAGGAACACAGAACCTCCTGAGCAACTGTTCTATTAATCTTACACAAATTATGATTAAATTCATTGAAACGGGTACATATTGCTGGTACCTATCGCTAAACCCTGCTTGGGAGTTGCAAGCTGTTTTTATATAGGTAGCCCTCCACCTACAAACACAACTATAATTGTGTTATGTTGCAGTCATAAATCGAGTCATCTTGTGATAGGGTTAGGGTTGGTAGAATGCCTTTGATGACTGTTTTTACCACAGTTGTAAGTTGAGTAATATATTGTAAGTCTGAATCCAGCTTAACCAAGTTTTCATTATTTTTTACCAGAAACCAGCAAAAAAAAATCACAAATTGTGATCACGTGACCATGGGATGCTACAACTGGCATAAATGTGAGCTAGTTGCTAAATGCCCAAATTACGATTATGTGACTGTAAGGCAAGTTCAAGTTCAAATTTAGGCCACGACTGCTTTTTCTGAGGCCAGTTGTTAATTTGAACTGTTATTAAATGAATGGGTCATAAGTTGAGGACTGTCTGTATGCAGTTATAATGTAGGTAAAAATGACCAGGCTTAAATTATCCTAATATAACTTGGAGCTATTATGCAAAGACCTGGCTCTCATGCTGGAACAGGTGGAATGAAAGGGAGAAAAGGACAACCAGCAGCAAGGTGGATGCATTAAATTGCTATGGCAATGAAGGCAGCATTGGAAGGCCTGAAGGACTAGGTGAGGGACTGGTTGTCATGGAGAAAATCTATCTATATGGCTGCTACCAATCTGATCACAATAATCACAATAAATTCCAAGGCAAGATTAATAAATGGACCCATGCAGTTAAATGTAGAAATCCAATGGTGAAGCTACTCTAAGCAAAAGAAAAAGCGTCCATCCAGGAGGACATTCTAGAGAAGCCCTGAAAACCTGCGTTAAGACTTACAGCTGTGTCATCAAAGAGGTTGAGCAAAGAAATAAGAAAGGCTCGCCGGTGTTGCCGATTCCCTCGGATCATGGAGTAAAGATGGGAGCACAAAGCGCTGCTAGATTCATCCTGTCTAAAGCCCCTCACGGGATCTTTTCGGCAGGTATTGATTGCCTGCTGTACTTGGTAAGACATCTTCATACCGGCCACTGCTTTCATCTGAAAGTGAACAAAATGTATAATGCCTACATATTTCTTACTGCAATCTGAATGACGTTATTGCCAAACAACTTCCATGCCATATCCTAAATGACTCTCTACTCCATAGCCCTTCAGATTCCATATCCTCCTCTCCCCAATTTTCATTTTGATTCTTGCTGTTCCTATTCCAACTGTTTGTAACTATTTATTTAACAAGAATAGACTAAGTTTGTTGTGAAGAAACTCTTACATTGAAAAATGTGAACACAACTGGCTTGCAGAGAACAATTCAACTCTGCACCTCTTAATCATGAGGGGATGAGCAATTGCATATAGTAAAATCTTACATCCAATATTGATAGACTACATTCTGAAGACCACAGCTGGCAAGGCCATAAACAATGGCTATGTAACATTTATCGTTGAGCACAGCTGGCTCATCATGTCTAACTTATGCAGGTCTAGTTTAAATACGCCTTTCTTCTACAAGGGAGTATAAACATTCCTTGCTTCTAAAAACATAATCTCTCTCATGTCATAGCTTTTGTTTTCAAGAAGAAACATGTCGAATTTCCACTTTAGTAAAAGCCCACATAGAATGGCATGTGCTCAATTTTTGTATATTAATGGAAACATATTTTCTGTTTCATTTTTTTCCCGCTGTAGACACTGAATTACCATATCCCTTTTATTGTGAAAATAACCTACTGATAATGTTATGCTTCTTCTGATTGTGTGTATTTTATATAAATGGAAAAAGACAGAAATGATACTTAATTTATTAAGATAAACGGAGGCCAACATACATGAATAAACCCAGCGTATTTTTTGTCAATTTCCACCAGCTGTTGGTCTGCTTTGTTCCTCATAGAAGGCTCTGGATCTGTGCCCATTGCTATTAAATATGGTACACACTGCAAAAAAGATAAAAACATCATTGAAAGAATTCCATGATTCCGCTTGTGAAGAAAACAGAGAAAAGAGAAACAGAAAAGTATAAATATTATCTCTCTGGTATATAAATTGCTCAATCACATTCTTCTCCCATCTACCATCCTTACTAAGAGGATGAGAAAGGACAGTTTCCTCCTGTGGATAGCAGATAATTCTATTATTTATATGTCAAATGATCCCCAGCCTATCATTTCAGATACTAGGGAAAGACTTCATATTTCCTCTGAGCAAATATGGTCAATGAGCTTTCTAAAGTATTCCCAGCCATAAACCAAATGAAAGGCCACCCATAATCAAAATATTGTGCAATCCCATCTATTAAGACTCAACATTATGTATCAACCAGGTTACTGTGATTTGTTGAACACACTGGTTAAAAAGTCTTGGCTTAGCTTTATGTGTGAACTATGCCCATAAGATAAGGTTAGGAAGAAAGAATCCAGTACTAGTTTACATTTGCTTGTGCCTTTTGCTGTTCTCTCTATATCGCTGCTGTCTTTTTTTCTATTTACTATATTATTAGACTCCGTGGAAATGTTTATTATACTGAAAAGCAGGAAAAAATAAATTGGTAGCTACAAATATTGGGCATGGAGCCATGTTACCTACAAGCCAATCTTTTCCAAACAGAGCCTGCCGGTCTTGGGTAATCAGCCCAGGAAATGATTCTAGAAGTCTGGAATCAGAAGGTACTTTTTTCTGTCGTAGCCTGGCAACTCTAAAATAATCCCTAAAGTCTATATTTCACATTAAGAATTCATGGGACGTATAAATATTCTCCTATCTGATGAAGTTTTGAGAACCCGAGGGGCTCATTACATTATGCTTTTAAAAAATATTTGTTTTAAATTGACTGTTTGACATATTAATAAGAATTGTCTGGAGTTTGTGAAATCAGATTAGATACATTACAAACAAACCAAATAAACTATGTAAGTAAAATAAATACTTAAATAAATTTTTGCTGAGTATCCAGAAAAATATCCACATCTTAAGTATAAAAATACTATAGTGATTACAACAGATTTCTGTACTTTCTTAGTCATTAGTAAGCTCCAATGAACTATATGTATATTGCTCCCAGTCAATATTTTGCAGAATTGTGAACTTAAATATACAATTATATACCTGAACTGGATGGATAAGACCCTGGTTTAACGTGAGTGCAATAACATTGAGCGCAAAATGACGAACACTGGACTGTGTGTGAAAGAATGCTTCTAGGACTTGTTTGAGATATAGCTGCATGATGGAGCTGCTCATCCCTGAGGAAATATCACCCATTTCTTTCAGATCTTCTTGCTTTGCTACCTTTTTCCCTAAAAAAATAGAAAAGAAAGGAGAAATCTTATCATAATACCCATAATTTATATATTGTGTACATGTTGAATGCATATTTTGCATTCCAGTTACTGCTTACAATAGAAATTGGAGTGCCACCTAATTGAAGCCCACTTTGTGAAGTAGGACGGAGTCACCCACATTAACATACCATTCTCCATTAACTTGAAGAGCTATCTTAAATCACCAATCTAGAGACATGAAGAAAAATGCAGAAGGGCTGTACCATTTCAGATCACAGATTGAACAGGCTGGATTATTTAAGGCTGTAGGTAAAGATAAATAGTTTTAATTTGCCTATTAAAAAAGCACGCACATACCCTAAAAACCTTCTTCTAAGGGAAAGGATGTGCTCACTTCCCAACATCTGTCACAGCAATAAGAAGCAAGAAAAAAGGTATCAGGTGTGAGATGTGTCGGGGAAGAAGGGTAGATTGTATAATTACAGAGAAAACTGCCTGAAGAAGCATAGTTACATGTTAAGCAAACAGGTCTTGTAGTATTCTTAGATATAAGTGCATACAATTAAGATAAATACAGCAGAAAAAAAGGCGAAAAATAGGTGATGTACTAAACATAGAAGCGAATACTCTGATATGCATCCAAAAAGTGAAAAGAATTCTGGGATGACAGTATCTTGATTCAAATAAAGAAAATAATGGCTTTCCATAAATATAGTATCTGATTGAAAAGAAGCTCCATTAGGATCAAATCAATATAACAGAACAAACAAGGAGTGAAATAAATATGAGAAGACCACCAAAAGCTTATTTAGGTGTTAGAAATATAATACAACCTTGGTGAAATGTTCCAACTGTTTTAACATCCAGTCAAAAGAATAAAAATGCTGATTGCTAGCAGAATTATCAAACCAGTTCCCTTTGATTGATAAGCAATTGGTTTTCTATGCAATGTCAATGCGTTTCAAAATTTCCAGCAAAAGAATCAGAGATATCATATTTGCCAACCCCAAGAATCCGAATATCAAAATAATGTTATTTGATCATGGTGCCAAGACTCTGCTTGAGTGACAGAAAATGCAGTTCTGCCTAACCCTAACCCTAACCCTCTGATCATTCATGTTGTGAAATACTTCTCTCAGTGAATCTGCCTGATTCTGTCCAGCTATTTAATGGAAATGATTGATGACTAGCACTGATGAAACCTAGTTAGGACAATGAAACGTCTGCAAGAAAACAAGCAAGCTCAAAGAGCATCAAGGACCCTTCATTTCAACTCTGAGCTACAAATATTCACATTTAATGATTGATGGTATCAGGATGCATCATATACAGTATTTTGCAATGCAGTACCAGCGCTTTAGCTTACCATTTTATCTAAGAACAGATATTCTATTTGTCATAGTATTAGAAGAGAAAATGACACACACACACACACTGTGTTTCCCCAAAAATAAGACAGGGCCTTACATTTTTTTGAACCCCGAAATATGGCCTTGGCCTTATTATCGGGGGGGGGGGGGGGCTTATTATTTTGGGGGTGCAATAGGCGGCGAGCGTGGGACTGGATGTCCCATCATCGCCGCATCCCCTCCCTGTTCTTGGCGCCGGCCAACCGACTGGCTTGCCGCCACCTTCTCGTGGAGCAGGACTCTGCAAGGTTTGTTGTGCCGTTGCATGTACCAACTGCAGGAGTGCCACGAGCTTCATCATACAGCACAGCTGGGGTCCTGCTGCCGTTCGTGCATGCAATGGCACAAGTCTTGCAGAGTCCTGCTCCACAAGGCAGCATCAGTGGCGTGACGAGTCTCACAGAGATTCATTTCTGACAGGTGGGACATGTTGGGCCGCGAGACACGCGTCCTACCTGACACTTGTGGCTCCGTCACGTTCGTCAGCGTTGTGTCCAGACAAGCCCATTGTAAAAGAAAACTTCTTGCGAGTTCAATCAAACTTCTCAAACTCGCAAGAACTTTTCTTTTACAATAGACTTCTCTGGACACAACGCCAAGGAATGCAACGGAGCTACAAGTGTCAGGTAGGACGCGCGTCTTGCAGTGGGGCGCAATTTGGGGGGGCAAGTCGGGTGGGGTGGGCCGTGAGACGGGCGTCCTACATGGGACTTGTAGCTCCGTCGCGTTCCTTGGTGTTGCATCCCCTGATCCTCCCCCGCCTCCGGCTCTTGAGCGAAGCAGGAGGGGGAAGAAACTCTCGCGGGCTGCCTGAGGAAGCCGAGCTGACAGCCAAATTTCTAGCCGGGCCCAGCAGCAGAAGCAGCCGGTCACGTGCTTCCTTGTCTCTTCCAAATGCGCCCCTCTCTCTCTCGGCAGGGGGGGGGGAGTGCACTTAAAACACAGCACCAGGAGAAGGAACCTTTTGGCTGCATACTGAACGCAAGAAATGTTTCTCCCCTTTCGCTCCAAGAGGCTGTGCAGGCGTGATGAGTCTTACAAAGACTCATTTCTGGCGGAGTTTGGAAGAGAGAAAGATTTCTTGCGTGCAGCCAAAAGGTTCCTGCCAAGAGAGGGGGAGGAAGGAAGGAAGGAGGAAAGGCAGGTGCTTTGCCTCAGGCAGCCCACGAGAGTTTCTTCCCCCTCCCGCTTAGCTCAAGAGCTGGAGGCAGGGGAGTGGACACAACACTGAGGAATGGGTGGCTGTTCCTGCAGGGGATTTCCACGCACCGCCCTCACCTGCATCCCACGTCTGAAAGATGCGGGGAGGGCAGGTGGAGGATGAGCGGCCCGAGCCAGCGAGCGAGCAAGGGAGGCAGAGCTAAACGGGCCGCGACAGGGACGGGCTGGACGCGCCCATCTGCTGCTAAAGCCCTGCGCTTGTGGGCTCACTGTACCCGACCGGCCTCGCCGCCTCCTCGCAGGAAGGAGCGCATTTCAAAACACTGCCGGAGGCAGCCCAGAGGAGCTGAGCCAGTCCTGCGGGGTATGTGCGCACCCGCCTCTCGCTTGCTCTCGCTCTCCCAGCCGGGAGCCGCTCTGTCTGCGGTGGGCACTCTTGGCCGGGAGGGAGGGAGGGAGGGAGGGAGGGAGGGAGAGAGAGAGAGAGAGAGAGAGAGAGAGAGAGAGAGAGAGAGAGAGAGAGAGAGAGAGAGAGAGAGAGAGAGAGAGAGAGAGAGAGAGAGAGAGAGAGAGAGAGAGAGAGAGAGGTGGGTACGAGTACACCCTGTGGGACTGGCTCGGCTCCTCTGGGCTGCTTCTGGCAGCTTTTTGAAACGCGCTCCTGCCTGTGAGGAGGCAGCGAGACAGGGATCAATGCTCGCCTCCTCTTCCTCTCAGGCAGGAGCGTGTTTCAAATTGCCGTAGGCAGAGCCCAGAGGAGCCGAGTTAGTCCCGCGGGATGTGTGCTCACACCCGCCTCTCACTTGCTCTTGCCCTCCCAGCCGGGAGCCGCTCTTTCTGCGGTGGGCACTTTTGGCCAGGAGAGAGAGAGCAAGCGAGAGGCAGTTACGCGCACACCCCGCAGGAGTGGCTCGGCTCCTCTGGGCTGCCTCCGGCAGCGTCTTGAAACGCACTCCTGTCTGCGAGGAGGTGACAAGGCAGGGATCGATGCTCGCCTCCTCTTCCTCGCAGGCAGGAGCGCATTCCAAATTGCTGCAGGCAGAGCCCAGAGGAGCTGAGCTAGTCCCACGGGGTGTGCACGCACCCGCCTCTCACTTGCTCTCGCTCTCCCGATTAAAAGAGTGCCTGCCGCAAAAAGAGCAGCTTCAGGCATGTCCCCCCTTTCCCTGGAAAGTAGTTGGGGGGACTTATTTTCAGGGGGGCTTATTTCAGCTCATGCGCTGAAAAGGCTAATTGGCTTTTTATGGGGATATGTATTATTTTCGGGGAAACACGGTATATATATCTCATGTTTATATTTATATTTATATTTATATTTACACATATATACATATACATATATACACATACATACACACACACCGTGTGTGTGTGTGTGTGTGTGTGTGTGTGTGTGTGTGTGTGTGTGTGTGTAGCACATTTGCTGATAAATGAAAATAAAGGGAGACTATTATAGATCTATTTCGAGATATTTAGCTCTCATCAGATAGCCATACCCTTACTGGGATTTGAACCTGGGCCGCCTGCCTTGTAAGGCAGCAGCTTAGCCACTAGGCCACTGGCTCTATTCCTTATCAGCTTTTCACCAGGAAAGGGTTATATATGCGTGTATATATGTATATACACGTACGCGCACGCGCGCACACGCGCACACACACACCAGAAGTAGGAATATTGCCAGTCAGCATGTTGTTATATCAATCATGATTGGAGCCCTCAGAGTGATACCTAAAGGACATCCTCACTAGAGCTGCACACTGATTTTATTTTAAAAAAAAACACCATCCAGCTTGGTACTGCCTATATTTTTAGATGCTACCTTAATAATTCTTAGGTCATTGATTAGGACTTGAATTATTAAATTTTCAACAGTATTAAACTGTGAATCTAACTATAGATTATCCACCCTTAATAACAGTAATAGAATATGCTGCAAGAAGATTGCACAGATTTACAAACAATGGCATGACAAAGTAGAAACAATTGTGCATTGGAATTGAGAAGAAAATGGGGATAATTGAGATGGCAATACCAGGGGATGGTAGAATAGAAGATAAATAATTGGAGAAGACTATGAAGTATCAAGATCTGAAAATCAAAATTGGAAGATTATGGCAAAAACTGGCCATGGTGGTCCTAGTAGCTATAGGCACACTAGGTACCAGAATGGTAAAATCTTGGGTGGCAATTTTAAAAATCTGTCCATTGACAAAATTACCATCAATCAATTGCAAAAGGCCTTCTCTACCTGTTCAGACTACCTTCTCAAAAATCTTACCTAAAAAGAAGTTGGAGCTAGCACTAGTCAAATATCCCCAAATGTTTTTTAAGAACCAAAAATATCCAAGAGGATTTGTCTGTGTATACCATTAAAAATAAAAATCAGGATTACAGATGAGGCAGGTATAACCTGCATCAGATACCAGGTGCCACAACTATCATCAAATACGAGTAGTTATAACATGTATCTGAACATAGATAGTGAAACAATAAGAATCCCCCCCCCCATTTTTCAGAAAGTCATTTTCTGAACCTCTAGAACAAGCATACGGATTGACTGTAAAATAGCAATTAACTCAGTCATAATTTGAAAACAGTGAACAGAAAACAGTGATCAATCTAAAATTTTGCCTTCAGAAATAAATCTAAGGAATCAACTAAAATGAGCAAAGCAAGTGAAAAAGAGTATGAACTATAAGTTCTAGCCCTCTGGTTGCATGCAAAGCCTTAGTTAGTTAAAGAAATAATAATCACAGTCAAAACTGAGGTCTTTGGTATACTGCTGAGTTCAATGTAAATACCAGTTCTGATAAAAAATAAATATCATATTTCAATGTTTAACTCTTCTGAAGTTCTTTCAATTCAATAATTGAAGGCCAGTTAAATTTAATTAGTTTGGTTTCATTTAGGATTCTATGGCAAAGAGTTTAGGGAAGAGCCACTCAGAGTCACCTTGTAAGGAAGATGGGCAGCATAAAATTAATTTAATTTAATTTAATTTAATAGATTTGTATGCCGCCCAACTTAGATGGATGGATGGATGGAAAGAGATGGTCTAATGGTTTGCAGGAACTGCCAGATATGTTTAATTTCAAAACCAAAATTGGAAACAGAACCTAGAATTCTAAACAGAACAGAACTGAAATTCTAAAATGGACATGTATGTGACTGATAAGGAGGTACAAGATTTTTCTACTCATGCATTAGAATCAACCAACATAATGATGAGCTTTGTTTATATCAGATCTATCCAATTTGTGGCCCATGAGCTGCATGCTGCTCTGGATAACTGGTAATGTGGTACCATATTATTTTGAGATTTATATACATTAACTATGTTATATATTTTACATGCGGCCCAAGACAATTCCTCTTCACTCAATGCGGCCCAGGCAAGCCAAAAGGTCACACACCCAAGGTTCAGATAGTTAAAACTGAGACAAATTCAAATAACTCAGTTATTTGTTATTTGCATTATGTGCTCTTGGAGAATAGAGAACTGTTCCCTTGGGCGTGAAATCAATTTTCAATTCTACCAAATGTCCTTTTCTAAGTCACAAAACCCATTGTCAGTTGAGAATTATATATTCACATAGCCAGAGTGCTTGTGGAAAGTATATTAGAAAAATAAAAACATAATTTGAAAATATGAAATTGAGAAAGGAAAAAAAGAATATAAATAAATAAATAAATAAATAAATAAATAAATAAATAAATAAATAAATAAATAAATAAATAAATAAATAAATAAATAAATAAATGCAAATATGAAGAATGTTCTCTATAATATTGCTGCAGAAAATTTTAGAAAGGGAGGAGCAGGTAGAGTAGCAGCCCTCCCAGTCTGAGCGCACACACTAGGAGGAAAGAATGGGCTTCTGCCAAACTTCCTTAATTTTGGAATACTGTGAATAAAGTTCAACATAGGTGAAATATCTAGATGGGTGGCCAACAGACAGTTCATTAACATTATATTTTACCTATCTCACTCTTCATATGAAAAAGACATATGGACTCTGAATTGTGGTATTTAATATTAGCTTGATACTACATAATCAATTACATTTAAAATATTTATTGAATGCAATTGTATTTATCACTCACATTCTCTATCTGCCTGCTGCATACGTGTATCTTCTTCTTGAAGGTATGTCTGGAGATTTTTCAACACCTGGATTTTTAAATTTACGGAGCAGTTTTTATCAGAGAGAATATTATTATACAATGTCTTCACCTCTTGTTCAAACATTAGACCTGGGTGTTGTATGAAGGCGAATCCTGAGGAAAATAAGAAAATGTAACTGAATAAATCTTGTTGCAGAGTTGAACTTTTAACTTTATATATAATTTTCTACCACAGGAAATGTTTTTCCCTGTATTTTATTGTCTCCTTACTTATACAAACATTCTAATATTATCCTGCTTCAAAACACTTCAGCTTTATTCATAAAGTAACAGAATTAAGAATGTCAAACAATGTACGAATAAACATAAGTTACAAGAGCAGTCCAGATTCATTGTTACTATAAATCTCACACACACACGCATCCCCTCGTGAGATTTCGACGCAATTTTGCTTCCGGACATGCGCAGAAGCAAAAAAGCCCAAAATTTCTCAAAAAAAGATGGTGATGCACACGACGGCACCGGAGCGGTCGCGTGCAAATTGCGCAATCGGCCACTTCCTACTGGAGCTACGCACCGGACCGCACTGGTAGGAACCCACCACTGGTTTTGGGGGAGGAAAACAAGGAAAAAAGGCCTCTGTCTCCCAGCAATTTGCCAAACAGCAAACAGCAAAGATGATATACACTGTTTGCTATGTATTTCTGTACATGTGTGTCTGACCCATAGAAATGGCGAAGAATTGGAGAAACGTACATTATGGCAGTATATTAATCCCAGAAAGTTTTCTTAAATGTAATCACACCAACTCCTCCCAATTATTTAAATAGATCTACTCCAAACATGACTAAGTCAGGGTTTAACTCAGCTGCCTTATTTTAATACTAATACTTAATACTAATACTTAATACTTAATACTAAAACAGGACATTTCAAATTATACTTTTACAGATCTTTAAAATTGATGTGGCTTTCTGGAAGTATTCTCTGCTATTTAAAAGAAGATACAATAGCACTGGGCCTCTTCAGATCAAGCATGTATTTTAAAAAGCTTCTTCATTTTGTTAAGTTGTCTAGAACAATAATAAAACAGTCTTTAAAAATAAGTCTAATAATTTGAACATTCTATAAGCATTTATAGTTATTGACTTACCTCCTTGCAGCAAAAAACAAACAGCCAGTTTCAACACAGTCTGGTTAGCACAAGAAAATAAAATTCTGTCTTTGCCTCTCCCTCCAGCAATTTGCCTCTGTGCAGCTTTAGTTTCACTTTCATTTGAGCACGTGGGCTTGCCGGCAACTTCAACCAAACAGCTGAGTGTCGGGAGGCAGATAATCAGTGGCTTGTGCTAATCAGGCTCTGCTGCTGTTTGCTGCAAGGAGGTAAATTGCTGGCAGGCAAAGATCAAAGAGTGGGGGTGGCTGGGAGGGGCTACATTTGGTGTATAAGACGCACCCAAGTTTTCACCCTCTTTTGGGGGGTAAAAAGGTGTGTCTTATACTCCGAAAAATACGGTACCCACTGGAGAATTGTAACATTAAAGGTTTTATAAAAGGGCAAGCAAATTGAGGGCTTCCTATCGTTTATAACCCAAAATATTCTATAATCAGGTGGATGCTACCAAGAAGGAACGCTTCCAGGGCCAAAGTCTTCTTGCCTCATATGGAATTAAGATCCTAACAGAATTTTGGGGAGTGAACACACTTTGTAGACTATTCTAGTAAGAGGAGATAATATCAAAGGTGCATAGGTCTTAAGCTTTGTAGGGCTTTAAAACAAAAAACAGTATATTCAATGGGACTTGTATGCTTTTCGGTAGCAAATGCAGCAACCTCGGCATAAGTACAATGCTACTCAACACGTTTATGTTATCAGTCAGTCTACTGCATTTTGAAACTCTAGTGGTTTCCAATAGCATTCAAGGGCATCCTCATGTTAAGTGGATAGCACTTGTCTAAGTTTGGGGTGATGGTGGTTTGAATCACTATTGCAAAGGTATCTTCAATCCAAAGAACTTCTCAAACAATGCAACAGCTGAAACTCTCCTGGCCACAGCTTCTATATGTTGAGCATGTCCAGGAGAACCACCAAGACACAGATCTGATTTTAATAATAATAATAATAATAATAATAATAATAATAATAATAATAATAATAATAATAATAATAATAATAATAATAATAATAATAATAACAACAACAACAACAACAACAACAACAACAACAACAACAACAGAGTTGGAAGGGACCTTGGAGGTCTTCTAGTCCAACCCCCTGCTTACGCAGGAAACCCTACACTACTTCAGACAGATGGTTATCCAACATCTTCTTAAAAATGTCTAGTGTTGGAGCATTCACAACTTCTGGAGGCAGGCTGTTCCACTGATTAATTGTTCTAACTGTCAGGAAATTTCTCCTTAGTTCTAAGTTGCTTCTCTCCTTGATTAGTTTCCACCCATTGCTTCTTGTTCTACCCCCAGGTGCCTTGGAGAAAAGTTTGACTCCCTCTTCTTTGTGGCGACTCCTGAGATATTGGAACACTGCTATCATGTCACCCCTGGTCCTTCTTTTCATTAAACTAGACATACCCAGTTCCTGCAACCTTAAGTTGAGTGTAATCCAATTTAGTGACTGAGATCAAGCTGATTTGATCACAACAATTACGTATGCATGGATATAATTTTCCTTTGATCAATCCAGTCCCCGTGGCCTGCAGAAATTGGATGAGAACCTCTACAGCTTCCATAATATATAATTGAATATCATCAATATACTGATACCACAACCCAAACAGAATAAACTTTTCAAGTAGTTTCATGTAGATTTTGAATAGTATAGGAAAATACTGTAAACACCCACACTGGAGAGGCCAGGAGCACAAACTACCTTTTTGCATTAACACCAAACAGAATTTTCTACTCCAGAAGGAGTTGAAGCACCATAAAACAATGTTTTATGCTCCTAATTCTCATACAGTCTAGAATACAATGGTTGATAATATAAAACGCTTTTGAGGGAGAGCTAATAAGGTCAACAAACTTCACTGACTATGTGACTAATGCTTTTTTCCATCCAAAGAAAGACTGATAATGTCAGGCCGAAGCCATTTTAGTTGGAGTCTTTGGCCTGCCACACTATATACTATTCTATTATGCTTTTCCTATTATGGGAAAATGGGAGGGGGGATGGTATGAGGTTGTTAGTATGTAGCCATAACAAATTCCTTCCTAGAAAGCCAAAGTCATGCTTTGTCTCTGCGCTCCTGCACCTGCACGGAAGGAGATGGGTGGAATCTGCCAGCATGGCACTTGGAGATTGAAGAATGTGATGAACTTATTGGGTGTGAGGACAAGGACTTGAACTTTCAACTGGGTGGTGAAACCCTGGGGACTTCAGATTTGGGTTTCACCCAGATGTACCAACATGGCTCTAATAATAAATCGGGACTTTGAGGAATACTTTGACTCGGACTCTGATTTAATTTTGGATGCTACTTGAAATCCTGACATTAAACCAAATCTCTCTTAAAAATTCACCCAGCTACCCCGACTCCTCGAGGTGCTGGTCGGGGTCCTAAGCTGCAGCGCCGACCCGGCAACGGGAGATGTAAAGACTCAAGGAAGATGGAGGAAGAGAAGCAACCCATGGAGAAGCCGGTAGATGACGGAGCTGCACCTGGGCGCGGGAGCAGCCTCAGGCCACGAGTGGAAGCAACCGAAGCTCACGCCAACCAGACGTTCTGAAGATGAAGGATCCCAGCCGCCATCGTGGAGCCAGTTGCTGATGGGGCTTCCCGACCAATTCGGACGATGAAGCGTGAGTTGGACAAACCCCTGCTCGAGTGCCAGAGCTCCCAGATAGAGCTTGGCCCAGCCAACATTCTCCTTCCCAGGGCAAACCCCTTTAGAGCAGGGCAGTGGGGACTCAAGCTCCTTCCACACTGCAAACAGCGACACCCCTGCGAGCCTCACCGCCGGGGCGAGACCCACGTGGGCACCCCCCCACGGAAACGCTGATGTCCCAGCCACCTGGGGCTTGGGCCCCGCCGGCCTGGCAGCCACCCGCGTGGGGAATGCAGCCCCTTGGCCCACAGCCAAGACCCAAACTGATGCCACAATTCCAAGCCCCAGCTGGGTGGGCTTTCTTCCCAGGCATGGAATGGGCGCAATGCCAGTGGGCACCAGGAGTCCCACAGTAGTTCAGCTCCACGCCGATGTTCAACCCCAGTCAGCCCCCTGCGATGTTTGGCACCACGACGCAAGCCCAACCATAGCCACAAGGCCAACCCCAAGCCACCGGGATGCAGCCAGGGCTTGTCCAACAGCCATTGCAGCAAGGGGTGCAGCAAGGAGGTCCCTAGCAGCAAGCGATCGTCCCATTGGCCGCGCAAGTTCAGGCCGCTGACCAACCGGCCCCCGCACAGCCTCCCCGGTTTCAAGCTACGGTTGATGGGAACCCCGGGAAGCTAGCCAACTTCCTAAGCAGAGTCTGGGTGTATGTAGATCAGTTCGGGAATCAATTCCCCTCAGACCGAGAATTGATCATGGCAATAATGGAAGAGATGAATGAGAGGGAAGCAACTGAATGGGTGGCAGAGCCGCACAACGAAGCGGCCCCAGAACTCGATGACACTGATGAGTTCATCCGCCTGATGAGGGTCCGATTTAACAATATGGCCCGACAAGTGGAAGCTGAAGAGCAGATCCAGGGGCTGAAGCAAGCAGGCCGCCCGGTCAAAGAACTAATGTGGGAGTTGAGACGGGTGGCAGGAAAAGTGCGGGACTGGCCTGAGCCCCTTTTGGTGCACACATTTAAAGCGGCCCTAGACCTAGAGTTGAGGAAATCCTGCAGCATTCGGGGGGTGCCAAACAGAATCCAAGACTGGTACGCCACTGCCATCGCCCTGGACCATGAAATCCGGGCCCCTGTGAAAACCCTGGCTGAACGACCGGCCAGGAGGCCTCTGGGCCGCCGATCCCAAACGAAGCCAGCAGCGCCGCCTCCCCCGCCAGCAACGAGAGCAGTAAAGTGCTATTGGTGCAGCCAACATGCGCACCGCGCTTCTGAATGCCTGGCACCAGCCCCAGTCCCACAGCCGAGGACCCAGGAAACTGCCAGAGCCAAGAAAGGGGCCCCGAGAGTTCCCAAGAAGAGTCGCCTTGCCCAATAAGTGGAAAGCGACCCTCCCCCATCCACTGAAGCCAAGGAAACAGCCGGAGAGAAAACTCCCCCGCGCTCCGATGGAGAGAGCACAGGAGAAGACGACCCAATGGTGAGTGAAGGCTTTCGCTCCTTTGTCATCAAGGCCAAACTGACAGTGCCAGAGATGGGGGAGCAAGGGGAGGTTGAGGCTATCGTAGACATGGGCTGCTCGCGATGCTTAATTAGCAGGGCAGTCATAGAAAAATTGGGGATTCGCACTAGAGCCCTAGCCAAACCCATTCGGTTCCAACAAGTAGATGGAACGCTAATTGGGGAGGTCCCCTGCCCCGCACATCACTGAACTAGTAGACCTGCAAATAGGGTGTCACCACGAACTCATCAGGTCCATCATCACCCCAAGAATGTCAGAGGCAATCATCCTAGGACTCGCATGGCTGGACAAATGGATCCCCACCATAAAGTGGGAAGATGGCTACCGAAAGATAACCATAGGCATCGGGCCGCTGTCCCCCAAGTTACCAAAACCCGGCTGGAAGGAAACCAAAACCCGGCTGGAAGGAAACCAAAACCCTCAAACCAAACCAGCCCCAGCCAGCCACTCCTGCAGTCGAAACTAAACTCCCAGGCACCCCGCAGGTGCCGATAGAATACTGGGACCTCAAGGGGGTTTTCAGCAAGGAGGACTGTAACTACCTCCCCCTCACTGGCCCACTGACTTAGCGATAGAGTTTGTTGAAGGGGCAACACTCCCCAAACCAAAGATGTACTCGATGACCCCAAAAGAGATGGAGGAGCTGAGAAGATACATTGATGCCAATTTGGAGAGGGGATTCATCCAGCTGGCCAAATCGCAAGTTGCCGCCCCCGTGCTCTTCGAAGAGAAGAAAGACCGGGGGGGGGGGTTTAGGCTGTGCGCTGACTTCCGGAGGATCAACGCCATATGCATTCAAAACACGTACCCCCTCCCTCTGATGAAAGACTTGTTGAACCACCTATCCAAGGGCAAAGTGTTCACAAAACTAGACCTAAGAGAGGCGTACTACCAAATACGCATAAGGGAGGGAGACGAGTGGAAGACCGCCTTTAACTGCCCCCTGGGGAGCTTCCAATTCAAAGTCATGCTGTTTGGACTCCAGGGAGCCCGCGGAGTCTTTATGCAGTACATGAGGTGCTTCTCCACCATTTGTACAAGGGGGTGCTCGTTTATTTAGATGACATTCTCATCTTCAGTGAGACATTGGAAGAACACGTAAAACTGGTGCAGCAAGTCCTAGAAAAACTTCTGGTCACCAAACTGTAAGCCAAACTGTCAAAATGTGAATTCCACAAGACCTCACTGGATTACTTGGGCTATCGTATCTCCATAGAGATGGACCCAGGAAAAGTGAAAGCGGTGCTAGACTGGCAACCCCCACGCACCCGCAAGCAACTGCAGAGCTTCTTGGGATTTGCGAACTTCTATCGACAATTCATCCCAGCGTTTGCAGAGGTGGCGCTGCCACTAACTGAACTGCTAAAGACAGGGCCGTCACCAACAAAACCCAAGGCCAACCAGCCCATTGGATGGACTATGGACTGCCATAAAGCATTCAAAAGGCTAAAACGACTGTTTGCCCAAGAGCCCCTTCTGCAGCACCCCGACCCAGAACAGCAATTCATCATCTAGTCCGATGCCAGCGATGTAGCCGTAGCGGTGGTCCTGTTGCAGAAAAACAAATAAGGCCAACTCCTGCCATGCGTGTACGTTTCAAAAAAGCTCACGGCCAAAGAAAGGAGATGGGCCATTTGGGGGAAAGAAGCCTATGCAGTCCATTGGGCATTGAGCACCTGGAGACAATTCCTAGAAGGAAGTAAGGTGCCATTCGAGGTGTGGACTGATCACAAAAACATTGAAGCCTTAAAAAAAACCCTAGAAAACTGTCACCAAAACAAGTTCGCTGGGTGTAATACTTCAGGAGATTTAAATTCGAGCTGAAGCACATCCCGGTTGGAAAGAACTTGCTGGCAGATGCTTTGTCCAGAAAGCCACAATACGATAGCAAAAAGGAGCAGGAGATGCACGCTCTCATCCCCCCTCAACAGGAGGAGACAGCAGCGCAAGTTACTACCCGAGGCCAAGCCAGCTGGCCGACCGCTCCGAGCCAGGACAAGTGGACAGCAACGCTGAAATCAGCTCTGCCTAGTGACCCCTGGCTTAACGACAACAAAGAAATCTTAATGATGCGTGAAGGCTTGGCATGGAAGGGATCCAAACTACGTACCGGCCAATTTAAGACTGGAGGTACTGCAGCGAAGCCATGACCCCAAACTGGGAGGGCACTTTGGATTCCTAAAGACTCTCCACTTAACCCGGCGCCAGTTTTGGTAGCCAAAGATGAAAGCTGAAGTGGAGGACTATGTAAAAAGCTGTGCCACATGCGCGACCAGGAAGAATCGGCCAGGGAAACCGCCTGGACTCCTGCAACAAGTAGCTGACCCCAGCAAACCCTGGGAGGAGATCGCAATGGACTTCATCGTGGAACTCCCAGACAGTAATGGGAACACAGTGATTTGGACAGTTATCGACTTGTTTTCCAAGCAAGCCCATTTCATCGCTTGCTCAGGGCTACCCTTGGCCAAAAAACTAGCGAAACTATTCCTAAAACACATCTACCGCCTCCACGGTGTTCCGAAGAGAGTCATTTCCGACCAAGGCGTACAGCTCACAACCAAGTTCTGGAGAGTTCCTGAGGGCAATGGGATCCACACAAGGACTCAGCTCGGCTTTTCATCCGAGTACGAACGGGGCAGCTGAACGTACGAACACAATGGTCGAACAATACATCCGTTGTTATGTAGATTACCAGGACAATTGGTCAGACTTGCCGCCATTTGCAGAGGTGACATATAACAACACTGTTCATAGCACCGCCGGACTAACCCCTTTTCAGATTACCAGTGGCATGGAATTTGTTCCCATGCCTGAACTGCCTGTAGAGACCCGCACTTACATGTCTCTGATGGAGTGGATGGAAATGCTGAAAAGGGGGTGGGAGAACACCAAAAAGCAATAGCGGAAGCAACTGAAGCAAAAAGAAGCAAGCTGACAAACACCGCTCGCTCCAGCCCCCCTTCCAAGTAGGGAATGAAGTTTTCTTGTCTACCAAAGATATCCGGCTAAGAATGTCCAGCAAAAAGCTAGGGCCAAAATTTTTAGGTCCTTTCCCAATAGTTAAAATAATCAATCCAGTCCCAGTCCAACTACCATTTCCCAGACTATTGGGGAAAATCCATCCTGTATTTCATTGCAGTTTACTAAAACCGGTGATTGGTTCAAATATAAGACCACAAACCCAACCACCCCCTCTCCCAGTAGTTATACAAGGAGAAACTCATTATGAAGTAAAGAAGATTCTAGACTCCAGAATGTATAGGGGTCAATTACAATATTTAGTACATTGGAAGGGGTACCCTTTGTCAGAAGCTACCTGGGTAAAAAGTTGGAATGTAAAAGCTGGAAGACTAGTTAAGCAATTCCATGATAAATATCCCGATAAGCCAAAGGGTCCCCCTGGGGGGGGGGAGGGTTGGTTAAGGAAACTGTGTTAACCCCCCCCCCATGTTGTTTTCTTCCTCTCCCCTGTAGGACACGGTCTTTTCCTGAGGGGAGGCCGCCTGTCAGGCCGAAGCCATTTTAGTTGGAGTCTTTGGCCTGCCACACTATATACCAGTGATGGCGAACCTATGGCACACGTGCCACAGGTGGCACGTGGAGCCATATCTGCCGGCACGCGAGCCGTTGCCCTAGCTCAGCTCCAGCGCACATGTGCGCCCCAGCTAGCTGATTTTCAGTTTGCACGGAGGCTCTGGGGGGGCATTTTAGGCTTCCAAAGGGCTACTGGGAGGACAAGGGAGGGAGTTTTTTCCCTCCCCAGGCTCCAGGGAAGCCTCTGGAGCCTGGGGAGGGCGAAAAACGGGCCTACCAGGCCCACCAGAAGTTGGGAAACAGGCCGTTTTTGCCCTCCCCAGGCATTGAATTATGAGTGTGGGCACTCACGCATGCATGATAGCGCGTGCGCACACGTTTTTGGCACCCAAGGAAAAAAAGGTTCGCCATCACTGCTATATACTATTCTATTATGCATTTTCTATTGTGGGAAAATGGGAGGGGGGATAGTATGAGTTTGTTAGTATGTAGCCATAACAAATTCCTTCCTAGAAAACTAAGGTCATCCTTTGTCTCTGCGCTCCTGCACCTGCACGGAAGGAGATGGGTGGAATCTGCCAGCATGGCACCTGGAGATTGGAGAATGTGATGAACTTGTGGGTATGGGGAAAAGGACTTGAACTTTCAACTGGGTGGTGAAACCCTGGGGACTTCAGATTCGGGTTTCACCCAGATGCACCAACATGGCTCTAATAATAAATTGGGACTTTAAGGAATACTTTGACTCGGACTCTGATTTAATTTTGGATGCTATTTGGAACCCTGTCAGATAATCTGTTTCCTCTGTAGCTCAAGCCCCAGAAAGGGAAGACTGGAGATCAGGTTAGTGATTGGATCAAGAGGCAATTAAATTCAGGAAAGAATACATCACTACCTCCTTCAAGGTATATGTTATTTCTCCTCCTTTAAAGAGGCATTTATCACTCCAGAATACTGGTGCACATACTATGACCAACTACTGAAAAAAACCAGTGCAAGGCTCTGGCTCACAGGTGGCACAGCTCCTGTTATGGAGAACTCTGCTTCTTGATCTCTGGAAACTTAAAACAATCCAAAATGGTATGCAAAACTCTGTCCATTTGGTATATAAGAAAGAAATGTGAACAATTTTATCTTTGACAAACTCCACAAATGTCACATTAGCTAATGGTTCGATCTTCTTCGGGCAACCCTAAACAACTGCAATAAGAGCAAACAAGTAGAAACAGTTTGCCACTATTATTACCATGGTATAGTATCAAACATGGACGTGTAACTGTGTTTAGTAAATTCACTCTTTATGTTTTCTACCTAGTACTACTCTGGCCATCTCTTGAACCATCTCATTTCCCAGAGCTCTTTAGAATATCAAGAAGTCCTCCAGGATATATGTTAAAGCAGAAACCACTTAGTGCCAATTTTGTTTAACATGCTAATCACTCCAGAAACACCAGTTATAATGTTATTGCTTGTGTGCATCAGGTGACAAATAACTTGGAACAAGCATCTGATCTTTATAGAGGCTATTAAATCATGAGCCCATCTAGAATTCACACCCAAAGACATGGAGACTGAAGTCACTTCAACAATAAAAGCCTAGATGATTTCAATACCAGTATCAATATGAAATCAGGACCTCAAGAAGGCAGTCACAGCAGCATCTCTAGTCCCAGTTAAAAGGTCTCACAATACATTATTGCCTCAACCCCACCGAATTTCAGTATTGGGGCTATGATGCCCCAACAAGAATAGTGCTGAATAAATCTTAGATATGGAAATTTCCCTATCCCTTCCCAATCAGGTTCCTATGAAGTAAGACAAGTCCACACACACTCATGATGAATAAATGTGGTCTTACTGAATACAGACCTGACAGTAACCAACAACACTGAGATTACCTAAGCATAGAAGAAAGGCAGGGCCAGAAGTGGGGACTAGCACAAGTGCAAGCAACTTTTTCTTGTAAACATTGTTCCAGTACTTCGTGCTATACCTGCAACTGCCCACAACTGCTCATTTACATTTTATAGTTATTGCAAACTGCACAAATACAAAATTATTAATATGTTTTAAAAAACAGAACTATACAATATTAAGCTGCATCAAAGGCACACAATTAGATATACAAAAATACATGCTAGCAAATTTGCATCATCTTTCTTTTTCTGAATGTAGCCACTTGCTACAGACTATTACAATAATCCAAACTATATTAATAAATTATCTTGGAATGTTCTATTGAAGCAGCAGTCCTTTTGCAATTATCACAAGCAGCTACTGATATACATAGTAAGCATTTCAAATCTGATGTAAAATCTTACCTAGACCAATGATGGCTTTTGTTTGTACCTCCTCATCTGAATGCTTGGTAAAATACATTAACAATTCAAGTACTTTATCCTTTATGTTAACCTGTTTAAAGAGGAAAAGGGTACAATAATTAAAAAGTCAAGGAAAGTTTCATTCCCATTTTAAAACTTTTAATAATATCTAAAAACAAAAAAAGTGTTGTATTAGAGATTTCCATCCATCCAAACATACTTTTAAACATTGTATTTACCTTGCTGTTGCCTTTAAAATCTTCTTGATCAAAATCAAAATGCCGGCATAGAGCTCCAACAGTAAAAAGGGATCTTAGGAGTGCTGGTTTATTTGCTGTAAGGATAGTGCTATTTGGATCTTCTTGATGTTGACTTTTTAGTTTTGAAAGTGCACCTAAATAATAAAACCTATTTTATAATGCTGTTTTCATAAACATTGAATACCATTAAAAGAATATTCATTAAAAAATCCAAATATTTAACTTACCATAGTATCTATTAAAACAAGCCCATACAAATTTAAAATTCTGTGTGACTTTGTTAACAACAGCTCCAAGACAGCTAACACAGTGCTGCACTACCTAGAAACAAAGGGGAAAAAATTATTGCAGAGTAACGGAGAAATCAATGTTCTGCTCTTATTTTACAGATTTATTTAGACTTCAAGGCCATCATAAAAATTGTATATCATTTATTTTTAACAATTTCTATCTTCTTTACTTAAACAAGTAAAGTTTTGTTTACTTGTATACAAAAATAAACAAATATTGTTTTAAGTAAAATATTGTTTTACTTAATATTCAAGTAGTATATGAATAGTTAAAATAAGAAAGTGAATTAGCTAACCATATTTGTATATCCATAAAATCAACATAATGACTACAATTTCAATGTTTCCTTTCAAATATAGCATTTTCCACTGCAGTAAAACAAGAAGATTTTTAAAGTAGAAATTAAACCTTACTGTCATGCCATATTTGATTATGAGCTTCATGAGATCTTCTTCCATCGTAGCAAGAAAAGTCTCACTTGGGTGTTCCATCAGTGGCACTACCAATTCTAAGATCTTTGCAACATTGCAGATCACCATGAAGTCATTTTGGTTCTATAGAAAATATTGCATTCAATTAATTATGTCTATCGTCATCCTTTACTATATCATGAAAAGCTCAAGTTTTAAAATTTAAAATAAATCATCCATGCTACTGAATGATACAACACCATAGAATAACAACTGAGCAGTTACAACTTGTGTTCATGAACTAGTACCTTTTTTAGTGTGCAGCTCTCATTACTCAAATGGTACCTGAGAAAATCTGAGAGGGCTGACAGACTGGATTGTTTCTACCCTACTTTTGAATCATTTAAATGATGAAAAATGGGATAGAAATGTTAGAATGAAAATAAAAACATACAAAACATAGAAACACAAAGTTGGAAATGGCAATTAAGTCCAACCCCTGCTCAGTGCAAGAATCCAAATGAAAGAAGTCCCAGAAAAAACCTACATAGTTTCTGTTTGAACATCTCCAGTTTCCACATTTCCAAACTCACTACTCTCTGGATAATCAATTCCATTATCAAATTGTTCTTATGGTCTAAAAATACTTCAAAATAAGTCATTTAACAAGCAAATTTAAAACCTAAAACAATAGATGTAATAAATTCAAAAAGAATTTTAAAGGAGATTATGAAACCACAACAATGGGAATGATAAAAGTTAAATAGTAGTAAGAACAACCCTAGAAGTGGACAACTAAATAGTCTCAAAACAGATTTTACTGGTTTCTACCCACACATTAATCTTAACTTCAGCTGAAACAGAAACTATAAAGAGAAGCAATCTGGATGTGTTAATACTTACACTGCATTTAGTTGTAAGATATGGTTGCATGGTCATAGCATGTTTGACCATTAACTGAGGCCTGATTTTGCTGAATAAAAATAAAGTGGTTATGCAAGCTACCAAGCGACTTGAATTCACACCCTTGTTGTCAGAATCTGGAAAAGAAATATCATTATTTACATAAGCCCACACAAATACTCATCTACCAATCAGTCATTAATCTAAATGGCCAGCTGAATCAAGTCTCTCAAGTGAAAATATTTATAGTGGCCTGAGTATGTGTAGCATCACATTGTGCTGCAAAAATAAATGGTTCCTGACTGGGAAAGTGCTGGGCACCACACAGTTCCTTTATCCTTTCATGTGCTTTGTAAGCCACTGTTTATGATAGCCCAAACAGAAATATTATTGATCAGGCCAAAACCTGATTCCAGTCTTAAAGCTAGTACTATTATTATTATAGATTTCAGACATTTTTCAGTCTTAAGATCAATATTATCACCATGACAATATTTTAAATAAATAAATAAATCGCAGCAATAGAAAACACTATATTCAAAGAACCAATATTATTTTTCCAATATAAATTAAACAAACAGTGCAGATTTTAATAGCTATAAAGTCTCATTGTGATCCTTTGCATTATAATAATATGAGCTCATCTGGACAGACCCCACTTTCTCATATTCCTCTTCAGAATGACCCCAAGGTATCAAAAAGATAATTGATGTTTCACATAACTCTGGAACCAATTTCCCCCAGAGACCTGAACTATGCCCACCCTGCTGGCCTTCCGAAAAGCCGTCAAGACATGGCTCTTCCTGCAGGCAGGGGGTGAGACTAGTTCCACCTGAGCTCTCCCCCGGTATGTCTGGTGATGAATATTTTTTAATTTTTTAAATTTTTTAATTCTGTTTTTAACTGTTGTTTATTATTTAGTGTTCTTGTATAATGCTGTACGCCGCCCTGAGTCCCTCGGGAGTAGGACGGCATAGAAGAATGAATGAATGAATGAATGAATGAATGAATGAATGAATGAATGAATGAATGAATGAATGAATAAATAAATAAATAAATAAATAAATATAACAGTTCCTTTTAACTTTTAGCAGAAGTACCTAAAGTGATTGAATTCCTACTTTCTTGGATGACTGCAAATCATGTGATCTAGTTTTTTTATACTATATCCCAGTGATGGCGAACCTATGGCACGGGTGCCACAGGTGGCACGCGGAGCCATATCTACCGGCACGCGAGCCGTTGCCCTAGCTCAGCTCCAGTGCGCATGTGTGTGCCCGCCAGCTGATTTTTGGCTCGCGCGGAGGCTCTGGGAGGGCGATTTTGGCCTCTGGAGGGCCTCCAGGGTGGCGGGGGTGGAGCGTTTTTCCCTCCCCAAGCTCCAAGAAAGCCTCTGGAGCCTGGGGAGGGTGAAAAACGGGCCTACCGGGCCCACTGGAAGTTGGGAAATGGGGGAATGGGATGGGTCGCGCACGCATGCGCAGGGGGGTGGGGCGAGTGAGGGGCTTTGAATTATGGGTGTGGGCACGCACACGCGTGTGATAGCGCGCGTGTGCACTATTTCGGCACTCGAGGAAAAAAGGTTCGCCATCACTGCTATATCCTATTCCTGAAAGCTTTCCAGTTGTGTACCTTGGCTAAGAGCCTGAGACAGAAACACCAAGAACATAATTAAAGAATAAAACAAAACCTGGATGAGATTTGGCCTTCCTTTGCACTGCAATTCTGAAAAATTATGCAATTACTTCTAGATGGTCAATTCATAAAGGATAGCCATTCCAAGTTAATAGGAATATGGTCTTAAGATATTGTCACACATTACATCAGAAAAACTAATATTTCATTTTCTAAAATGGGAGATACTTAAGGTAAGATATATTAATATAATGTACTTGTATGACTGTACCATGAAGTAGGGATGCTAAAATGAAAAACACACGGGGAAACATAAATGTCAAAGGTATACGGTCTAGTCTCAACAACAACAACAAAGTGATTACTGTTTTCTGGAACTGATGAATTTTTTAATACAGATTGCTACTACTGTGAGAGAATTGTGGTATTAGAGCCAGTTTGGTCTAGTGGTTAAGGCACCAGGCTAGAAAGTGGGAGACTGTGAGTTCAAGTCCCGCCTTATCCATGAAAACCAACTGGGTGACTTTGAACTAATCATGCTCTCTCAGCCCAGCCCATTTCACAGAGTTGTTGTGGGGAAAATAGGAGAAGGAAGATGTGTTGGACGTGTTTGTCACTTTGAGCTATTTGTAAAAATAATAAAGGCAGGAATTAAATAAATAAAATAACCAAATAAGTTGGGATCTCAAACAAGGCTGAGATAAACCATCATGCCATACTGTATTGAGCATTTCCCCTTTTGAAATTGTGATGGAAAGTAAAACCCCTTTATCCAAGGGTCCACTCTCAGAAGAAAGTGTCTAAAATTCATTATAGTATATATTCCTTCTGTCCATTAATATTAGTGGTCATTTTGCTTTAATTTGTTAAAGAACTAAAACAGTGAGAAATTAGTCTCTTAAATTGCAAAGAAAAACTTTTTCTTGAGGGAAATAGACTCATCGAAAAAGTTTTGCCTCTTTTGGAAGTATTTTTCAACCACCCAGAAATAGGAGAATCTTTGCTGCCACCCAGTGGCTTGTAAGAAAGTTTATTTATTTATTTATTTATTTATTTATTTATTTATTTATTTATTTATTTATTTATTTATTTATTTATTTATTTATTTATTTATTTATTTATTTAGTCAAACATGTACAGTATAATACTTGTTTGTATAAACATAACACAAGTAAAAAGTACCGATAAAAGAGGACAATAGGACAGGGACGGTAGGCACAGTGGTGCGCTTATACACGCCCCTTACAGACCTCTTAGAAATGGGGAGAGGTCTACTATAGACAGCCTAAGGTTAAAGTTTTGGGGGTTTGGGGAAGAAACCACAGAGTCAGGTAGTGCTTTCCAGGCCTTGATCACTCTGTTGCTGAAGTCGTATTTTCTGCAGTCAAGTTTGAAGCGGTTTACATTAAGTTTGAATCTATTATGTGCTCGTGTATTGTTGCGGTTGAAGCTGAAGTGATCATTGACAGGAAGGACTTTTTGGTATATGATTTTATGAACTACATTTAGATCAGATCGGAGGCGACCTAGTTATAAATTGTCTAATCACAATATTTCAAGTCTGGTGGAATAAGGTATTTTATTGCGAGCAGAGGAGTGGAGGACTCTTCTAGTGAAATATTTCTGGACTCTCTCGATTGTATTAATGTCTGATATGCAGTGTGGGTTCCAGACAGGTGAACTGTATTCCAGAATTGGTCTAACAAATGTTTTGTATGCTCTGGTTAGCAGTGTAATATTGCCAGAGAAGAAGCTACGCAAGATTAGATTAACAACTCTCAGAGCCTTTTTGGCAATGTTGTTACAGTGGGCTCTAGCACTTAGGTCGTTGGGAATGAGTACTCCAAGGTCTTTGACAGAGTTAGGGTCATCTACAAGTTTGTTTCCTCCAAGTTTGTATTTTGTATTCTGATTATTTTTGCCAATGTGTATGTTGTTTCCTATTTCCACAGGAAATCTAGTGGCTTGTAAGCAGGAGTACTATGCAAGCATTTTTTGTAGAAGACTGGAGAGACTGGATGAAGTTTTTTTTCCCTTTCCTTTCTTTACCTTCCGTCCTTCCTTCCTTCCTTCTTTCCCCCCTCCCCTTCCCCTTCCCTTCCCTTCCACTCCATTCTATTAATTCCTTGTACTGATATAAACTTCAATGTTTCTGAGGGGCTAATCTGTTGGTTGCTTTTAACAAATTAGGTAGATTTGTTTATGCAGGAGTGGCATTGCCTAAATGCTCTAATGTAAGTTTGCTCAGAAATGCTTCCCCACTGATGTTATGAGAAGCAGAAATAAAGGAAGAGACAGAAAACTACAGGTTTAAAAGAAACAGAGGAAAAGAGATAAGAAAAATCTGTGCACACAAAGAAAGGAGGAAAATAAGTGTCTTTAGGTAAAAATAAGATTGCTACCCACAAGCTATTTTAATAGTATATGATTGAAATGGTTATAGATGCTTTACCTGCCAAAGATTCTTCATTCTTCAGAATATGTTCAACCAAATTGTCCACAAGTTGAGTACAGGCTTTCTTGACAGGCTTGTATGAAGCATCCTCTTCTGATTTTAGCAACTGTAAAATAAACAGAATATAGTCTTTTGTAAAAGAAAATTAAAGACAGAATCTAACTGGATATAACAAATATAAAACACTAATTTGAAGTAATAATGGACAACAGATTACCCCAAAATACATTTTAAGGAAGACTTATTTAAAGTATTAATTTAAATTGATGTTTATTTAGAAGCTTAAACAGTCAATAAATATTTATCAAATAGTACATGCTATTCTAAAAAAATGTGAAATAACTCACTTTGCTTGTTATTCATGTGTATATTCCTTTACTGCTTATCATAAACCTAGGCTACAAGCCTTAAAGCTGTTATAATGATTTATAACTGAACTAGGATACATCCCTTAATAAATATGTAAAGAAAACTAAGCTAGGCAAAGTAGCCTTTAAGAATTAAGAATACTATTTAAAAAGCTTTAATAAGTAAGCAATATGAAGAAGATATACATCCGTGAAGTAATGCAATTCATTTTTGAATTATCACAGTGTCTTGACTAACGAATGGAGGAATGTCAGCTTTCCAATTTAGAACCAATATTTCCAAATACATTGGAGGATCCTTTTCATTTCTTTTGTTTGATTTACCTACAAACTAGTAAGGAAGTCATTTTTTACTGATAATGGGACTTCCTGAATTCTTATTAGATTGTTAATTGACCTTTACATTTTGTATTTATTAATTTGAATATCCTTTTCCTATTTGTTGTGTTACTGAAAAGTTGCATCAATTCTGTTTGAAAAAAAGATAAAAATAAAAGGTATTTGAATGAAATCAAGGTCCAGAATATCTGAATCATTACGTACATTCTGAAGAAGCTGTTCAAACCAATCATATCCTGTATCTCTACAAGCTGCAACCTATGAAAAAGTGTAAAATTTATTTATGAATAAATTTATTTAATTGTTACATTCTGAGTTCACATATTAATACACACAGAAAATATCTATAAAATACATCAATTTCTCAGAAAGCTGTTCATAATCTATCAAAACCACCAAATTAGGGGAGAGAAACCTGTAATTTTGAACATAGAATGCTAAGGTAATACATAGTAGGACAAATATTTCCCCCCCAGAAGCTTGGTCTATGCACATATCAATACTATTTTCATAAAACTATTTTAATTGACATTTAACAGATTAAATCTCTATTGAAGCATTTGTACATTTTCAACTTTCATACAAAAAAAGTTAATTGTTTATTCCTAGTAAACAAGGAGTCCAAGTAAAATGGATTGTTTTCAAGAATCCTTAAATCAGAGTCTTAGCTGAACTTGGTAGCATTATATAATGCAATTATATATATTTTTTCTCCCATGTTATGCTATTCCAATTTTTCTCACTAATTTTTAAAAATCCAAATACTATGCTATAAGTTTTATAAACACAAATCTATTGGGAAACTTAAGTTCTACATCATATTAATTTAGCCAAAAAAAGTCATTAGCCACAAAGATTGGATACACATATTGTGCTAAATCGTGGTCCAACTATAATTTGTTAGGCAACACAGCATATAACACAACATCTTAGACATAGTGGCTGGGATCAGACACTACCCAAACACAAAATCCAAGAAAACACAGTGTAAAACAGCAGTACATAATGCATAGTTCTCCAGATGTTGGCAGACTGTCCTTTTTATCATACGTTGCCCTTTGCCAACTAATTAATTAAAAGTTCTTTTTAAAAAGTTTAGTAATTAGAGCTAATGAGAGATACAATTCAATAAATCTCTAACCTTCTTTTATCAAATAGCCAACCTTTACTTAGCACATGTGGCAATAAAACACATTTTTCAGAATGTTCAAAGCCCAACCAGAAAAATGAAATATTTGTACTACATGTAGCTCTTGCCCTATAATCATTCATTCAGCAACCATTTGAAGTTATGACAGTGCTGAATTAATGATGAATACAGCTGGTCCTTGGACCACTCCTGCAGTCATGTGATTCTGAACTTGGAGCTTGGCAATTCATTCAAAAGACCAGTTGACAAGTGCCCCATCATCACCATTTGCAATCTTCCCTGACATCTTCCCTAGAAAGTCAATGGGGAAGCCGGAAGGGAAGGTTACAAATTGCTGGGTCACACATTCTCCCCTAACCCCTCTATGCTCATGCTGCACTGGCCACTTGTGCACTCCTAGACCTCCCTGATCCTATGCTTCCCTCACACCCTCCCTGACTCACATCCCCATGTAAATTTTCTGATCCGTAAGACATTTCTCGTACACCCCCTCATATCCTCAATGATCTACGTGGAGCTTCTCTCATACTTCCTTGCTGATCCATTCTCACACACTCCAACATCCCAGCACACACTGCACTTCTTATGTACCCACCTGCATGGTGATTCTTGCACTTCCCCTCCTTCTCTCCCACGTGGTGCCCCTTGCATCCCCTAACCGTCTCCAACCTGTACCATGCCTCCAGCACATCCCCATGCAACCTCCCCAAACCAACTCACAACCTTCCCATACCTCTCATGTATCCCCCCCCCGTCCCCCTCCTGCACTCCTTCGTTCCCTCCTTTCTCTAATAGCAGCCATTTACCTGCCTGCGGGTCTGGGACTTGTAAATTCCTGCCGGCTTCCTCAGTGACTTTGGTTGTGCCAGCAGGAAGTCTGGTTGCGCCAGCAGGAAGCTACCTCATCTAATGACTGTGGGATTCAGTTAAAAATGACAATTGGGACTATAGGAATTTCTGTAGCTAAGCAATGCTGTCACACTTGACAACTGCATTGTGTCCACTCCCAATTGCTGTTGAAACTCACGGACTACCAGTATTGCATTTGTTTGAGTGACGCCAATAAAGAACACTTAGTCTTAAAAATATGAAAAAGAAATACTAGGAAAATATACTTGTGAACACAGCTAGACATAAGTATTTACTGCAACTGAAATAGTCCCATTCATACCACATCTGTGATGTTCAGGATTTTTCTGGTCATAGCTTCTCTGTCATTATGTGGGGTTGGAGTGAACCATAATTTCTGGAATGTCTCATTTACCAATTTCTGTAAATAAAAATATATCTATTAAGAAAATTAACTCGTTAAACCTTAAAGAAAGTATAAATTTCAATAAGCAGCATTATTACCACTACTAGCCAAGCTATAGTAACATTGCTCACAAGAGCTCAGCTCAATTTAATGTGAATGCAGAAGTCAAGAAAAAGTAAAATCAAAGTAAGCTATAACAGAAGCAATACATATTGCATTTTCATATACCTTAATGCCTTCTTCATCATTAACTCTGCGAATCATTTTCACACACATTTCTGTAATTTTGGGGAAGGTTGGTTGTTCAATGCAGATATCTCTAAGAATCTTTATTACTCTTTTTCTGACACTAATACCAGTATCCTAAGGGAGGGAAAAAGAAGACATACATATATTTTCTATAATTTACAACATTGCATATTATTAACTAAAAACAAAAATAAAAAACAGATATAAAAACTTTAATAGCAACCAATATGAGAGTTGATACATTATGGTTATATGGTGCATTTATTTTTTTAACGTTTCTGCAAATGACAAAGTTCTCCTAATCTACCATAATAAAATCCAAGAAGCTTGGATTAACAAAAACTGTAACTATGTTTCAAATTTCAGTCTATAAATGCTCATACATAACAGAGGAAAATGTAAAACTATTCATACCAGTATTCGCTCAATCAGCATGTCATAATACTGTTCGGCAAGCTGTGGTCGACAAAGCACAAACCGACCCAGTAACTCCACAGCTGCTTCTCGCACACTTGTGGAATTATCCATTAACCGTCCATGAACACCTCGTTGCATATCCAACTATAAACAACAAGCAAAATATAAAGGCACATAAACAAACCGGAAGAGCTGCTAGAGAGAATAAATACAAATGTATGGTTAGATATTGTCTCTCCCTCTCTTTTTCTTACCCTGGCTAGAATGCTGGGGTCTACAGCAACTACTTCAGACAAACACTTCATGGCTTTTGTTCGAACAGCTATTGCATTTTCACCAAGCACACGCAGAATCTATTTTTAAAAAATGGCATTTGTTAATCACTGCTTATTACTTTCTGAAAACAAAAATGCAGTGGAAACATTCCATGATTAAAGCAAAATGAAAAGTAGCTAGTCATCTGTCATAACCTTGCAAAGAAAATTATAACAATAGTTTGACATCAATACCTGGCAAAATCCTTGAAAAGCTAATCAAGGAATGGGATTGTGAACCCTTAGTTTCTAACAGTTTATCAGAAGTCAACATTGATTTGTTCAAAATAGGTGCCAGATAAATTTTATTGTTTTCTTGTAGAGGGCTGATATTTCTTTGACAATGTGACTAGATTAGTAGACCAAGGAGATACTGTGGATGTAGCATACTTAAACTTCAGTAAGACATTTGATAAGTCAGACCATAGACTCCTTAAAAATGTGTGATGGATGATCCCACTATCAGATAGTTTCACATTTGACTGAACAACCATAGCCAACACATGATCCTTAATGGGTCTATGTCCACATAGAAGGAGGAATGCAGTGGAATATCACAGCATTCAATTTTGAACCTTCTACTCTTTATTATCTTCATAAATGTCTTAGTTAAGGGAATAGAAAGGCTATTCATAAAAATCTACAGTCTGAGGTGAGGGGACTGCTAACACCCCAGAAGAGAGGATCAAGATTCAAATTTTCCCACTTCTATTTAACAACTACATGAAGTTTCTGGGCAAGATCATCCATTGGCATGGTATAAGTATCATGATGCATATTATGCTTCTCCACTCCGGCCAATGAAATGATACTTCAAAATTTTTTTTGCAGCATCTGGAGGCTGCAGGAGTCTGGATGGAGAAGAACAAGATTTAGATTTAATCAAACTAAGACTGAATGCTGTGGGTCTTAGCCACTCCTTCCCCCCCCCCCCCAATGTGGTGATCCTCCATCATTAAATCTAAATACGGTAACATTCCCCCAGACAGACAAGATACACAATTTGAGAGATCCTTTGCACCTGCTTTTTAACAGATGGCAGCTGCAGCCAGAAAGGCCTTTGCACAAATCCATCTGATCTGCCAACTGCACATGTTCTTAAAACTTCCAGGTGCAATTCAAGGGTCTGTACTCTGTTCACCACTTACAAAATCCTACATGGTACAGGATTATTTACAGAACCACCGGGCTTTAATTATCTTTGCCTGTCCCATAAGATCCAATAGGGTTGACATGCTTTGAGTCTTTTCTATGAAGCAATGTCACATGATGGGAGGTAGGATGCATGCCTTCTTGTTATGGGACCTGCCCTATGGAACAGCACTCTCAGGATGCAACGGGTTGTAACCCTGATGGCCTTTTACTAGACTTTGAAAACATGACTTTTACTCTGAGCATTGGAGAAAGTTGTTATATTCTCTAAAGCAGGGGTCCCCAAACCCCGGTCTGTGGTCCAGTGCCGGCCTGCGGCCCATTTAGAACTGGGCCGCACAAGCGATGGGGAAGCCCACAAAGCTGCATTTGTGTAAGCAGTGCCTGTGAAGGTGAAAGCATCCCCTCTTCCCACCCACACCTGGTCACTGCCGGTCCGCAGAGCAGGAAAGGTTGGGGACCACTGCTCTAAAGGTTAAGAGAATTATTATGGTTGATCTCAACTGTATTATATTTTTCCCTTTTGATTCAGTTATTTTTTGTTCACTTATTCTTAATTCAATGCCCAAAATCTCAATCAAGTTTGGCAGGTGTATAAACTGATTAAGCAGAGTCCAGATGGGGGGAAATATTGGTTTTCTATGACTGGTAATTCATTCTCCAAGAAATATGCACAATCACTTTGTTAAATGCGGATTACATTTATGACAGTGCTATAACAATAGCAAACAAGATACAGCTCACATCCCTAATAATAAATGCAAATCAATAAAGATGAAGTTCATGAAAAGAAATTATCCTTCCTTTTCCTTTTAAGACAATGATTCAATTGAATTATCTCATGTATAGAATGAATTACATTTTAGGAAGGTATGAAAGGCATGCAGGATAAATAAAAATGTTCATGTAACTGTTAAAAAGAACCATGGAAACATGTGGTGTAATCACAGCCTATTAAATACCTAAGCTCAACAATGAACAGATATTGCATATTATTGCATAAGTGCTTGGAATCAGGAAACAATCCTCATTTCATTAAAACTTCTGGCAGAGTTTACCTGTGTCAAATAAATATCGAAGCTCTGGGCAAACGGCCTCATAGAGGCCAAATAGCGTACAACCAAGCAAGCATCTTCATAGTCCACAGTATCAGAATTTATCCTGTAACAAAGTTGCACATAGTTACTTTAGACTATAAGAAAAAACTAAACCAACCCAAGAAAGCCAAATAGGGCCTTAAAATAAATAAACCTGTTTTTACTGAACAGTCCAGAAAACTCACCTTAATGTACTGAACTGAGATGGTGCTGTTTTAATGATTTTTCGAAGGAATTTTTTGCGACTTTCTGCTCGGTGCATAATTTGTCCTGTTGTCTCAACCTCTTTTGAATGGTGAGTTCCTTCAGATGAATCTTCATCCTTCTGAGACTTCATTGCTTTCTCAGTCTCCATGGTAGTATCCCGAAACCACTGAGCTATATAAAATTTCCGAGAAAACTGGTATAATAGGACCATGAATGGGAAGAAAGAAAAAAGTCAGAGGCTGTTCAATTAAAAAATGTTTTCAATATTATTTCTTGTTCCACCATTTTTAGATTAAATGTATGCATATGCATATATAGAGATGTACATTTAACATACATAAGCCAAGTTGAGTATTATGTTATGGGAAAAGAAAACTGGGCTATAAATTTCTCTAATGATTATTTACTGGTTTAAAAATATTAATATAATTCAAGAGAGCTGCTACCAGTTAATGCAGATACAGGTAATCCTCATCTAGTGACCATTCAAAATTACGATGGACCTGCTCAGCGCTACTTATCACCCAGTTCTGTAGTTCCAACAGCAGCATTACTACCCGAGTTATATGATCGAATTTTGAGTGCTTGGCAACCAGTTTGCATTTATGGCTGTTTGCAGCATCCCACGGTCATGTTACCATAATTTTCAGCAGTTTTTGTCGGTTTCAAGCAATTACTTCCAGTTTCTAGTAAAAAACACCCATTAAAGAAAATGGGTTCTCTTAATGATTGCAGTGTTTGCTTAATAACCACAGCAAAAAAGGTTGTAAAATGAGGCACAGTCATGCCTTGATCTGCTTAATGATCACCACAACTTACGATTATAATTCCAGGTTCAATTACAGTCCTTACGTTAAAGACTACCTGTATCTACATCCAGATATTATAGGCCACCTTCAATCAGTCCCAACCAGCATAGCCACTGGTGAGGAAAGATGGAAGTTACTGTCTCAATTTGAGAAAATCTACACTGGAAAAATCAGCTGTAAACAACACTGCATGAAATGGACTAGTGCTCATTGGAAATAAAGGCAAATTCCTATAATCACTGAATTGCAACTTTCTACAAGAAAAGCAGTGTTATATATCATACAGGTAGTTCTTGATTTTTGACAGTCATTTAAATGATCGGTCAAAGTTAGGACAGCCTTGGAATGGGTTTATATTTATATTTATATTATTTATATTTATATTATATTTATATATGTTTTATAATCCGTAAAGCACTTCCAGACACTATAATAGCAATAGCACTTATATACTACTTCATAGAGCTTTACAGCCCTCTCTAAGCGGTTTACAGATTCAGCCTATTGCCCCCAACAATCTGGTTCCTCATTTTACCGACCTCAGAAGGATGGAAGACTAAGTCAACCTTGAGCCTGGTGAGATTCGAACTGCCAAATGGCAGGCAGCCGGTGATCAGCAGAAGTAGCTTGCAGTACTGCACTCTAACCACTGCACCACCGCGGCTCATCTAAAACATAGTGCTGCCAACATGGTCACACAAATGCATTTCATGTGCACTTACAACCAGTTGCCAAGTGTTCCATGAAGATCCGAGCTCCATTTCTGTAGCCCAGCAGAGGCATTCTCTTCTGCATAAGGAAGAGTGCTGGAAAGCTAGTAAGTGCCAATGTAGAAAGATGTCTAGCCTTTCTAGTCCTAGGAAGACTAGGAAGCTAGTGAATGACATCATTCTGAAGGCTAAAAAGATTTCTAACCCTTTAGAATGATCGCATTCGGTAGCTTTTGTAGCTTTCTCTGAGCTTGCTTGTTTTCTTGCAGACGTTTCATTACCAAACTAGGTAACATCATCAGTGCTAGTCCTCATCAGCTGGTAGTTATGATTGTTTTGGAGGCCCTTTCTCCAAATCATACAATTTGGAGGAGCCTTCCAACAATCATGAGAATGGGGCTCATTTGCAGGATGGCACAAGGCAGCATCAGTAGGAAGGCCTTGTCTCGCATTGGCTAGGCCAGTGATGGCGAATCTTTTTTCCCTTCGGGTACTGAAAGTGTGTGCGCGCACTGTCGCACGTTCATGAGTGCCCACACCCATAATGCAATGCTCCTCCTGCACGTCCCGCCCCCTTCACATGCGCGTGTGACCCCTCTGCGCATGCGCACGTGAGCCCCCCCATTTTAACCTCATATCCCAAAACAGCGGTGGGAGAGGGTAAAAGCCTCCTTTCCCCAAACGGAACTGGGAGGGGGGGAAAGCCTCCTTTCTCAAAACGGAGCTGGAGGGGAAGGGTCCTTTCCCCAAATGGAGCTGGGAGGGGGGAAGCCTCCCGTCCCCAAATGGAGCTGGGAGGGGGGGGAAGCCTCCTTTCGCCAAACGGAGCTGGGACGGGGGGAAAGCTTCCTTTCCCCAAATGGAGCTGGGAGGGGGGAAGCCTCCCGTCCCCAAACGGAGATGGGAAGGGGGGAAAGCCTCCTTTCCCCAAAAGGAGTTGGGGGGGGAAGCCTCCTTTCCCCAAACGGAACTGTGAGGGGGAAAGCTTCCTTTCCCCAAATGGAGCTGTGGGGGGAGAAAGCCTCCTTTATCCAAATGGAGCTGGGAGGTGGGGAAAGCCTCCCGTCCCCAAACGGAGATGTGAGGGGGGGGAAAGCCTCCTTTCCCCAAACAGAACTGGGAGGGGGGAAAGCCTCCTTTCCCCAAACGGAGCTGGGAGGGGGGAAGTCTCCTTTCCCCAAACAGAGCTGGAAGGGGGGAAAGCCTCTTTTCCCCAAATGGAGCTGGAAGGGGGGAAAAGCCTCCTTTCCCCAAACAGAGCTGGAAGGGGGGAAAAGCCTCCTTTCCCCAAACGGACCTGGGGGGGAACGGTCCTTTCCCCAAACGGAGCTTGGAGGAGGGGAAAGCTTCCCTTCCCCAAATGGAGCTGTGATGGGGGGGAAGCCTCCTTTTCCCAAATGGAGCTGGGAGGGGGTGAAAGCCTTGCATGCCCAAACAGCGCTGGGGTGGAATCTCCAGAGATCTGGGAAGGCAGGGGCCGCAGAAAGTGAGGAGAAAGCATGTATGTGTCTGACCCGAAAACCTGCTGGCCATGCAGTGGAGCAGAGCTGGTCAACGATTCGCGTGCCTGCAGAGAGGGCTCCGCGTGCCACCTGTGGCACGGGTGCCATAGGTTCGCCATCATGGGACTAGGCTGCAACTGCAGAAAAAGGCAAATGTAAGTGAAACCAGGCATGGTGGGTTAGGGAGAGGGCCCGAGCTCGGGTCACTCTGGTGTTGTGAGACAGGGAAAGGGCCATTTTTTCGGCATTCCACTTAACAACCCACATGATTACTTAACAACTGGGAGAACTAGGATTGAAGTCATTGAGCAAAGCTGTCATGTGTGTGTCTTGCTTAATGTCACCTTCAGCCAGCCATTGAGATTCCAGTCCCAATTGTGATAATAAGTCAAGTACTACCTGTATTGTCTTTTTATTATTATTTTACAAAATTAAACAAATAAAAATATAAATACATACAATTTACTGAAGTGTCAGTAGAATCTCAAAACTCATAAGCATAGCAAATACAGAAAACAAAAGTGAAAAAGATCCGAAAATGATGCTATAAACAGAACAAATGCCAAAACCTTAATTATATTGTTGAAAGTAATATAATCAGATATTTGCAATCTGAGAGTTATTTTGAATTAGCTTAAAAAGTATGCAAGTTTATAATTGAATGCTACCATTAGGACTGTGCAGTAATCAGGATAATCAAGAAATAAGTTTGACTTGTTCAAGTCCTGCCTTATCTATGAAAGCCAACTGGATGACCTTGGGCTCTCAGTCCAACTCATCACACAGGGTTGTTGTTGTGGGGAAAATAGGAGGAGGAAGGTGTAATATGTTTGGCACCTTGGGTTATTTACATAAATAATGAAGGTGGGATATAAATAATCAAAATAAATGAAAAATAATAAATGACTGAAGTCTCCTCCACAGTAGACTCAAAAGTAGACACAGTAGACCCAAAGCCCATCAAAGTGGATTGTCTGAGGCCTTAGTAAGGAGCAGTGTGAAAGGAAAATACCAGCCTCCTTTTAAGTGAAACCCAACAGCAGAACATATATGAGTCTAAACACCAGCTACCTAGTTTTATTGAGAAAAAATATTTTAAAGCAACTTTTATTCTAACAACCTACCACTAATGTTGAATCAGTTTCTGTATTTTCTTCCAAATAATCTAACAATGCCTTTTGCAACTGTTGGATTTCATCTTCACCTCCTGAGACCTATAAAACATAGAAATATACTTTTGACATTCTTCCCAACATCAGAATAAGTAAGACTAAGATGGCTATGTGTTCTAAACATGCCTCAAGGTATTCAACACAGATAAAATAAATGTTGCCGTCTTGAAATTTAGACAGTCATAACTTGCAATGACTGTCTAAATTTCAAGACTGCAACATGTTTCTTACCTGTGTTGAGTAACTTGAGGCAATAGAGGCATGTTTAGAAATTTAGAGAGACATAACTTGCAATTCGGAGCACGGTGGCTCTTATGGTTAGGATGCTAGATTGGAGGTTAGCAATCCTGTGTTCAAGACCCAAGTGCTGCTGTGGGGCAGGGTGAGCTTTTGTCCTTTACTCCAGCTCCCGCCAGGGACATAAAAGGAGCCCCTAACTGGGAATCCCCTGGGCAACGGTGATGTCACTGGCTAATCCTTTCAACCAGAAAGAGCCGCAGTGCTTCTGACACGAGTACAAACTTGCAACCTGCATTTCATCTCTTTTGAAATAATTTGCCAATATTGTTAGAAATGAATCTTCCCTCTCTTACCATTATCCATGCTCAAAGAAATACTAGTAATGGTTGATGAATCTTAAAGCTTGGAATGAAAGTTCCAGAAAGGGGACAATTTTAAGGAATTGGCAAATATTGCAGTTAACCTTATAAAAGAATTCTGTTAACGGTTGTTTCACCAGTTCATAACAGAAGTAGATAATATACATAATTGGACTACCTGAAGAAAGTTGCTTACTAAAGATAAGCATCATAGCTTATAAAAATCTTATCTACGTAAGAAATTTCTGGCTTTACAGAATACAATACATTTATGATTTTAATCAATGATAGCAATGAGATATTAGAATGCAATACTAATTCATTTTTGTTCATTTAAAAAGGACTCAAAATTAGTCTTTCCAGTACTGCAGTCGCCCTAAAAAATTTAATTTCCAAATGAGAACAAACATCCATGAATTCAATCTATTTTCCCATGATATTTAAAGAATCAAAGAAAAACTCCACCTGTTTAACAAAGTTATATTGTGATGGAATGAACAAAACCTATCAACCTGATCACAGAAGTGAGTTGGTAGAAAATAGGTAGGTTCTTTTCACATCCTGATTTTTCATGAAGGGGAAAAGAAGGTTGAAATGAGCTAAGGAGATGGCAAAGCCAGATGGGTGATCTTGGGCCAGTCACTTTCTTTCAGTCCCAGGAAGGAGGCAATGGCAAATTATTTCTAAAATCTTGCCAAGAAAACTGCAGAGACTTGTCCAGACAGCTGACAGGAGTCAAGAATGACTTCAAAGGCACCCCAAAAAAATCAATATTCATAATCTTCCAGTTTCTAACTTGATGCCTTAACAGCTACACTAAACTGGCTCTCCTCTCAATATTATTACTGTTAAATTGATTGAAATAAGAAACATTAAAAATTCTCTACTAAGAATAATTTGACAACATGGATGTGTTGGAATAATACAAGTACAAAATAATTTGTTCCAGCAACACATATATTCAGTCTCGTGCTACTTTTTATTATACTTTATTATACATCTTAGTAAAATATTTTCATTACATTAATTATTCAAACATTATTCAAACATTTTCCTTAGAACCAAGAAAAGCATCAAACCTGTTTTAAAATTCGAGCTATAGATCCTTGATCCATTTTGCTAGTAACTGCATCTTTTCTCAATCGTGCTGCTACAGTTCCAAGATAGTCAAGTGATGCCACTCTCAAAGCCATCTCTGTTGATTTATTACTGAATTGATGAACCTAACAAAAATACAACACTATTGTCACACACATTTTCTATCCCTCAATATGCTTTGTATATTGTCTGATCTTTTCCAAAAAATATGGTAAAAAGCAGCTTTACAAGATTATGCACCCTTGTCCAGGTTGCACATAAGCACAAGCACAGTTAAAAATCACAGTTAAAAGTAAACATCTTTTTTATTACCTCCACAAATGCTACTCTGGATGAATGTTTGTATTTGATGCATCTTTTGAAAGAGTGTAATCTAACTGATTAAATGTTCATAATAAATTAATCAACACTAGGAATCTAATTTCTTATAAAACTGAAACAAACTCTAAACATAAAATTTAAAGATGATGCTTTCCAATTAAAATTGAATTGCACATCAGATTTATTTTTTAAATATGAGGTTATTTTAGATCTCAAAGCATCATTCTATAATGTAGTTTAGCCACTCTATCAAGGAAGAGCTCAAACAACTTTTTCAATGAGAAGTATTAATATTCTTATCACTGCTAAAATATAGGAAGCTAGTTCAGGATAAGTAAATAAAATTTAATAAAAAATATCTTCAGTAACATTTAGTAAAAATGAAGTTGCAGGGGCAGTTCAACTTTCAAGATTTTCTAATATAAATTCTAATATAAATTATTTTCTAAAATTGGGCATTTGGTTGAGCATTTCTACATTGCCACCAAATATCAACACATGACCAAGCTTATACATTGTATTTTTTATACTTTTTTTAAAATGAATTATTTATTTTGGTGATCAACACTGGAGTAATGTGCCAACAATAGAACTTCTTGTACCAATTTTCTCTGAATACAACACTGGAAGTAAATTTAATATTAACTTAAAAGTCCTATTGCTACATACTCTTTATTACAATATTCAAATTCTGCATCTATTTAATCATGCAGTCTTTGATCTTGTATGTCACTAATACTTTATCAGTCAAGTGTAATAAGTTGCATGTTAAAAGGTTTTTTTAATTAAGTTAATTCTCGCACTATTCTTCCCAAGCAAGATAAATTTTGGGTTTTTTCCAACTAGAAATATTGGCTTATACACATTTACAACTTGGTAAATAACTTTGTTTAATAATTTTTTGTTAAATAAATTCCTAAACATTGAACCTTTAATTTACCCATTGTTATAGTTCTATGAGTGTTCATCTGTGCATTCACAAAACCAACTTTCCTTAAATTTGAGGAATGATTATAGATATTCTGGGATCTGGGGCTGCTAAGACAATCGTTCGGAATTAAGAAAAAAGTAGAAGATGCACCTATAAGAATGCACACTGAGACTGAGCTTCTCACTAAAAACATCTGAAGTTCAGAAAGATGTATTAAGTTGTGATGAAGAACAAGTCTTTGTTAAAGTTCAAACATTTTTTTAAAAAATTAAAGTTCAAACATTTTTTTAAAAAATTCCATATACTTACCAGTAATCTTCCCAGTAAACTAAGTAGCAATTCTGCAGCTGGCCATTCTGGTTTATTGACAGTGGAAAGAAGATCTTGAACAAAGTTCTCAAAAAGTGGTCTATAATCCTCTTCACCTTGTTTGCTACCACATCTGATTAAAAAAATGAAAATGCAAAGTATATTAAACACAAAATACATTATAAACTTGGGAATTGTTGAAGTAAATGAAGTTGGAAATTAAAATAATCCAAATCATCAAAAAAGAAAAATATTTAATATATCAGTTAAATGAGTCAAGTAATAATCCTCTGCCATTTGGTAGTGATATAGAACATGGCAAGATTATTTATATATTTAAAATATTTCTATTCTGCTAATTTTTCAATTTTTGAGGTAACATATAATAAAAAGACACTCATTTTTGAAAAGTAAAAATACCTGCATATTCAATGCCAATATATAAAAGTAACCAGTGGAAAAATACAACAGCAATCATTTTAAAGGTTAAATAAAAATAACTGGTTTAAAAAAAGGATTATACACCAAAGCTTCCTCTGAAGCAGAAAACAGCAATTATTTCTGAAAGAGTATTAGGAAAAAAGACATGTGTCTCTTAAAACAAGTTTCAGAGTTCAAGGGCAGTAAAAAGTACCCTCTGCTCAGATTTAATCTCATGTATTGTTGAAGTGTAACAGAGGACCTCTAAAGATCTCTATATACAGGAATTTGGGCTGCCCTTCCAATATCTCTGTCCTGTATCAGGGCTTTAAAAAACATCATCAGCAACATTATTTGATTTTATCCAATTTCTGAGCTGAACAAACATTTGTATAGAAAGGGGTGACTAGGCTAAATCTAACACAACTCAATTTCCTTTTACAAGAAATTTGTTATTTGTCTAGAACTACAATTCTTCAAGGGATCATCTGTAAACTCATATATAGGTTATGAGCCAGAGCTAAGCATTTACCTCCAGAAGTTGTGAATTCTCCAACATTGGAAGTTTTTAAGAAGAGATTGGACAACATCCGTCTGAAATGGTTTAGGGTTTCCTGCCTGAGCAGGGGGTGGTGGACTAGAAGACCTCCAAGGCCCCTTCCAACTCTGTTATTCTATTCTATTCTATTCTATTCTATTCTATTCTATTCTATTCTATTCTATTCTATTCTATTCTATTCTATTCTATTCTATTTTTATTCATTTCTTACAACATTCTACAGCATTTTTCAAGCTGGGCAAATTCAATATGTGCAGACACTCAAGTTCCAGATATGGCAGTTATGGCCATTCTAGTTGAGGAATTCTGTGAACTGAAGTCCATACATGTGGAAATCACCAAGATTAAGAAGCACCATTCTAGTGCTTACAGAATTGTTTGGGGACAATATTATGTCACAAAAATCCTTTACTTCCTAATTCTAACACAGAAAATCTGAAGGAACAATGGGGTCATCTGAGACCACAAGGAATGGGAAGTGAATTTTCTGAATTCTGTACTCCCAAAGGACCACTTGTAACTCAGTTACAAGTAACCAATTCTCCACCATTATGATCTCTGTGATCCACACCTATGAGTGACAAAATAGATTCACGTCTAGAAGAGTATTTTGTCATTATGAAGTGATTGAAGACAAGTTCCAAAGTGGAATAGAGGCCCAATCTGTAGCTATGGAAAAAAGTGGAAGACTAAGTCTAAGTGGCCACTTTGTTTAACTCCACTACAGGAATGGTGCTATATGGTCCAGGTAAAAAGCAAGAGCATAACAACCATCTAAAGTATGGCGTGATCATTTCCAACGGTGAGGAAAAAGACTATACTATATGATACATTGATTCAGAAGGAAAGAAATATCTGAGCAAAATACTATTTTTCTCTAAATATAATATAGAATAGAAGGTTTCTTCATTAGTCAAACAATTCTCCCAGTTGGACAAGCTGATGTCAGTTACTAGAAAGACTACATTTCATGAGAGGAGAATATTGGTGATAGTCATGGAGAGATATTATGAAGACGCAGTGATGAGGTACTGTAAAATATATGGGAGTACAGGAAAAGAAAAGAAAAATATGCTAAACTCTTCATGAAATACTTTACAAAAGGATTAGAAAAAAGAAACAAGGTAAGCTACAAAGTAGCCCCTAATGGAAAATACAACCAAACTTTGCTCTTTGAAACACAAGTAAAAGACAAAAAACAATGGATGTGAAATTTCATGGGATGAAATTACTGTTTCCACAAAGAATTTCCACATATCAGGATAGAAAAACAGAATAGAAAGAGTCTTTCCTGTATCTCAAGAACTGGATGAAAATGTTGCCCCATTGCAACGAGAGGAGTTTAAGAAGGCAGTGGGATTTGTAGAAACAAGACGAAGCAAATGGTGAACCATGGCTGCCAATGCCATCATGGCATGATGACATTATGGCAGGTTAATCTCTTTTTATCTTTGTTAGGATTCTGATCAGCAGGAAAATGGACAGACAGGTCTAAAACAGGGCCATTCCAAGAAAAAATGGATTACCAAGAGTCTAGAGATCTCCTTAGCCACCTATTGCAAAATATTACACATGACTCGTCTCAATTTGTAAACAGGTTGACCAAATGGCATCTGATAATGGTCATCATCAATATAGTTTCCATTTGTGAGTCACTATTCTAGTAGAGCTGCAATTCTTGGTGAGCATGTTCTTGTTTTCAGGCATATGAATTGCCAAGATGAAGATGGAGTGTCAGATACATCAATGCTGTAAGATGCAAAAAGAGGGCCAGGCTTTGTGTCATCTTGTACATATTTACCAAGGAACTGTCTAACATGGAAATCTGACCATAGGGACAACCTTAAAAAGCTGCCAGTGTAATCTAAACTACAAGGTGCTCAAGCTCACTGAAGTGTTGCAATGCTTTATGCCTTGACCAAGCACCTCAGATGCAGGCTGTTCAGAGGTGAGCATCTCACCTGGACATGGATGTATCAGTGGTGAGAACAAGCAGAGAGAACATTTCCAGAGAGATTTTCTGAAATCAGCCACTAGTAGAATTCTTTGACTCAAGGCTGAACTGAGAAGAGTAGATGTATTATGTCCATACCTGGAAAAGTGAAATAGAGGTACTAATCCTATAGAAGATACATCCAAAAACGGACAGAACAAATAAGTGAAGTGCAGCCTTTAAATAGCAGTTGGAAAACCACACAGGTTGATTCTTATTAGGGAAGAAATTGAAAACGCCTGAAGCATATGGAATCACATAAGCAATAGAGCTTAAACTCCTCTGTGTGTATCGACTGTCCTTACGAATCAGAAATCTGAAAAGGAATAAAGGAATATTTCTTGTAATAGATCTAGAAGCTAAGGTGCTCTATGGACTGAATAGAACAGTTTGAGCTTTGTGATGAGATACCATGAGATTATGCAACTCAAAGTCAGTTATTTAAAAGGCAAATTGTACCTTATTGGTGGAGGAACAACATTCACACTATTCATATAGAAAAAAATAAGGAAAAGTATCATAATCCTCCAATTTAGCATCAAGTGAATGATAATGAGATGTCAAATAGACCAAAGAGGCTTTAGAAACAAAATAATCAGGTTCAGAACATAAGCTCCATTGGGAAATTAATACGGACAGCAGGTCCTAGAGTTTAGAGACAAAGGCCAAAATCTTTGTAATCTTCAAGTCCTAAAAAAAAAACCAAACGAAAAATGATGGAGAGAAGCCATGATAGGCTACAACTCGTATGTGAACATCTTCAAAGAGACAAAAAATCTTGAATATAAGAGATTAGTATTTCAAAAAGTTGTGTGTCATGCAATCAGGCCAAAGCATATTTAATTAATGAAATTCCAGAATATGGAAAAGGTCAATGTGTGTAATGATTGCTTGAGTTGTTCTAAGGAGCATAATTCCATGGACTAAGATTATGAAAGGTTGAATATCAAGCAGATCCTCGAAAATCACATGGAACCTATTGGGAGACTTAGTGCTGTACTTAAGGATCAAGTCACAGGTTCACTTTCGGGCACGAAAGGTCATTGGTTGATTTTGGGCCACTCACACTCTCTCAGGCCAGCCTACTTCACTGGATTGTTGTTGGGAAAATATACAGCAAATGGATTAAAGAATGTAATCAGCTCTACTCTTGCTGGTCTTGAGATGGACAAAGGGGAAGGTCTTAGTTTTCATTACTCCTATGGTAAAGAGGACAATTGAATAAATCTTAAAGCATGTCCTGAATTCCCCCTCCAAGATTCAATACCCATGGGTGAAGAGGAGCTGTTGTGAACTAAATAATAGGAGTTCAGGTTGAAACTGACATTAAATTAAAATAGTAGTAACAACTTTTTACTAAATTGCTATGCCGGCAAAAAGAAAAGATCATAAGTTCCAAAAATCCATTCAATAAAATTAGTTCACAACAATCAATAAAACCAATATTTAAAACTAAAACAAACAAAAGAACATAATATTCTATTGCAAAGTGTGCATATATCTACAATAAGATAAAATACTACCCAAACAGGTCCTACTTTCAATCTTTTTGTCCAGTTCCCAATTTTCCCGGGGTTCAACCTAAGCAAGGCTGAGCAGCTTTGGGTGTTTGGACCTTCTGGTGCCAGGGATCTACTCAGTGTATGTGACACCACAGATTTGTGAGCTGCACTGGTTATTGGTGTGCTTCCAGATGTTTTCACATTTACAGCCCTTCATGAGTTGGGACTGAGTTATTTAAGGGATCACCTCTCCCTGGTTGTTTCTACCTGTCCTACCCAGTCTGGCTGGCAAGATAGGCATGCTCCAGGTCTCATCCAGCTAATAAATGTTAAATAGATGGGCCTTTTCTGTCATAGCACTTGTCTTCTGGAAAGTTCCTTCCTTCAGAAGAGCCAGATCCTAATGTTGGACCTGGTTTTGTAACAAAGATTACAAATGGTGATCACATGAACCCAGGACAATGCAACTGTCATAAATACATGCCAGTTGCCAAGTGCCTCAATTCTGATCATGTGACCACAGTGATGCTCACAACTATGAAAACGGTCATAAGTCACTTTTTTCAGTGCTGTTGTAACTTCAAAACAGTCACTAAACAAATGATTGTAAGTCCAGGACTACCTGTAACAAATAAGCAAAGTTGTAGGGATAAATAAGAGACAGATATAAGGGAAATGTGGAGGGGCCTAAACATAAACATCAGTATATGAACTCGCAGCTAGTGAAGAGTCCCATGGGGATAGAATAGAAGGTCCAGAACAAATTGAATGGTAGTAGAATCAAGGAATATAGAGAATTGATAAGTCATTTATGAAAATGTTGAGTATTGGGCCTAAGACAGATTCCCACTGCATGCTTCCCTTCATGTAGATAAAATTCCATTGATGACTACACTTTAAAGTGTGGTTGGTCAGCCTGTTAAGAATCCATCTTCTGTTGATGCTGTCTATCCCACATTTTTCTATCTTGTCAAGAAGTAGTAAAAAAATGAAGAATTTCAATAAAAAAAGAAATTTTATTTATCAAGAATATGTTAATACTATGGCACTTTTAAAAATCCTGATCAGTAGGACCCAAAATCTAGTCACATGGTACAACTGTAGGCATGGTTCCAACAGAACATTGGGTAAGAAAGTTCCAAATGGTCCTGAAGTGATGTAGAACTAATATATGGCGCACATGTAGAAAAAACAGTTTCATTATTCACACTGCCAAATGAAATTTTCTGGATACACTCAATCTGTTGCAGAAAGACTCTTATTCCAAAAATGAGAGAAGAAAAAAAACTCAGTGGTGCCCATTTCACTAGCAGAATACTAATGGAATTAATTTCTGGAATCGTAATTACTTATAAATGACATTTATTTCTCAATGAGAACTATACAGGTAGACCTCAACGTACGACTACAATTGAGTCCAGCTGCTGAAGGCAGTTGTTACGTGAGTTGCACCCCATTTTACGACCTTTTTGCCACAGTTGTTAAGCAAATCACTGCAGTTGTTAAGTGAATCATAGGGTTGTTAAATGAACCTGGCTTCCCCCGCTGACTTTGCTTGTTCAAAGCCGGATGGGAAGGTTGCAAAAGGTGATCACATGACCCCAGAAAATGCAACTGTCATAAATACATGTCAGCTGCCAAGAGTGATCACATCACCATGGCGATGCTGATGGTCGTAAGTCTGAAAACCGGTTATAAGTCACTTTTTTCCAGTACCATTGTAACTTTGAATGGTCACTAAACAAATGGTTGTAAGTTGAGGACTACCTGTATGTATGTTTTATAACTTAGAATTTTAATAGTGAGTGAAGACAGGAATAATATTTAGGCTACAGAATCATATAGTCAATCAGTTTCTGAATATTTATACATGCTAACAGTGATCACTGTTAATAGTGTTGAAAAAGTATTCTGATGAATGATCAAAACCTACAATATTTCCAATTTTAGAGTAAGAAGAAAAATAATTACAAGTTAATATGTTATTTCTAAGTATTTAATTTAAATGCTCTCCAGCTTTAATATTTTCTCTGAAGATAACAGCTTAATTTTCTACACTACTTTTAGCAACATATGCAATGAGCCTTGCAATTAGAATTAAGATCTATCTCTACCTTGTTTCCCATTTCCACATTGTCTTAAAGAATATAAAAAACTCCATAGGGATAAATTAAAGTTATTCAATAACAATGTCCTACAATATACAATGTGAGATCTACTCACTTCTTGAGAAAAATAGAAAGGAAGTTTTGTGCTGTCCTCATAGCTGTTTCATATGAATTTGTAATGAGGACATCCTGATCAATCTAAAACAAAACAGAACACAGTTACAAAATTTGTATTGAAATTTATGCAGATGCATAAAATCAATAGCAGATGCAATATATACAGTTCTCACCATAGATGGCGAGGAGCAAAATGGCAATAATGCTGTGATGTAAATTAGGAAAAATATTTATCTTTACATTACAATTAAGAGACAATAACGTTTTATAACACACTGTAAGTGAGATTATAAGATGATTTTATATCTGCAAAACTGGTACATGATGTAGTAATTAGATTGTTAGTAAACCAACCATCTCATTGCAATCTAACTGCAATTTTAAAAACTGTGCACTAGTTGCCAGTAGATTCGAGGCTGAATTCAATGTGCTAGGCTTTACCTTTAAAGCCCTTTTAGGCAAAATACATCAAAACTAAATTTGCCAGGTCATGGGGAAGAGGATCTGACTGTAATCCCCACACCCACTCTCTGAACAGCAAATAGGACTAGACCAAATGATAGGCATTCCTCAAAATAGCCTCCAATCTTTAGAGCAGTTTATTCCAGAGGTATAGGCAATTTTATCCTGCTGACATTTCACAAACAAAATCTGTAATTTACATTGTCTGGGAATCTTCAGCCCTTTTAAATTTGATTGAGAGGCTGTGTCACATTTTTTTATTCAAGAATTTATGTGTGTATAATTGTTTTATATTATTGTTATACAGTGTTATAATTTTGTTCTTTGTTATTATTCATGTCCTACAATTCTACAGAACTGGGGCAAGTTATAAATATGAAGGAAGAAAGGATGGACATATGGCCCAGTGCAGCGGTTCTCAACCTGGGGGTCGCGACCCCTTTGGGGGTCGAATGACCCTTTCAAAGGGGTCGGGAGACTTCGCCCAGACGCCGCCAATTGGGTTCTTTTACCGCAGTGGTTCCCAACCTTTTTGTGATCGAGTACCACTTGGAGGTCCCATACAGTTGCCGCGTACCACCTGGTTCCAGAGAAACTAAATTCGATCAGATATCACTTTATTTCCATAATTGTACCGTTCCTTTTTTGGCCCCGCGCATCCAGCAACTGGATTCTCGGGCCGCTGGGACCAGGTGGGTGGCGTGTGGCAACAGTTGTGTTAGGCAGTAAACATTTTTGTGAAGTAAAAAATAACTAACTAAAAATTGTTCATGACCCCGAAAGTGTTCGCGTACCACCTGGAAGGCCCTCGCGTACCACTAGTGGTACACGTACCACAGGTTGGGAACCACTGTTTTACCGTCTGCACATGCGCAGAATGCCATACGCATGTGCAGAGGGTAAAAGAATCCAAATGGCGGTGGCAGGGAGTGGGTCGCAGCAACAGGTGGGGCGGCGGGGTGGGGCGCTGCGGGGGGGTGGGGGGGCACCGCATTAGGGAGGTCGAGAACCACTGGCCTAGTGTCAATTAACAATACATAGCTAAACTGAGATAACTGAGTTGAAGGTTGGAAAAGATAAGTTTCACTTCACTAGAGTTATATTTCCTTTAATCCATCAGTTTTGTTTCCCATATCCTTCCTTCTCTAGTTTAATTTGTTTCCTTCTGTTGAAAGTTTCTTCACTGTCTTCTTTTTCAACTTTCTTCTTTGTCATGTTCTCCTATGGTTATTATATTTTTATTTTGCACATCAGTAGCTAATCTAATCATAGGAACAATTACATATTTTCAAAACTGACTCACCTTTCTATTTGATTCATCTTCAGAATTAGAATCTTTTTCACCTGATGGTAGATGCACAACGCACTGAATTAATTGTAGGACTAATGCAGTCACCATCTGAATATACATAGGTTCCCCATCTGTATCACTGCTGTTCAATCTGTTGAATAAATATAAAACTCTTTACTGTTTATCAAAGGTAAAATCAACAACAAACATTTGAATTCATGACAAATTTTCAGATAAGTGATTTCGTTCAGATGGAATCAACCCTGGAGAAAGGATTGCATCCCATTACTATGAGTAAACTTCAGATCTGATTTGTAAATAGAAAGCTAATGTATTCAACAATCCCAGAAGAGTGAAATATTCAAAACCTAGAATATTACTGGAACAAATATTAATTTATGAAAAAATTAACCTTTTCATTCACAATGAAATTCAAGCATTCTTCACATTAAAAATATTTTCTTCAACACTTGCTTATATTTCTGAAAAATACATTTGTTTAAAAGCTAGGTTTCAAACATGGCTCTTTCTTTCTTCCTTTTCATTTTTTCAATGTACTTATGCAGTACATTTAACTAAGACATAGACCTATTAACTAGCTAATAGGAAAAGTGAAGCTGGTCTGGGCAGTTTTAAGGTAGCATTGTATTTACTAGATTGCACTGATAGAATCTGTCATTCTTAACTGAATTTCCATTTAGCCACCAAAACAAATCACTTTGGATTTTATTGAATAATTCATGTAAAGTACAAGAAGAACTTATTTTGTTTCTTTTAAAAAAATCTCTTAATATGCCCCAATTCTGTGACAATCAAAGTATGATTCTTTACCCCAACACATCTATTTCTTCTTCTACAACCGCCTACAACTGCTCTAGTTATTGCACCACTATAATTCAATAATCCTTATGTTGTCTATTCATTAGAAATTAATACAGTCAATGGAGTTAAACATATATTAATTTCCATATTCCAGTGGAAGAGGTAAGCACATTTTAAACCCTCAAAAATTCTACTATATATGTATATAAAAGATACATATCGTATCAAATAGGTGTTTTGCTGTTATATATTACCTGAAATTTCTCAAACTCCTTTTGCTGGTTGGTAATCTTGCAAGTGAAGTAAAAATTTCTTCTAATATTAATTGCCTATGTTTTTCGTATCTTGAGAAAACCTGTTTAAAATCAATGTCTTTTTAAAATAATACTGTTTTTTATAAAGGAAAAGCATACAATGGAAAATGTCATTACAGTTTTTTTTGTTTCTCTCCCAATAAACTACCATTCCTATTTTGCATGTCCTTAACTAGCTCCATCCCTGTAGAACTAATTTGTTGACTTACTATTGCCAATTATCCTATAGATGATTTAGATATTTTATAATTATGTTTTAAAGTAATTCAGACAAATCTTGAAATCTACAGCTGCAGCAATGACTAGAATTCTTTCTTTGTGGAATGGAAAATATATGCTAAAGATAGACTACACTCTGGCACTTGCACATTCCATTTTTAAAAATTACAATTGCTTTTAGGACCTACGGTTTAGGTTTTAAAATGGACTGGCTTTGGTAAAGAAATAATTTAAGTAACTCATGAATCCTTTAAAACAATTTACATACATAAATACAGAAAATACAAAATCATTTTTAAAATTAAATACTGGTTTAAATAATATGCTTACAGCAGTGACTAGTTTGATGGCACACAACTGAAGTTCACTGACATTTTCTACAAAGAAAGGTGTTATTCCCGTTGAAGAAATCTATAAAGAAAAAAGAAAAAAGAAATTCATTATGGGTGACAAATTGATAAAAACGTTATAAGTTAAATGCAGTCATTGTTTGTATTTTAAAATTGTATACATTTTTAAATGAAGTAGTTGTGTCAGTTTACAGTTGCAATTAAACAAACATAATGCAAAGTTTAAAGAAATTTTCAGTGTCAAATTGGAAGGGAAAAAACAAATTATCTTTGTTTTTACAGTACTTCTGTGCTTCCATATTAGCCTAGTGAAATACAATTAAAAGGAACTATGTTCAAACACTGTATAATCATTTTATAAGAGGAACATTTAGAAAGTTAACAGGAGGCAACTGTAAATATCTAGAGAGTTGGCAATGGTTAGAAGGCCGGATATTTTACAAGACTGTTGGCCAGATAGAAGTTACTAATTTTCAAAATTATATTTCTCTATTCTTATTATATTCAGAACTGAATTTCCACACTACTATATTGAATTACTCTAGCAGACAGTTTAAAGCTTTATTGTTAAGCAGTGAGGAACAATCTATTCTAGTTATTAAAATATCTACAGAAGGGTATACCAAGTTATAAGGAAAAGTGCGGGGGGGGGGTCAGAATGACATGAATCCAACTTACTTGAAGAATTGTAGTGTCAGTTAGAAGCTGTATCTCTAGTAATTCAGCCAAACTACTAACGATGTCACAAATTTTGTTATACAGCATCACTATTACTCTCTGTTTATGAGTGGAACACTTGGCACGCTTTGCTTTTGAGCTTAACACACCACCTTAAAAAATCAAATCAAATTGCATTTTAGCAATATTACAAATCAGAGGAGACACACACAAAAATTATTAAGGTTTATATTTTTTTCCTTTCACCAGTCATAATTCATCACATATTTTTAGGAAAAGGAATCAAAAGTCAGCATGAAAAAAGAGAGATTGAAATAAAATTAACTAACATAATGTCACTAAAACTAATGATTTAAAAACAGAATGACTACTATTATAGATGACAGAAAGGCAATCTGTAAAACAGGCATATATGAATTAAAAATTTGGTAACATTAACTTTGCTAATAGGTTTTTCACTGGTACAGAACAAGTGAAAGCTTAAATAAAGATAAAAAATTGAAGCTCTAAACTGTAGGAGACTAATATATAAATTGGTTCAGCAACTCAAGAGGATAGGGGTTTAGCTAAATTTTATTAAAGAAAATTGAACATGATGCGGTATAGCAAAGAACAAGCTATAGAATATTCGATGAATGGAAAAAGCTATAGCAAAATTCACAGAAATTGGGCCTTTCAAAAATGAAAATAAAGATCAATTTTGGCTTAAGGCAAATGTTGAAGTAGCCACTCTAATTCCATGCTTCTTTGTTAATATGGCCAGATAGTAACATCTCTACCTCCAGTTCAAATGCCATTAGATTTCAGGATAATCAATATGTCTATTTATTCTTATACTAACCACCATGTGGATCCAATCGATAAACAGGATCATATTGAGGATAAAGTGTGTTCTGCAAGTGAAACTTAGTGTACTGAATAACTCTTTCTATTACATCTTCAATATATACAGCTTTGGGCATGTTGGGTGACGTCATAATGTTGATAGCTGTAAGACAGGCATCGGCAGATTTTGTGACTCTCTCCATGATCAAGTCTCTCCATAATCTTTCTTCATCTTCAGTATCATTATTCTGTCAAAAATAAGATCATTAGCCTTAAATCTGCTTCAGCAATAATATGGAAAAATCTCAATAAAGTTTTAAAAATCACTTCATAAACTTTAATGAAATATTCATGTTTTTCAATTTTAAAAATCCTCAAATATATTTTCTAGTTTATTACTAGCTGTGCTGTCTCATTAGCTATATCTAAAGTAACATTATTATTGTCAGGCTCAAACATTAGTTTGCAGTTCCTATATACAAGAATCTAGTCAACTAAAGTTCAACACTAAATTGGTGCCAGGTAAGGGTCAAAGGAATTCAAGAGGGGTTAGAGTTAAACCATTTGTGGGAACATAACGACTCTTGGCTGATGATTCCCTCAGCTCTGCCTGTTCTTCTCCTACAATTATTAAGTTTTTGATTTCTACATAATGCCTAAATTCATTTATTCCCAAGCATCTAACTAGATATTCATTTAGCAAATGCCCCATTCAGTGACTGTACGCTTAACAACCAAGTTGTCAATCCCAATTATGGTCACTAAATGAGGACTACCTGTATGCTTCATTATCACATTGACAATTTAAAATTATTTTGGCTGTTGTTTCACATTCTAGTTCAAACCACCCTTGTAAAATAGGCACGTCTTTCAATTGGTCACCACTGGTGATGAAACCTCCTTATAGTTTTAATCTGTGAACTTGGAAAAAGCTCTTCCCCAGAAACTAGAAGTGTCCTGCAATCCGGGATCTCATTATCCACACCAAATATTTCAGTCACATCTGTATAATCTTCTGGATAACTACAGACAGAATTTACAGGTAGTTCTTGACTTACAACCATTGTTAGCAATCATTCTAAGTTACAACAGTATTGGAAAAAAAAGTTACTTTTACACTTCAGTGTAAAAATCACAGATCTTACACTTATGGCCACTGCTAAATCCCCACTCTCACATGATCAAAAATTGGGCACTTGGCAATGTATTTATGACAGTTGCAGCATCCCAAGGATACAGTAATTGCCAAATCCGTGGAACTGAATTTGGAAAAATTTTATAAAACATTTTATAACAATTGTCATAAATGATGTCATGACATATTATAAAACATTTCCTATGGTCAACTCCTAATGTCTGACTGTGATATGCAGTTCAACAAGAGTTAGTTTCAAAATAGATATATCTTTGAATACCTCCCTGAATTTTTAAGGATTTTTTCAGTGAAGGCAGTACATTAGAAACTTTGCTATTGTTGAAGGCACTGATAGATCTGGTAAAGAAATATCTCTGAAACTACAGCCCAAGGAGTCATGGGTTGCCTAGTATGCTGTTAAAAACTGAATTCTCAGGCACTTTTGGAAAGCATTTATTACTGAATGCTGAATTTAATACTTGATGGACTTCAAACCTATGTCAAAATAATTACACATTCCAAATAAAAACACCTGAAATATTAATATGTTATCATCAATCTTTTAACAACTTACATGATTAAGCAGAGTCGAAAGCTTTGCACCATCTTGAATATTTTTCTCTAAGATGTTCAGAACTTTCACTGTTTTTTCAGTTGAAAGCTAAAAAAAATCCCAACAATAAATACATGAACAGAAATTAATACTTTTCTGTGTTTGACATTTAGATTCATTAGACAAACCAAGATCATGTATCATGCAACATTGAAAAGAAATAGTTCTAAAGTAAATTCAATTTTGCTCAGAACTAAACTTTTTAAAAACAGCTTGCCAAGGACCTCACAAGAGTTCACTCTGGATTCTCTGAGAAGCACAACAAATATATATATATTGTAATATAAGGATAAAAACAGATGTGCATTTTTCAGTCTCTCCCAAGTGGCTTCAATATCAAAATGTATTTCAAACCAAAAATTTTTTACAAGAGACTCTTGTAAACATTTGCTATGTCTTCATTTTTAAGGAAGCAAGAACTTACCCTATCCATAATGCCCATGGCCTTAATTTTAGCTGATTCACTGCCCAATTCACTTAGTTGATGCTTCCCCAGTAAGAACTCCTGAGGAATTTCATCATCGTCACCTAAAAATAAAACAAAAGAATACACACTCACTTTTCCTTTTGATGTGCTTAAATAATGCATCATTACAAAAATATATAAATTAATGTTAAATGATTTGCGTATAGAGCCACGAGAAACACGTAGCAGTGTTGAATGAGTGGAGAATGGCATCAGCAAAATATATCGGTAATGGCAGCATGAGATCTGTGAGAGCAAGTAAGTAATGAGGATGGTAGTTAGTTCCCTGTCCCAATGCTAGGTTAAGTAGCTATGCAGTGATAGGCTCAGGCCGAGGAAGGATTATGTCCAGATGAAGTATGGGACAAAATCTCTTCCACTTCTCCCTGGAGACCAAGCATTCACAATGGACAAGTCCAGAGGCTAAGCCAATATCAGGAAGACCACCGTGTGACAGAGGGAGGGAGGGAGGGAGGGAGGGAGGGAGGGAGATGGCAGAGGGAATATTAAGAGAGGTCAATAAAAATGTTCTGGATTCTTGACACAGAAGGTAACAGAACATTGATAGAAAATATAGTAAGAAAGAAGCTGAGGAAGGAATTAGTTTTATATGAGATAGAGTTAACACCAAAAAGAAAGATATAAAGCAACTTAAAAGTTAGGAATATCAGAATAAGAACAAAAATAAAAATAAGAACTGGAGTGTAATAGAATAAATTGGTAAGTATATGAGAGAACCTTGGTGCTCTCTGAGCTTGCTTGTTTTCTTGCAGACATTTCATTACCCAAACTAGGTAACATCATCAATGCTGATTACTTAGTTTGGGTAATGAAACATCTGGAAGAAAACAACCAAGTTCAGAGAGCACCAAGGACCCCTCATTTCAACCCTGAGCTACAAATATTCTCCTTAATTGATATGTATATTAAAGTTTTAAAAGAGAAGATATCAGAGTACAAGTAGTCCCTGAGTTACAACAGTAGTGGAGCCTGCCCATCACAATCATAATTAGTGACGGTTGTAAAACAGATCAATGATATGACTGATCCAATTTTATGCCCTGTATTGTAGTGGTCATTGAGCTAATAACTGCAGTCATTAGGTGAATCTACAGTTGTTAAAAACATCCAGAAAAACATCTACTTCTGCTTCATTGACTATGCTAAAGCCTTTGATTGTGTGGATCACAACAAATTGTGGCAAGTTCTTAAAGAGATGGGAGTACCTGACCATCTTATTTGTCTCTAGAGAAACCTATATGCGGGTCAAGAAGTAACAGTGAGAACTGGACACGGAACCAGTGATTGGTTCAAAATTGAGAAAGGAGTTCTGCAAGGCTGTTACTGTTGCCCTGCCTATTTAACTTATATACGGGGCTTATCTTCATGAGAAAGGTGGGGCTAGACGAATCACAAGTTGGAATTAAGATTGCCGGGAGAAATATCAACAGCCTCAGATATGCAGATGATACCACTCTAATGGCAGAAAGTGAAGAGGAACTAAAGAGCCTCTTGATGCGGATAAAGGAGGAGAGTGCAAAAGATGGCTTGAAACTCAACATTAAGAAAACTAAGATCAAGGCATCTGGCCCTCTCAATTCCTGGCAAATAGATGGGGAAGAAATGAAGGTAGTGACAGATTTTATTTTCCTGGGCTCCAAGATCACCGCAGATGGGGACTACAGCCAAGAAATTAAAAGACGCTTGCTCCTGGGGAGGAAAGCTATGGCAAATCTAGACAGCATACTAAAAAGCAGAAACATCACCCTGCCAACAAAAGTGCGTATAGTCAAGGCTATGGTTTTCCCAGTTGCATTGTATGGCTGTGAAAGTTGGACCATAAGGTAGGCTGAGCGCCAAAGAATTGAGGCCTTTGAACTATGGTGCTGGAGAAGACTCCTGCGAGTCCCTTGGACTGCAAGGCAATCAAACCGGTCAGTCCTAGAGGAGATCAACCCTGACTGCTCTTTAGAAGGCCAGATCCTGAAGATGAAACTCAAATACTTTGGCCACCTGATGAGAAGGAAGGACTCACTGGAGAAGAGCCTAATGGGAACGATTGAGGGCAAAAGAAGAAGGGGACGACAGAGAACAAGGTGGCTGGATGGAGTCACTGAAGCAGTAGGCGTGATCTTAAATGGACTCCGGGGGATGGTAGAGGACAGGAAGGCCTGGAGGAACGTTGTCCATGGGGTCGCAAACAACAACAAGAAGTAGTAGTTAAGCAAACCAATGGTTCCCTGTGGCCGTTGTTTTGCCTAAAATTGGAACTAAATGCCGGTTTTCAAGCAATTTGACCATAAATTGCAGTCAAATGACTGTAGGGTGCTGCAAATGAGCATAAATGTAGACTGGTTGCTGGGCACCCAAAGTGTAATCATGTGACCATGGAGTGTGATTATTGGCACTTTAAATAAGAGTGGTATGTGCCCCCAAGTAAGTCCGTCAGAACTTTAAATGGTCACTTGTACGTACCATTTGTAAGTCAAGGACTAGCTGTACTGCTTATTATAGATAAATATTTATTTCTGATAAATTATTATGATTCGTGCATCACTTCAAGAAGTTAAGAGACTGAATTCACGTGTCAAGCAATATGTGAGTTCATACATCACATGAATTACTAATTACACCAGGATTATAATTTCCCAGGACAACATTTAAGCAGCATCTAGATGTTGGGCAAGTGAATAAATACTTTAGGAAATCTGCACTTCGTAACAAAATTCGATCATTCTAACATATCTTAAACTAGTGTCTGTCAGCCCTGGAGCCATCTTTAATGGGAGTCTTCAGGGCTGCCACAGTGGTGGATGGGCAAGCTGTGGGAACAGGAGGGGGGAGGTGAAGATAGTGTGGGGTGTGTAATCATAACAACGTTTTTCCCTTGGGAGTCAAGGACGTTCAGCCTGCACCTGGGGAGGTGTGAATGGAAGTCAACCGAAGTTGGGACACTGACCTGATTAGACCATGTGATGCACATGTGGATGGAGGGGAAGGAACTTTGACTTTACTTTGGGTGGGGAAAACCTAGGGCTTTCAGATTCGGGTTTCCCCAGATGTGCCAATATGACATCTCTAATAAATTCATGCCTTGAGGAAGGATATATGTTTTAAAAAGTAAAAGTGCATAGCCCAGTTTAAACCAGAAAATACCAATGTCATGGGAAGACATGTCAAGAGAATGTCATGCTTTAAAAATATTTACCAAATGCAGTAAAATCCATGTCCTCCAAGTTGTCCAAAATATTTTCAACTGAACCACTGAACCTCTTGAATGTAGAAGAATCCATCATTTCTACAAAAACCAGACAATATAGTATAGTTTGAGTCATGAAGAACTAATTGCAATTAAATAATTAAAACAGGGACATGTCAAAAATATTAGAAAGCCAGAATACCTTCAGGAGTTAACTTTGGTTCATAAGCTTTCCTTTTCTTTTGCTTTTCTTTTTTCTTCATTTTTCTAGCCACTTTAAATTAAAAATATAAAGTTTATAAAATTAGTATTTAAAGGAAATGTTGTTTTCTATAGCAATATGTTATAACTATACAAATACTTTTTCAACAATTGGTTTATAATATATCTAAAATAGTATAAGAATAAATTAAATATATATTTATTTATAGTTGAAGAACAAGTCACAGAATTTAAAAATACTGTACAGCACATATTAATTAATTAATGAGTAATAGTACATATATATATATTAAAGGAAGAAACCCTTTACATTAACATTTCATTGAAAGCACTAAACAATTTCTATAAGGTAAGACTATAAATAAAAATGTTGCTACTGCCCTCAAAACACCTGGGTATTGATAACACTGGTCTACAAATTTTGGGAAATTATCGACCTCCGAGATAAAATGTGTTAATTCTTACATATTTTGATTAGATGAATTAGAAAACAGGTGATAAAGGTGCTGGTTGGCTAAAGTTTTCAAGATATTTCACAATAAAGATTTATACAAAGGTGAGTACATTTGCCTACAAGGGAGGGAGATGTCTAATGATCATGATGCCTCATAACTTCTCAACAAAGTATGGTAGAACAATGAAAATGGTACCACACATGGAACTGTACAAAGCCTTCAAGTCAATGGCAACTGAGCTTCTTGAGAATAGCAAGACAGATGATTATGAAAAACATGTGGAAAATTTGCTTAGGTCCTATAAAGCACTTGGTGCAAACATGTCACTGAAAATTCACTTCTTACACTCGCATTTAGACTATTTCCCTTAGAACTGTGGGGCAATGAGTGATGAGCATGGGGAGAGATTCCACCAGGATATCGCAGGCATGGAGAAAAGATACCAAGGGAAATGGAGTCCGTCCATGCTTGCCGATTATTGTTGGAATCTCCCCAGGGATGATCCTACTGCAGTTCACAAGAGAAAAGCCAAAAAGTGCAGTTTAGATACCGAATAAAGATGGAACCTTGTCGTTTAATCTGATGTTAAAGCTAGTCAGTTTTTCATGCAAAAAGCATGAAAATGTTACATGAAAAACCAATAAATGAATGGAAAGTTATGCTATTGGTATCAATAAAAAGATAAATTTATAATGATTAGTGTGGCACCATTCTCATTGCTATATCACATTTTGCAGAAAAGTTATAGAGCATAATTGCACATGTAGGTGGCGCAGTGGTTAAAAGCAGCACTGCAACCTACTTCAGTGACTGCTAGTTCAGCAGTTCAGCTGTTCAAATCTCACCAGGCTCAAGGTTGACTCAGCCTTCCATCCTTTTGAGGTCGGTAAAATGAGGACCCAGATTGTTGGGGGCAATATGCTGAACTCTGTAAACCGCTTAGAGAGGGCTGTAAAGCACTATGAAGCGGTATATAAGTCTAAGTGCTATTGCTATCCCCCTCGTAATTTTAAATTATTTTGATGCAATTTCGACCTGAAGCTCTTATCTTGAAAACGAGCCAATTAATAGTCAGGATTTAATTTTCCTTTATTAGTGACCCAATTCTGGTAAAATTTAGCTACTTTCATTTCTGAGGCTTTCTCCTTATAATTTAATATGTAATTTAATAAACAAATCTGAATCTCCTCATTACAGGTAAAATTTATCAGACTCAAGATTTAGTAGCTCTAATTACAGACTCAACCTCTTTGTTCAAGTAAATACATCCTGGATCTTCATATGGAAGATTTAATTTAACCTGTTTAATTTAATAAAAGGACAATTTTTATGTTTTATGATTATGCCCGGGCAGCTTACGTAATCATAAAACAGTAAAAAACAGTAAAAAACATATGCCACAGAGTCTGGGCTAAAAGAACTGTAACAATAACAAAAAAAAAAACACAATAAGGACCTCACAAACATTAACTTCAGATCTGAGAACAAACCCAGGACCTAAAGGCTTTTTGGAATCCCAGGAGAGATGGCACTAACTACATATCTGGGTGGATGGTGTTTCAGAGTGTGAGAGTCACAACAGAGAAGGCACACTTCCTTGGTCCCCAAAAATGGGAATGTTTAAGAGAGGAACCCTGGAGTGCAACCACTAGCAGAATGTAACCAACAAAAACAATTGGGAATCCTATTACCTTCACTGAGACTAGGAGGAGGAGAATAATCATCCATGTCTGAATCTTCTGGACTTCGAGCGCGGTATCGACTGCTACCAGAACTCCTCCTTCCTTCATGATAATGGGCACTCCTTTTATGATCTCCAGAACGTCTGTCATGTTCTACATATTCCCAGGCTTTGTCATCATTTCTGTCTTTTCTATGCCTTTTCCGAGAAGCTAGAAATAACCACTGTTATCAGTGCAAAGGAGATCTACAAGGCTTGAGTTATGAGAAATTAAACATGCAAATTCTTTCTTGGCACAGCAGCACTCTTTGAGGAAAAAATTCAGAAATACCCATTTGTAAACCTTAATGAAACATTTAAAAATAGCTTCAATATTCAATATTTTAAAATTATCATTTCTTAGTTTATTGCAAAATGCCTGCTCATTTTTTTATGGTTTACTTAGTTATTGCAATGTTTTCTTCCCAGTTTTAATTTCAGTTACTTAAACCTTTGGAATAAATCTCACAGGAAATTAATATTTTCCATAAAGGAAACTCTGTAACTTCATTTTAATAATTTTGCTGCTGGAACAAGTTCTGTTGTAGAATAGCTTAGTTTTAAATAAATAATATAAGCAATATGCCATTGCACATACAGATCACATATTCATTTATTTTGTTAATTTGAAACCATGTACCAATATCTATACAAAATTGTTGTTCATTAACATTTGCAGCCCTAGCTCAAATACTACTTTATATTCAATTTTGATTCTACATTTTCAAGTTCTCAGTAAGGAGCTCTAGTGTTTTTCTTTTTGATGTATTCCAGTCACAGCACATAAACTTGATTCTAAAGCCTCCTGTCCCATTACACCTCTGTAGCCTCTTTCATTTGCCTTTTTTTTAAAAGTGAGATTATTGACTATTACTTAATTAAATTACATATACCTTTACATAATGTAGAAAAACTATTTATCAGATTACTTAATAAACATTATACTTGCTAGGTTTAATATTCTCATTAACATAAGGTGTGTGTGTGGTTGTGGTTGTGTGTGCATGCATTGCAGCAGTCTATCATGGCCTCATCTGGGTAAACTGCTTTACTCAAATTAGCAAGGTCGACTTGCAAATTGCTAGAAAACATATTACCAAATACATGTATTACCATTATCAAAAGAAATCACAATTCTACTTACTTTCAAAAGCCTCTTCACTGTCATTGTCTTCATCAGAACTAATTTCAGCATATTTTGGTTTTTCGTTTACTGTGCTACGCTTACGTTTATTCATTTTCACTCGTTCACAAAGTGGCATGGTAGATTCAATTTCTGCTAGTAGTTCTGGAGGTAATTCCTTTAACACTGACTGATCTATGCTACCTATTAATCAAGAGTAAACTGTAAGTGAATATAAATCCAAATATTGTTAAGACAATAACAATACAAATTAATACAATACAAAGACAAATTAACATTTTATACTGCTTTTCACATCAAACCCCCAAGCCAATTTATAAATTATTAATAATGGTACAGCAACTTAAAAACACACAGTATTATCTGTTTCTATTTATTACAAATGGAAAGTGTGAAATGTAAACATGACAAGAACTCTGTTGTTAAGCGGTAATATTAGCAGACTACCTTTTCTTCATTTATCTATTTTTTATATTTAGATAAATGCTGAACTCTGTAAACCGCTTAGAGAGGGCTGTAAAGCACTATGAAGCGGTATATAAGTCTAAGTGCTATTGCTATTATATTTATTTCTGAAAATACATTTTTTAAAATTCACATCTCTCACATCTTTAGATAGAATAGCTACTATGAAAGTCATGGTAAGCATTTATAAAAAATTAAATTAAAAAAGATACAAAGCCCATAAAAAGAAAAAATGATTACACCATAGTTTCAAAGGTAAGACAAAATGTAAATTGTTCATCTGAGACCCTTCTGACTGTGATGTTTTAAGGAGTAGTGCAGTGGTGGGTTTTTATTTTATTTATTTATTTATTGCATTTGTACGCCGCCCAACTCCCAAAGGACTCTGGGCGGCTAACAACATTGCAAATACAAAAAATATAAAAGCATTAAAACAAATAAAACAGATTTAAAAACTCATACATACCCTTTCATGGCCGGATCTCAATTATAGCTGTGAGATCAACGGCCTTTAAGCCCGCCGGAAGAGCCAGGTCTGCTACCGGGCAATCTGCGCATGCGCAAAAGCTTCTGCGCATGTGCGGGCACATCTCTGAACCGGTAGCAAAGGTAAGTGAAACCTATTACTGGAGTAGTGGATATTTTTGAGCGAAACTACCTTGTCAACAATACAATTTTGTTATTTACATAGGCTCTTTATGCCTAATTCACTCTGGCAGACACAAAGACATTTTGTGTATGTATGTTTTGCTGTGGCACATTACACTGTTTTGCTTCCTACAGGAAGCTTACACATGACAATGATTCAGGGTCTCATTTTAAGTTCTAATTTGTTCCAAGAGAAACAAATTAGCTGAATTGTTCCCTCCCCACTTATTTTTGGAGACGGGAGTGGTTTGCTGTTCAGGAACAATAAACTGGAACTGGACTTCCCCAAAAATTTGTGTTGAAGCAATCTCTTCCACTTTATATACAAAATAAGCTGCTCATATTATCTAATATGCCTTTCATTCAAAGTTTGGCATAGTTTGAGTGCCTGAATCCATTTCTGCTGGCTGAACAAAACAAAGCAAAAACAATCCAGTAGTATGAACCAATATGCTTTCTTATTGACAATAAGACAGCACTTTCCACATTGTCCTTTTGTATGAATGTAGCGACTTTCATATTTTAACCATTCTGAAAATGGGGTGGGCCAAGGTCATCACCCAAATGCAAATTGGAAATCTTGATTATTAAGTTATCAAATTATCCCATCACAAACTACAGTCACTGAATTAGAATGAACCATTTGGACCACTGAATTCAACCCTCAGCTCAGTATAGGAGTCCAAATGAAACAGCTTCAATGAACAGCTATCTAGATACTGCTTGACTACATTCACAGAACTAGATTTCATAACTAACAATAATAATCATTTTTTCATGGAAATATTAATTAAAAATCAAAATAAGTCGAACCAATTAATATTTTTACAATTTATTTTCAAGTAATTAATAACTTAATTGTCAAGGAAGGAACTTTTTATAGTCAAACTTATCAAGACATTAAATGTAATGGATAAAATGTTGCACTCTTACCTTTACTTGATTTGGATGACTTGTTTTTGTTAGATCTGAAACAAGAGCTTCTTGATTTGTCTTCTCTGTCCTTAATAAATTTTTGTACATCATCCAAAGAAAGCTTTTGCAGAACAACTACTGGTTTAGCTCCTTTATTTAGATCTTCTACTAGTCCAATCTTCTCAACCTTATTCTTCGGTTCACCTTTAAATTCTGATTTCCTTACTTCGTGCATGACATTGCCATCTTTATCACGTTTTATTTTTGGAATGATAAAATGTTTCAAAGCCCCAGATCTTCCCCCCAACAAATAACTGGGAAACTCAGCTTTACTATCTCCATGTGCTTTACTACTATCCATTTTGCTTTTATTACCATCTGTCCTCCGATCATCCTTACTGTTCTGTGATTTAAAACTTGGTCTATCAGTTCTTAATTTACTTTCCTGTTTAATACGAGGACTGTCCGGTCTTGATCTCTGATCTCCAGAAGACAGCTTATCCCGGGACTCACCAGACTCATGTCTGGGTTTCCTGTCTAGTCTCTCTGCTTTTGTGTTATCAGTTTTAATGATATGTTTAGAATCATGTTCGCCTTTACTTGAAGATCGCAAATATTCTGGTCTTCGTAACTTTGATGGATCTCCTCTATATCGTTCTGATTCACCTCTGTCCTCAGTTTTTTGTTTAAGGCCATCATGATCCCGTCTTACAGAATCAGAAATTGAACGCCCATCAGGCCTCTGTTTTAATGAGTCAGACCTTTCAGATTTCACCCTGGATGGATCAGATTTCATGTCCATTTTATATTTAGATATATCGAGCTTCTTTTCCAATGAAGATTTATTAGAATCACGCCTGTTTTCATGTCTGTGTTTAGGGGTTTCTGGCCTGCCTTCATTCTTCTGCTTTGGGGTTTCTGGTCTGCCTTCACTTTTCTGTTTTGGAGTATCTGGCCTCACTTCATTTTTCTGTTTTGGAGTATCTGGCCTCACTTCATTTTTTTGTTTTGGAGTCTCGGGTCTTTGTCTTATATCCTGCTTGCCATTATTTTGCTTGCCCTCATTTTGTTTCACATCCACCTGTCTATTTTCATGTTTGCTTTCATGTTTAACTTCTGCTTGCTTGCTTTCACAGTGTTTAATTTCTATCCGTTTACCCTCATTTTGTTGTATTCCTGTTTGTTTGTTCTCATTATGTTGTACTTCCATTTTTATACCTTCAGAATCTGACTTTTTCCTTAGGGGTTCAGGGAAGTTTTCCGTTTTTAGTTTTAGTACTCCAATTACATCATCTTGGGCAATGAATAGAGAACCATCATTACACTGCTTTATCTCTTCAGGCTTTTTGATAATGTCCAAGTCCTGAGTAAGAACTGCCTGAGAGTCCGCCCGTCCGGCTTGCTGTAGATCGATACTAACCATCAAGGCTGGTCGTGACCCATTTCCTGCAGAATTTGTGTCCTGAGAAGCTGGTTTATTTCCTCCTGTAGCACCTCCAGCCTCCTGTGGAAAGGAATCTTGTTTTCGTTTCTTTAAAGGCTTATCTGCAGATCAAAGAAAAATTGTTAAAAGGTGCTTATCATTTTATAGAACACTTTATGTAGACACATGAAAACATATGTATTTTAATATGTTCATACACGATTATATACTTTGATTGATCTGGAACATTATTTGTTAACTATTTGCTAATTTCTTTGTAAACCATTTATACAACATTGATAATTGTAGAAGGAACTGTAAAAGATACTTCAGTTGTCATACTTCCTCAATTCTGCGTTTTCACAAATCTATTTGAATGTATCAAGGAAACCAAAGAAGCAAGTTGCTTAGATGTATCTTCAATAGTTTGAGTGATCGCCTGAATATTCATTTATGAGTTTGGCATAACCAGCCTCTTAGTCAAAATATTCTAGAATTGAAATCTTTAGGCACCAATTTGAGCTTCATTTTTTCTTCCAGTTCAGTGATGGCCAAGAGAGGAAATATTTCTTGATCTTAAATACCAAGTCAATGAATAAGGATTGCAGCTTTTATAATGAACAGAAAACTATTTGAAGAACCAAAATACACACAAGCAAATTGTTGTCAACCATGATTTTTGCAGATCATATGTATATATACATGGGGAACAGCAAGCCAATTTATACATCATAAAAAGCTATTATTTCAAAGCAATGAACACAATCTCTCCTAAAGCTTGCACTAATTATGCCCAAACTTCTAAGCAGTAGTGTCATAGAAAGGTAGATTAAACACATATCTTGCAAATGCACACATATATCAGCAACAACGGATATTGTTGTGGCTCAAGTTGAATGTCAATGCCATTGAGAAGATAGAGCAGACAAATGAACTCTAATGGAGAATAATGAGAGGCAGAATCAAATGTATGTTTGTTTGAACATAAGGAGGTGATGGATTACATTTATAGCAATTTTGTACGCTTTGCTTACAAACTAAAGAAAAATATCAGAGATCTGTGGGAATATAAGTTAAAACCTGATTGTTTCATACAATCAGTACAAGACTCAGAAGGCTGGAGTGCCCAAAAAACTCACTGTCTAGTGTGTTTAAATCTGGATTATCTGCTTGTTGAATGCAGGCTTCTTTCACCAAGTGGAACAGAATCACAAACTTTACTTGCTAATAATTAAGAGTTGCAGGAACAGATACAATTCTTCTCTATTTGTATAAAAAGACTTTGCCTAGGAAAGTGCCACTGCAATACAAATTGCATTAACTTTGGCTGTACTATAATGAGTTTCATCTGTGCCTTCTACATGTGAAAAAAATTCTTGAAAGATTTAAGTTCTTAAGAATGCTTAGAATGTAATTCAAAGAATCATTAGAGTAGGATTCTTCCAGACAAAAAGAACGTCCATCAGGGAGAAAAAAACGTTCCAAAGGGGAACTGCAGTATCTAATACAGACATAGATTGGTTCAATCCTGATGTGAAAAGCTGTATTGTCTACAATAGGATTTCATTGATATTTCTGGGTCAAAATTTTAACCTGTTTAAGACACATCTATTTTAATATTATGATATGATTGTAACTGCTCAAAGATAAATTCAGCTAGTAACTGCTAATCCTGGTTCATTGTTGTACAGATCAATGCGCTAAGATGCAAATACACATTCTAACTGCAAGTGTGACAAAAGTGATTTCAACATAGAGCAAGAGTTTGTAATGTGTAGAGAGGCCTCTAAAGAGTTTTTATGTAATAGTATCTAATAACTGATACTTGGAAGTGAGCAACAGCTACCATTTAATGAAGACATGCAGTACTGTAGCAAATCTAAGGGGAATAATAGTGATAAGTAAGAGTAAAGGAGCATCACCAAGACATAGGCAAATGGCAATGGTGCTAAGAAAATAAAGAGTTTTTCAGACCAACAACTGTTTACCAGACACTCAGAATGAGTACAATTGCTATCTGAAAATAAAACGATGCCTCTAGTCCAGAATTGGCCTCCCTCTTCAGCTCTGATTCAACATGTAATACAAAAGGAAAAGTGTAAAAACTAGTAATTCTCAGTCCAATAGGGATTCAAGCTACTAATATGTAAACGATCAACAGCAGACTTCCTGTTGTTTACAAAAAGAGCCACCATCTTCTACTATAAGACTGTAAGAAAAAGACTGGGGTTCTTGTACCATTATTCTTTTCATCTTACTAAATCCTGATAAAGAAAACTTCTGTTTGAAAAAAAGAATAACTCAAATCAGGCAGCTCTGAAATTAACTGACAAAAACAAATAGTATATTTTCCAGAAGGCAATGCTGTAGCCCTTCTATAGCCTTTCAGACATGGACAATATACACTTAATCAAGAATGGATGCTGGAGTATTTGAAATAAAGATTCTCATAAGCAGAAGAAATTTATCCTTTGTAACATCTCTGTAAGACCTATAATGCATAAAATGTAGAGCATATCAAGTGATAAATTGATGTAAAGATGGCACTTACGAATATATGTAGATTTTTAGAAAACAGATCCCTTAAAATTGAGCGAGACAATGAATTTTTTTATCCTTAGGAAAAGAGTTGGGATGATATCTAATAGAATCATTGCTAAGTAAATAAAACTGATGGTTCAGAGGATAGGACCATTTTATATATTGTTTTTAATTATTGCAGCCTAACTTTGTGTTGCTTAGAAGAAATTCTTTTCATCTCATTCTAGCTAACTGTCCATGTGAATCTGAAAAGCCTTACATGATACTTTAGCACAATCAAATAATCTAATTTTACCACAGCAATTTGTAATATGCTGAGCAATATGACTTGTTGCTTGGTCAGATGGGCATCTTTACTTCAAAAATGTTGGCTCTTTGTTAGCTTTTGAAAGCTTCTCCACAAATGTAGAGACATTCTTCCCATTGAAAATGCATATATTATTCTATGCATATCCAGTAGTCTGTTCTATAGGATGATAGCATAGTTATAAAATACATTTATTTTTCATTTTCATTTCATCAGTTATCTGTTTTTATAGGCAAAGTGTGAATAAGAGAGGGAAGGGGTACTACAGAGTCCTGTTTTTGCAGGAAACCTTGGCCACTTGGAACACTAATACTCCTATCAAGACAGTAGACCTTTGATTACAGTTGAAACATCAGGCCAACCTATGGCAGCTATTACTTTTCTGAGCTCAGGAAAATGGGTATCTGCATAACTGTTCAGTGTAGGGTTACATACCCTCTAAATGTGATACTGGGTTTTGATTACCAACTCCAATAGTGGGAAGGAAGATTTATCAGAATTGGAGTCTGATTAATCCTCTTCAAAGTCAGGAGATGCTTAAAGAAAATTTTATTTTACTCAGCAGAAGACAAAGCTAGAGGAAAAAGAAAAGAGGTAACAGTGGCTGAAAGCATAGTAAATACAGCAATGGAACTGATAATAATGCCAGAATTATTGGGAGAAATGATACCAAAGTAACTGACAGATTAACTTAACATTTAAAGTTAACTGTGGTTGCAAAGTTGAGATTGATGTAGTGGTCTTTTGTTGAGAGTTAAACACTACAAAGAGCATATCTGTGTAGCTAGTATTGCCCCAATTTTAGCATCATTTTCCAGTGTATGAATTGGAGGAAGCAGGAAGGAAATGATAGGATCTTAATATCTGATATTCTTCATAAAAGTTGTGATATTAGTTTTGACACTGATAACTGTAACATGGGTCTTCCAATACAGTAATCATAATGGGTGAAAATCATATATCCTATTATAAGAGTATTATGCAACTTCTTTTGGCTTAGAGCAAATAAATAAGTACTATAAATAGTACTTACTATTTATTCCCCCATATCTGAGAAAACACATTTTCAATGGAAAAGCACTGAAATTTCAAAGACCATGTAGGTGTGGACAAAACATCAGGATTACATTAAATTTTGGGCATGGAATGGACAAAACTTGAATAGCTAAGTTTGAAATTGACAAATAGTTATGCTGGGGGATCAAGCTGGGCAGAGATCAATGAATTGTCCAGCTACCAGAATCCAGTTTGATAAACAGCTCCTGAGTACAATGAAGTGGCTTGAATATATACCTGAAATAATGCCAAAAGATGGAGAGAGATCCCTGGCCTGTAACATCTTCCCAAAAAGAGTGGAAAAAAAGAAAAACAAGTGTATCAAGTATATGTGGTCAAATGTTATCATCTATGAGATGACCCTTACCAAGGCAGAAAAGACACTGAGCATGGCAGATAATGACGAAACCTTTCTCTCATAACCGTGTTCTAAACAAAGTCTAAAGCAGATGATAAAGATAGGTTCTAACCAGGGGTGGGTTCCAACTTACCTCGCTGCCGGTTCGCTTCCTCCTACGCCGCGCGCATGCGCAGTAATGAAAAATCTGGGGGGGGGGAGCCCAAAACAAGATGGCAACCACATGCAAAGTGCCAAAAACTCGGCTTCTGCGCATGCTCAGAAGAAAAAAAAATTAAAAAAATTAAAAAATAAATTTTTTTCAAAAAAAAGATGGCGGCGCCCACAGACCGGCACCGACCGAATCGGGTCGGTGACATCATCATGACGTCACCAGTGGGTCGCTATCGGTTCGGGCAAACTGGTCCGAACCGGGAGGAACCCACTCCTGGTTCTAACTGCTCCCCTCCCCAGAAAAAAAAAGAAAATGCAAAATGGAGAAGGAAAAACATACAGATTGTACACATGTATGACTACAAATCTCTAAAACTCTTCAAATAGGACTGTATGTTGCAACGTTCACATTTCAACTCAACATATCGCCTCACACCACAAGATGAGTGGCATATAAATTTGATAATTAAATAAAAATAAAAAACATCCCTAATTAACTGAAACCTACCCATATGAATTTATTAATTTCACACTACTGTATTAAATAATAAATAATTAGTAGACTTCTGTGAACGTACAAATTTCAATAGATTAAGCACTACCCAGTTATAAAATATCATCAGAATTAAGACAACCCCCTATATCAAGTAGCCTGCTAGTTAATTAGCAATCTATTTGTTTCTGATTTTCCAGGAAGAAAGGTTTATGCAAGGCATTCTTACATTTTGTGGGAGTAGATTACAAGGTTGAGATATTTTCAAATTTATTTTTGCCACCCTAATCTGCATTTCAAAATGTAAAAATTGTATTAAATTATTAAATTACTATAGTTTAGAATTAGATTTCCAAAGAGCCCATTGCTAAAATATATTAGTTATCTAATTAAGAACATATAAAATCCTAGAAAACAAAGTTCTTTAAAATTTATATATGGCAAAAGCAAGACAGGTAACAGTGCACTTTAAATAAAAATAACGAATTCATGCACTGTGCTCACTTTGGCATATAGTTGAGATAATGCCTAATGAGCATAATTTGGCTTATATGAAGCAGAAAGTGGAAATTAAAGTAGAAGAGTAGAATTTTTGATCTGCAGAAAGCCAATAGGTAACTCCAGCCTCTGGCTCAATCCATGAAAGAAAATATATGGTATGGAAAGCACCATCTGCTCATGTTCTCTAATGATCAGATTGTTCACAACCTTGAACAGCTTTTAACCTTGAACAGTTTCTAACCAATTAATAGTAGATTTCTATAGATTAAATTCATTTCATAATTCACTAACTAGAGTATCTCCATACAAATTCTCTATATGATTTGAGATAATGCTACAAATAAAATTTCATCTAGCCTTGTAACTATGCCACTGTAACAAAGCAAAAGTGATATTTATTCTGTATACATTAAAGGTAGTCCTCGATTTACGACCATAATTGGGACCTGAATTTGCATTATTGATGTGGTTATTAAGTGAGACACACCAGATTTTATGATCTTTTTGCGGGATTTCTTAAGAGAATTATATGGTTATTAAGCGAATCCAGCTTAATTTTGATGAAGGTTAGCAATAGCAATAGCACTTAGACTTATATACCGCTTCATAGTGCTTTACAGCCCTCTCTAAGCGGTTTACAGAGTTCAGCATATTGCCCCCAATAATCTGGGTCCTCATTTTACCCACCTCGGAAGGATGGAAGGCTGAGTCAACCTTGAGCCGGTGAGATTTGAACAGCTGAACTGCTGAACTAGCAGTAGCCTGCAGTGCTGCATTTAACCACTGCACCATCTCGGCTCTATAAATGGTTGTAAATGCCAATCATGTGATCTTAGGACACAGCAATTATTGTAACTACATGCTGGTTGCCATGCACCAGAATTTGACCATGTGACTGGGGGGATGCTGTGATGCTGTGTTGGTCTTAAGTGCAAGGACAAGTCATAAGTTACTTTTTTCAGTGCCATTTGTTAAATGAATGGTTGTAACTTGAGGAGCACCTGTACTGACTCATGATCCAACTACGACCTTCTAAACAATCTTCTCTTGAAATTTGGGGCCAGATATAAGCCCCAAATATGCAATATTATTTACAGGTAGCCCTTGACGTATGACCATAATTGGGACAAGAATTTCTGTTGCTTAGTGAAACGGTTAAGTGAGTTGCACCTGGTTACAACCTTTTTCGTTATGGTTGCTAAGCAAATCACTGCAATTGTAAAGAAAATCATGCAGTTGTTAAGTAAATTCAGTTTTCCCCCATTGACCTTGCTTGTTGAGGACAGCTGGGGCTCCCATGATCCTGGGATCTGCAACCATTATAAATATATGCCAGTTGCCAAATGCCGAAATTTTGGTCATGTAACCATGGATATGCTGCATTAATCATAACTGCCAAAACCAGTCATAAGGCACCTTTTTCAGTGCCACTGTATCTTCAAATAGTTGCTAAATGAATGGTTATAAGTCGAAGACTACCTGCATAAGCTTTAATCTTTTTTTTACATTTTCATGAATTTCAGCCTATGTTTGATATAACTTAGATATAATATGTTATCTTTTTCCAAGTAATAATTAAAATATTCAAATGTAATAAAATCTGTATGGGTCATGAAAAATGCCTAAGAATAGTCTAATTTAACAATAATATAAATAGTTATTTCCAGATATGAATGTTCAAATAATATCATATAAATCCTTCGAAGTTTTCTAGTTCACATTTCTCAAATTATATCCTGATACTTTTACAACAAAAACCTTGCTACAATCTCAGTATGTTCAGTTCAACAGGATAACTAAGCCTCTTCCATAATGTCAATTTAATCAATTTAGCAAGGTTTGTTCTGAATAAATCCATGTTGTCTACTAAGCTCTCTTCAAGTAAAAAAAACTATACAGATTTTTTTTAAAATCTATTATTAAAATATACTGTACTTTGAACAAGCAATAAGGTGAAATTTTATGAAATAATTTACCAAGACCGTATTTTTGTCATTTAGGCGAAGATGCAACACAATATATTTCTAAAAAGAAGAGGCTGAACCAATTAACTATGTATCTTTAAAGCAAGTATTCAATTTAACTGAAAATGACTGTTTGATGTGAAGTACTTTGGTCTATGATTCTAGCATATAAAATAAGATTGACTATTTGAAATTTCTCTTTGCATATAAGGAGGAATTGAAATCATACGTTATTGTTCAATTTAAGAAGATTTCAGATATGGTATGTTCCTGTATCACCACTTTTGTAATTCAGTTGTTTGAATTAATTATGCAATGCATTGTCTTCTTTTCTGAAATTACCTGGAATTTTTGTGCATAATCTTCCCTCTGATTTCCAACACTTAATAGTTTCATCAAAATGGGACTACTACATGATATGCTCCCAGGATTGTAATGGTTCCAGACCATATAGATATCTTTGTTTATTGTACTGCTATCTGGATTCTAAATCATACTGATCAATTATTTGATCATGTTTTTTCTTCCATTTTCAACTATATTTAATATCAATTTATGGAATGTAAATCAATCAGAGTTCAAATATCAAACTATTATTTTCCCTTCACACTATTTTTTCTGTTATAAACAGATCTCACACTATCCTCTGATCAGGATTGATTTAGGAAGCTTCATCTGCCACCTTTCTTCAGATAGAACTCATTTTGTTCCAAATTAGAGAAAAATATTTTACATAATGGTATACTGCAGGTGTTAATCTAGGACCAGGCATTTGTTATTTTTTTCCCTTCCTCCTGTCTTCATTCATTTCCAACTCATCTACAATTATTTTTCTGTAAGTCCTATTTTTCTCAATACACTTTTTAAATGTTTCAGTATTTTCTCAAGAAGTATTTCTAAAACATCTTCCTTGAGGGGAAAAATACAATTTAAGTCTCTCTGCATCCACAAGATCAATTTCAGAAGATGTTATCGTCTTCAAAAATCTGAGGTAATAAACCTATGGCAATTTCAATCCCTACATTCAAATACAATGAGATTTATTTCTCAGTAAACATCAGTGGAATTGCTCTACAATTCTGAAACTATAACAATTCCTACATTAAGAATTTGTAAATAATGTAAATAATTTAATAAAAACTATTAAAAAAAAGAATTTGGAATTAGTCAATCATAATTCTAGTGTTGATTTGGCATAGATCTTTACAACATGTCTTTGCCCTGATTCATGCACCACACTAAACCATAATATGCTTTGCTTGATTCTAGTTTAGGATGCTGTGAAGGCAGTTTTGATGTAATCCTTGGTTTATGACTCTTTATTGACCGTCTGAAGTTACAACGGTGCTGAAAAAGTGACTTATGATTGGTACTCACACTTATGATCATCACGACATCCCCATGGTCACGTGATTGAGGTTTGGGTTCTTGGCAATTGGCATACATTTATGGAAGCTGCAGTGTCCTGGGGCCACATGACTGCCATTTGTGACCTTCCCAGCTGGCTTCCGAAAAGCAAATATTGAATGGGGAAAACCAGATTCACTGAATGTGATTCACTTAACCAGTGATTCATTTCATGACCGCAGCAAAAAAAAAAGTTGTAAAACTGGGTATGAGTCAGTTAACAATCACATTGCTTGGAAATGGAAATTCTGGTCTCAATTGTATTCTTAAGTCTGTATATGCTAAAGCACGCTTAAGTACTATAGCTTTTTGTGATTTAGGAATGTAGACTGTGAACAGATATGGTTTGAGCAACAGGCCATTTCTTTGTAACTGCCAGTATGTAAATAATACTCTTCTACAATTATGATATTTTGAAACTATCTGCTCTGCATTGTCAAAAATGTATCCCTGCAGCAATTGTATAGTATCTTTCCACACCAAGGATATTCAACTATCTTTTAGACTACAAGCATTTTTACCTTTGTCTTGCACTTCTTTTGAAAACCGTTCCCTTTCAATAGCTGATTCCCGTTCTATCCGTTCAATTTCAGCCAATGCATCCAATTCTACTTCATCATATGGCGTAATAGTCCCGTGCTGTGAAACCTGTGGATGTGACTGTACCAAAGGATTTTGAGGTTGTTTTGCAGAAACTGAAGTGTTCGGTTGTAAAACAGGCACTTGTTGTGCCTGGAGGAATGCTGTTTGTTCATGCTGCGGTAAACACTGAGCAGCATTTAGAGGCCTATTAATATCCTGTGGAGTAACTGGCGTTTTAGATGTCTGTCCTGGATACTGCACATTAAAAGAAATATCCCCTTCCGATGCATTACTGTTTTCCAAACCAGAAAGCATGTCATCTTGCTGGTCCATATCTGAAGATCTTATACGACTGAGTCTTAATGTAAGTTTAGTCGAGTCCTTGGATGGAGAACTAATAATATCATACATTGCAGCTTTTTCAGTCTGGTCTTTTTCATCCTTGACTAATTTCATTTTCTTTTGTTTCTTTTGCTTTCTTTCTGGAGAATCTAACAATATGTCTGGGGGAACATCTCTAGGTGATGAATAAGGTGGAGGCTGAGATGGAAGTATTAAAGGTGGTCTTGATCCTAGAATAATAATTTAGAAAAACTGAGTAGTTACGTAGATTCATATTTTCATTAGTGCACACACAATGTAACAACCTTTATTAACAATTCATATTAATACATATATACCGTATTTTTTGGAGTATAAGACGCACCTTTTTGTCCACAAAAAGAGAGTGGAAATGTCGGTGCGTCTTATACACCGAATACAGCCATTTTTGGCCTCCCGAAGCCCTGCCCCCGCATCCCATTTTTGCAAAAAACGGGGGGTGTTTTTGCCTTCCCCCACCCCCTAGGAGTGCTCTGCAGGCTTCCCAAACCCTCTGCATGCCCTGTTTTTGCAAAAAAAAAAATGAGCAAAAAATGGGGGCATTTTTGCCTTCCCCCACCCCCTAGGAGTGCTCTGCAGGCTTTCCAAACCCTCTGCATGCCTTGTTTTTGGGAAAAAAAACCAAGTGAAAAATGGGCCAGTTTTTGCAAAAACAGGGTGTTTTTGCCTTCTAATTACCCCATCTAGCATGACTGGGGGAGGAATTCTGGGAGTTGAAGTCCACTAGTCTTAAAGCTGTCAAGTTTGAAGACCCCTGGGTTAGGGGTTGGGGTGCAAGGGTCTTCAAAGTTGGCAAGTTTAAGACTTGTGGACTTCAACTCCCATTCCTGAGCTAGCATGACTGGAGGAGGAATTCTGGGAGTTGAAGTCCACAAGTCTTAAAGCTGTCAAGTTTGAAGTTTGTAAAAAGTGTACATGGTTGCAAAAAGTATACATGGTTGTAAAAAGTATTCTGCTACACTGGTATTTTATTAAATAATATATTACTATACCATTTGGTTCAGAATACTTTTTTCCTTGTTTTCCTCCTCTAAAATCTAGGTGCGTCTTATACTCCGGTGCGTCTTATATTCCGAAAAATACGGTATGTGTTTACAAAATAAAAAATGAGTTCTGAAAATAAACACTACAACAAAATCTATGCCTACCAATCTGGCAATCTAGCAGAAGAGTCATTCTTTAAAAAATGCAATACTTTTGACATAATACATTCACATTTCAGTTCAAGATTCAAGCTATTAGAAACAAATATTAAACAAAAATCAGCCAATGCAAGGTTAGCCCTGAAATGGTTAGTCACCCACTATAGTGATGAAAACACAAATATAGACAATAAAACTCCATTGCAATATACACACATAACATCAAACATAAAAAGCTTACACGTTTTATACACAGGAAAATAATTTTTAATGACTAGCAGATTACGTGCCTTTGCTTTTTTTAGTGATTAACTGAAATCATTTGTACATACAAATTATTGTATATTTACATACTTGACAGTAATTGCCATAACATTATGTACATTATGTTTTTGTTTATAAGCATCACATCCTCCCCAATGTTCAGACAATATATTTCAAAGGAATAAGCGAAGTAGATTTCCTATTGCATCTTTTACTAAAACAACTGCATTTTTTTCTCTGACAAACTTTTACCTTATTTTTGTCTCAACAAAATACTGGGATATCATCTAGAATTCATTAAATGACTCAAGTGGGGATAAAATTAATAAATAAAATTAAAAAACAAACGATTATTTAAATTGTTCTTTGCCAACTAAAATATTTCCCTTTTTTAGTTATGTCTTCCTGTTCTTCAGAAAAAAGGTAGGAACAGATTACTAATTTATATGATGCTGTTGTGTTTTCAACTAGCAAGCATCACAGATATGAAAATTTAAGATTGGTTTAAAACATCATAGTCTGTGAAGCAACTAGAAGGCACTACTTAATAATATTATATCATCTATATTTTAAATTCAAGTACACTTGAAAAACAAAATCTATATATAACACAGGCATGTATTTGTCACCTTCATTTTTATAGTTTTTTTATATAAAAGCAATTGTATAGTAGATTATTTATTTCTTCCTTGTCCAAAGCAATCACTCCAGCATGTGATTCTGAGTTCACAACATGTTTTCAGGATCCCAGATAAAGTACAAAATGAATTGTGAACAGTCTCTTATAAAAAGTATCACAAGAAACATTATGTACTCTTGAAGCTGGAAGTTTCATTTTTATTAATTTATTTAGCATTTAAAAATGAAATACCTACAGAACACAGTATTAATTAGAATATTAGGTATTCTTTAGAGAATAAAAAAGAATATACAATTTATGTTAATAGCACTAAAGCATTTGCATATGCATTCATCTCAAACTGATGGAGTGGTAAGTATCCCTAACGAAAACTTTCCTGAAAATAAATTATGCCACTAAGCAAGCTGCATAAAGGACTATGGAATTGCTCTTCTACATTTTTTCAAAACAAGCTTCTAATAAATCTGCTTTGAGTACAGTTATTCTGGACAAGACTTCAGTTACATTGACAATTTACTTCCATCTAATTTTGAGATATTACAAAATAGAAATCAGCAAGGGAAATACTTAACCTAAAGCTCTGATATATGCAATCTTTTGAAAAATATTTTGCAAATAAATACATACTAAAATATACAGGAAGACAAGCATACAGACTACAGCTCAATCTAGATTCAAAAACACATTTTCCAAATATTTTATCAGGTAGCTTGATCTACCTGAAAATTTCCTTGATTGTCTTTAGAAAGAACCCTACTGTGAATAAGAGATCTTTTAATTAGATCTGTTTTGCTTCTTAAGCCTCACCTTCAGGTTCAACATGAACAAGTTCATGTGCAACTTGAACAAATAGCTCAGTTTGATTAGTATCAGCAATCTTCAAGTTGCTCTATCAGAATGTTTGTCAAAAGATGCTTTGCTATTCCAATAGTAAATCTATTATTCCATTTTGTTACTTCTTTTCCCAACCAGGAGTTGGTGGATTAAACAAACACTAATTTATCTTTTCTTAATTGGATCCTTATAGCCTTTCACTTTCATTTAAGTAAATGTTCAACCGTTTTTTACAGGTGAGTCAATTTCACTCATGCACAATACATTTATGTTTGATACCTTAGTACATATTTAGGAAATCCTAGAAAATACGTTGTTCCAACACATGAGCTGTCTTATTGTGCCTTAATACTTCCCCACCCCTTTAAATTCCCAAACTCAAATTCCCCCTTTTCACAAAAGTTATTTTATTATTGTATTTTTATTATGATTTTAAAATCTTCAACATTCTTCATTTTTATTCACTAATACTATTCTTAGTTCTGGAACTCCAGTCCCTAATTGATTTTTTTATAAATTCACTAATAATTTTATCCAAAATAGAATGGTTCATAGAAATCTATAAAGTTCAGAAATTCAGAGATTTCACTGCATGCAAATCTTACAACACTTTTACAGGTTTAATGAACTACAAATCTATTCAAAGCAGTCACTTTAGGCTTGACAACAAAAGGATCTAAAAGAAGGACATACAGTTGTAACATAACTAATTTAAATGCATAAATAAATCATTTTGCACTGAAAGATTAGAGCAAGGTAGTATTTAATAAACTAAACTTCACAAGTGAAACTGACAAATATTTAAAATTTGGCCTGATACATCATACTGTACATAATCAATTCAGTCTTTTAAGTATTAAATGTTCGCTTCTCCATTAAATAGAAACAAGCCATAAATTACAAATGATAATTCAACATATTTATATCTTTATACATAAGTTGCCCTCAATAAATTTCTCTCACTTCCTGGAAGAGGACAAAGGCAAATAAACTCAAATTTGAGAAACTGATTTGATCGTATTCTACTATATAAATACTCGTGTATTTTTTGGATTTATCAGTAATTAATCTACCATAATGTAGATTAATGTACCCTAATGGCTCCGTGACAATGATTATTAAAAGAGTAAATACTTACCTTTAGCAAGTTATCAAAATTTGTACCAGAATCTTGGGCTTCTCTTAAAATCAAGAGGACTTTTAGAATGAATACACAAGTTCTAATACACAAAATCCTAATATACCAAAAATAACAAGTTTTTTGCTCAGCTTATACATTTCTGAGCAACAAAAAAGTATACTGGTTTAACAATGTGGAGATAAATAGTATGGAAATGAATCATTTTTGAAGGCTCTAAGAAAAGATCAGTTACTATCCAAAAAGTAAATAGCCATCCTTTCTGAAATGATCTTTCTTATAAAGTAAGTGCAGTACTAATGTTAGTTCTGGCCTTTATTATAGAAAAAAAAATAAAAAAAATCCAATGAGTCAAACAAAATCAGTATGCTTAAATAGAAAATTCACCCAAAAATTCACAAAAATGTCTACAATTCTACAACTAATTAAAATAATTAATTTAGTAGTGATTAATATAATTAAATCACTTCCACTAACCTTTTAATACCAATAGTTAACAGGTATACAAATACCACTCCCAAAAACATATTAAGGGACAAATATTTAGAATATAATTTAAGCTAAGAATTTGTTGAGTTTTTGAATGTTTAAATATCATACTTTTTCAATTCATAAAAAATGATATAAAAATCTGAATGTTCTCTAGATATTTAATAAACATAATAAAGTAATCCAAGATTGTTTTATCTTCTATACAGCAGCCTAATCAATTAACATTCTTTCAGACCACCCAAGAAGAGTTTTCTAGATGAAGTAGATGAATGATCAAGATAACTCCCCTTTTACTTTTGTTCTGTAATTACTATTGTCAGCTTAGCATGTACTAAAGTGAAAATCAAAGCCAAAGTGAATATGTGTGTGTGTATTTTTAAATATGTATATAATTAATTCTCCAATTGAAAATACCTTTCCTCTAAAGTAGAACTAGCTTGCACAATTGATGTTCCTCACAGGAATAACATGTTTATTTAGAGCTCCATTTAGTTGGAAGACTGACACAAGTCTTTACAAATCATGCTATATTTATCATCTGCTATTGTAATAAAGAAAATAAATATCTACTATTGCTAATAAAATTTAATTAGAAAGAATTAAGATAGTATTATGATATTAATTATTAACTATTAAGATAAAAGTTTCATCCATAAAATCAACAACGTCAGAAGTTCATTTTTTTTAGAACAAGGATGGGCAATCTTTCAGTAAACAGGGGCACACAGTTTTCTTAAAAGGATATTTTTTGGTTTTTAAATACTACATTTGCTGAATAGTGACATTATGACTTCAGAGAAAGGCAGAACAAAGCTCTTCACACTACCTGGTGAGGGGTTGATTTGTATCTCTCTGTAACACCTATAAGCGATGGAACGGTTTGAAACTTTGAAAGGCAGTTGAATCAAATCATTCCTTTAAAATGATTCAATGCTTCAAATCTTGAAAATTGCATATGTGAAGACAAACTTTTTATCAAATTAACTGTTCAAATCAAATAGACTCAATAGTCAAAGTAAACTGACTGTTCAGATTCTTAAATAGTCAGATCACATTGATTCATTAGATCAGGGCTGTCAAACTCTCGGCTCACGGGCCAGATGCGTCACATGCTGGCCACACCCATGCCCAGTTGAGTGAAGGGGGGGGAAGTCCCGAGACGTCACGTGATGCTGCTGTGATGATTTGAGTTTGACACCCCTGCATTAGATCATGGGTGTTCAATATTTCAGCTTGCCTTGGCCGCACTGAGTGAAGAGAAACTGTTTTGGGCCGCATATAAAATATATAATATACTGAAGTTAATGATCAAATTATTTGAATAAGATTGTATGTGGTTCATATACTTTGAGCAAGCAATTAGAACAATGATTTTAAACTGGAGTTTTTTCTTCACTTATACAACAATTCCCACTTCTAATATTGTTGTAGTATTCAACTCCATAAAGAACCAAATGTAGCCTACAAAGTAGCCTTTCAGGACCTTGATGAAAAATGAGTGTTTGGAATTACAAAACAATGGAAAATGTTTTGCTTACATAGGTTGTTCAAAATTATAAATATATTCAAATTTCAAATGGCACTGCAATTAAGAGTATGAAATTTTGCTTTCTCTTATAGACAAAAGGGAATTTGTACCTTTATTTTCAAATATTTTAATTTTAAAATTCCCATTTTTCATAATTAATACTGAATTTAAATATTCGTAATAATTTTACATTTCAGAAGATCAATTCTTCTTAAATAACCAGATATTTATCTCTGACAAGGATCACTTATGTATCCAAATCCAAAAGGTGACGCCAACATTTAATTCTTAAGGAGATAAAAAGTGAAGAGTGGTTAATTTCACTGCCATTTGACAATATCATATTTTGTTTTGTATTGGCCCATCTAATATCTTTGTCATAGTCTTATTATGGGGGAGGGGCAACAACCTGTCCAAAAAAGACTGCACATCCCTGAAAATATCAAAAATCTTCTTTATTTGAATTTTTAGAAGAGTCCAATTTTTAGAAGAATACAAAACTATAAAAGTACCTTTGGGAGTTCCATCACTTCCAGCGGGAGAACATACTGACTGTGGTGATCTCAAGGAAAAAGATGCAGTGTTTCTTATTGAAGAATCACCATCCTATAATAATTAGAAATGAACAACTTTTAAAATTATTATTTAAACAATCATTTACAATATTTGTAAATATCTCAGCCCTACTTTATTTATAATTCTTGGTACTAAAATTAAGACTTTCCTAGGCAGCCATGAAACCTTCTGATAGATCTTTCTTGGCAGGTGATGGGAATGCTACTAAGGAGCTGTCCTTAATTCTTAGTAGATGATTCCAGCTGAAAACCATGTGAAGATCAGACAAATTGCTCTGTGGAGGAGTTTTTGGCAAAGCTAACAATCTTAATCTAATTTAGAACTAGAAATACATATACATCAAAGAGAGGTTTTAAACAGCCAACTCATCTACCACTTAAGATACTTCAGTGAAAACAGAAAATATTAGCCCATATTAATTATACACACAGTTCACAGAATTTTGTGCATTTTTCTCCTGCATTCCCTTTTGTATCATTCAAAGATTGAAACAGTTATTAGTGATAACTTAGGACTATAGTAAGAAAAGTACCACGGAAAGGTTTAAACGAAACTTTTACATAGGACATTTGATGAGACATAACAAAATCAATCATAAGTTGCCTCACAATGAAAACAAAAGTGTGAATAAACATGCACAGGGAAATAAGAATTCAGGTTCTCATACTGTGGAATGTTTATGTTTAAATACTATAGGAACACAGAAACATCAGATTAAGATTCATTATTTTCTGTTTGAATGCAATGCTTAATAGGACAAATAGCAGCAGTGGCATTATCACTTTTAGTCCCTTCGGGAGTTGGGCGGCATACAAATACAATTAATAAAATAAACTAATTTGCAAAATGGGACACAGAACAAAAGCATAAAGCATAAAGATAAAACTGAGTTTAAATTAATAATACAAGTACCTAAACAAAGACATAATTAATTCTGAAAACAATTCTTTCTTGTTTATAACACTTACCTAGTGATTAACCTTATTAAGAGGTACAAAAACTAAAGGCTAACATAAATATCTCTTACTTCACTGCTTATTCTGTGCACCATGTGTAGGTAGTCTTCACTAGAGCCATGTCTGGTGTTATCAGGATGGTGATTGGTTGAACTGCCCAACTGACTTGTAATCTTATTTTCGTGTATATTCCTCATCCCACCTGAAACAATAGGGCTGGATACTGAAGCTGAAAGTAAGATTATACAAACACATATATAAGCATTTTCTAACAACTCTGAAAGCACATTACATATCTTGCGTTAGATTTCACTGTTTTTTTATGGTTTCCATTCTACCTTACAGGCCTGCCTGATTTCCATTCTGAACAATTCAACTCCTTACATGACAGCCTATTATGCACAGGGGAAAACATTAGTAGCATGGGTTTCATAATTTGTATATTCCAAAGAGTGTATAAATTGCACAATTCTAGCAATAATGCATTGTATTTAAAGGTGTGAAGACCTTAAAAACCCATCCACAGTTTGCAAAATATGTATTGGAGAAAATTCATTGCCTTCTTTGTAGAAAATATTAAAGATAAGTATTATACATTTTTTATTCTTTTTGAAATTAAAACGAATAATGTTCTCCTCATAACTTCAAAATTTGTATAAGATGCTTTAGAACGTCTAATAATAAAACATGAAGCTAATATGTGAACATGAAATAGGTTACGAAGACATGCCTGACATGATAATTACTCTGATGAGCAAGGATAGATTATTTAACAAAACACTGGTCACTGCAAATGTTTCTTTTGGTATGATGTGATGGAGCTGCTAATCCCTTTCACATTCATGCAGCCAAGGAAACAAAAAGGGGTGTTGGTCTTATCTGATACGCCTCTTCTCGTGGGGTGGAGCTAGCATTCAGGATGGGTTGTCCTCGTCCATTCAAAATGAGGACCGAGTCTGTCAATTTGACGGGATCCACCTTGCCAGTACTCCCTGCTTTGACAAATCCGAAGACACAGACTCAACATCGCTGCTCCCCCAAATCGACTGTGAAGACTCAGAGCACACGCATAGTCACTGGTGCCAACATCTGAACTCGTCACCACGAACAAACGCTGAACAGTTCCAAGGCAGACTGACCAAGGGCGGGGCTGAATGCTAGCTCCACCCGACGAGAAGAGACGTATCAGGTAAGACCAACGTGCCTTCTCCATGGTGGGTGGAGCTAGAATTCAGGATGGGACATATCAAAGCAAAAGGCCCCCCCAGGTGGGAAAAGTCCTAGTCCGCCTAACGGGTCGCCTCATGAACCCTCTGGAGAACCCTGCGACCAAATGCCGCCTCCGCAGATGCAAAATAATCAATTTTGTAATGTCGTATAAACTGAGATGTGATGCTCAGGCCGCCGCCCGGCAGACCTGAGAGGCCCAGGCCGCCAAAGTCGCTGCACTCTGTGTGGAGTGCGCTGTGATGCCATCTGGCCGCTGAACCGAAGAAAGGTCATATGCTTTCAAAATTGAGACTCTAATCCAGTGACCAATGGTCGAAGGGGAAACTTTGAGACCCAAGGACTGTGGTTGGAAGGCTACTAGTAGAGCCTCAGTTTTACAAAATGGAGCCTTCCACTCGATGTAAACCCGGAGAACCTGTCGCACGTCCAGTGTTTGCCACTTCCTCTCCAATAGGTGGCATGGATCCGGGCAAAAATTGGGGAAAATGAGCTCCTGCGTTCTATGGAATATGGTATTAATTTTGGGGATGAAGGAAGGGTCCAGCCCTAGAACTACCTGGTCAGAATGGAACATGCACAAATCGTAGCAAATCGACAGAGCAGAAAGCTCCGAAATTCTCCGGGCCGAGGTAATGGCCACGAGAAAGGCCACTTTGTAAGACAAATACCTAAGATTGGCTAACCTCAAAGGTTCATAAGGAGCACCCATCAATGATTTCAACACCCGAGGCAGATCCCAGATGAGGTAGCAGTGGACCACCGGGGGGCGAGAATTGGAAGCCCCTTTTAGAAAACAGCAAACCGTGGACACATGAACAAGAGACTCAAAATGCCCGCAGGACAGCACTGACGACAGAGCCACTACCTGTTGCCAAATGGTATCTGGAGAAAGACCCTTGTCTAAGCTGTGTTGAAGGAACTTGAGTACCTCAGAAAGAGGTACCTGCAGAGGCGAGCTGCCCTCAGTAGTGCACCAAGCACAGAAGGCGGTCCATATTGCCAAATATATATGATCGGTGGAAGGCCTGGATGGTAGCGATGATGCTAGGATCGTAATCCTAACGTCTCAAAGCGCTCTGCTCAATCGCCAGACGGTCAGTTCGTACCACTGGGGATCCGGGTGCACCAACGACCCCTGGCTGAGCAATGAGTCGGTCTGAGGAATGTGCCAGGGTGGGGCTGACAGCGCCTTCAAGTCGGCAAACCAGGCCCATCTGGGCCAGGGTGGGGCTAGAAGGATGACTTCCGCTCTTTGCTCCAACACCTTCTGAATGACCTTGGGCAGGATGGGTGGGGGGGGGAAGCATACAAGAGGCCCTGCGGCCACCATTCCCGAAGGGCATTGACCCCCTCTGCTCCCGGGGAGGGAAACCGGGAGAAAAATCTCGGCAGCTGAGAGTTCTCCAGGTTCATGAATAAGTTGACTTCTGGGAGGCCGAACTGGCTCGTAAGCTGGTGAAATATGGTCAGATGCAAGCGCCACTCCGTGTGGCCCAGAGTTGTCCGACTGAGCCAATCCGCTTGGGTTGGAGACCCCAGAGATGTGTTCTGCCGAGAGGGACAGAAGATGGCGCTCTGCCCAGAGACCCAGTTTTAGCGCCTCCCTCATCAATGAATTGGAGCGAGTGCTGCCCTGCCGGTTCACATGGGCCTTGGTCGCCACATTGTCCGTAAGGACTAGGACATACTTCCCAGCGATATGACGCTGGAAATGTTTGAGGGCCAGGAACACTGCCCGGAGTTCCAGCCAGTTGATGGAGCACCTGGACTCTGCCGGCGACCAACGACCCTTGGCCATAAGCCCCTGAGAATGGGCTCCCCAGCCGAACAGGCTGGCATCGGCTGTAATCACCATCCTGTGAGGTTCCTGGAAAAGGCATCCCCGTGAAATTGCCGGTGAAAGCCACAAAGTCAGGGAACGTCGTACCTCTGGAGGGACCAGGACCTTGGCTGCTGAAGAACTGTGGCCCGCCTTCTGGAAGGGCAAAAGGAACCATTGGAGATCCCTAGAGTGTAGACGTGCCCAGGGAGTTATGGCAATGCTCGAAATCAACTTCCCCAGGAGAGTGGACAAAAGGGCTATGGGAACCCTATGCTGACGCTGAACCTGGGAAACCAGTTCTTTAATGCTGTCCTGTCTTTCCTGGGATAAGGAGACCTCAATAACGGCTCCAAGGTGGAGCCTTTGTCCATGTTAATGGAAAAGCCGTGCTGCCGCAGCATTAGAATAGTTACCTGGAGATGGCACACTGCAAGGTGCCTAGAAGATGCCTGCACTAGGATAACATTCAGGTAACTTTGGACACGCACGGGCAAGGACCTGAGGTGGGCTGCCATGGCCGCAAGAATTTTAGTGAATACCCAGGAAGTGGAGGAAAGGCCAAAGGGAAGAGCCCTATACTGAAAATGCCTACCCGCATAGCAGAACTGAAGGTACTGCCGATGTTGATGGTTAACCGGAATGGTAGGTAGCTTGATTCGGGTCCAGGGAGGCTAGGAAGTCCCCCTGGCGAACACACCCCAGGATAGATTGGAGGGAGTGCATCTTGAACTACCTATAGATTATGTAGCGGTTCAGATGCTTAAGGTCCAAAAATCGCTCTCTATCCCCCCGAGGCTTTGGGGACTACAAAAAGGATGGAATAAAAGCCCTGGCCCTGTTGGTCTTGAGGTACCTGCTGAATGGTCCGAATGTCTGGACCACCAAATCCATAAGAGCTTTCTTTGAGGGCACTGTAGATACAGGGCAACAGATAAAAAATCTCGGGGGAAGGGAGAAAAATTAGTGAGAGAGACCCCAACGATCGTCTCACAGACCCATCTATTCTGGGTGGTCTGTTCCCATGCGTTGGAATAAAGGGCCAGGCAACCCCCAATGGGAGGATCTGACAGGGAATTATCTGGAGCGTCGGAAAGGACGACCTCCTCCTCCGCCCTGGAATGGGCACTTAAATTGCCTCCCCCTCCCAGATCTATCCTGGGACTGGCGCTGTCTAGACCCGTACTGACCTTGGGGCCGGGAGAAGCTGTAACCCTGGTCACATGCCCGAAAGGGCCACCGGGAATAGGGGGACTGGCTGAAAGTTGTCCTTCTGGGAGAGAGACAGCAGAACCTTTCTCCTGTCCCAGGATTCGACCAAAATTGGGTCCAGTGCCTCTCCAAACAAATGTGGACCCCGGAGGGACGCAGAGGCCAAGCACCACTTTTGGTGGGTGTCAGCTGGCCAGACAGAGCCAGTGTATATGTCTGGCCACCACTGAAGCAGCGATAGCCTTGGAGGCGAACCGAGATGCATGTAGGGTGGCATCCGCAGAATACTGAGTGGCCGCGAAGACCTTGTTGATGTCCTGCTATGCCCTTATTTATTTATTTATTTATTTATTTATTTATTTATTAGTGACATTTATATACCGCCTCACAGTGCAAGCACTCTCTAAGCTGTTTACACGAGTAAGCAATGTATATTTATATTGCCCCCAACAATCTGGGTTCTCATTTTACCTACCTTGGAAGAATGGAAGGCTGAGTCAACCTTGAGCCGGTGAGATTTGAATCGCTGACCTGCGGATCACAGTCAGCTAAAGTGGCCTGCAGTACCCCACTCTAACTGCTGCGCCACCTCGGCTCTTAAGTTTGAAGCAGGGATTTGTTCTTGTATCTGGTGTAGCCAGATGAGTGACGTACGGGCGAAGAAGGACGCTGAGGAAGAGGATTTGACTGCCCAGGCCGCCACCTGATACGCCTTCAGGAGAGCCTGTTCCATCCTCTTGTCCTTGGGATGCAATAATTCCTCCAACTCCCCCAGCATGGCGCTACTTGCATGGAGAGCCACCACCGGGGCATCGATTGAAGGCACAGTCAGAAGGGAAGCCAACTCGGGCGCCACGTTGAACTACTTGTGGTTGACTGAAGAAGGCGTGGGACACATTGCCGGAGACAACCACTTGCATTGAACATTATCCAGAAACAGTTGGGGAGCCAGAATATAGTCCATCTCAGGTGTGAATTCAGCGAACAAGGGGTCCGCCTCCGCTGACGGCCGTTCTGTGGATGAAGGAACGGGAGCATCATGGCCATCTGCCTTGTGGGCCTTGTGGAGCAGAGACTTGAACAGCCCCAGGGGAAACAAGCCCAAAGAGGTCAGCTGCTCTGGAAGGAGATCTTCATCCTCCAATAAGGCCAGATCGCACCACTCATACTCCTCTAGGAGGAGATCCTGGCTGTCAGACTCTGACACGTCAGAGAAATGGTCAGGGCTATGGCGGCTGGTACTGGGGCCCACCTGCTCGCCCTGACAGAGGCATGGGAAAGAGCGTTCTGGCTGCGCGGGAGACCTGCCACAAGACTGAGAGCTAGCTGCCAGGGCCTGTTGGACCAAGGCTGCAATGAGGCTCTGCAGGTTAGCCGGGTCTAATGAAGTTGGTACTGCCCCCAATACAGGCCCCTGAGAAGGGCCAACGGCTGGGGCCCCAGACCCAGAGGGGTCCACACTGGTATGCGACAGAATGGTGCAGCCAAATCCGGTCGAACCCCATAGATTGGGGTTGTCCAGAAGCAAGGTCGGGTTATCCAGATCCAACTGATCCCCCAAGGGCCCCCTGGGAGCTTGGATGGCCGCAGGCGCATCAGAGGTGGGACTGTAGCCATAGATGCCAGGGGGGGCATGAGCGGAAGATGTCACACAGCTTCTGCAGGACCTTGTCCCTGCGTTGCTCCACCCTCTCCGTGGCCCTGTAACTGCGTGTGGGAAGCACCAGTCGTGGCCTTACTAGAGGACCTTGGTTGTTCGTCCTCAGGGGCTAGGCGGTTTGACTTTTGCTGGCATTTGCCGCGATGTTTCTAGCCGGAGTTGACGGTGTCCACCATTTTGGGGGCCCCGACAGCTGATAGTAAACAAAATGGCTGCTCAATGGCCTCTGTCAGTTTTGGCAGGCTGGATGCACCGCCAGCGCCGACCAGAGCAAGCTCAGAGCGGTTGAAGCGCCTGTAGGCTATCTGGCTGGTCTTGATGAAACAGCCGAACAAGCAGTGGAGGAATTGATGGCCGATTCTGCAACCGTCTCGTCAGGAATTGCAAGTCCGGCCCCTCTCTGCAGCCAGAAAGTGGGTGGGAAAGATAACAGCCACCCGTACCCCGGCAATAATGGCGGTGAAATGAAGGGGGAAGGGCACCCCCGAGGCCTTGTTGCCCGAGCGCTACGCTCCTGCGACGGTGCAGGACAATGTCCGGTCCAATTGAGCGCCCAACGAATGCCTCAACTGGTTGGTGAAAGTCAAAAAACCAGGAGGAAGGAGCCCAACGTTCCTTAGGCCCCTGCCATGCCGCTCAGTAGCTTGGAGCCATAGGCCCCTGTCCAATAAGTGCCTCACTGACGTATGCGAGCACGAGGCTCGAGTGGCAGACCGGACCGCAGTCCTTAATAGTCAATGCCACGGAAGGCACGTCAATCGTTGCCTCGGCAGGAGCCAAAGCTCCACTGCCGAACTACCCACGATCCTCCAATGTAGCTGAGAACGTTGGGGAATCGACTCACACGTTTTCAGTAATAATCGTCCATTTGGAATGGTGGAAATAGCGAACAGGAAAGGAGCCAATGTTAGCCATGTCTGTCCAGTCTGAGGACCGAGTCGAAACTAGGAGCACTGGCAAGGCGGATCCCGTCAAATTTGACAGACTCGGTCCTCATTCTGAATGGACGAGGACAACCCATCCTGAATGCTAGCTCCACCCACCATAGAGAAAGTAATATAAGTAAGATTTCTGTATAGGGCTGATATTTCTAACCACAATTTCATCTCATGGCGAAGCAAGAATGAATTCACCCTTGAATTGGTTAAGAATGCAGAAACAATTAATTCAGTGGATGAAAATATGTGGCAATGATTTGGAGAACAACAAAAGGAAAACTGAGTGTAATGTTATAACTAATCCAAGATGTTTAGATAACTCTAAAAGAGCTGAGCAACAGAACATTTCATGGTAAGCAGCCCATATCCAGTTCTGGAACTTAAGAGGATGCAACCATGAAATAGATAAATTAATGATTTACTTTATGATAGGGTGGATTAGTGGCAAGAGAACCTAATGGAACAGAATAGAAGGGTTCCATTGAATTGAAATTATCAAAGTTATCAAAGCTATAATGTATGATGAATGCAATCTAATATTACATAACAGCCAAATGATTATTAGAGAAAATAGCACAAACAAAATGAATATTTTAATGCAAATTGTTGCTATCTATTAAACAGCATAGGTAAATATTAACAAGTCTCAAACATTGAGATTTTGAAATAGGAAAGCAGATTTTTTTTATCCTAAAAACATTTTGACTGATAAAATTCAAAATTTCTCTGGGTGATAGGATTTAGGGCTATCATCTTTAATGGAAGTATTAAAAGTACTGAGTATAACACTTAAAATATTTTAATAATTACAGCCTTCAGCATTTCTAAAAATTATTAATTTTAATTCTGCATACAAATACTGTTGCCTATGTCTACAGTAAAAAAGAATTAAGAATATTGCTGACACTTGTTTACAAGTGAGAGAGAGAGAGAGAGGGAGGGAGGGAGGGAGGGAGAGAATGCTTACAAAATTTGGGTAAATTATCCAAAATTGGGTAAAAATGGTTTTACTTTGGGTAACAATACATAAAACTATTACCCATCACAACACAGACGTTTAAACTGACTTAAAGTTTGCGGTGTGTATGAAATGACATAAAGATCAATGAAACTGTTTTTATAATACAGATAATCCTTGAGTTATAACTATTCATTCAGTGACTATTCAAAGTTATGAAGGTGCTGAAGGAAAGTGCGAAGTTATGAACCTGTCCTTGAAGTGATAAGACTTTCTGATAAGCAATTTTGGGTGATGAAGGAGAAAATAGGCGTTGTTTTCTTACCTGAACGCCTCTTTTCATCTGGTGGAACCAGCCTTCAGGAATGGGTAGACCTCGACCAATCAGCTTGATGACCGAGCCAGTTTATTTAAATACCCAGTAGGATCCGCCCTGTTTCCCAGATCTGACGAATCCTGGCAACTGGAGTCAGGCGTGGTTACTCAGTCGTTGCTAGCTGAGTGAACTCCTGTCACTATAGATTAAAGATACTAGAGGGAAAACTAATAACAGGAAGGAATTGATAGCGGTAGAATAAGTATTTATATATATACAAGGGTGGAAACTGAAGGCTGGTTCCACCAGATGAGAAGAGGCGTTCAGGTAAGAAAACAATGCCTATTCTCCATCTTGGGGTGGAAACAGCCTTCAGGAATGGGACATACCAAAGCATAGGTCCCAGGGAGGGGGAAGCAGCAGTCTCTGCTCCTACTGAATGTCCACTACTTGTTGAAGCACCCTTCTACCAAAGGCTGCATCGACTGATGCGAAAATGTCTATCTTGTAGTGCCGAATGAACTGGGATGGTTGAGCTCAGGTTGCCGCCCGGCAGACCTCCTCTAGCGATGCCTGGGTATTCCAAGCTGCCGATGTGGATGCACTTCTGGTGGAATGTGCAGTTATTCCTGCTGGTGCTGGCATGTCACTTAGTTCATAGGCCTTGGCTATGGTGCATCTGATCCAGCGCCCTATGGTTACTGAAGAAGCCCGATCCCCCAGGGTTCTAGTGTGGAACCCCACAAAGAGTGCCTCCATCTTCCTGGTATGCTTGGTGCGGTTAAGATAGATCTTGAGAGCCCTGTGCACGTCCAGCGAGTGCCATCGTCTTTCAGATGGGTGGGTCGGTTGTGCGCAGAAGGAAGGGAGCACCAGCTCCTGGGTCCTGTGGAAAACAGAATTCACCTTTGGAATGAATGACGAGTCTACTCTGAGGGTTACCTTACTTGGTTGGTAGATACATAGATCCTTCCGGACTGACAGTGCCGCCAGCTCGGAGATGCAATGGGCAGATGTGATGGCTACCAGGAAGGCTACCTTCATAGTTAGATGGCGTCGTGATGCCTCCCTCAGCGGTTCGTATGGCGGACCCGTGAGGGATAGGACCTGTTGTAGGTTCTAGGTTGGGTACCCATGGACCGTAGGTAGGTGTAAGTTAGCTGCCCCCTTCAGGAAGCGTCTGATCTCTGGGCACTGGGATAGTCATATTTATCACACGCTAATACCGATGAAAGGGCAGCTATCTGCCTGGTGTTAGGTGCTAGGCCCCTATTGAGACCGTGTTTTAGGAATCTCAACACCTTGGGAAGGGGAATGCACACTGGTGAGAGACCCTCCTCGCTGCACCATGCGCAGAAGGTCCTCCATGTAGCGGCATAAATGCGGTTTTTGGAGGGACGACGGGCTGCCTGCATAATGAGAACAACATCCTGATCGTAATCCTGACTTAGTTAAGTCCCTCCGCTCAATTTCCATGCAGTCAGTTGTAACCAGGCCAGGTCTGGGTGCTGAATGTTCCCCTGCGATAGCAGGTCCTCCGATGCTGGCAATTGCCATGGTCGGGTGACCGAGAGATCCTGGAGGTCTGCAAACCAAACCCTCCGTGGCCAGAAGGGGTCTATGAGGATTATCTGTGCCCACTCCACTAGGATCTTGTGGATGAGCTCCGGAATCACAAGTAATGGTGGAAACGCATATAGGAGCCCCTGGGGCCACTGGCATCTGAGGGCGTTCGTCTGCTCCGCTCCTGGTGAAGGGAACCGGGAGAAAAACTCGGTAGTTGGGAATTGGTGGGAGTCGCGAAGAAATCCACCAGTGATTGGCCGAGCCTCTGAGCCACCTGACGGAATACGCTTGGGTGAAGCCTCCATTCTGCCTGATCCACCTGGGTGCGGCTGAGCCAGTCTGCTTGAGAAATGTGAATCCCTGATATGTCGTCTGAGGTGATAGAATGCAAATGTTTCTCCGCCCACAGGCCCAGTCTCATTGCTTCAGCCTGGAGGGACTTGGATCTGTTTCCCCCCTGGCGGTTGATGTGTACTTTGGTAGATATGTTGTCTGTGAAGACTAGAATGTCAGAGTCCGCTATCAGGTGCTAGACGTGTTGCAGAGCCAGGTACACGGCCCTCAGCCCCAACCAGTTGATGGAGTGTGAGGCCTCCCCTGGTGACCACTGACCTTGAGCCATGACTCCCTCTGAGTGAGCTCCCCAGCCCGTCAAACTTGCGTCAGTTGTGACCGTTCTTCTGTGGGTGATTCTGAATGAGGTGCCTTTGGATATCACCGAGGAAGTCCACCAATCGAGTAAGCTTCGAACCTGTGAGGGAAGTTGGACTTTCATAGAAGATGAGCCCTGGCCCGCTTTCTGGAAGGGTAACAGGAACCACCGGAGTTCCCTTGCGTGTAGGAGAGCCTATGGGATTATTGCTATGCAGGAAATCATTTTCCCCAGTAGGGAGGTTAATGATTCCAGAGGTGATCTCTGGTCCCCCAGGATCTGGGCGACTAACTGCCTAATGCTATCCTGCCATTCCGGGGAGAGACAAACTGTGCAGTCCAGGGAATTAATGACTGCGCCTAGGTGTTGTATTGATATGTCTTGGCTCTTCTCCCAGTTAATGGAGAAACCATGTTCCTGAAGGGTTTCTATGATGACCTCCACATGTTGTTGGGCTAGACCCTTGGAGGAGGCATGCACCAAGTTATCGTCCAGGTAATAATGGATGCAAATAGATTTAGTCCACAGTCCGGCCGCAAGGGCCACCAATATCTTGGTAAAAACCCTTGGGGCTGATGAGAGGCCAAAGGGAAGGGCCCTATATTGATAATGCTGCTTGCCATAACAGAATCTTAGGAAGTGCCTGTGAGGCTTGAATATTGGAATGTGAAGGTATGCTTCCGTGAGATCCAGGGATGCCATGAAATCCCCCTGGCATATCAGAGAGAGTATGGAAGACAGGGAATGCATTTTGAAACGTCTATAAGCGAAATACTTGTTTAACCTCTTTAGGTCCAGAATAGCTCTCCAACCCCCCTCCCCCGAGGACTTGGGAACTATAAAGAGTATGGAATAAAAACCTTGCCCCCGGTGGAGGGGGCACTGGTTGAATGGCCCTGATAGAAGCCAAATGCTTAATCGCTTCTTCCATCAGTTTATGTTTGGAGTAAATGAAGGAGACTGAACATTTAATGAAGGATCTTGGGGGGAATAACAAAAATTCCAACTTCAGTCCCCTGCGCACGGAGTTCCATACCCAGAAGTCCTGAGTTGAACACTCCCAGGCTTGCCAGAACTTGGTAGGTCTGCCCCCTATAGGAGCATTCCTGGGACTATCACCTACCTCTGCAGAAAGGCCTGCCTGACAGGACCCCTCGCGGCTGTTTACGAAAGTGTCTCCCCCTGCCTCCCCTATCTGGTTGTCTCTGTCTGGAGTACTGACCTGGGGACCAGGAGGAGAAGGATCCCTGGTCAGATGAGCAAAAGGGCCGGTGAGCATAGGGAGTGGATTTCGTGAATCCCTTGCGCTTGATCGAGGGCAGGACCTTTCGCTTGTCGCTGGTTTCAACGAGGAGTGGTTCTAGCACGGCCCCAAAGAGCGACCCCTCTCTGATGGGAGCAGCTGCCAGCTTCCACTTGTGCCGTGGATCAGCCTGCCATTTCTTGAGCCAGTTCAGTCACCTGGCCACTACTGAGGAGCTGGTCTGCCGTGTCTGTGAAACGCGATGCTTGTAGAGAAGTATCTGCCCAAAACTGCACCGCTGCGAAGATCTTGTTGAGATCCTGTTGAGCCCTTGCGTTCGAGGGGAGGATGTGCTCCTGCTGCTGCTCCAGCCAAGATAGGGTCGCGCGCGCAAAGGAGGAGGAAGTGGCGCAAGCTCTCACAGACCAGGCCGCTGACTGGAAATTCTTGATCAAAACCTGCTCCATGCGCCTTTCTTCCTGCTTCAGGACCTCCTCGGGCTCTCCTGGAACTGTAGTGGAGGAATATAGGGCCCTGATGGGCGCATCTACTGTAGGGACTAAAAGCAGATCAGAAAGATTAGAAGCTACATTGTAAAATTTCTTGTCCTGTGAGGAAGTGGGTGGACCGGACGCTGGAGTGGGTCTGTGCTTTTCCACTGCATCTACAAACAACTGTGGAATAGACACAAAATCCACCTCTGGTCTGACCTCCAGATAGAAGTGGTTGGGTTGATCTTCTGCGGTGGGATCTGCAGGAGGTTTTGGTAACTTAATCCCTGCCACAGCCTGAGCCTTGAGTAGCAAGGACTTATATAAACTAGGGGGGAACAGACCCGTAGTGGGGGGCACCTCCTTAGATGCCTCATCTTCCGATAGATCCCATTTGGAATCCTCCTCTCTAGGGGCTTCATCCTTAGCATTGCTAAGGACTGATTCATCTGAAGAATCATCAGAACTATGCTTGTTGGTTGAATGTTGTTTCCTCTTGCTGACCCTCTTTGCGCCCATGGACGATGATGAGGTGGAGGCCGCAGTGGAGGAACCTGCTCTTGATAAGGAGCCTAATCTGTCTGTGATGACCTGTTGCAGAAGTTCCACCATCATAGCTCTGAGGTTAGTTGTGCTAACAACTGTCTGTTCCTGCTCAGGCACCTCCTGTGACACGACAGTCCCCTGATCTGTTGATCCTGAGCGCCCCCAAGGATCCCCCCCCCAAGATCTGGCAAGGGCAGCTGCATCCAGATCTAGTGGATCCATCTCTGCTGCCTCAGGGTCTTGACTGGGGATCCCATTTGTCCTGAGGTTCCTGCGCCTCTGCTAGGGCCCTATACTTCTCCAGTATTCTATGACGCCTCTCCTCAGCTTGAGCTGTGGCCCTTGAGGGATTTTTGCGGGGGGGGATCGTTCTGGGGAGGAAACTGTATCCTGCTCTGCTAAATGCTTGGATTTTTTTGATTGTTTGCCAGATACCTCCGTTTCCCTTGAGCTCCTGGCAACCATTCTGTGGTTGCTGGCTGGGGGTGCAGTGAAGGAGGCTCCGCCGCTACTGAGCTCCCAAAAAAATAGCTGCCCTGTGCAAGCCTCTTTTAAAAATGGCCCCTTCCAGTGATCGCCATGTGCTCCACCTCCCCGAGAACTCTCAGGGTGGCCAGTCTGTTTCTATAAGCCCGTTGTCCGAGAACTCTCAGGTCTGCCTGCAAGGCTGGACCTCCGCAGTCCACCACCCCCCATTCCTCTTCTTTTTCTCCTGTGCCTGGGAGCCGCGTGGGGGGAAGGGCTTTCCAAGCGGCCTGTATCCCTACCAGGCAATTGCCGCTGTGCCGCCCTCCCACTGTTGATATCTGTGCTGCTGCTGAAACCGCGGGGAGAAGTGGGCGGCGACAATGGCGTCGGCGAGCACCAGCTGGAGCAGGGTAATTTTAAACAAAGGGATCGCACCGCTTGTTCCTTGTGCCGTCTCCGCTCGACTTGAAGGAATCCGCCTCCTCCCTTCTGCTCTTCCTGGGGGATCAACCCTGCGCTTTATCTAGGCTGCTATTTAGATCCCCCCCCCCGTCGGGCTCGCGTAGCCGATCACTGGCTGGGAAGACCCTCTGAGCCGAGCAAGTTCTGCCACCCGGGAGAAATGCGCCACCCGGGAGAAATGCGGCGCTCTGATGCCATGTGGGGGATGCGGAGGGGTGGGTGGGAGGAGGAGAAAGCCGGACCGCGTCCTCAAACCTGCTCCGGATTTGCTGGGGCGTGGCTCCTCTGACGACGATCCTGAGACATGCAGCCCTTAAAAGGGCTCTTTGTCTTGAAGAATTCCTCTTCTCCTTCTGCTTATCTTTCTTTTTCTTTCTTTTTTTTTGAAGGGATAAAACGATAAGGGGAAGAAAGATCCAAAGGAAGGAACAGCCTTAAGCCAAGAATGAAGGAGAAGGAAAAGAAGATCTTAAGGGAGAAAAAAAAGGCCCACAGGATGGACAGGAGTATGACCACGACTATCCTCTTGAATGGACCAAGTCAGATCTGGGAAACAGGGCGGATCCTACTGGTTATTTAAATAAACTAGCTCGGTCCTCAAGCTGATTGGTCGAGGTCTACCCATTCCTGAAGGCTGGTTCCACCCGAAGATGGAGAATTTGGGAAGCACTGATGTAATTGCTAAATCACTGGGCAAGACACTGGGAGTCCCCAAGTTCTACCTTAAGCACAAGGTCAGCTTCAGCTAGTCACTCTCTCAGACCTAGCAAGACAACAGCAGGCCATTCCTAAAAGCAATCATCATCCTGTCTAAATTTCTAGTTGACAGTGTGACCAACTATGATATAATTAAAACCTGAAACAGCTTGCATTCTGCAATTATTTTAACACCATCAAATAACATGTTTATCCTAGGTCCTTGGGAAGGAATAGATAGGTGGATAAAAATGCCAAATCTAGTCTAAACTTCTGGCTGACTGTGCGACCAACAATAATGTCAGCCATAATCTGAATATATCCTTTCCAATCCTGTAATAGAAATAGTACACTGTATTGGAAGAAAACATCTGGGAAGGAAGGAATGGAAACAACTATCAGGTTGGACATCTTCATTGCCTAAGATGGGCCAGTGAAAATTGTATTATTTTTGAGTCAGGATTCCCATTTTAATAATCTGCCACGGATTGCATGACAGCACTGAATAAGATAGGTGCCAAAGTCAGCATATCACATAATCCATTACTTCTCTCACACAAACTCCAATTCTTTAACAATTGGCACTATTAAAAACTATTAACTTAAAGCCAAACAAGGAATAACGGATGTGTAGGAACTCCTGATTGAGCAGGGGGTTGGACTAGATGACCTACAAGGTCCCTTCCAACTCTAATAATAAATCTAATCAAGGCATTATTTCTTTAACCAAGTGCATATGGAACAATTTAGCATGTTCTGAAAAGAAGAAAAATACCTTGTTGCATCTGTGGGTGAGGCGTGTAACTTGGAGGATGTGAATAGGGCAAATATCCTGCAGGGCTCTGAGGAGCATATGGACTAGGCACTGGACTGTTTTGTGGTGCCATGAATCTATTACCAGAACTTGACTGTGGTGGCACAAATCGACTGCAAATATAATCCAAATAAATACTGTAAGAGCACTAATATAAACATAATGTCTCCCTAATTATTTAATTACTGTATTACTTTTTTATATTTATTAATTTCCACACTGCTCAACTCACCTAAATTACTCTGGGCAGTTTATAACATAATAATATGAACACATGAATAAAAAATTAAAGACAGCGTAAAGAACAAAATTAAAACTTACAAGATAAAAGTGGAATTCAAAGTTAAAACTTCAAAAAGCTAAAAAGTTGATAAGGCAGATGGAGTACCCACAAGTCACCAATCATTTCTTGGGTTACATCATACTTAGACCTCCATGCTGATGGGAAGAGTCAGGTCTTTACACTCTTCCGGAAAACCAGAAGGGTGAAGGCCGGCCTCATCTCCGAGGATAAAATATTTCAAAGCAAGGGCAATAGCAGAGAAGGCCGTTCTTCTAGATCCCGCCAGTTGAAATACCTCAATGAAATACCGAGCACGCTTTCCCTGCTTGACCCGGTGGCACAGGTCGATATAACTGGGAATATTAATTTGAATTTGGAATAGCAAAAAGCTTTTTCAGATCACAGAATGCTGATCAGCAAAAGCAGACAAAAAGTTTATTCTATTAAAATATCAAGTACTAAATTCATTATTTAGGATTAATTTTGTTGTCTCCAAACAAGGTGATACCAAATCAGGGTTTTTATTATATGAAAATTCTTTTTTTAAAGACCATATTGTACTTAACCTTAAATTTTATGACATCTTCTATCTTTAAACATCATATTTCAATTGTACTGTTATAATTTAACATCACACATAAAACTGTATCATAAGGAGTCATGTCCTTGTAGTTCTGTAATTCTTCTTGATTCTTTGAATCTAAAGAATTGTGCTTGGTTCCCTGGATCCAAGCCACAATTTATCAATATTCTCATCCTTGGTAAATCAGTCAAATAATATGAACAGAGAACTAAACAACAAAGCAATTTAGTGTAGCATTTTAGTTTGACAGTTTGTAAGATCACACTGTTACACCATAATTACTTCAGAACAGAATGTAAAACAGGGAATCCGGTGTCTGTATGAATCCAAATTTACTTACTTAAAGAGTATTCACTAATATTTATCATGAACACTTCTGGAGTGTAGAGAAAACAAGAATAGCTAAATTGTTAAGCTTGCAGAAATTATCTGTCTAGAAAACTACATTTCTGCTTGATCATAAATTGCATTAACTATTCGTTTTTCTAAAACTTTAAACCCTATTCTGATTTCTCTTCAAATTGCATAAATCTTTTGCCTTTTACTAGTAAATGCATTTATAGAACTCTAATAACACGTTACAAATACTTGTCATTGATAAATCAATCTGACATGCAAATTTTACAGACTGAATGGAGTAAGTAATAAGACCCCAATGTCTGAATAGTGGGGAACTATCTTAATGTGGGTCTATAAATGTCAGTAACTAACATTTAGTTAGTTACAGTCTAACTAACTAAAGTACTAACTTTTAGTTAGTTACAGTCTAAACTAACTAAAGTAAAGTACAGTCTACTTTATTTTTAAAAAAAATCAGCCTTAGGACCTCATTAAATTTTGTAAAGGAAAAAAATATAAATCATTTTGTTCTTGGTGATCCAATGAAGGTATACTTCAAAAAAGTATTTTTTGAAATATCCTACAGTTATTATATTCTGAGAAGAATTATATTATTAATTTAACTTTCATACTAATAATTTTGGACATTCATTTTTAATTACATGCCTATCACAGAGAAACTAACAGCTGAACAACAGAAAAATATTCTCTTGCCATCATTATTACTAAGAGATTAGTCTTTCAACATTTAAAAGATAAAATATATGTTTCCAATTACTCAGGGGTTTGAAGGCCTGGTATCATATGTTTTATTAACAGTTTACTTATAGATACAGATTATGTGTGGACAATCACAAAGAAATCTGATAATCCTTTATTGATATTATTGTGTCAATCCTCATATGCATATTTGCGTGTTTGTGTGTATAAGAAGGTTTCTATCTCTAAACAATTATGATTTAATTTTTTTCCACTATTGTTTTTTTTCTACAATATAAAGGCAATGTTTTAAAAAGCTAGAAATATAATATTTTCCCTGCATTGCTAAAAGTATTAAAGGTCCATCCCAATTATTGTATCATGGGTTCAGTGAAGTATTAAATCAACAAAACAAAAACAAAACAAAACAAAACATTTTTTTCAGACTGAAAGAATCACACTTCAAAATCTGAAAAGATGATATATACCTTGAAGGACTATGGGAGATAGTGGTTTGCTGATAATTGGAAGATGCAGGACTACCATGCATGGAATTCTGAGAAAGTTTGTACTGTGGCATCATCATTCCTAAAAAAAAAAAAGATTGTTCTGAATTATCTCATTTGTTAGCTTTATAACACAATTTAAACACAATAATTATGCAAAAAAATATGGGCAGCACATACAACAGTAGAGCAAATTCTTATGAATATAAAGGTTCATATATACATATATCTAGCAACTACATGACTCATTTCCAACAATATATCTCTCTCCTCTAGGATATTCATAGTATACTATCAGAATTTTGGAAGACACTTCTTAAAATCCTTTATTGCAAATAGGAGGGACTTATAGAGACACCAGGATTAATTGTGATTAGTTCAATAGTGGATTGCTGCCGGTTTGGACCAGTTTGTCCCAACCAGTGGCGGAAATTTGCCCCCGCTCACTTCCAACACGATGCGAACCGGTAGGAAGGTAAGTGCATCCCTGGATTAGTTGTCCATTTAAGTTTATTTTATACATATATATCTCTTTGTGTGTTTTTGTATATACCCACACACACTCAACTTTAAGAAGAAAATAAAAACTACCGTGTTTCCCCAAAAATAAGACTCTGTCATATATTTTTTTTGAACCCCAAAATAAGCGCTTGGCTTATTTGGGGGGGTCTTATTTCCCCCCCCCCACCAGTATGAGGCGGGAAGGGGCGAGCGGCCCCTCATGCCAACTTCCCAGAGGTCATAGCAGGCCATCCTATCATTCACGAGCAGCTGATTAGTGGGCTGCAAAAGAAGCTGGAGGCCAAGCGATGCACCCCACATGCCTCGCATCCTCCTCACCTAACGGTGATAGTCACAGCAGGCAATTTCGTCCAGGAACAGTTGCCTCATGGGTGCTGCTCCAGCAAACGCGGTCGCTTTTGCCATCGATTGCTGCCACAAAAGCAGCAGGAGGCCAAGCAATGAGTCCCACGCATCGGCCTTCCGAAGGATACTGTAGCAGCAGCTATCCACAATTTTTTTTACTGTTATTTTGTCCCGACCCACGTAGCCCAGTAGGGTACTGGGCCACGTGAGTCGGGATGAAATAATGGTAAAAAAGTGGGGGTAACTGCTGCTACAGTGCCCTTCGGAAGGCCGACGCAAGGCACGAGTTTCCTGCTGCAGAAGTGGCTGCGCCCGAGGAGCACTTTTGGGAGAGAAAGCAAAGGGGAAGCTATTAGCTTCCCCTTGCACTTATCCCCCCTTCAGCTCTCCAAGGGTCTCTCCCAGAACCAAGCTCTGTTGGAGCTCAAGCAAAGAAGTGGTCCGCAGGCTTTCAGGAGCAAAGTTCAAGCTGAGAGGAGCCGGGGCGAGGGGAAAGTCCAATGCCGTTCCAGCACTCTTCTTTCCTTGTCAATGGAGGCTTGGGAGGGGGAAACAGCATCCCCAGGCAGGGTGGGTATGTCGATATGTGTATAAAAAGCACAAAGGGAGGGAGCCAGCAGCCGCGGATTAAGGAGCTTTGCGAAACATCATGCCTACACACAAAGTTTGGTGAGGGAGGGGGAAGAGATACTTCCCTCTCTCGGCAGTGTTTTGCTTGAAAATATTTGAGAATCAGACCAGAGAGAAGGAGGAAGGAGCCCTGCGAGGAGACGCTGCCGACGCTGCTGCCTGCAAGACACAGACAAACAGAGCGAAAATCATTGAAGACACTCACCCCTTGGGATGAATCAGATTCTTCACTGGAGAAACTGCCCACCAGCCCAGGCTTCCTAAATCTCTCGTTCCCCAGATGGTCCCCCTCCCCTCACGAAGAAAGCCCAACCCGAAGCAAACGCCGCCTCCAGCCACCTCTTCATCCTGGTGAAACTCCTCTTTGAAAGGACGATCTATAGGTGGTGGTGGGAGATTTCCTGCACATCGGCAACGTCTCCTCGCAGGGCTTTTTCCGATGTCCCAGGTGTATGGATTTCCATGCTTCCTTTACGGGAGGTCGCTTCACACCTGGGACATCGGAAGAAGCCCTGCGAGGAGACCCTGCTGCCGATGTGCAGGAAATCTCCCCCCCCCCCCGCAGATCGTCCTTTCAAAGAGGAGTTTCACCAGGAGGAAGAGGTGGCCGGAGGCGGCGTTTGCTTCGGGTTGGGCTTTCTTCACAAGGGGAGGGGGACCATCTGGGGAGCGAGAGATTTAAGAAGCCTGGGCTGGTGAGCGGTTTCTCCAGCGAAGCGTCTGCCTCCTGTCCTGGCCGCAACCATCCCTTCGTAGGGCTTATTTTCGGGGGAGGGCATATATTTACGCCCACCCCAAAAATTAGTTTTGGCCTTATTTTCAGGACATGTCCTATTATCGGGGAAACACGGTAATAGAAATTAATATAAGGTGAAAAAAAAGAAAAAAGAAAACAAAGCGGTAACAGAAAAAGAAAAGAAGGCTACAAAGAAGTAGCCTTTGATTTTTTTTTACAGCAGTTATGAGAACAATTATAAATTTATGTCTTGCTCTATGGTTATAACATAACTATTTTTTGTATAATCTATTTGGTCTAATCATCAAAACCATAAATCATAAGTTCATGTTTCTCTATTTGTTTAAAAAAAAAGTCTATAAGGGAATTCCAGCAATATGCATATTGTATTTTCCATTTCTCTTTGCGAGTATTACTCAATCTTTCCATCTTTATGCTTTTCATTTAGTTTTCACAATAAATCATAGTTAAATATGATGTCCAATACAATCTATCCATATACTATTAAAACTCTCATGTCTGTAACCTTTAACTAGGTAAAACGGTATATCACAGAGCAAAACATTATGAACTGAGGTACCTCAAATGGGCTAACTTATCTATTTGAAATACCTTACTCAAAATCTGGGACCCGTCATTCCCCTGGAATTGGAAATTGGAAAATTTTATAAAACATATTGACATAAAAATTATCAGAAAGCATTCTATGATATAATATAAAATACCACAAAATATTTGGTGTGGATAACTCCCAATGTTCAACATGGGTTACTTTTAAGGCAGATACATCTCTAAATATCTCCCTGAATTTTTAGTAACTCTTCCAGTGAAGGCAGTACATTAGAAACTCTGCAATTGTTGAAGGCTTTTGTTTAAATGTAGATTTCAACATGTAAGACCATGCCGAAGTGACTTTTTCTAGGAGTACTGAACTTGCTTGAAAGGGATTATTATTCTGTTATTAGTCTGAATAAGTTTTTTTTCCACAGTCCTAGGCTTAAATGGCTAGAATACACATCTCATATATTGAAAACAAAATAAACCAACACATTTGAAATTATACCTAAAATCCATTTGTGCTGTCACACTAGAAAGGTAACAAAGTTTACTGTTATTTTCTTTAGAAAATATAGTTAAATGAATAAAAACTCTCACCACTTTGTACCCCGTATCTGTTCTGCATGCTTTTTTCCCTGAAAACATTAGGATTCCTTGCCAGGACAGCCTGCAGCAAGACTGGTATATCTCCCTCTGGATCATCACTGCCAAGGTTATCTTTCAATTCTCTGATGTAAGATACAGAAAATAAAAGAGTTACAGGAATCCATGCGCATATTGTCCAGCATGCAAGCTATTAATTAGGACACCCATAAAATATCATTTTTCTGAGATGGAAATGGTTTCTTCTCCTTCATGGTCTGTAGCATGAAATAAATATACAGGAGCCTGGAATTTTGCTCACAAATTGTTGCAGTCATAAGTTGATAAGTCATAAGTCATAAGTGCAATCAAACGGGGTAGCCAGCTGAGTCGTTGGGGTTGCTCGTTTTCTCCAAAACAGCTGATCACTGCAGCGGCAGTATCACTCGCTCAAAAGCCGCTCTGTTTGCCGAAAAACAGCTGACAGGAGCTGCTCCATTCTCCCGCTGACCAGCTGATTGCTTAAGTGGCTGTAACAGTCACCCGAAAATCGTGCTGTATTGCTCGCCCAAAACCACACTGTTCTCAGAAATGCAGCTGATTTGTTGCTAAATCTGTGCCGCTCTCGCGCCAAACAGCTGGTTGCTGCGGCGGCTGTATTGCTTGCCCAAAAACCTCATCACTGCCAAAATACCGCTGAGAATCGAAAGAATTTAACTCTGCCTTTTTGCTCTGAAGAGCTCTTCTTAAACGCGTCTCTCTTGGGCTAAGACTGAGTCAAAACTGGGGGTCAGTCAAGAGAGGCGTGGTTGCAAAGTTTAAAAGGACTCAGTCTCTGGGCAGAAAGGCGGAGTTAACCCATTCTTTGGATTCTCTGCTTAGCACACTGGAGAATATTATTTTTCTGAGGTGGAAATGGTTTCTTCTCCTTCATGGTCTGTAGCATGAAATAAATATACAGGAGCCTGGAATTTTTATCACAAATTGTTGCAGTCATAAGTTGGGGCATTATGAAACCAGACTTGGTTTTGTGGCCATTTTTACCACAGTGGTAAAATAAATCCCCAGAGTCATTAAGCGAACTGTGTGGTGGTGAAGCAAATCCATTCTCCCAAATTAGTGATTTTTGCTGGAAACTAACAAAAAAATTGCAAATTTTGAACATGTGACCACAAAACACTACAACTGTCATAAATACAAGATGATGGCTAGCAACAAAATAAGTTATAACTTTGAGGACAGATCATAAGTAATTTATTTTAAGTCACTTGTACAGTAACTTTGAATGATCATAAATTGAGAACTGCCTATATTTAAATTCTCTGCAATACAGCAGAGTTGTTTTCATCTTAATTCAATAGGTTCTCAAACTTGAAGCAACAGTCTCACCATTATTACAGTAACACTGTTAATTAAAACATTTGATTAAGAAATAACATTGCTCCTCTTAATTTTGCATTGTTCTTAAAATGTGTTTAAAATAGCATGTAATAACACACAACTTCTATAAGATAAACATTGACTAATTTGTTTAAAAATGTAATTTCACAATTTTTAAGAGCAATGAACTTCCAGTGACCTATTTAAGATTCTACTTATGATTTTTTTCAACTAAACTAGTTAACCATGTTTCCCCGAAAATAAAACCCTGTCTTATATATTTTTTTTGAACCCTGAAATAAGCGCTTGGCCTTATTGTCATGCACTCAAAAGCCTGATTGGGCTTATTATCAGGGGATGTCTTATTTGGGGGGAAACAGGGTATAAATAACAATATTTACAACTATTGTAATTTTTTAAACTTCCTTTTTAAAAAGGAAGATTGACTGTCAATATTTCAGTGGATTTTAATACACTGATAGTGTTACCTTTCTGCATCAGCCTTAACCAATGGGAATTTATGTATTAAATTATTATGCTTTGAATAGTATTTACATAGACCATGTTTAGGGGGGAAAACACCTCTGGCTATTGACAATTAAGCAGTGAGGTTCTACAGGGTTCCATTCTTTTTCATTACTGTAATTAATGTCTATATAAAGCTCTTGGGGGAGTTATAAGGTGTTGGAATTAAGGTATGATAATAGTTGATGCTACTCATCTCTATACATTAACATCATCTGAATCATCAAAAACTGAAAAGCCCTTTGACAGGTGTCTGAATGCTATAGTGGCCTGGATGAGGCTCCAAAAAACATAAGGTAGGACTGCAGAGAGACGTGCAGAGATGATTTTATCCAGGTATTATGAATACTGTTCCTTCTGGACAAGCTTTATTCTTCCTCCAAAGGACAGGTGTACAATCTGTATTGATCCCAGATCAGGGATGGCAATATTTTTGACTTAGGGGGCAGGTAAAAGTTTGTTTGTTTTTTTTGGGGGGGGGGGAGAAAAACTTACACTCAGATTCTGAAGTCTCCAAAAGACGTAGCTGAGATACAGTTGTTGCCTAGAAACTCAGAAACGCCATGCTTAGCATGCAGCTGATAAGAACTTGACCTTTGAATGTTAGTGTTTTTTTAAAGGGCACTGGGCAAGTTATTGGAAATAATTTGGTTAATTTTGCATTTATTCTCTTGCTTAAAGAGTGGAATAAAGTGACAGAAAACAGTATCACCTGAAACTTACTATTTTGCCACCAAACTTCAACGTACAATCCCAGGACAATATAAAAGAGACAGGGAGCTACATCAGCCTATAGATTTTTTTAACCGCCTTAAGCTATTATTATCAATAGACATAATTACAAAGGATATGGTAATTCCTAAATATAAGGATTGGTTAACTTCAGAATTGGAATACTGTAATATTCTTTTATAATAGGTCTGTCTTTGAAATTGGTCTAAAAGCTAACTCTGGTGCAAAATCCCCCATCTAACTTACTGAGGGAAGCAACTCACCAGGAACATACTACAACTTTTCTTAAGGAGTTCAAGAACTAACAATTGTTACTAAGGCAGATTTAAGATTCTTCTGTTGTATAAAACGTATCATATTTTAGGAACTGGGTAACTTGTAGCTCTGTACTTTGTGCATTTGTCTGGGTTTCAAGAACAGCACAAGTGTCTTCTTAGTGATACTACATTTGCCAGGGATTTCTCTGAAGAAACCCATAACTGACAGAAGTCACAACTATGGAATGAAACCTGTGTATTTACCCAGCTGTTAACCGAATCTGAGTTGCTATATATTCTGTTATTGCTGTCTGGAATAATTTTGGACTAGTGATTCTAGCAATCTAGAGAGCCAGTTTGGTCTAATGGTTAAGGCACCAGGCTAGAAAGCAGGAGATTACAAGATCAAGTTCTACCTTAGCCATGAAAGCCTGTTGGGTGACTTTGGGCCAGTCACTCTCTCTCAGCCCAACCCACTTCACAGGGTTGTTATTATGGGGAATTAAGAAGATGATGTGTTGGATATGTTCGCCTCCTTGAGTTATTTGTAAAAATAATAAAGAATGAATATAAATAATTTGATGTCTCTAATATGATTTTCAACTTTTGAAATCATTACATATTTCATATTTATAAATTAATACCTTAATGTGTAGTCTATTTCAGAACTCTAAAAACTACACATCTAACAATTTTCTGAGATCCATCGCTTCAGTATTTTTCAGCCATTATTCATAAACCAAAAGCAGAACAAAAAAATGCTGAAAATCATGAAGTAATCATACTATTACAACATTGGTGTTGCAATCTATTACTTTACTTTCCTCAATTTGTTTTGTTACTCACTTTTCACTAAATCACTAAGGTATAGCCTTTCATTCAGGACCTCAAGGCACCACATGTTAAGTGTTCCCTCTTCCTACACTGCTCCACAACAACACTATTAACTACATTGAAGGGGGGGGGATCTTATTGGCCCAACATGAAAATAAGCTTTTTTGTGAGAGTGGATTAGAACTTTATGTTTGTACAACCTAGCGGTATCAATAAAGTGTCTTTAATAATTCTACACATATAATAGTCAATTTTAAAATGCTTTGCTTTAAATACGTACATGTGATCTGTTGACACCTGGTTGAGGCTGTGTACAAGTTGTGAAACCAGATTCTCATCCCTACAAGCCAAAAGACAGTTCACCTCCTCTGCAATTCGTCCATTAAAGAGCAGGCTTTTTGTAGTTGTGGCGGGCAAAGGTGATGGAAGAGGCAGCTGATTCAAAACTGTTTAGAAAGGTTTAAAATAAAACATTATTCCATCAAAAAAAAATCAACATTTCAGAAAACTATTTTTCTCCCATATAGCATTCCTGCAGTATTAAATACTGTGATTCAGACCACTTCTGGTAATAATGCCTCTGACACTAGTAACTACAGGTAGTCCTCAACTTACAACAGTTCATTTAGTGACTGTTCAGTTACAACGGCATAGAAAAAAGTGACTTATGACCGTTTTTCGCACTTACAACCATTGCAGCATTCCCACAGTCACATGAGCAAAGTCGGATGCTTGACAACCAACTCATTTATGACTGTTGTAGTGTGCAAGAGTCATGTGATCCCCTTTTGTGAACTTCTGACAAACGAAGTCAATGGGTAAGGCAGATTCACTTAACAACCCTGTGACTAACTTAACAACTGCAGTGATTCACTTAACAAATGTGGAAAACTCACTTAACAAATTTCTCACTCAGCAACATAAATTTTGGGCTCAGTTGTAGTTGTAAGTCAAGGATTACCTGTATTGATACTTCTGATACTCCGCCTTCTCCAAATTGATATTCCTACTAGGAATTCCAGAAGTTGTAATTCCAATGTGCCTAGAGAGCATCAACTTAGGGAAGCCTGTTCTACTTCCATATTACATGTTACTATTATCTTCTTTTGCATATTTGTGTATAACAATCAAGTGCCAGAAAATTATCTATTATGCATCAAGAATTGGCCAGCTATCTGTTATGCTTGAATCAATGCCCTCCTGCACAGAGCTTAAAAAATACTAGGCTGAGACTTCTTTACCATCCAGTGCACAATTTCCACTGAATAATTTCATTTTAATTTTCATTTAATTTTATTGGCTAGGGGGTCAATTTAATTCCATTTTGTAACTGAAAAATTAAATAACTTCAAATTGTAGTATTTCTCTGCCAAGATGGATCCGGGGGTAAGAATATTGTGTTGTAACACAGTTGCATATTTTAGTCTGTTGTCAAATTGGTATTTTAAAATTACAAACTATTCATCCCTCTATCCAAGAAAAATAAGGTAGAGGTTTTTTGGGGGGTGGGGTTGGACACACACACACACACACACACATTTATTATTTCTCTCTCTCTCTCTCTCTCTCTCTCTCTCTCTCTCTCTCTCTCTCTCTCTCTCTCTCTCTCTCTCTCTCTCTCTCTCTCTCTCACACACACACACACACACACACACACACACACACACACACATTTTTCTTTAGAGACTCATGTTCCAAAGATATTTTGATATAAATAACTTAGGATAAGATAACTATATTAAGTATAACTTATATTAAGTTTTAATTTTCAAAAACTTAGAAAGATACTTACGATCAGTAAGACTAGCAATCCCTGCAAGAGTAGTGATGGGAACATGAGGCATATCCCCATTCATCCTGAAGTGCTTGGGATGGTGGTGCTTACACACAGATTTTAGTTCGGGTGCCAGCTAACATTACTTCCCATCTCCCACACACTGGAATGAGAAAGAAAGATTATATTTAGTCTAAAAGAAATGTAATAGCATAGAGTTTTATTTAATATTCAATACAAAACAAGACTAAGAAAAGTAAAGTTTGCATAAATTGAGTAGTCTATATGATCAATATAAGAAAAATGATTGGGGCAATCATGTAGATCTTCATATGATGTCACTAACACTTCTGGATACAGCAGTAAGAGGAAGTTCAATAAAGATCGGGTGCAGTATGTTATTTTAGGTGTTGTTTGTAAAACCAGAATCCTGTTATCTATTAGAATGATAGCAGATAACTAACTAGCAGATAATTAGAATCATAGTGGTCCCAGTGCTGCAGAAATCGATTTTGTATTATTCAAATCATTCAAGCTCACATATAGTCAAATAAACTTTATGTAGATAGGAAATTCTGTCTATTTATCTGCTAAATTGGAAAAAAAAACCTGCTCCTAAAATCTATTAATTTTTTTTATTTTATTTGAATTCATTGGTCTTGTATTTCAGGGATCTCTGAATTGATTTATTCAATAGTAAAAGCAATTATTCTTCAGAATAAATTTCTATAACAAGGAACATACAAAATAATACTTCTACAATCATAAAAGAGATGTGTGAACTTCTTCATCAACATGTTTTGCAGTTACATTGGGTTGTATGGGTTATGCATTCATCATGGTCCCTGTATTGACTTCCTGATGGATATAGATTTGGTCTCTCAGCATGTGTGAAGCAAGGCAAAATCATTGAAAACAATGACAGAAGCACTCCAGAAATATGGTTGGACTTGATGTCAAATAATTTGTGGATTAGATATTCTAGTTATTAAAACACTGAGCAAATGCTACTGAATGCATTGGAATAAAGCATATATGCACAGGAACCCTTTGAGAGAATTAGGATCATGCTGATGAACCTTGTTGAATTCTTTAAAAAAACTGAGGATATTATGCAAAGTTTCTTCTATCTACTTTTTTCATAATTAGTCTGAGTTACTCTAAGTTGAAATATGATAATTGTTTGAATATTCAAACTGACAGTCTAATTTATGTTGATCCAAGGAGAATGTGTCTGAACTTCAGGGACTACTTAAGTAGCTCTCATTTCTACTCTTATTTCTGCTAAAGAGCTTATCCAGATGAGGATGAACTTCCTATCAGACTGACCTGTTAGACAACAATAATAATCCAAGAAATTCTGTAATATCTGGGTAAGTTACTTACATAAACAGTCCTGTGTTATATCCATTCATTCAGTGACTATTCAAAGTTACAATGGTGTGCTGAAAAAATGGACTAACAATCGATCCTCACACATACAACGGTTGCAGCTTCCCCATAATCAAACGATCAAACTTTGGTGCTTGGAAACCAGCTTGCGTTTATGAACATGGCAGCATCCTGTGGTCATTTTCTAGTGCTCTGTGCAAACTGCCTCTACTTCAACTCCCTCCATTTGCCTATATCCCCTCCGTCCCATCTCTGCCCTCTTTTGGCTTCCTGCACAGCATAACTTGAGTGAAGAAGCTGGTGTATTCTGCCATTACCCACTACCATTGCCTCCCCCCACTGCCACCCCATCAGATCTTCACTGTCTTCTTTGCCTTGCCTCTCCTCTGCTGGGCTCACTGACATTGGGCAGTGTCAAAATCCACAGCATGGGAATTCTGTCAACCATGCTATGTAGAGTGCCTTGCCCATCACTGAAATCTCCCTACCATGGAAAGTCTCCACTTTGCTGCCTGGTGATGGATGAGGTGGTGGCCAAGGCAAGCTCACTGCTGACAGAGCGTCCATGCTGTGGAGTCTGAGGGCTATATTAAATGCAATTAACAAGAGCTACTTCCTATTAAGGAAAAATAAAAAACATCTTCTAATTGAGCCTAAAAAGTCTAAGAAATGTTTGAATATTATAGAATCACTAAATATATTCATTTTAAAACAGTTTTTACACTTTAGTATTCATTTACTAAACTCTAAATAAACTCTATAGATTTGGGATCAATTCTAGCTTGGGAAAATATAATCACTTTCATTTTGGCCATTTCACCTTAGAAGTTTAAGAATCACTTTTGTATAACATAATGATTACAGCTTGTTGAATGATTCAACAAGCTTTTGAAGCATAACCATTGGCCATTCTAGATACAAGAAAAAGCAAACTAAAGATTGATAATACATTAACTTCTAAATCATATGCTTGTTATTGGTCTATTTTAAGGCTGACTTTAAAAAATAAACAAAACAATTTCAGTTCAAAAGTACAAGTTGTCCTTGCTTAACTAGTGCCCTAGCGACCATTCTAAGTTACAGCACTGCTGAAAAAATAACTTTCTGACCAGCCCTCACACTTACAATCATTGCAACATCTTTGTGGTCATGTGATCAAAATTTGTGTGCTTTGCAACTGGCAGGCATTTACAAGCATCACGTCTTGCAGTCACATGATTGCTGTTTGCTGCTTCACAACTACCAACAAGCAAAGTCAATGGAGCCAGCAGTAAAATAACAAGTCACATTAACAGCCATGAGTGGATTGATTAATGGAAGCAGTGGAACTGAGGCACTAATCTGTCGCAATCATGTGATAGTTCACTTAAAAACTGTATCACTTAGCGATGGAGCTGTCGATCCCAGCTGTGGTAGTTAAGTGGGGACTACGTGTATAATATTGTAACCTATATTAAAATATGTTACATATATTAAAACATATATTAAATATTAGAATATGATATAATAAAAAGTTGGTGGGCACTTTTACTTTGTTCTTGATAAATCTTCCAGGTAGGAAGCTATTATTACATTGGTATCCTGCTTTCTTTGAGGAGCAAAAAGTGTCATATGCAGTAGCGTCTTCCCATTTTATCCCCATATCAACATTCTTGTGTTGATGAACAATGCTAGGCTGAATGATCATCAATGATGAAATATTGCTCAATGATTTCCATTATTGAATGGCAACTTGGTCTCAGTATAGTACCTCCACACAACAATGGCATATTATGAAAAAAAAAATAACTAGAATAATAATTAAGGATTTTAAAAAGGTGAAAATATATGTGTGAAACCTGATTGTTTTCTTTGTCAGTGTAGAAGTCAGGATTAAGTTGTTGTGGATTAGTGAGACATCGACTTAAATGTGCTTCAACATCTTTCACTATATATTTTAGAACAAGAAAGAAACAAGTAGTATATTTTTTAAAGGATAAAGATCCAAGAAATTTGCTTAAGAGTAGCAATATTAAAAATGCTCATGAAACTTAATTTGTGATAAGTTAGAAGCTAATTACTAATTTCCCATCCCATTATACAATGTAACTATACACATTCATAAGCTAAAATTTGTCTATGTATATATTTGTCCACAAGAGGGCGCAGAATATACTTTCAGATAAAGTATACTTTTTGTCTGTGATATTTGTTGTATTATATTCAGAATTCAACAGGTGAAATGTATAAAATTCATCATACGTTTGATCAAACTTTATGAAAGTCAGCATTAAGTCAGTTTTCTAAAAAATAGTAAACAGCAGCTTAAAATACAAAAGCTCAGGGTGCATATATTAAAAAAATCTAAATTCTGTGGTTGAGTTTATACAATAAATAAAATCACATACACACACAAACACACAAAATATAACATGACACAATGCAATACAATACATATAAAACACATACACAGTCAGATTAAATGCTAGTGGACATTCTGATACTAACCCATTAGTTTTCACATTTCAACTCTTTTTAATGAAGAGTAAAAATGTAGCTAACTGTTTCCTACCTACATTCACTTATAATGCAAATTCTGTTATTTGAATACAAAATGTTCAGAACTTTATAATGGAAATTTCAATAAATATAGGAAATAACAGTATTATTTGGCACAACTTCAGCAACACATATATACATTATTTTCTGTTAGACAACTAAGATTTTCCTTTCTATCATAAATATTAATTAGGATATTATTTTCTGCCAGCTATATTGGAACCCCAGGTCCACCAAGTCTTTTCTTTTCATCCCTTTGCCTTTTCTATGTCTTAGAATTGTAATCTTGCTAAAAGTCCTTCCTGATTAACTCTATGCTATTGTTTGCTTTTGGCTGAGATGCAAGATAGAATTTTGAGAAAATAAACATTTTATTTTGTATTTGTTTGACTAAATAAATACAAAACATGAGAAACCGCTCAAAAATTATCTCAGGTACAGGCAGCCTGCAAATAATCTGCTATGCCCAACTACTGCTGTGCATAAAATAATTTATTTACATTTCATATTTCTTATTCACCCATCTCCCTATTATATTGGACTACATAAAAATAAGCTACACTGAACTGAGCAAATTATTCCTAAGTAAAGAAGCATAAGAGAATATTGTAAAATGACAAGAGATGAGATGGGGAAATCTATGTGGAATAAACAACTATATTAACCATCTGCCTTTAGATGCAAAGCTGTACAACTTCATTAAAATCACACACACTAAAAGGCATGCTACCAATATTATAATAACCATGGTTAACAGTAAGACATTAAAACTGGATAGAGGAAGCAGAATCCTGGAAGACAGAAGACTGTATATATGCAGGAGGCCTGCCTTATTTGCATTAATTGTCCTGCTCTCTATGTGTGCAGTGGGGGATGCTAAATTGGGATATACTGAATTCTAGAAAGAAAAAAGAACACATATGCTTAAATATTTTGTAATATGTAATATGTGACTGAAAAGTAATAATCTGCTTTGCAATCTTGTTACAAAGGAATAATACTTTTGTTGTTTGGGCCGCTCTCATAACGACCACTGGCATCATTCATTACAGAGCTTACAAATTAATATTTCTCATGGTAAATCCTTAGATTTTTATCTTTAAATGTATTGGAAATCCTCTGAATAACTAACTATAAACGAAGTATATTTTGCATACAGATAGCCACTGACTCTGGTCTTTGGTCTTTGACTGTAATAAACTTGATTTGATTTGACTTTTAACAACAATTAAAACCAGAATTTCCATTCCTAAGCAAGACGATTGTTAAGTGAGTTGTGCCTAATTTTATGACCTTTTTTAACCACAGTTGTTAAACTGCAGATATTCAGTGAATCACACGGTTGTTAAGTGAATCCAGATTGCCCCATTGATTTTGCTGTCAAAAACCGCTGGGAAAGTTGCAAATGGCAATCATGTGACCCCAGGACTCTGAACCATCATAAATACAGCCCATACACTGATTTTGTGACTATGGGAATGCTGCAGCAGTTGTAGGTGCAAGGACCAGTTGTAAGTCACCTGTCAGATCAGCTGAATCAACCTGGCAATCAATAAGGTCACATCCGGTATATGAAAAACAACTACACCTCTATAGAAATGCAAAAAAAAACCCAAGGATGAAAACCTTATTAAATGCATTTGGGTTAATATAAAAAGAAAAAGGAATGACATTGCCATGATTGTATACTGTTGACCACCCAACCAAACAGAGAATATAGATGAACATTTTGCTAATCGGTTAGCTTAGGTGTGCAAGAAGGATGCTACAATAGTAATTGGTGATTTTAATTATGCTCAATTGGGAAACACACTCTGCACCAATGGGAGATAAAACAGATTCACGAATATAGAAGACACCTTTGTCACCCAAAAGATAGAGGAGAGAACTAGAGGGTTAACTATACCAAACTTAATCCTTACTAACAGAGATGAAATGATATAAGGGGTTGAAGTTGCGGGCACTTTGGGGGACAGTGACCATATCATATTGGAATTCAACATAATACAAACACAAGTCAAACCAGTGTTTTAGACCTTAAGAGAGCTGATTTCAACAAATTTAGAAAGAGCTTTGGAAGGATTCCATCACGGATGAAATATTAAGGAGGAAAACAATTCAAGAAGTTTGAAAAACTGTGAAAAATCAGATTATAAAAACCCAGGTTTCACATTACCACTGAGAAAGAAAAATAAGAGCTCCCATATGAAGCCAGCATGGTTGCATAAAGAACTCTCTGATAAACTGAAAGACAACAAGGACAATAAAAAAATAGAAAGAGGGACACATAACTAAAGCAGAATACTAGTAAATAGCCCAAATCTACAAAGATGAAGTCTGGAAAACGAAGATCTATAAAGAACTAAGACTTGCAACAAATATTTAAAAAAAAAATTCTTTCAACATGTAAAAAACAAGAAAAAAGTCAAGGAAACAATTGGTCCACTAAATGGCAAGGAGACCAGGACTAGATGGTTTGTATCCCAGGATTCTGAAGGAGCTGGCAGATGATCTCAGAACCATTGAACCATATCTTTCCAAAATCCTACAGTACTGGGGAACTACCAAAGGATTGGAAGAACTGATGTTGTTCCAATCTTCAAAAAAGGGGGGAAATGGATCCAGGTAACTATAGATCAATCAGCCTGACATCAATACCTAGGAAGATCCTGTAAAAGATAATCAAGCAATGGATCTTCAAATACCTAGAAAGAAGCAAAGCTATTACTAGAAGCCAACATGCGTCTCTCAAAGACAGATCATGGCACAAACATTATTGCATTCTTTGATAAAGTGACTAAATTAGTGGACCAGCAAAATGCTGTGGACATAGTATACTTGGATTTCAGTAAGGTATTTGACAAAGTAGACCACAACAACCTATTTCTTGGTAAGATAGAACAATTTGGGATGGACAGTACCACCAAGAGCCCAACTTGCTATGCCTTCAGCATATCAATGAAACTACAATGAAACTACATCAATAAAACTACATCTAATGGAGGGAAGTATGCAGTGGGATACTTCAAGGTTTGGTCTTGGGCACAGTATTCTTCAACATCTTTATAAATGATCTAGATGAGGGGATAGAAAGGGAAGTCATCAGAAAATAACAAACTGGAGGAAAATAGTCAATACTTTAGAACAGCGGTTCTCAACCTGAGGGTCGTGACCCCTTTGGGGGTCGAAGGACCATTTCACAGGGGTCACCCCGGCATCCTCAGTTCCCTCCCCCCCAACTGCCACAACCTTGGCCATATCGACTCAACTCGCCCGAGCCCTCTGATTGGTCGGGAGAGGTGCCGTTCAGCGAGAGGCGTTTGTGACACCTGGCGGCCAAGCTTTGAAGGCATCAGCTAAGGGGCGGGGCGTCACAAGATTGCGCATTGGAGAGTGCAAGTCAGTGCTTAAGACATCTGTGGCTGCCCCTGTCCCCTGCTCATGACGGCAGTTTCTTCCCGCTGGTGTCGAAGGGAAAGGGAGTCACGGGAGGGAACGGCCAGCCAAGGACCACTTAAGTTTGACAGCACACGACAGTGAGAAGGAGCACAGCCAGGTTGGGCTCGTCTGTCTGCCTTCTCACCCTCGGCTGGCGTGGAGACCCAGCGAACAAAGAGACAAAGAGGGAGGGAGGGAAGAGAGAGACTGAGAGATCTTAACACAGGGCTAGCCTGATAATACAGCCTTGGTGCTGAGGGCGCCACCGCCGGGGGCAGGAGGAGCTAACCTGGAGGGAACTGGAGGAGGTGGTGCTGGAGCCTCCCCTCCCCCACCCGATCCCAGTGCCACCGGTCGCAATCTCGAGCGCAGGAAGCCGGCACGGATGAAGCGCCTTTCCCTGCCTCCCGTGCTTGTCTGGCACCCGCCCCCACAGAGCTTGATTCCCTCTTGCTCCCCCCAGCACCCTTGGGGTCGCGGCACCCGAGGTCTCCGCTCGTTTTGCTTGTTGCCTCTGGGAGCTTTTCGAGCCCCGTCGCTAAAGATGCGCGTGACTTCAGCGGGGCCAGGACAGGCAGCTGCCCGGAGAGAGCCATCCCCTTCACCCTGAACACTACAGGTAGATGGGAGAGGCTCTGCGAAGGGGATGGCTCTCTCCAGGCAACCGCCTGTCCCGGCCCCACCGAAATCGCGCACGCCTTTCGCGACAGGGCTCGATGCAGTCAATAGAAAGGGTGTAAATCTGTGTTACAATATTATGATGTTTAAAATTGAAAAACAATTTAAAAAATTAAAAACAAAAAAGAAAGTCAGAAAGGACAACTTAGGACAGATGTTCCCAAATTCTTCAGCTCATGAAGTTACAAATTGTTCATTTACACCAACCTTTTATTATATGAAAATAATTTAATAAATACTACTTTGCCATTTATTAATAGTACTATGAATAGTAACAATAATCAAACAACTGTCTATCCCAGATCCTTGGGAAGAACCTGATAGATGGATAAAAATGCAAATACAGTCTCTAAACATTTGACTGATTGTGTAATAAATCATAATGATAATAATTGAAGTACATCAGAATGGTTGAAGAAAAAAAAGGGCAATGGAAGTACAGGTACTCTTCAACTTATGACCGCAATTGAGCCCAAAATTTCTGTTGTTAAGTGAAACATTTGTTAAGTGAGTTTTGCCCCATTTTATGACCTTTCTTGCCACAGTTGTTAAGTGAATCATTGCAGTTGATAAGTTAGTAACCTGATTGTTAAGTGAATCTGGCTTCCCCATGGACTTTGCTTGTGAGAAGGTCGCAAAAGATGATCACATGACCTTGGGACACAGCAAGTCATAAATAAGAACCAGTTGCCAAGCATCTGAATTTTGATCACGTGATCATGGGAATGCTGCAAAGGTTGTAACTGTGAAAAATAGTCATATGTTCCTTTTTTCAGTGCCATTGTAACTTTGAATGATCACTTAACGAACTGTTGTAAGTCGAGGACTACCTGTATATCTGAAGTATAGGGAAGAAGATGCAGTATACCAGAAAGGCCTATTGAGTACTGGAGACACCAAAATGGCCTACAAGAATGACCGAATGAAGAACAGAAAAGAGGCATGAAAAAGCAAAGCATTACATGGTCAGTACATTAAAAAAATAGCAGGAAAAGGAGATAATAACAATGGCAATGGCTAAGAGCAGGAAAATTGAAGAAAGAGAAAAGGACTAATTCTGTATGCACAAGACCAAGCCTTAAGAACAAATACATATAAAGTCAGAACTGAGAAGACAGAAACAGATAGTAAGTGCTGTCACTACAAAGAAGCTCATCTAGTTAGCTGCTGCAAGAAAATTGCAAAGACGGATTACAAACAACAGCATGACAAGGTAGCAATAACGATGGTTGGAAGATCTGCAAGAAATACCTTTTACTTGCAAGCAAGAACAGGGTCCATAAAACAGAGAAGTAATAGAAAATCAAGCTAAAATGCTCAGAGACTTTAGAATTCAGACAACCACCTGCCCCATAACAAGCCAAGAAAGAAAGACAAAAAAAGTCTGGATAGTGGAAGTGGCAGAACCTGGAGACAGCAAAATAGAAGTGAAAGAACTGCAGAAGACAACAAAATATAAAGACCTGCAAATACAAGTAGAATAATTATAGCAAAGGCACAGATAGTTCCAATAGTAATAGGTGCCTTGGGTGCAATTCCAAAACAACTGGAGTACCACTTGGACACCATCGACATCACCACTTTCAACTGCAAAAGGCAGCTTTACTTGGAGCAGCTTACATCCTGCGACCATACACCAACAAACTACAAGAACTGCCTATCCAAGTCCTTGGGAAGGACTCAATAGGTGGATAAAAATCAGGGGTGAAATCTACTTACCTTCCCTACCAGTTCGGAAGTGTGCATGCTGTGCACACGCCATCGTCACGTCCGATTTTTGACCCTCTTTGCATGCACAGAAGACTGCGCATGCACAGAGGGTTAACCAGGAAGTAACGACGTCCGAAGGGTGGGCAGAGCCTCACGCTGCCACCGCTACAGAAAATTAAAACCAGGAAGTAACAACATCCAGGTGGGTGGGCGGAACCTCACGCTGCCACCGGTTCGCCAAAGCACGCACCATCGCCGCTACGGGCACTCGCGATCCGGACAGAACCGGCAGGATTTCCCCCGTTAAAAATGATAAAAATGCCAAATCCAGACTGAACATCTAGCTGACTATAAAACCAACTCTAATAATAATACATGATGATGATAATGACAACAACGATAATGATCACAAAGTATTTTTCTGATTTTGTTTGTTGAGTTGCCTTTTCAAAATAACAAATGTTTAATATCTGCTGACTCGTGAAGATGTTAAGTTAAAGATAAAAAGTTTGTGTACATTGATACATCCATGTATTACCATACTTATTCGCCCATTTACATCAATCTATATACTAATCTTAGTTTCTCTAGCTTTTTCTTATATTCCCCAATCCAGAATCTGTTTCATTTGCCCTAAAGCATATCAAGTTACAACAATAATTTAGCTGTCATATGCCTAGTCTCCTGCATGAGGAATGCCACTTTTGGTATGTATATATAGCCTTAAGGAAGTATATTTTTAATTCAATAATTAAAAGATATAAAAGATATATTTTTCCAAATATATAGAATTATTAGTAAGTACAGCTATTTTTGACATAACTGATAATATGGTATAATTTATTTGGATGCATCTTAATCTATTTCGAAGACGCCGCATTTCATGTTACGCATGTCAGAAATGCATGTCAAAGACTGAGAGATAATAAGCTTTTTCCAAGTTGGAAAAGTGAGCATTTGATTTGTAAAAGTTAGATTATCTGGAATAAAGGATCTACAGTAGCTATACTATATAACAGGGCTGTCAAGCTCAAGGCCCGGGGGCCGGATCCAGCCTGCGGGGTGCTTAGATCTGGCCTGCGGGCCTACCCTGGAAACAGCGAAGGACCAGCCTGTGGTGCCTCTGCCAGCAAAAAGGGAGCTCAGGGAGGCCACGCACAGCCCTCCCAAGCTCCCTTTTCGCTGGCAGAGGGCTGCAGGAGGCAGTTGCATCTGAAAACAGAGCCCGGATGGACCATGCGCGGCCTCCCCGAGCTCCATTTTTGCTGGCAGAGGGCTGCAGGAGGCCACCGCTGCTGATGGCCAGGGCTGTCGTGGGCGAAAACAGAGCCCAGGAGGGCCAACATGGCCAAAAATGGAGCCTCGATGAGTGACATCTAGCTGGTCACTCCCACTCTGGCCGTGCACCCCGGCCCCCGGAGGTAAAACACAACCCTGATGAGGCCCTCAATGAAATTGAGTTTGACACTCCTGCAAAATATGGCAACCTCCTCATATTGTGAAAGATATACAGCACATCGTGAGCTTTGCCAACTTTTACAGAAGGTTCATTCAATTTTGCTGACATAGTTAAGCCTCTCTTCACAACTTTTAAAAGAAGGGAAGGAAGTTCCAAGAGTTAAAACAACTCTTTTTCTTTCAACCCACCCTCTCCATAACTCTGACAACTCCCAGCAGTTTATGGCCAGACCAATGCTGCTGTTGGAGAAATACTACTCCAGGCTATAAAAGAAAGAGGGGGAACATATTACTATTGTATGCCTTTTTCTCTTGCTTTGTCATCCACAGAAAGAAATGAAAAAAGATTTAACAAGGAGTTGCTAGCAATCAAGACAGCCTTCCAGGAATGGAAGCAGTGACTAGGAAGAGGAAATTTCCTGGATTGGCTTGCACAGATAAGAATTTGGAATTAATGCAAAACACAGTCTCTTACCCCAGTCAAATCATACGAAGCCAATATTTCTCCCATGTTAACTTCTACATAACTTATGTATCGGTTCCTGAATTGTGCTAGCAGATGCGCTCAGGTAAACTATAAAATGCATCATGCTGTAGACCGAATGCATTAAAGAACTGAAGGTTTTGCCTAAATAATGTGAATCTGTTTAAATGAACTTGCAAAAAATGCAATTTTAGATTATGGCTTAATCAATGAAGATGGATAAACTGAAAATACTGCACCACATTGCATGTTGTTGGAGATATGGAAATAATGCTTCATTAAAATATGTTTCAGTTATTATATTGTGAGAAGGCATTAATTTGTCTTTGGTGCAAAACTTAATATTTTTGAATATCCATATTCTTTTCAACTACTTTGTATTGAAATTGACAAATGGACAACATAAATGGATTCTCTATGCTGTTCAGATTCCTGGCCCCAACTATGAACAATTTGCATTCAGACAGATGATGTATAAATATAATGATGTCATCCTTTATTGAAATTATTGTGTAGAATCTGATATACATACATACATCAAAAGTGAATAAAGTAAGAGGACAGGAAGAAGCCTGACTTCATTGTGTGAATGCACTAATGGCAGTAGCAGATTTACACTGATCCTGACAGTTATGACCAGATATAGTTGAATGCAGTTTTTTAATACTAGAAATTGGGAGACTGTGAGTTCTAGTTATTACTTAGACATGATTGTTTCTCAGACCAACTCACCCCACAAAGTTGTTGTGCAGGAAACAGGAGGCAGAAGCATGTACATTGCCTTTAATTGTACAAAAATGGGATAAGAAAGAGAGGGGGGAGGGGGAGGGAGAGGGAGAGGGAGAGGGAGAGGGAGAGGGAGGGAGGGAGAGGGAGAGGGAGAGGGAGAGGGAGAGGGAGAGGGAGAGGAGAGAGAGAGAGAGAGAGAGAGAGAGAGAGAGAGAAAGAAAGAAAGAAAGAAAGAAAGAAAGAAAGAAAGAAAGAAAGAAAGAAAGAAAGAAAGAAAGAAAGAAAGAAAGAAAGAAAGAAAGAAAGAAAGAAAGAAAGAAAGAAAGAAAGAAAGAAAGACAGGGCTACTATAGCACAACACGTATTTTGTAGTAGTTCCAATGACCATCAGTACGTTTCTAAATCCAATTCAATACACCAATATTTATCTGCAAGTTCTTATTTACAGTAATGAGTATCAGATTACATCAAGGACTGCCTTTCAAAATCATTCTGCTCATTCTATGAGGTCATCAATAGAGACCTGTTTATAAACATGAGAGGTCAGGAGCTGTATTTTCTTTGTGGCTTTGTTTCCTTTGATCTTGGCATTCTGGGAGACACTTCCTTTTAAATATTGTAGATATCTGATACCCAAGTCCAATGGTGAGCGGGCAGCTACTTTGGCTTATGTTCTGATATAAGCAAAAGTAGCTGCTTTTATAGCATGAAGAAATAAAAGATCCAGAACTGTGGCATGCCAAAAAGCCTCTCTGCATTATGCTTCTGGGCCAAGCTGGATCTCACGGTGCAAAAAAAAAAAAAAAAGCCAAAAGCAACCCCTGAAATTTTTTTGGGGGGGGAGAGGTTGGTGCACCACACTCCAGGAGCTTTTTGCAAATGGCTTTTTGGTGTGCTGCAGCTCAGAGGCTGCTTTTGGAATTTTTTTCAGTCAAAAAACAGACTGAAACAGGAGAGCAATCCAAAGGGGCTTTTTGGTGCAGCACACCTCTGGGGCTGCTTTTGGCCTTTTTTTCCTCCTGTAGCCAAAGCCCAGACCAGCTCAGGAAGCAGGCCAGATATACCTCGTCAGCAGGAACAGGAGCAAGAAGACAGCTAAGTTCAGCTGGTGTATCAAGGATCACAGTGCAGGATGGTAAAGGCAACTGGGGCTTATTTTATTAGTAGCATTCAACCTTCCATCATTTTTCTTTAACTTGATAAAAAATACTTTAGGTGCCATGGAAGTTATAATCTGTACATCCTATTTTCTGTCACTGATTATGAAACTGCATGTTACAATAAACTTCAGATTGTAACTTAAATTGGGTTTTTAAAAACACCATCTTGAGAGGGGAGGGGAGGGGAGGGGGGAGGAGTGGACAATTCTTTATTGGCCAAGTGTGATTGGACACACAGGAATTTTTCTCCTGTATATAAGCTTTCAGTGTACATACAAGCAACAAGTGATACCGTATTTTTCAGAGTATAAGACGCACCGGAGTATAAGACGCACCTTAGTTTTGGGGGAGGAAAATAGGGAAAAAATAATCTGCCTACCAGGTATTCATCTGGCTAGTCCTTAGTCTGGTCAGCTTCAGCACATTAGTTTTCTGGTTTTGAGCGCACGTGCTTGCTTTTTATCCCCTGGTTGGGGATAAAAAACAGTTTCTAAAACACTTCACTTCTCTCTCTCTCTCTTCAGAGAAACAATGAGAAAAGCAGGCAAAAGGAAGATCGCTTTGCTAGCAAAGCACAGCAGACGGCTTCACTCGTTAGCACCTCGTTAGGGCTGAAAAAAAAGGCAGAAGATCAATTGCTAGCAAAGCAGGGAAGATGCTTCACTGGTTAGCACCTCGTTAGGGCTGAAAAAAGTCTTCTAAAGCACAGAAGCCCAGCTGATTGTCGGAGGGAGAAACAGTGAAAAAAGCAGGCAAAGGGAAGATCTCTTAGCTAGCAAAGCACGGAAGATCGCTTCACTCGTTAGCACCTCATTAGGGCTGAAAAAAAGCTTAGTAAAAGCTACATTCGGAGTATAAGACGCACCCAAATTTTCAGCCTCTTTTAGGGGAGAAAACATGTCTCTTATAATCCGAAAAATATGGTAAATCATGATCATAATCTTAAAATACAATCAACATAAATCATAAGATACAAACAACAAAGTGATAGTCATAAGATGCTAAAGGAATAGGTAATGTAATAGGAAAGATAAGGTTAATAGAAATACAGCCCTGCTACATGGTTTGATATCCTAGGGCTGTGATGGCGTGCCACAGGTGGCACGTGGAGCCGTATCTGCCGGCATGCGAGCCGTTGCCCTAGCTCAGCTCCAGTGCGCATGTGCACGCCGGCCAGCTGATTTTCAGCTCGCGCAGAGGCTCTGGGAGGGCATTTTCAGCCTTCGGAGGGCCTCCGGGGGGCGGGGAAGAGCGTTTTTGTCCTCCCCATGCCCCAAGAAAGCCTCTGGGCGAAAAACATGCCTACTGGGCCCACCGGAAGTCGGGAAATGGGGCAGCGGGGGAAGGGGGCCATGCATGCATGTGTGGGGGGCAGGGCAGCACAGGGGGGTGCGCGCAGATACGCAGGGGGCAAGGCGTGGGGGGGGCATTGAATTATGGGTGTGGGCACGCACGTGCGCTTTCAGCATCCGGGGGGAAAAAGGTTCACCATCATTGTCCTAGGGCATAGACAATGATATATTAAAATAATCTGAATATATATTGGATCTATAATTATCCTATTGAATACTACTAAAAACATGTATGAAAAGAGGCCTTTCTATGTAAGGAATAAACAAATTACACTACAAGTTAAACCAATTAACCAAGTTAAATATTCCCTTGAACAGCAGTGAAAGGAGAGAGTTTTCTTCACAATAACACAGATGGGGTTTGCTGCTGCCTTCTGGCAGTTTTTTTTTTTTCAACTTCTCAGTCTAGCATTTATTCATAATATTTCCTAAAGGTTTCCCACCCATATATCAATTAGGTCTGAACCTGCTTATTTTTTTGGTTCAATCAAGATCATATTGCTGCCTAGCTAACCTGCACTCTGTGTAACTGAAATTCCTGTTGCTAATCTGACAAATCAGAACTGGTTTATGAAAACTAACTTCCACATTTTTAATTAATACACAGTCAGAACAACTCATCATATCACTGTTTCATGCAATTTATACACTATACTGAAATCTGCAGTTTACTTCTCCAAGAGTTCCACTCTCTTCTCATAAAGGAGTAATGTTTCCCTGGTTTTGGTTTTCCCAAACCAGTATCTCTCTGACTTTGGGGGGGGGGGAATCCAAATGGGCAAAGAGCTTCCTAGGAGTTGGTAAAGATGACTCTCATTAAGGAGACTATCAAATGCAAGTTCTGACTACTTTAACACCACAAAAGTCCAGCAAAAACATATTAAAACTAGGACGAGTAAGGGAAAGGGATACCATATACAAAACATCCTAAAAAACCTGAAATAATGAACAAAGACACTTTATCCTGCAAAAATATATATTTTATATAACATTTGTATTGCTTTACAAAAGCATCAGGGAAAGTTCTTTACATGAAAAGCTTTAAGCCTCCATTTTGGTACAAGATAAAGAGGAAAGAAAAATATTAGGCAAATATATTGTGTTGCGTTTATTTCTGCTTTATTTCATTTGTGTGCTTTATAATTTTTATTAAATATTTTTTAAAAGGTAGATAGAAACTAATACAAATTATTATAAAGTAAAGAAAAATAAAGAAAATAAAGAAAAGGCTAAAAAGAAAAGGAAAATAGAAAAGGAAAAAAGTAGTGTCTGATCTTCTTTACAGCAGATCCATCATCCTCACCAACCATGGTCCATTGTGGGTGTTGCTGAATCTTTGGGCATACAGTAATCTTGCTGCAGTTACAGGGAGTACTTGAGTTACAATAGCAACTAGGACCAGGACTGATGTTGCTAAGTGATGCAGTTGTAAAGCGCAATGTCATGCAACCACATTGCTTAGCATAGCATAGCCCCAAGATACAGGGGTTGTTAAGAGGGAATCCCAGATAATGAGCAACGGGACAGGAGCCCAAGGAGATGGGGAGGGGTGCTGCTATGTAGTGCAAGCTTATGGAGGAGGGGAAAGAGGGTGTGAGTATATGTGTGAGAATGCAGGGAGACCAGAAAAAGAGGACATTGGTGTGTGAGTGAGAGAAGGGGAAAGCAGTGTGTCCCTGCCAAAAAAGGGGGGGGAGGGGAGGCACTTATTCAACTGACATGTGACTTTCTCTACCAGTTTCCCATTGATTTTGCTTGTTGGAAACCAAAGAGGTCAGCATTAACAATCACTGATCACAGGATGCTGCAACTGGTTGTTAAGTGAGAACTGGTTGCAAAGTGCTTCCTTTTTTTTTTCAAATGACCATGGGGGCACTGCAACGGCTAGAATGTTGAGGGTTGCTTGCAAGTTCCTTCATTCAGTGTCATTAATAGTTGCCTTGATCATGTACAAAAACAAAGATCCACAACTTTTTTTCCAAACTGCTTGTTCATCAATCCCAAAATAAAAATAACTGTTCAGTCTCTTAAAAGCCTCCAGTGATGGAGTATCCTTAACTTCTGAAGGCAAGCTGTTCCACTGGTTCAGGGGTGAACAAACTATGGTTCTTTGAGGACTGGAGGAGTTCAACTCCCAGAATTCCTGAGCCAGCCATGCATGCATGGCTGGCTCAGGAATTCTGGGAGTTGAAGTCCACAGGTCCTCAAAGAACCATAGTTTGCCTACCCCTGCACTGGTTAATTGTTCTCTCTGTTAGAAAATTTATCCTTAGTTCTAGGTTGTTTCTCTCCTTAATTTGTTTCCATCCATTGTTTCTTATCTTGCCTTCTGGTGCTTTGGAAAATAGGCTGACCCCTTCTTCTTTGTGGCATCCCCTCAAATACAGTACTGGAACATTGATATCATGTCACCCCAGTCCTTCTTTTCACAAGGCTAGGCATACCCAATTCCTGCAACCATTCTTCATATGTTTTAGCCTCCAACCCCCTAATCATCTTTGTTGCTCTTTTCTGCACTCTTTTCCAGAGTCTTAACATCTTTTGGTGTTATCATATGGTGACCAAAATTGGATGCAGTATTCCTTATAAATGCAGGATGCCTTATAAAGCGGTACTAATTTTGATTCTATCCCTGTTAATGCAACCTAGGATTGCATTTTGATTCTATCCCTCTGTTAATGATTTTGATTCTATCCCTCTGTTAATGCAACCTAGGATTGCACTGGCATTTTGGCTGCTGCTGCACACTGCTGACACATGTTTAAGAGATCGTCCACTAGGACTCCAAAATCCCTCTCACAGTTAGTAATATTGAGGCAGGTTTCACCTAATCTGTACCTGTACATTTGGTTTTTCTTGCCTAACTGTAAAACCTTACTTTTCTCTACAGTGAATTTCATTTTGTTAGATAGGGCCCAGTGTTCAAATCTGTTGAGATCCATCTGCCTTTCTTCTGGGGTGTTGGCTAATCCTGCCAATTTATGCCATCTGCAAATTTGATGAGTTCCCCTTCTAGTTCCCTCATCTAAATTGTTTATAAAGATATTTAAGAGTACTGGGCCTAAAACAGAACCTTGGGGTAAAACAACCTTGGGTTTGTTCTATCTATTCCATATTTTCAATATGGCACATCTAAAATAATGATTTTTAAAATCCATATTAATCTTGACTTTACCTATTGTAATACAAATATCCATGCCACCCAAATCTAATGTCATGTTATTGTAACTCCAAAAGTCTTTACAGCAACAACACTGACTCTTTCATCGAAATTAAACAGCAAAATACAATTTCAAATCAGATAAACCCAATCCTCTTTTTCTTTACATGTTGTAACATCTTATATTTATGTTTTTCCCTGATATATATATATATATATATATATATATATATATATATATATATATATATATATACATACACATACACACACACACACACACACACACACACACACACACAATATACAATATACTACATACAGTATGTCACAGAAGTGAGTATGTCCTATGGTCCGATGAGACCAAAATAAACTTATTTGGTTCAGATGGTGTCAAGCATGTGTGGCGGCAACCAGGTGAGGAGTACAAAGACAAGTGTGTCTTGCCTACAGTCAAGCATGGTGGTGGGAATGCCATGGTATGGGGCTGCATGAGTGCTGCCGGCACTGGGGAGCTACAGTTCATTGAGGGAACCATGAATGCCAACATGTACTGTGACATACTGAAGCAGAGCATGATCCCCTCCCTTCGGAGACTGGGCCGCAGGACAATATTCCAACATGATAACCACCCCAAACACACCTCTAAAACGACCACTGCCTTGCTAAAGAAGCTGAGGGTAAAGGTGATGGATAGGTCGAGCAGGTCTCCAGACCTAAACCCTATTGAGCATCTGTGGGGCATCCTGAAACGGAAGGTGAAGGTGCGCAAGGTCTCCAACATCCACCAGCTCCGTGACGTCGTCATAGTGGAAGAGGACTCCAGTGGCAACCTGTGAAGCTCTGGTGAACTCTATGCCCAAGAAGGTTAAGGCAGTGCTGGAAAATAATGATGGCCACACAAAATATTGACACTTTGGTGTCAATTTGGACATTATCACTTAGGGGTATACTCACTTTTGTTGCCAGCAGTTTAGACATTAATGGCTGTGTGTTGCATTATTTTGAGGCGACAGAACATTTACACTGTTATACAAGCTGTATACTCACTACTTTACATTGTAGCCAAGTGTCATTTCTTCAGTGTTGTCACATGAAAAGATATATTTAAATATTTACAAAATGTGAGGGGGTGTACTCACTTCTGTGACATACTGTACACACACACACACACACACACACACACATATTGTATACAAATTTATACACACGCACGCACACACATACACACCTCTTTCTGCCACTGTTTAAATGGTGCATCAGCGGTCAAAACAGGTATTACCTGGAAAAAAATCTTTCTAGGGAAGAAATTCATTTTTATCATAGAAATTCTCAACAATGACAGTTGTACTTTCTCCCACCTTATCTTTTTCAACTTCATTCCATAGCTTAACATACTTATTTTGAAATAACATGAAATTCATTTTTGTCACATTTTACCTTCTCAAACATAAAACCTGTTTTGTTCATCAACTGTTTGATCTTCTATTTTCACATTTTGTTAACATCTTCATCTTGTTTATTAATCATGAAAACTGCTAATGCACCAAATACTTTTTTATATTTTTATATTAATTTTAGTATTTCAATTCTCTTTAAAAGATCTTCCAGAACCGGCAACAAGCCTCTTATAACAAGCCCTTAACTTATAAATTTCTTTTTTAATCTTTACGCCCACAATCCTCTCATCTCATCTTATGTCTGTGTTCAATATTTCAAGAAACAAAATAATTAGGAGAAGAAATTGGCATCCCTGTCTTGTTTTTATTTGTATCTCATAAAGTTTTGTTAGATGCCCATTATAATTATTGTGCTTTCTGTGAAGTATAAAATGATCTTACTCATTTTATAAATTATCTCCAAAATTTGTACCTTCCAAAACCCTAAACAAGTCCAGTTCAGATTGTCAAAAGCCTTCTCTACATGTAGTAATAGCAATAGCACTTAAGATTTATATACCGCTTCATAGCATTCTCTAAGCAGTATACAGAGTCAGCATATTGCCCCCAACAATTTGGGTTCTTATTTTACGGACCTTGGATGGATAGAAGGCTGAGTCAACTTGAGCCGATCAGAAACAAACTCCTGGCAAGATCAAACTCCTAACAAGATCAATGTGCTTGTTTTTTTTTATAAAGTTGTTCCAAAAAATATTACAAGATATTCAACGTATTTCTAACACTGTCCTTAGCTATAGTTTAGACAAAAACAACATTAATACTCATGAATAAATTCTAAAATTATTTTCAGTCCATAAGTTAGAATCACTATGAACAACATTATTCAATAATATCAGCATATAATTTCTTGTTAAAAAGTTAAATCTTGTCCTTCTTTGGATATTAAAGCTGCATTGGCCTCTTTCCAAATGTCTGGCGTCTTTCCTCAGAGTTCATTGTGTTTTGCAATGTTTACAACCACAACATTTGTTAACAATGTTGTTTGGACCAGTAGCACTTGCAACTTCTGAGATACCTGAGATACTAGGTCAACTTGCTAAATCCTTTTTAAAAAACCTACTATTAATTTTTATAGATATTTATTATCAATAAATCAATTTATATGCACAGGCTAAAAAATGAATGGAATAAAAAAAATTAGAAGTTCTTATACTGCCCTAGACAATGGGAGTGTTTTAACTTCTACAGCAAGAATTTCCCATCTGTTCATGGATCTCCACCACAATGCCATTCTCATTCCCTCATTTTTTGAATCAATTTAACACACACACACATACACACACTCTATAATAATAATATTTGATCTGGAATATAGTATAGTCACAATTCAATGATAGATGTCAGGATAACATAAGATTCTAAATTGAATCTGTGAATTTTTAAGAATCAATATAATTTACTCAAGTAAAAATAAGATTTCTTGTTTGGTCTGTCTCACTCTATGGGGCAGTATGTGGTCATGTGGCCAGTATGACTATATGTACAATCTTGCATTAATAAGCTCTACTTTGGAACTATGGTAGAAAATGTACATTAACGCTACAAAACATATGGAAGAATTGATAGAACTATAGATTACTGAAAAATTATGTATATTTCAAGATCAAGTATTCATTTTTTTTTATTTTCATGAATAAGTTGGTGCCACGAGAAAGGACACCTTGCAGGTGAGGAAATGAAGGCTGGCTGAGCGCAAAGGCTCAAAGGGTGCAGAGAGAGCCTGGAGGACGGTAGTCAGTTCCCAGGGGGATTATCTGTGTAGGCTTCAAATTAGTCGCGCCTTGGATAAAACTGTGCACAATAAGGTGTTGCGCGAGGGACTCCAGGTTCCCACAAGATAGCATGGAAGACAAGGTGGCCACTTGTCTGGGTATCGTATTTGGAAACAGGCCCTTGTCCAGCCCATCCTGTAGAAAATCCAGGATTAGGGCCACTGCTACTGAGAGGGGATCAATAGAGGATTTGGAGCACCAGGTACAGAATGTTTTCAAGGTGGAATCGTAGATCCTGTTGGTAGATGGCCTCCTAGAGGCTTCAATGGTCTGTATCACCCAGCCAGAGAAGTTGTCCAGCCTCAGATTCCTCCGTTCAAATGCCAAACGGTTAGTTGGAGCCATTGTGGGTCTGGATGGAGTAGAGCCCCCTGACTGAGTGAGATTGTGTCTGGTGGGATCCTCCAGGGTCTGGACACCGATAGGTTGAACCATGGTCTTCTGGGTCAGTGAGGAGCTAGGAGTAAGATCTCCGCCCTCTCTTTCAGTACTTTCCTGATTACCCCTGGGATGAGGGGAAGCACAGGAAAGGCGCATAGCAGCCCCCAGGGCCAAGGAATGCAGAGTGCATTGACCCCTTCCGCCCCTGGTGTCACGAACAGGGTATAAAACCTGGGTAGTTGGCCGTTTGACAGGGTGGCGAATAAGTCCAGGATCAGAGAACCGAACCTTTCGGACAGCGCCTTGAACAGACCGGGATGCAGGCACCATTCTGCAGCTCCCCCCACGGCCCGTTTCTGGTCCCAGGAGGCTGCAGGGAGGCCTACTAAAAAATGGGGTGTAGGGGTGCGGCGCCTCTCCCAACAGCTTTTTTGTCCTAGGGGGCTGCAGGGAGGCCTACTAGGCCCAAAATGGGGGGGCAGGGGTGCGCGGGGCTTGTCACGTGCACATGTGCGGGGGAGGGGGAGTCATGAGTGCATGCACAGGGAGGGCATTGCATTATGGGTGTCGGCACACACACGCTTTCAGCACACGACGACAAAAAGGTTAGCTATCACTGCTCTAGGAAATGCTGTAATTTTTAATTAGATTTTTGTTTGTTTATTTATTTATTTATTTATTTATTTATTTATTTATTTATTTATTTATTTATTATGCGTGCATATATTTGTTACATTTATATTCCAGTGCAATCCTAAAGACTTTTAGTAGTTTTACAGAATATGCAAATCATTAAAACATCATGGTACATTTAAAAAGAAATAAAATGCCCAACAACATACCAAAATAAAAAAGAAACCCACCTAAACTCCAGGCATCATTTATGAAGTTGCTTTTCTTAAAGTTAACATTATTTTTCTATAAGTGTTCTGATCACTTCCTCCTAGTCTGTTTTTTATTAAAGCAAACACATGCAGAATTAGGGACAGGCAGTAAGTCACTTCTCTGCCTAGTGGAAGAGTTGTAAGAGGCCTTTCAGAGATATTGATACATTACTAGAAAATACTGTACTGATTTTATTCAGCCCCTTATTTCTCTTCATTCTTGTTATTTTCAAAGGATAGAAATGTAGATTTTTTTTTCCATTGAAAAACTCCAAATTTCTTGAGGTCTTCAATGATGCTGCCAAAATTAGACAGCAAACAGATCATTTACAGCTGCATGTATTTAGACTTTGGAGAGTGGCAGGATAAAGGAGAAGTGTGCAATCTCAAAACATCTGGAGCACCACTTGAACACAAAATCACAATCAGTCAATTGCAAAAGGTAGCTTTACATGGAACAGCTTACATCTTGCAACAGTACCTTAAACAACATCAAACAAAAGTTTTGGAGCTGGGAAGAATTATTTCTTCTTGTTCTGTGAGAGCCAAAGACTAGAAAGAAACAGGGCAACACAAAATAGCCAAAAGAAAACATGATATACTTTAAAGAAGAATATTTGTAGCTCAGGGTTGAAATGAGATGTCCTTGGTGCTCTCTGAGCTTGTTTTCTTGCAGACATATCATTACCCAAACTAGGTAATATCAGCAGTGTTAGTGATGATTAGAGCACTAGATGATGCTATCTAGTTTGGGTAACAAAACATCTGCAAGAAAACAACAAAGCTCACAGACTATCAAGGACCCCTCACAATATACTTTTCTTTTCTTTTTCTGAAAAGCAAAGTTTACTCAGAGTGTAGTCCTTAATGGAACTACATCTGTATGGAGGGAAGCATGCAGTGGGGTATCTCAAAATTCTATTTTAGGCTTAGTACTCTTCAACATTTTCATAAATGATCTAGATGAGGGGACAAAAGTGAATTCATTAAATATAAAGATGACATCAAACTAGGGGGAATACTAACATTTTGGAAGATAAACTCAAGATTCAGAAGGATCTTGACAGACTTAATACTGGGCCCTGTTCAGCAAAATGCAGCTCAGTGGCGAGAAGAGTAAGGTCCTAAAATTAGGCAGGAAAAAACAAACAGAATAGGAGGTACCTGGCTCAACAGTAGTAACTGTGAAAGGAATCTAGATTTTCTAGTGGACCACCACTTAAGTAAGAGCCAGCAATGTGCTGCAGGTGTCCAAAAAAGTCAATGCAGTCCTAAGCTGCATCAAAAGAGGGATAGCATCAAGACCATGAGAAATAATAGTGTCTCTTTATATTGCACTGGTGAGACCCCACTTAAAATACTATGTCCAGTTCTGGCCACAGTACAAATAAGATGCTGAGATCCTAGAAAAAGTACATTTACTTGCTTCAACAATGTCTTGACAATTTTGTCCAGTAACAATCTCTATAAGTAACAAACTTCCTTTAAGTTCATAGTTCTGAATAATTCACTTAAGTTGGAGTACAAATGAAAACATAGAAATATGTATTAATTGAGCGATGCATTTATTCTTGATGTGAAATTGATGTGAGAAAAATCTGTTTTATTCATTAAAATCTTACAAAACAATATGCAAAGTTATTGGATGACAACAATAAATGGTTACTTCTGATCTTCCTAGCAATACTATATTTGTTCATAATGCTAAATAAGATTTGTTGATTAGACAAGGAAAAGTCTGCCTGGCAAAAAGCTAATTAACTGATAACTTATTTGCCCAATTCATTTTTATTTGCCTTTCTTTCTCTCATAATTGAAAGAATATTCCAATTCAACTCTAGGAAGAGTTTGCACCTGTTGGCATTGATATGGACAGAATCCTCAGTGCTATACATACTGCCACCCAGTTATCTGTCAGATGCACATCCCTCCTGATTGGTTAAGGAGGCAAAAAAAGTGATGGTATGTTGTTTGCCCAAGAAGCCATCTCTCAATAAAGTGATACTGAACAATTTTCATCAGTTTATTAGGGAAGGTAGTTTAGAAAGTGGCTGGTTTACAACTCCAAAATTGCTAGAAGACATAGCTTATCTGAATCCCTTTCAGTCAGGTTTCAGACAGAAATATATTACTGAGTCAACATTGATCACATTTATAAATGCTGTCTGCAAAGACCAAGACAGAGGTGGTACATACATAGCTCTTTGATCTCTGCAGTTTTTGATATCACCAATCACAGTATCCTTCAAGACTAGCTTCGAACTTTAGGACTGGGAGACATGACATTGTGATGGCTCTCCTCCTTCTTCCAGAATCCATTCCAGGCAATGTTGGTAGGAGAGGAGAGATCTAACCTGAAATCCCTTCTTTCTAGAGCAGGGGTGTCAAACTGGTGGCCCACGAGCCGGATGTGTCACATGCAGGCCATGCCCACCACAGCTCCGCAAAGGGGAAAAACGGCATGTGACGGCAACATGACGAGGAGAGTTTGACATCTATGTTCTAGAGTCTCCCAGGGCTCTCTTTCCATTCTTATTTTACAATTACATGAAATCACTGAATGAGGTCATCTGCTGTTATAGGGTCAGGTATTTTTATTTATTTTATTTTAGAAAGGAAAGGAAAGGAAAGAGGGGAGGGGAGGGGAGGGGAGGGGAGGGGAGGGGAGGGGAGGAGAGGAGAGGAGAGGAGAGGAGAGGAGAGGAGAGGAGAGGAGAGGAGAGGAGAGGAGAGGAGAGGAGAGGGACTACAGCTACAGCTCTGGAATATGGGACTGACTTTCCCAACAACATCAGCAAGCCAGCGTCAAATACTGTAAGCTTCAATTATTTTGTAATAATTACACTAACTTTAATAATTTTGTTACAATTAAACAACCTTTAAAGATTTTGTTAGGATTAAATAAGCATTTAGGATGTTGTTATAATTAAATAAGCATTTATAATTTTGTTATATTAAATAGGTGCATTTCATATTAATAAAATGGAAGTTTTCTGATCATTATTTTACAAATGTATTTATCTTTTTAAAAAAATTCATCTTAGTGGTCTGCGGGACTTAAAATTATGAATTAAGGTCCGTGGGATTTAAAATTATGAATTTGATGGTCCGCGTGATTTAAAATTATGACCTTGGTGGTCTCTGAGATCCAAAAGGTTGGGGACCCCTGGTCTAGAAGATATGGGGAGGGGATTTTAAATGGAGAACAAGAGACTTCAGTTCAATCAGAGGAACATTAAGTGGCTGTGGGTTTAGGGTTTGCCCAGTTCAGGAGACACTCCTTTGCTAATTCTAGATTTGTGCACATACACTGGAGGAAGGAGGCCTTTAGGAACCATTTAAAATCAGGGTTTGTTTTTTCTGTGCACTTTGTGGTGTTATGTGTTCTGGCTGTGTTGTGACCGTTTTTACTGTTTTGTGAATGCATCTTATGAATACACTGAAAGTGCAGTTGTGAATTTTTAATTAGTACAAGTATGTTTTTTTTTAGCATCTCTTCTATGCAATGCTTATTTAACAAAGCATCTGAAAAGGATAGTGTCCAGAGTATACTGTTGCATGCAAAGTGGTATTCTTTGAAAGTTTAAAACAGTACAGTCCTCTAGAACAGGGGTCTCCAACCTTGACATCTTTAAGCCTGGAGGACTTCAACTTCTGGGAGTTGAAGTCCTCCAGGCTTAAAATTACCAAGGTTGGAGACCCCTGCTCTAGAAGACTCCATACAGCTGTTAAAGCTTTTCCAAGATCCAAGTTCATGTATATGCATGTAATACACAATGCTAGCCATCTGAATGGAAATGATGTTTGTGAATTTATACTCATAGACAGATAGCTGGAAAAAGCCTTCAAAGACTTCCAGAAGATTTGGCTGCTTTAGTCCTTTGCAGAGAATTATTTCATTCACTCTGTGTGCTTTACAAAGTAGTTCTTTCAAATATATTACAGAGTCCTGGCAGTCAGTTGTCTTTTGTGACAACAAATAGGTAATCTAACAATTAAAAAATAAATTTCACCTCTGTTTTGTAACCTGGGAGATGCTGCATACCGAAAAAGATACTCCTGAGGGGGAAGGGGCGTTGGTCTTACCTGATATGCTCCTTCTATGACTGACAGCAAGAGAGTCCAAGAATGGGTTGTGACATTGTCCTTTCTGCCCAGAGACCGAGTCATAATTGAAGCCACGCCCCGTTGCCTCTCTCCGTAGCTCCAGTTTTCGACAATAGCGTAGCTGTAATTAAAAGTCTTCTCGTGCCATTAGCCACGTCTGGACTCTAGGCCCAATGGCTGCCAGGGAGGGTTTGGACTCTCCTGCTGTCAGTCATAGAAGGAGCGTATCAGGTAAGACCAACGCCACTTCTCCTGACTGACAGCAGGAGAGTCCAAGAATGGGATTTACCAAAGCCTACTACACTAAGGGTGGGAAGCCGATTGGGCCGGAGTCCCTGAGGAAAGCACCTTCTGTAAGACCCTCCTCCCAAAGGATGCGTCGGCCGACGCAAATGTGTCTAACTTATAGTGCTGAATAAATGGTGACGGGGAAGCCCACGTCGCCACCCTGCATATCTCTTTAACGGCGGCTTGGGTAGCCCAAGTTGCCTTCGTGGCTGCACTCCTAGTAGAGTGAGCCGTTATTCGACCGGGCAGTGGCAGGGCCTTAGATTGGTAGGCCTTGGCTATACAAGCTCTCAACCATCTACTAACCGTGGACAGGGTCACCCAGGAGCCTAATGATGATGGTGGAAAGGAGACAAAGAGTGATTCTGTCTTTCTATCTTTGGCTGTCCTTTTAATATAAATTCGGAGAGCCCTCCATACATCCAATGTATGCCATTGTCTCTCCAGAGCAGCAGTCACCAACTGGTGGTCTATGGACCACTGGTGGTCTGCGAGAAAATTTTGGTGGTCTGCAGAAAAATTATTTGCGTTTTTTATATTGCACTAAATCAGGGGTCCTCAAACTACAGCCCCTGGGACAGATACGTGCAATGAACTTTTGTGTTGCCGCAGGGGTTTTTTGTGCGGGTCGGGGGGGGGCAGAAATTCTGACTTGGGGTCTGCTTCAGCCTCCTGGTACGGGGCTTTAGCAAAGGCTGGAGGGAAGCGCCGCTGGTGGCAAAGAGAAGAGGGCCTTGTTCCAGTGATTACATCATGGCCTGGAACTGGCTGACCATCTCAGCCCACTAAGCCTCCAGGCGCCTGTACGTGGCCTTGCACTCCCGCAGGTCTTCCCTCTGCTTGGAAAGCCTATGCTCGTAGTCCTCAGTGAGGTGCTTCTGCTGAGCCTCCTTCTCGGTCAGATCCAATTTGAAATGAGCCAGCTGTTTTGCCAACTCTTTCTCATGGTGGCTGCTTAGCTCCAACAACTGCTTATGTTGGGGCCCCAAGGAGCCCATGCGGGCAAGCAAGGAGTGGCTGGGAGGGGAGGGGTGAGTAGAGGCTGGCGAGGCGCCCCTTGACATGAGTTACATCAAGTTGGCCACACCCACCCAGTCACATGCCCACCCAGCCGATCTTATTAGTAGTCCGCAGGATTTAAAATTATGAATTTAGTGGTCCCTGAGGTTCGAAAGGTTGGTGACCCCTGCTCCAGAGCATGGGAAGGCCCTGGGCAAAAGTTCGGCAGGACAATCTCCTGGGCCCGATGGAACCAGGAGTTGACTTTTCAGATAAAGGAGGGATCCAGTCTGAGGACCACTTTATCTGCATGGAAAATGCAAAGGTCATCTCTAACTGACAGGGCCGCCAATTCCGAAACTCGCCTGGCTGAGGTGATGGCCACCAAGAAGGCCACCACCTTCCAGGTCAGAAAACAGAGAGAAGTAGTCCTTAGCGGTTCGAACGGTTCTGATGTTAGTGCCTGCAGTACCATAGGTAAATCCCAAGTGGGAAACCTATGGCCGACAGGCGGGTGCAAGTTAGCTGCTCCTCTGATGAAGCACCTGATCACCGGATGACGGTCAGCTGGAGCCACTGAGGCTCCAGATGGGTCAAGACCCCCTGGCTGAGGGAAATCTCCTCCTGAGGGATCCTCCAGGGCCGGGCCACCAACAGACTCACCAAGTCTACGAACCACGGACATCTGGGCCAATGAGGAGCCACCACCAGAATCTCCTCCCCCTCTAGAAGAACTTTCCTGATGACAGCAGGAATGAGGGGGGGGAAGGCATATAAGAATCCACTGGCCATGGGCTGCGCAAGGAATTGGTCCCCTCTGCCCCCGGGGTTGGAAACCTGCTGAAGAAGCGAGGTACTTGAGCATTCACCGGAGAGGCAAACAGATCAACAATCGGTTGACCGAACTTCTGGCAGATATCCTTGAAGATGTCAGGGTGAAGCCTCCATTCAGAGTGGTCGATTGTGTTTCTGCTCAAACTGTCCGCTTGGACATTGATTACCCCGGATATGTGCTCTGCCCTTAGAGAAAGGAGATGCTCCTCCGCCCATTCACCTAGCTGGCCTGCTTCTCTCATGAGGGCCCAGGAGTGAGTGCTTCCGTCGATTTATGTGGGCCTTGGTGGCCACATTGTCGGTTAAAATCAGGATATGATGACCCTGAACCATGTCCTGGAAGTGGCGCAGTGCCAGGTGCACCGCCCAGAGCTCCAGCCAATTGATGTTGTTGGCGAGCTCCGTCTGTGTCCAACGACTCTGGGCCATGTGAGATTGCAGGTGGGCGCCCCAGCCGAAGAGGCTGACGTCTGATGTCACTACTAACCTGCTTGGCTCTCTGAAGAGTCAGCCCCTGGACAGGGCCAGCGACGTTCACCACAGGAGGGACTGCAAAACTGAAGGAGGAACCCGAATCCTGATCAGCGAGTTGCTGCTGCTCAACCACTGGAACGGGAGCAGAAGCCATTGCAGTGGTCTTGCATGTAGCCGTGACCAAGGGACTATGGAGATGCACGAGGCCATTTTTCCCAGAAGTTGAGACAGAACAGCCATGGCTACCATGTGTTTCTCCCGAACCTGGTTTACCAGGGCCACCAGGCTGTCCCGGCGCTCCTGAGACAGAAATACCTGGCAGAGCTCAGTATCGATCACAGCGCCCAGGTGCACGATCTGGGTGGTGGGCACTAAATGGCTTTTCTTGAGATTTATAGAGAAACCATGATCCTGTAGCACCCGCATTGTCGTTTGGACATCCTCTGTCGCTCGTGATGGAGATGAGAATGTCGTCAAGGCAGCACTGGAGCCTCGCTGGGATGGATCTGAGGTGGGCTGCCAGTGCCACCAATACTTTGGTGAAACACCTGGGAGCAGAAGCCAGGCCGAAGGGCAGAGCCCTGTACTGGTAATGCTCCGTCCCATACAGGAATCTCAGGCAGCAACGATGTGCCGACAGAATCGGCAGGTGGAGATACGCCTCCGTAAGATCGATGGAGACCAGGAAGTCGCCCTCTCGTATGCCCTCCAAGATGGACTGGAGGGAGCTCATTTTGAATTTCCTGTAGGCCAGGTGGGTATTTAGGTGTTTTAAGTCGAGAATTGCTCTCCATCCCCCCAAAGACTTTGGTACGATGAAAAGAACTGAAGAAAACCCGTCTCCTTTGATCCAGGGGAACCCTCTCTACGGCCTGGATGGCCAACAGGTGATGGATGGCCTGTTCCATGAGGCCTCATTTTTCGGGGGTTTTGGAGACAGGGCAATGCACAAGGTGGTTCGGGGGCATGGAGAGGAACTCCAGGGTGAGGCCTAGCCTCATCGTATTGAGTACCCAGTTGTCCGTGGTAATCTCCTCCCACTGAGGGGCAAAGAGTGCCAATCTGCCCCCTATGGGAGGGTCAGCCTGACAGTCACTTGGCTCTACAGAAGGGGTGACTTCCTGCTCCATGAAAGGGCCGCCTGCTTTGAAAGTTTTGTCTGGGACGGTCACGAGGTCCAGTCCTCTCAAAGTGTCAATCCTGGCATTGCAGACCAAACCGCTGTTGTGGGGTGATGTCAGGTTCGAAGGATCGAAAGGCAAGCCTGCGGTAATAAGGCGAGGGCCTGCGAGCCGCTCTCCTAAGTGGCCAGGCATGACCTTCTTCCTGTCCTTATTTTCAACCAAAATTGAGCCGAGCGCTTCCCCAAACAGCATGGACCCTTTATATGGAGCGGAGGCTAGCCACCACTTTGACCTAGCGTCCGCCTGCCAATTGCAGAGCCGTAAAAGCCTCCTCGATGTAACGGAGGAGGATAGGGCGCGGGATGCAAATTTGGCCATGTTTAGGGTCGTGTCTGCTGAAAATTGGGTGGCAGCCACCAATTTATTGATATCTTGATGCAGACGAGCATCCTATGGGGGCACCTTATCCTGTAATTGCCTGAGCCAGATTAGAGAAGTGCAGTTAAAGAAGGAGGCGGCCGTAGCCGCCTTCACCGCCCATGCAGCTGCTTGATAGGTCTTGCGGAGGACGAGCTCAGCTTTTTTGTCCTCAGCTGAGGTTGTCAGCTAAATCCCCTGCCACAATGGAAGAGGATGAGGCCAGGCTTGCCACCGGGTATCAACTGTGGGCAATTGCAAAAGGTCAGACAATTCAGGGCCAGCATTGTAAAAACGGCTGTCATTGCTAGTTGGAGAGGGAAAGGCCCCAGGAAGGTCCCATTGTTTCTGGATGACCTCCAGAAATAGGGATGGGGTAGGGATCTCTTCTTGGGTAGATTTAGGCTAGTGAAAGAGGCCTTCAGAAAGATCATGGGAAGCCACTGGAGATGGAGACTGGAGGTGGATCTGGCCTTATGCAATAAGGGCTTAAAAAGAGCTGGAGGGAAAAGCCCGGTAAAGGCCGGGTTTCCTGCGCCACGTCCTCGTCCTCTGACAGCTCAAGTTCCTTGCCTCCTTCATCACAGCAGAAGGAGTCCAGACTCCTTGCAGATGGGCTGCGAGATCTGGGACCCTGGTAATCAGGTTTGGCAGATGGGAGCAATGAAGGATGGTCAAAGGAGAAAGGCCCTCCCTGATCAAGGGAATCAGGGCGGAATGATTACTGCAAGCCTGTAGCAATACCTTGGGAGATAGCTTGAGAAATTATAAGTCTCATCTCCTGAGAAATCTCGGGGCCCTGACTGTCCCCTGGGCTGGGCCCCGCCACAGTGGGGGTAAATATAGCTGAAATGGAGGGCCTCCCAAAAACCCCAGGCTGTCTGACAGTTGTTATGCAGGCAAAGGGATCCAGCTTCTTGTCTCTGCTGTCAAATTGCAAAGAGCTAGAAGGAGAAAGCTCCCTTGCTCCCTCTGGTGGAGACTCCATAGGAACAGCAGCCTGTGGCTGATCTGACAGTTCTCTCTGGCAAGCGCAGGAAAGATTCGTAGCTGTCAGGGGAGAAGCTGGCTGCTTGCCATGATCCTTTGCCGCCCTTAAAAGTTACTTTTCCAGAGCTTTCAAGCGCCTGGAAGCGTCCCTCTCTTCAGCGCTGGAGTGCGTAGAGGGTTTGGGGGCTTTGGATTTGATTTTGTCTGCTGCCCTCTTTGAGGCAGATCTAGAGACAGCGGCTCCCTTGCTCACAGGCTCCAGCGAGGCTGGGGAACACCCGTTGGAGTCAATCCTGTCACTGGAGGCATGCTTTGCCATTTTGGAGTTCAACTGACAGGAAAAAGGAACAAGCCCAGAAATTCAGCAAGGGTCTTTGAAGCGGCCCGATGACAGCAGCAGGCGCTGCAGCGCTGGGTCGACTATTGCTCTTAAATAGCTGGGAAAGCACGACAATTTTTTTCTCTCCTTCCGAGACTACAGCAGAGTTGTCATGCCAATTTAAGTGGTGCTGACAGCGGCTCAGTACAAGGAGTCCCTCCAAACCCTTCAGATCGTGCAGGCGCTACAATTTCGCTGCATGGGTCGGCAGCTGTGCCAGGAACCTGGATTAGCCAGCATGTTCCCATGGGACCCAGGCTAGGGTTTCTAGGTCGGCGGCATTGCCAGCAAGCTGTATTGGCCAGCACGACCAGACAGCAAATCAAGGAACTTCGGCTGCGGGAATGCAGGGCAAGGCTCCTGCTGCCTCCGCTGCTGTCAATTAGCCGCGATTCGCAAATAACCTGACTTGCCGATGACAGATGTCCAAGAATGGGGTTTCGATGTCCAGTTCAGAAAAAAGCATCTCTCTAGGGCGAGACCGAGTCGAAAACTGGAGCCATGGAGAGGCAACGGGGCGTGGCTTCAATTATTACTCTGTCTCTGGGCAGAAAGGACGTCACAACCCATTCTTGGACTCTTCTGCTGTCAGTCAGGAGAAAGCAAGGATTATGACAAAAAAGCACAGTCTAGTCTAGCCTTTTGCAAATACTAAGGCAATAAATAATGTTGCCTACTCGGGTGCCCGAAGGCAGCGCGAAGCAGGCACTTACAGTCACGATCTCTTCCAGTCTATTAGCAAATGTCATTCAGGGAAAAAATAAACAAAAGTCTAGGAAGGGTCCAGGAAAGGTTGGACAAAAAAATGAAAATTAAGATCAAACAACCCAAAGCTCACAGGAGCGAAGGAAAAGCATTCAAGAGCTGAGGACTGAGTTGAACAACTGAGGAAACATCATCAGGGAGGTGGATCCTCAGAAAATTCAACCCAGTCCTTAGAGCTATGGGGCTAGAGTAACCCATCCTGGACTCTTCCTTCGATATGAGGGAAAATAAAAATTTTCAGTTAATAACTTACCATGACTTAAGCATTTTATTCATTATTCTTCAAGAATCTGATAATTTTTCCACAAATTTCTTTCAATTCTTTGAGATAATACAAAAAGGACTCAGAGAAAAACACGGAGAGAGCTTAGCAAGCCACACCAAATCTGAAATGGAAAATGTCATTATACTCTTTCATTTTCCCCCACACACAGTTTCTTCAGGTAGTGATTAAAAGAAAAATTTTATAAATAACTTATAGCAACAACATATAGCATATAGCAAATAAATAACATATAGAAATATGGCTAAACTATTTTAATTAAACTTACAAATGTAATGTCTAGGTTCAGTATAATGTATTGATGACTACCCTCAAAACTTTGAATGATGAGATTAGGATATCTGAAAATTTGCCATGCCTGAACAAATTGATTCTTGAATGAGAAATATAGCTTGGCCTAATAAACACAAATAAGATCAAATAGGGTGATAGTTAAAAAGCACAGTATTTTTGCATGGTCCCATCTTTACGAAATACCTCACCAGTCAATTTAAAAGGAGTCTAAATACCTTGATGTCTCAGTCCATTTTTTAAATGAATAATTCTAGCATTTGCTTTTAGTGTTTTACAAGCATTTTATGCTGCTATTTTATTTGACAATATTTTACATTCTACTTTTTAATAATTTTATCATGGTCACTGTGTTGAACAAACTTCATTTTAAAATGTGATAGAAAAATACAATCACTATTTCTATACTTGTATAAAATAGCTAGTACATAATTGCTTTTGGTAAAAAAAAATGACTAAGTACCCTAAGCAAAAACGATAAACTAAATTGTAAAATAAATTCTTACAATTTTTTGCCTACAATAGTTCAAAAACTTGAAAATGTTATATTATTCATTACCTTTCTCTGCTGCACTTAGTTCATTATAATTTGTTATATTAGATTCAGCTAGCAATATTTATATAGCAATAGCAATAAACTAGTTTACCTTAACTATAATTTTTGTTCTACTTCATAAGCAAGTTCAATTATGTTAACTGACTATACTAGAGGAAAGCCAACAAATTGATATAAACTCTGCTGGATGAGCACAAAGGTTATGTAGTCATGCTTCTTGAGAGCCATAATGGTTTAATGAGATTTGAGGATAATAGTAATCTCCTACTTTATCTCCCTATATTCAGTAGTCACTTTCAAACTTCAGAAGTACCACAGAGACATCCTCACTAGCCATTCAGTGAAATCATCAATTCAGATTTAACAGTTTTAGCAATAACAGTTTTGAGTTACACCTAGTAACAGAAGACAGTACCATTGGGATTTTACATTACATAGCACTGCATCAGGATAGTTAAGATAGGTAACTGTACCATCTAAGGCCGTGATGGCGAACCTATGGCACGTGTGCCACAGATGGCACGGGGAGCCATATCGGAGGGCACGCGAGGCGTTGCCCTATCAGCTCCAGCGCTATGTGCACGCTGGCCAGCTGATTTTCAGCCTTCTTTTCGGCCGTTTTCGCTGTCCCCAGGCTTCAGGGAAGCCTCCTGAAGCCTGGGAAGCCTCCTGAAGCGTGGGGATGGCAAAAAATGGCCAAACAGGCCAATCGGAAGTTCAGAAACTAATTTCCAGTTGGCCTGTTGGGCCGTTTTCACTCTCCCCAGGCTTCAGGGAAGCCTCCTGAAGCGTGGGAACGACGAAAAACGGCCAACCGGAAGTTCGGAACACGAACCAAAAAAGGTTCGCCATCACTGATCTAAGGTGAGAATTTGGCTAGGGTACAAGCAACTAAGTTTCCAGAAAATTTATGAAGCAATCAGTCTGCTAAAAACCTGGCCACTGGCTGGGTATTGAGACTGGTAATCCAGATTTCCCATAGAACATTAGTTTACTCATAGCTGGACATAGGAAAATAAATGCAACCCTAACAAGATTAAGAGAATCAAAATCCTAACACGTTTCAGAATATTAGTAATAATGATGGTGTGGCCAAATATGGTGATTATTAATAATTAGATTTAATATAGCTACCCACTCCAGTGAATTTTGAATTCTGATAAATGCAGCTACTATAGCAGCAACAGTAATTTAGCTAAGAACAATCCGCTTAACGGAAAAATATGTATTTATTGCTTTATTATGAATGAAATTTCACTTTAGGGTGTGTGTATGTGAATGTAACTAAACCAATAATAAAATGTATTTATACTACAGATTTCTAAACTGCTCATCTCCCTCAAAGAAGTGTTCTGGATGGTGTACAATATAATATAATCAATAAATAAAACATGTTAAAAATTAACCTTAAAATTAAGTTAAGATTTAAAAAATTAAAATTATAGAATAATGAGATTATAAACTTCAAAAGAATTAAAAAAAACAAAACAAGTTGGCCATTTACATTGGTTATTATAGCTAGGCAGGGGGAACTCTCATGCGGCTAGCAAACTCCACGACTGTGTGGTCCTCTGTGCCCCCATATGAGGCCGCAGAGCAATGTTTGGACCTCTTTAGGGAAGGCCAAGAGAGTGGGGGCCTTTCTCACTTCTGGGGGCAGGATGTTCCACAAGGCACGGGCAGCAGTACAGAAGGCTTTCTTCCTAGACCCCGCCAGATGAAATTCCTTGACTGACCGGGTCTGCAGCATGCCTTTCCTCCCTGAATGAGACGAGTTGATGTGTTGGGGAAAAGCTGGTTCAGTATGTAACCTGACCCTATGCCACTTAGTGATTTATAGATTATAACCAATATCTTGAATTGGATCCAGAAGCAAACCGATATCCAGTGCAATTTGTGGAACAAGGGTATTATATGTGCCCTTCTTCGGGCACCTAGCATGGCTTGTAAGGCCACACTCTGCTCCAGCTGAAGCTTCTGAATACTTTTCAAGGGTAGTCCTATGTAGAGTGTGTTGTAATAGTCCAAATGATAGATGACCCAGGGCATGAGTGACACAGTGAAGAGACTCCCTGTCGAGGGCATAATTGTTGCACAACACGGAGTTACACAAAGGCCCTCCTGGCCATGGCCACCACCTGCTCTTCAAGCAGGAGCCGTGAGTCAAAAAAGACCCCCAAGTTACACACCCGGTTTGGGGTAGTGCAACCCCACCCAAGACCAAAGATGATAAAAGAACCATGGTGGCACAATGCTTAGAATGCAGTATTACAGGCTGATTCTGCTCAGTGCCAGGAGTTTAATCCTGACCAGCTCAAGGTTGGCTCAGCTTTCCATCCTTTTGAGGTCGGTAAAATCAGGATCCAGATTGTTGGGGGCAATATGCTGACTCTGTAAACCACTTACAGAGTGCTGTAAAGCATTATGAAGTGATATATAAGTCTAAGTGCTATTGTTATAAACTCCTAGGATAGAGAGGCCTACCTGTCTTACCAGGTTTCAGCTGAAGTCTATTGTTTCCATCCAGACCTCCACAGCCTCTAGTCATCGTGGAAGAATATTTATTATTGTTTGTTTGTTTGTTTGTTTGTTTGTTCTTATATGCCGCCCAACTTCCGAGGGACTCAGGGCAGCGTACAACATAATATGAGAACAGTTAAGAAAACAATAATCATAAATTTAAAAACTACAAAAATAATATCCATTGCAACATCACTTCACCCAGGACTGAGATAATAATTGGGTATATACCCAATCAATAATTGGGTATATTGGTGATACCTCATGCTGTGAAGATGGATGATCTCACCCAGCGGTTTCAAGTAGATGTTGAAAAGTAACGGAGGGGAGCACTGAGCCCCGCAGCATCCCACAAAGGAGGAGCTATGAGCTGGACCTCTCACTGCCTATTAACACTGATTGGGACTGGCCTTAGCCTTAGAGGAAGGAGGTAAACCAGCACAAAACTGTGCTACCCAATCCTTCAAGTCAGCCCTAAAGGACACCATGGTCGATGGTATCAAAAGTCGCTGAGAGGTCAAGGAGAGAAAGGATGGATATATCACCTCCATGCAGTTCCTGCCACAAATCATCCATGAGTCCTACCATATCTGGGCCTGAAACCTGACTGAAAATGATCTAGATAATCCGTTTCCCCCAGGATCCTCTGGAGTTGCAACACCACCACTTTCCTAACCTTTTCTAAAAAGAGAAGGGGGGGAGACTGGACAAAAAATGTGCAACAAGATCCAGCAATGGTGTCTTATGTAGAGGAGCCTCTTTAAAAGGAGCCAGAAACACTCCCTCTGACAAGGATGAATTCACCAATGCATGGACCCACCCACATGATACCTCTCAGATGCCTTTAACCAGTCAGGAGAGGCATGGATCTAATATGCAGGTGACAGCATTTGAATTCCGCAGGACCCTGTCCATTTTTTCAGGTCTAACAGAATCAAACTGTTCCCAGATAATTTGTTAAGTCTGTTCCCTGGCCATTTCCACAGAACTTGCACCATACTTGGAATCCAACTGCGAACAAATCCAAGTGATTTTATCCTCTAAATCAGTGGTTCCCAACCTGTGGTACGTGTACCACTAGTGGTACGCGAGGGCCTTCCAGGTGGTACGTGAACACTTTCGGGGTCATGAACGATTTTTAGTTATTTTTTACTTCACAAAAATGTTTACTGCCTAACACAAGATAATCTGGCAACGATTTGCAACTGTTGCCACACGCCACCCACCTGGTCCCAGCGGCCCGAGAATCCAGTTGCTGGATGCGCGGGGCCAAAAAAGGAACGGTACAATTATGGAAATAAAGTGATATCTGATCGAATTTAGTTTCTCTGGAACCAGGTGATACGCGGCGACTGTACGGGACCTCCAAGTGGTACTCGATCACAAAAAGGTTGGGAACCACTGGTCTAAGTGCTTCAAAAATTCCTCTGCATGGCCCTGGAGATGAAACCCTGGATCACCCTTCCCAAAGAGGGCCCAAGTATCCATGGTATTCCCTTTCCACAGTTCCACACAGTATAAATTTTGATAAAAATTTGGTTTTTCCTTAGTTGTATTACAAACTGCTATTCTTTTTTTATGCAGTGCAATTTCAGAACTATCAGTATCTCTCTCAAGTTCAAATCTTATCACATCCATGTTATTAAAATAAGACTCTCTATAAATATCAACCTGCTTTGCAAATTTTTTTTATAAGATTTGACACTTAGTGAATTTTTGAGCTTCAACCTGCATAGATTCTTTGCTAAAGAACAGGTTTTGAAAGGAGTTACAGTAGCAGAGTCCATATTTGGCAAACAAACAACTGCACATTTCATCTTAGTATCTCTATCAGATAGTGATAGCAAAGAATTGAACAATTTGAACAACTATGTAAGCAGCAGTGACCAGAGAGATTAATACACTGTATTAAAATAAAGAGGATGCATTCAAATAACAGTTGTGGAGGAGACTCATTTCAAAAACTGTCAACTCAAATTCTCTAAACTCACAAACTATTAAAGTATAGGATGAGGGAAACAGAAATAATGTTAGACCACAGATAATATGCTTAATCTATAAACTCTATGTCTCAGATGCTTACAACAAGTCTATGAAAACATTCCTGGAAACTCTAATTATGGCTTTTTTCAAAGTAAGCACAAAGAAACTGAATCTGAATCTTAAAAATGTTTACATTCCTTTTCTCAGAATCAGCATTTACACTCATTCCTTGTGACTCAAAATCTGATATATGATTCAATTTGCATCATAAACTTCAACAGATCCCCAGCTAAAGGAACAGATTATCCATCTAATCTGGATCTGTGCTCAAATATGAGAATATTAATGAGAAAGCAGTGTAGTTCTATTATTTAAGAATAGACAATACACAATTTTATCTAAGAAACTACTGGAAGAGAGAGAAAAAAGAGATGGAAGACATAATTCTGATACCAATAATTGTCTTGCTTTTTCTCTGATGTTTATTACAAACTAAATATTGTAGCTGGGTAAGAGAACTATTATGTTGACTAATTTACTTGAAAATTAACTTGAAATAAACCTTCATTTAACTTCAAGTTAGTTTGGCAACTATAATGAGTATAATACCCACACTGTACAAATAAATCATAGAACTTTGCTTTTCTTTTTGCCAGCAGTTCCTTGTATCTCTACAAAAACAGATCCCAAGCAATACCATAACTCTCCAAGCAGAACTACTTATTTTACTGCAGCTCTATTCTTCAGGAAAAGATAATAATAACTTTATTAAACTTAGATGGTACCCAGAAAGAATTCTAAAGCTAAAAGTCAACAGAATTGTTCTGTTCTTAAATTGCACGAATCTTGCTTTAACAAACTGAAAATAGCACTTATTGCTGAAAGGACAAAAATACTGCAGAATTAAATCAATTACTTTGAATTGTAATTGTATTCCTGCGATATAATAGCAGCAGCAATGAGTCCAACATTTAAAATCACAGAACAGCTTTAAAATCCAACATGAAATGTGCAGTCACATATAGCAGAAATAATCAAAGATATGCAGTTATGCAGGCAAATTCCATGCTGAAGCCACCTGCCTTATCCATATTTGAGAGGTATCCCAACTATTATCTGCTGAGTTTTAAAAATTGTGTATAAATAGGAATATGGAGCTATATTATAGGTAGAAAACTCAAGCACAATACTTTTGAACCTCAGTATCTCGAAACATGATTATTTTGTATTACACAAAAATCAAACGAAAGTTAAAAATTATCTATATATAATTCATAGAAACTAATTTCAGTAGTACAATATCATCATATAAGCTAAAATCTGATCTTAACAGAATACAACAATTAAGAGGAAATAAATTAGAGAATTAGGAGAAATAAAAAATCAAGGACTTATTAAAACCTTTTTTTTTTCAAAAATTTATTTGCAGGTACAAGCTGTTGCCTAATCTCCATACTGAGTTATGAGAACAAGTGATCACACAATGCACACACAAATTCTTCCTAAGAAATATTTCAACTTTCTTCACACTGCCAATATTAGCATTCTTGGCCGATGCATGTCACAGCAAACAGAAACGTACTAATCTTATCTGCTACCTAGCAATGTATTACTGTACAGCAGCGGTTCCCAACCTGGGGGTCGCGACCCTTGGGGGTCGAACAACCATTTCCCAGGGGTCACCCTGGCATCCTCAGCTCCCCCCCCCCCACTGCCACAAGCCTGGCTATATCGCGCCCCACAACCCGCGACCCGCCCCCGCAACCCACCCCACCACCGCCATTTGGGTTCTTTTACCCTCTGCGCATGCGCAAAGCATTCTGCGCATGCGCAGAGGGTAAAAGAACCCAAATGGCAGCGTCCGGGTGAAGTCTCCAGATCCGGGCGAGGTCTCCGCTCACTTCGCATGTTGCCTCTGGGAGCTTTTCGAGCCCCGTCGCGAAAGGCGTGCGCGACTTCGATGGGGCCGAGACAGGCGGCTGCCCGGAGAGAGCCACCCCCTTTGCCCCGAATGCTACAGGTAGACGGGAGAGACTCTGCAAAGGGGATGGCTCTCTCTGGGCAGCCGCCTGTCCCGGCCCCGCCGAAGTCGCACACGCCTTTCGCGACGGGTCTCGAAAAGCTCCCAAAGGCAACACGTGAAGCGAGCGGGGACCTCGCCCAGATGCCGCCATTTGGGTTCTTTTACCCTCTGCGCATGCACAGAATGCTTTGCGCATGCGCAGAGGGTAAAAGAACCCAAATGTTGGCGGCGGGTGGGTCGCGGGGCGGGTCGCGGCATTAGGAAGGTTGGGAACCGCTGCTCTAATGGTTCTATATTGATGCATCAAAGTGCAAAAATTGTAATTATACACAGTATTTCTAACTGATAATCCTTGGAAAGGCATAGTTATTTTTCCACTTTTTGTTTTAAGTATATTAACATTATATTCTTCTACACTTTTTAAATTTGTTTTGGTGAACAGGAAATTCATAACATAATGTTCCCTTATATTATGGCTATCTCAGCGTAAACCTATTTTTTTTTAAATGTCTATTATGCACTCAAGATAGAGTTGAGGATGCAGCATTATCTAGTTCTATTATGCCTTCAAAGTATGGTCAAAACCAGGTAAAGGAGCCTATGTTCTACATGTCACTGTTCATAATATTCAGAATCATCTCTGCACAACATACAATGGTGCTAATTCATTGGCTTCCTAACTTAATACTAGCTAAGTAACAAAGAGGAAAAGGAAAAAGGAAACACAACAAGCTGCTGGCAGATGAAACATCTTGAAGTTTCAACTTTTATTCACTCTACTTCTCTCCTGCATCAAGGTGGAGTGGGGAGAGAGAGAGAGAAAGATCTGTGCCTTTATTTGGTAGCATAAGGACTTGATCTTTTTTAAATTGCATGCTGGCCAATCACTAATTATACTGTACAGAAAATTCAGATATTCACTTAGAGACAACTGCTATTGACTTCATATGACTATATTTACAAGTTACTTATGTGCAATTCATACTGTACTTCTTCACTCCATGCCTGTTCCTTGTTCAACATTATTCAGGAAAATCAGGAAAGTTTACTCTAGTTCATTTTGAGTGGAAAATATATTATTCTTACCACTGAACATGCATTTTTGTGAAGCATAAGCAGCAGAATGAATGGGATGCATATGATTATTCTGCCACCTTTATTGTAAGAGCAGTTTACTTATACTTTATTTTTATTATTCCTGTATTACCTCAATTATCAATTAGGGTGGATGTATCTCATGTTTATAATCTTTAGTTTTTTATGTTTTATACGTTTGTTGTTTATGAGACCAACACATGGTTTCTCACTTTGTCACCAGAATCTGCACAATCACCATGCGAGCTTCTTAACTGTAACGGATACTATATTCTATATGTTTAGTTTAAAAGTGAATATATTTTATTCTAGGGTGATGATCTAAACTTTATTTTGGATTACTACAGACCATAACAATAAAATATACATTTCAAACTCACACATAGTATGTTCAAATTTGAGTGTCAGAAGCAAAATTTCAACCATTGTTACAGAAGCTGCCCCAGAATGAAACAGAGTGGCACAGCATGTTAACTATATCCTGCAACTTCTTTATGCTTTTACCGCTTCCTTAATTTTAAAATAATAAGCTATTCCTGGCTCTAGGTTAATTGTAAAACTGAATTATGGAAGATGCATGTGCAGAATATAGGTGGTCCTCAACTTACGACCACAAATGAGCACAAAATTTGTTGCTAAATGAGACAGATATTAAGTTTGCCCCATTTCTTGCCGCAGTTGTTAAGTGAATCTAGCTTCCCCATTGACTTTGCTTGTCAGGAGGTTAAAAAAGATAATCACATGAGCCAGGACACTGCAACCATCATAAATATGATTCAGTTGCTAACAGGGTGGATAAAAATCAATGCTTTTTAAAAAAAAATCAAAAAAATAAGATTTTTTAAATTTAAATCAGATTTTTCGATTTAAATCGGATTTTTTTTAATTTTTATCAAATTTATTTTAATAAAATGCTTTTGGAGTAAAAATCTATTTAAAGATAGTTTTCTATTTAAGATACATTAATAATTTAGTTTATTCAGCATGAAATGGAGCTTAGTTATGTAGCATGAGGCTGTATATTCTCCAACATTGGGACTGTTGATGAGTCAACAGCAGGTCAGAGGAGGAGCCGCTGCGGGACAGAGATGACAGTAGCTCTTTAAAAATTATTTAAATCAAGTTGATTAAAATCAAGCCTTTGATTAGTGATTTAAATCATGATTTAAATTGTGATTTAAATCGACTTGATTTAAATCAAATCCACCCTGGTTGCTAAGTATCTGAATTTTGATCAGGTGACTATGGGGATGCAGCAATGATTGTAAGTGTGAAAAATTGTCATTTTTCTCAATGCCACTGTAGCTTCAAATGCCCATTAAATGAACTGTTATAAGTCAAGGACTACCTGTAGGCAGATGTGGAATGTTGCCAAGTAAACCTGACGGTTGAAGAAAAAAGGACATTGGGAGAATATTTGAAGGACAATAACAGAGTTGGAAAGGACCTTGGTGGTCTTCTAGTTCAACCCCCTGCTCAGGCAGGAAACACTCTATCTTTTTGGACAAATGATTGTCCAATCAATGAAAAAGATACAATGAAGTCAGCATATCATGAAGGCTTACTGAGTATTGGAGAGACCAGACTGACCAAATGAAGCACAGAAAATAAAATAATGTACATGACCAGTACATTTTTTAAAAGCAGGCAAAGCGGATAACAAGACCTGGCAATGGCTAAGTGTAGGAAATTGAAGAGACAAACAGAGGAGTTAATTCTGGCTGCACACGACCAAGCTTAAAAACAACAACAACCCTGCAACGAAGCCAGAATTGAGAAGACAACATACAGCAAATACTGAAGAAACAGTGGAACACCTACGGTAGTTAGCTACAGCAAGATTATCAGACAGACTGACTACAAACAACAACATGACAAAGTAGCAACAATAGTGCATTGGAAGATCTGCAAGCAAAAATTGATGGGACCACAAGAGAGAGAAATAGAAAATGAAGAAGCTAAAGTGTACCAGGATTTTAAAATCCAAACAGAAGGCACTTCCCACATAATACTCTAAACCAGAGGTCTTCAAACTTGGCAACTTTAAGACTTGTGGACTTCAACTCCCAGAATTCTCCAGCCAGCTATACTGCGAGTTGAAGTCCACAAGTCTTAAAGTTGCCAAGTTTGAGGACCCCTTCTCTAGACTTACAACTGTCCTGCAAAACACCTGCAAAAAGTAATAGAATGACTGGGGCAAAAAGAAAAAAAGCAAAGATAGTATTGTTGAGGGATGAGAATAAATCTCATAGAGGCGATTTGGATCTTTGCTTGAAATTCAGACAGTTAGAAATAAAGCCGAGATTAAAAGTCTAATAGAAATATTTATTTCGGTATAAAAACAATAAATCCTGAATAATTACATCCTTGCTAAGAAAACGCGACCATTCAGGTCAGAGTCAAGTAAAAAAGTGATTAATGGTGGTTTAGGAATGCACACATGCGTACAAGATCACATCATGTGTTCTGCCTGTATTGGAATATACCATAATATTAGATAGGAATGCAACACCCTGCATAGACATACAACTGACAATATTCACTACATGACAAGTATCGATAGTAATATATTCAATAGGCACCTTGGGCGCAACTCCAAAATATTCTGAGCACCACTTGAACACCATCAGCACTGATAAAATCACCATCAATTAACTGTAAAAGGCAGCTTTACTTGCAACTTTTTACATCCTGTGATGATACCTTTAACACCTTTAACAAATCACATCTGCCTAACTCAGGTCCTTGGGAAGGACTCAATAGGCGAATAAAAATGCCAAATCCAGTCCAAACATATGGCTGACTCAACGATGAACAACATTATTAATAGTGATAGTGGATGTTGCAATAGCTGGAGACAGCAGAATAGAAGAAAAACAACAACTAAAAACAATCACAAAATACAAAGACCTGCAAATAAAAGAAGAACTGTGGCAAAAGAAAGCAAAGATAGTACCAAGAGTAATAGACACCTTGGGTGCAATCAAAAAAATCTATAGATTTATAGGTAGATAAAAATGCCAAATGCAATCTGTACACCTGGCTGATTGTGAAACCAACCATAGTAATGCCCACAGAGGATAATTATTTAATAATACTTCAGAGTTAACTTGTAGATTGAGTTCTAAAACTCTAGAACTAAGAAGTTCTAAAATTTATGCAGAGCTAAGGATATATAATAATGCATCTTTAGCTTTCATTTAGTATGTAGAATGCAAGCGTTCCCTAAAAAACCTATAAGAAAAATTTGTATTATTTTCATAGTAAATCCATTCAAAAGCTAGTTTTCTTTTCAAATTGACAAATAACTTCAAATCAAATCTTTTTATTGTTCAATGATCAGTATTACATCTAGCAATAATTGCAAACAGAAACGTACTGATACTACAATTTAATAAAAGATAGGCCACAAGTCAATTTAGGCTTTTAAACTTGCAATCTTGATATAAACCAATGTAGAACAGTAGGCAAAAGAAAATGGAATAAATCTCACCTGCACATTAATTACTGTTGAATTCTGCCTGGTATTATATTACAGTGAATATTATGCCTGAGCTTGGGTGAACAAAAAGTGGTATATATAAAATTAATCAAGACAATTCATTATTACAAAATATAGTATAATAAAACATTGGCCAATGATTCACCTACTATATCATCACAATCAAACAATCTTCTCAGATGAGTACTGTATTCTTAAAGCAGACCTCAAGAATTTGCTGAGAATAAAAAATTACAATATCCTGGCATAATAGCAATAGCACTTAAGACTTATATACCACTCCTTAGTGCTTTATAGCACAGTTTACAATGTCAGCACATTTCCCCCAACAATCTGGGTCTTCATTTTACCGACTTTGGAAGGATGGAAGGCTGAATCAACTAAAAACCAGTCAGGATCGAACTCCACCAGGCTATGGGCAGAGTTAGCCTGCAATACTGCATTCTGACCACCGTGCCACCACGGCACTTATATTAACACATAAGTACATAAAGATAATCAAAGACTTAACTAAATTGAGAATGTTTTATCAATTTCCTAACTCAGCATATGCAAGCATTTTGCTATGTTCAATCTGGGATTTTATATCCAAGGTCTTTGAACAGAGCTCCACCCTGCTCAGCATTCAAAGTCAGAATGCTCCAGGAGAGAAGCCATAATTTATCTTTAATTTCCTATCCCCGTAGGTAAAAAAAATAGTTTTAAACAAAATTTAAACATGGTAAGCCAGGACCTTATCTCAGTTCTGGTTAAGCTGATCTCAGCATGGTAAAGTACAGATTATCTGAGCAGTTTTTGCAAATATTTTCATTGAATGAGCTCATATGCAAATTGATGTACAGTCTTAATTATAATTCATATAAGAGTTGGCTTCAATTACTTTTAACCTGGCTGAGACTTATTTGGCTCCTCTAGTACAGTATAAGAAATACAGAGTAAGTTATATTACTTGGGTTGTTATGAGAAATATAGCGTATTATGCCCTAGCATAAAGAACTATCCCCAAGTATTTGAAACATGTCACCAACATTCGAAACTAACTTCTTTGGTTTCCTAACAAAGGTATCTTGGCAAAACTTAATGTTCAGCAAGTGATTTTTGCAAAAGAAGCTCAAAGACCTCAGCTGATTGTTCTTTAAAAATACATTCTCCATCCTGGGGTGGAACCAGCCTTCAGGAATGGTTAACCTGGACCAATCAGCTTGAGGATCAAGCCAGTCAATTTGAATAACCTTTAGGATCCGCTCCGCCTTTCCCAGATCTCACTCCGTCCTTCAAGAGGATAGTCATGGTTAAATTCCTTCCCATCTTTTCTAGGCCTATCTCTCTCTCTCTCCTTTATCTTTCACTCTTCTTTTTCAATTCTATTTACATCTTTAAAAACACACACAACTGCAAATCTGATACATTTAAATATGATAAAGAAAAATGTTTTATTAAATAATTCTTCTTAAACTTTAGTAACAAAACTTTAGTAAAGCCAAACAAAATTTAATCATTATCATTTTTAAACAAGTCTTCGGTATAGTTGAACAAATAACTGCAGGACCAAATACAGCTTGCCATTACTACTGAGTTTGTGTTTGTATGTTTATAGACACATAGATACAAAATGTCCTATAAACAGAGCATTCCAGTACTGCTTGGAATATATGAAAGCAAATTACACTGTTACGAATCAGATTTGTTTTCATAAGACAATGAATTTATGTAGTCAAAAGCAAAAACAATTTTAAATATGCATGAATCTTTATCACACATAAGGCATTCTTCACAAGGCATAGTTTAGAGTTCCTTTCTTCCTACACTGAATATTGTTCATTTTTATTAATTTTGTTGATCTTATAGAAACATTAAGACATATTATAAAATGATAATACATTGAGGCTTCTTACAATAAAATATGGCACTTTTTTCGCCATCACTGAAAAATTTGTAAATAATTTTCTTGCATTCTCAGTAAATTGACATGCTCTACAAAAGCTACCTTTGCCTTATTTAAAGAGTATACAACTTGTGTGTGTGTGTGTATACATACACACACACATTATATACACATACACACTCAAAATAAACAATTGCAAAAGTTTGTAGTTATAATGCCACTTTCTGTAGATCCATTGTTAGAATGATTGTCTAGAAAAAATTTTGAGCAGTTTCTTAAATTTTACTGAAAAAATGGCTGTGTTGAATAGACATGTAAAACAGTTACACTTGAGACAATCTCAAGTTTTACTTAATTTTTAAATGCATTCCTGTTTCTGAAATTATTTCAAATGTTTACAAAACAAACTCTGACATAACAATCTATTTAAATTCCTGTCAAGAATCCAATCTTTAGCTATCTCATTATCATTTATTTTAATGGAAGACAATGTTTTCTTTTAAAATTACTATAATTGGAATTATGAAATTGTAATAAATATTTATTATATATCAATACACCATTCCCATATTTTTAAAATGTTATTTAAGAACTCAAATAATTGAAAGTGTGCATAATTTTATACTCAGAAATTATGGGGAAATTGTCTTTACTATGGCATTCTAATCAAATATTAGACTAGACTAGCTATGTTTTTATAGAAATGGCTACTTTATATTATGGAAAACAAAAAGTTGTGGTTTGATGTTAAATGCTTTTACTGCAACAGAGGGAGTCGGAAGTCAATGTTTCTTTTTTTCTTTTTCCCAGTTTCCCCTCACTTTTCTCTCCCTCCCCCATCTTCCTATTTACTTTTGTATTTTGTATCTTATCTTATAACCTAATAAAAATGGTAAACACTGGAAATATTAGACTAGCACATTCTATTTTATATTTTAAGAAATTTCCTAGCAGTTTTCTCTAAGCTGCTTGAGAGCAACAGTTTTGGCACCATAGTTTCTTATTATATACATTGAAATATGCCAAGGTATTATCAAAATAATGGTTCAGGCATCTTAGAAACACTTCAAATTAAATGTACTGATTTCTTTTTAATACACAGTATATCGTAAAGATATTATCAAATACATAAAACATTTAAATGAAGTACAAAGGAAAAGTGAAAAACCCATACACCTATAAGAAAACTGATTCAAGAGCAAATTTTACATTAAAATAATTTACTGAAGACACAAGATATGAGAATAAACCTCATTTCAACTTAAGCAAAATCCCACATATTTAATATAAACAAACTGAGGAATCATCACATATGTTACTTTCTGATTAGGAATAATACTGTATTTGATTATTCTCTGGCCAGTCCCTCATTTTCTGTAAATTAGACCTATTACAGACCTTAAAATAAACAGTTAAACACACAGAGACAGACTCAACCTTCCCCACATAGGAGCATTTTAAAGCAACTTGTAGCTCATGCTTGAAATAATAAAGTTCAAAAATAAAAAGCTACTTTTTCAGACTGAAAATGGTTTCTCTCCCATGCATATAGGCCCGAGGCCCTATTGCAAACAGTGTTTAACAGGCCCAGGCAGCACAAAGACAGGAATGGCAGATTACAGGGAGGGAGGGAGAGAGGCCGGGTTTGGGGCTCAGCAGGATCTTCAGGCTTTTTAAAATTCAAACTGCTGCCTGACCAATACAAATCACGGACACACTGCTGACTACTACATGGATTTACAGCATTAAAAACACGCCTCCTATGTGACAGCTATATTAACTTCATCCTTTTAAACATGTATCAGGCCATAAAAGCACAATTGTACTTTCTTAACAAAAGTTACTTTACTGAGAAATATTAAACGTAAGACTAACTTCCAAAAAAATTAGAACATCTACAACTTAGTAAGAACTGAGCACAATTAAATGTCACTTTGTCTTGCCCACCCTAGGATTTAAATTGGTTTTAAAAACAGCTATCAAACCAGCTGAATATCACAGTTCCTCATACATCTAAATCAGAGAAATATAGATTTCTCATATAGAGAAATTAGAATTACACTGAAAAAAAATTATTGGTTTCTCAAATATCCTAATGTTTTTACTAAAGTCATTCTTCATTTGCGAGTATTATAAGATTATTAACTTTCAGATATCTGATTCAAAGTTACAAACTAGACACATTTGAAAGTAAGAATATTTTTCAACCCAATAATAATCAGGCTATTCAGAGATATGCATCACTGTCTTCAATAAAACATATTCCCATATAAACATACTTAAAACGGCAGGCTCAATTACTATAGCATGATTTCAGTGGTCTGACCTTTAAAAACGTCAAGTAGCTATATAGATAACCCTTTTTCAAATAGGATACCTGTTCTTACAAATAACTCTTTCCTCTTAAGGACCAAAATAGCTGTTCACTGTGTATCTAGAAAGTATGACATAAATGGTACTAGGCAACCCATGGGCTCCCAGTGAACTGGATAGGTTTGTTCTGCAAATTATTCAGTAGGAACTAGTTTTACTTTTACAATGCATTTGAGGGGATGTACACAATATTAACCATACCTATCCAACTACAAATTTGAAACTAAGACAAATAAAAGATGCAACTGTTGCAAACGGAAAACAAACGAGCGCCCGTCTCTCCCCTATTCTGACTAGGACCATTACGTTCGTCTCTTTCCTTTCCGCACTCTTCCCTCCCCCCCCCACCCGAAGTTGTAAATATGGCACAGGTTCGGTGCCCAGTCGCTGTTTAACTGTATTGTTTCCTCCTCCCACTTTTGCTCTCGGGCGCCGAGGCCTGTCACAGTGAAACCACTTCGCCTCTCTCATCCCCGAGCTGGAGTAAAAGCACTGGCCGCTGGGCCTGCGCCCTCCTCCGGGCCTAGGCATCTCCAGCAGCTCGGCAGAAACCACTCTCATCCGCCAAACCCCGAGAGGAGGAGGAGGCGGAGAGAAACGTGAAACACCCCTGGCTGCCACTCATTATTCACCCCCCCCCTCTTTTCTCCCACACCGGCCGAAAAAGCTAATCCCCGCTCTGCTTCCAGACTGGGCCGCCTAGCCTGAAAGAAGGCCCAACTCGCTGCTTATCTTGAAACGAATAGAAGGAACCCGGAGACGGAAAAGCGCGAGCGGGGGCTTTTACCTGAGCTAAGCGTCGTCTGAATCCAATCGAAAACCAAGCGGGGGGGGGGGGGAGGAAGGAAAAAAAATCCGCCCCCCTCCCTCCTCAGAGGATCCGCCACTGGGCCGCCGCGGAACGGGAGGAGGAGGAGGGGAGATAATATAACAACAATAATCCGGGCCGGGAGGGGGGCTGGCTCCTCTTCCGTCTCCTCCTCAGTGCAGCGAACATGTAGAGCCGAGGAGGGGAGGAGAGCGGCCGAAGCGAATCCCTGAAGTCGCCGCCGCCACCGTCTTCTTCTTCTTCTTCTTCCTCCTCCTCCTCTTTTTATTTTTCTTCTTCCTTCTCCTCCTTGCCGTCGTCCTCCCAGGGAGCTTGATTCACCCCAACATCCACACAGGCCGGGCCGAACCGGATTCGATAAACACCTCACGCACCCACCGAGCGACCAACCCCGGGAGGGGAGGGAGGAAAGGAGCGAGCGGAGGGGAGGGGGATCTCCTCGGCCGCGGCTTGTTCCTTCTCTTCTTCCGCCGCCGTCACCGCCTCCGCCTCTCCTTCTGTGGACGCGGTCGGGGCGGGGCAGGGAGGGGATCGCTTGGGTTACGGTGAGTCGGTACCGGGGAGGGAGGAAAGGAAGAGGGAGGAAAAAAATAAGAGGCTGCGTGAATGTGTCGCTCTCACTCCCTCTCAGAACAAAATGCCGACCGGAAGTGCAGTTGGAGGAATGACTCCCTCCACCGGCGCCAAACACCAACAAGCTCCCCCTTCTCGCTCTTGCTTGCCGCGGCCGTGGGCTTCGCTAGCTTGGCTTCTGCCTTCCGAGAAAGCCTTGCGCGGAGAACAGCTGGACCGTATCTGGAGTTCGCTGTTCGCGACAGCTGATGGCCGCCCTGCGTCGCGTGTCGGAACGTTGTGCCCCTGGCTTCCTCCTTCCTCGCAGTTTCTCTTTCTTTTTTCTTTCCTGCCTCTCTTTCTGAAGTGCCGGAGGAAAGCCGGAGCGTACAGATAAAAGTCGGACCTGCTGAAGAAGAGAACTGCGAACTGTCAACATGAGTAACGTGGCCGAGATAATTTTGTAAAGATCTTGTATCTTTTTGCCTCTTTTTTCCTTTAAATGGGTTCTTTGTAAACTCTTAGTGTCATGTAAGAGAATCGAAGAGAAAAAAATGTCTTATAAAAATATTTACCTTAGAGATTTTCTTGTAAAAAATACTTATCGTAGAGATATTTTCTTTTATCGTTCTTGGGAAAGTCTGTTCATCGGGTTCTCACAACTGGGCTGAAAGGTTATTCGCCCTTGTACCTTGCTTTTCTCCACATTGACGTTTGTGCCTGATTCTGGTTCCGACGGACATGAAGCTTCCATTACATTCTGATTTTTAGAATGGAGGTGCTTTTTGCCCCAACCTTTTTTATTATTATTAGGTAACGTGAAGTTGAAAGCATTCTTCTTTAGATAATGGGTTTTTTTGTTGATTTCTGACAAATAGACACATTATGCATTGGAGAAGATAGTGACAATCTGTAAAGCTAGTTTGTATTCATGTAAATTTTGTGAGCAATGAATCGAAAGGAAGTATAATTTCAGTTTAATTAAATGTCTTCTGTTTCAGTATTTTGGCTTTTATTGTGGTGTAGCACATCCTGATGTTTTATTTTGAAAGATAAGAAATCTAGAATATTATACTCCATAGTAAAAATGGAAGTACAGCATTGCTAATTTTCAAACACAATTTCACTTGCATCAATTTTCCTTAATGTTTAAATCCCTAGGTTTTTTTTAATCCAGTCTGATCTTTAATCGTGAACCAGGCTGACAATAGATTTGCTCAGATTTCTAACTAAATTAACTTCATGTAAGAAAACTATTCTTAAATATATACCGACAATTGTACTTTTAAAGCTTCTTGTACAATTCCTTGATATTAACCCTTATCAATCAAGAAGCATAGATTTACTCCAAAATTAAAAGCCCAACCATAAAGATGGCTGCCATTATTGTACAATTATTTAGAAATAAATCTGAATTAATAGAGTAAGTTTTTTTTTTACAGTTTAAGCCTGTGTAGAATAGGGTTGCACCATCTCATAGAAAGCTTGGAGGTGCTAGTTGCTTCTCGTTTATTCCATGAACTCCAATGGGATTTAATTTATCTTTAAAGCCAAAATGAGTTTATTTCAGTTTTTTTTATCCTGCCTTATTTTTATAGATAACTCAAGATGGCGAACATACTTAATACTCCTTCCTCCTCCTATTTTTCCAACAACAGCAACCATCTGAGGTGAGTTGGCCTGATAGAGAACGACTGTACCAAAGTCATTCATGTGGCTTTTATGTATATGGCAAGACCAGAAATCACAGTCTTGTGTTTCTAGCCTGATGCCTTAACCACTAAACCAAACTGGCTCGCTAATCATTTAGTCATTGGGTGCCATTAAGTTGGTCTCAATCCCTGGCAGCTTCTTTTCAAATGCTTACCAAGTTCACCTGTCCCAGCTCTACAAATATTCTCGTGATCTTGTTCTTATCCATCCTTTGTTACCTATCGTCTTCTACTTTCTTAGCCTCGCCAAGCATATTTTTATTTGCTTTCATATACAGAAATTACATTCCCAATTATTGCTTTAAGGAGCAGTCAATTTTTCATCCAGGATTTGAACATTAGTCCTTATAATATATAATCATCTCCAAATCCATAATTCAAGGGCCTTATTTTAATTCTCTCACTCCTCCTTGTCCCGGTTTACGATACATTATCATTGAAAACCGTTGTCGCTTTAAGTATTTTTATCTTTGCTATCACTGAAATGTCCTTTTTACTTCAGGATCTTGTTAAAGTTTGTCACTGCTTTCTTCAGTAGAATAAATAATCATCTTGTTTTTCCATCATAATGTCCATCTTATCTGTACTTGAGCGCAAGTAATTTTCTACCACTTTAACTTCTCTATAGTCACCTGTAACATTCACCAAATATCCAGGATAGCATTATATGTGTTCTCTTTATACATTAATACTTATTTTCACTTTCCATTTTTCTTTCATAGTGAATTCTTTAAAGTCTTTTGTACTTTCAGTTAACAAGCAGGTATCATTTTCATATCTCAGATTGCTAGTGTTTTGCCTCTAGTTTTTATTCCAGCTGTCATATTTTGTAATGTAATACTTACAATATATTTCTTAGCATTTAAATATTTACCAGTTAAGCAGATTTATTCAACAGGACAGTATCCAGTCTTAATCTTCTGAACATTTTGTTTCCCTCAAAATCAGCTCATACTGTAGCTTCTTGTCCAGGTCCCTCAAAATAATGAAGGGTTCTGGCATAGTAAGGAACTTTTACATACACCATATTTGCAATCTATATAGTCAATGGCTTTGCTATGTTTAGACAAAATCTACACAATCAAAAGTAAATCTTAACATCAGCTGATGGCTTCAGTTAATTTTGTTTTGCAATATATATTTTAAATTTATGACTTTGTAGTCAAAAAGGTTTTGATTTTACGAATTGCAACATGGAAAGTAGCTTGTAAAATGGTAGTTATGTTTAAAATTCTTAGGGCTGTAGATTTTTTTATAAAGTCATCTGTTACAAAATTGAATAAACGTGTGAGTTCCGTATATATTTCAATAGGATGTTGAGAAAAAAGGCAAGAACATCAGCAGCTATGGGAAGGTAAGGATAAGAAGCTTCTGTATTCTTGGTTTCAAGTACAGCATACTTAGCCAGGCCACCCTGTGTTCCAGTAATTTCTCTGTCATTCTTTTGTTATCCTTGAAGTCATCTATATAGAGCCGGGATGGCGAACCTATGGCCCACGTGCCGGAAGTGGCACGCAGAACCATCTCTCCAGGCACGCAAGCCATCGCCCGTTGCTCTTCCGGGTTCTGGCACGCTGGCCAGCTGGTCTTCATGCACGCGGAAGTGCCAGAAACCAGAAGAGCAGCTGCCCAGTGCACATGCATGCGCCGGGAAGATTATCTTCCAGTTTCTGGTGCACCCATGTGCACCGGCCACCTGGTCTTCTGGTTTCTGGTGCATATGTGCACACAAAGACCAGCTGGCCAGTGCGCATACTTGCGCTGGAAACTGGAAGATCATCTTCCCGGCGCGTGCAGGTGCGCCAGAAACCGGAAGACCAGGGGGCCAGTGCGCATGTGCATGCCAGAAACCAGAAGATCATCTTTCCAGCGTGCGCATGTGCTGAGTGGCTGCTCTTCCAGTTTCCGGTACGTGGGTGTGCATGTGGGCGCGCATGCTCCCATTTCGGCACCAAAAAGGTTCGCCAACACTGATATAGAGAGAGGTAGTCCTCAACTTAAAACAGTTTGTTTAGTAACCGAAGTTACAACAGCACTGAATACAGTGCCTTATGGCTGTAACCGCATCCCCATGGTCATGTGATCAAAAGTCAGATGCTTGGCAATTGACTCATATTTATGATGGTTGCACTGTCCCAGGGCCATGTGATCACCTTTTGTGGCTTTCTGACAAGAAAAATCAAAGGGGAAGCCAGATTCACTTAACAACCATGTACTAACTTAACAACTGCAGTGATTCACTTAACAACTATGGAAACAAAGTTCATAAATGTGACAAAACTCACTTAACAACTGTCTCACTTAGCGGCAGAGATTTGGGGCTTAATTGTGGCCGTAAGTCGAGAAGTACCTGCATGTATGATGCCCTTAAGGGGTATTTAAGAGAAGATAGGGAAAGAAAAGGCCTGGAAAACTCAGCAGGGATGCTAGTTGAAGCCAAGCATAGGGTCAGCATGTGGCAGTGAAGATCAAGGGAGTGGACAGCCCAATTGAATCCTTTTACTAATGATGCCATTAGTAAAATCAGTACATAGTTGATCAAAAACTTTATGAACTGTTGGTATGTATCTGCTCCAAAATATGTTAATGACTTCTTAGGTCCCAAAAGCTTATTCACCACTATTTAACCTCACGTTTTTCTGTACTGTATCCAACTATGCAAATTTTCAATGAAAGTTTTCTTTAGAAATTGATTAATACTATATTATTATAAGTATTGCCCCAATATTTGATCAATTTTAATCTTACAGTTTTTCAAGTGGAATCTTACACTTTTCAATTTTAATCTTACAGTTTTTCAAGTTTTTCACTATTATTTTCTTATCTCTGTGTTGAAATCTTTTCAAGTTTCTCAAAAAATGAAATAGGCTAAATCAGTTTTAGAAGACCTAATATAGTATTAAAAGAAGTTTACTGGAACAAATATCAATCAGACAAAACATCTGTAATTAAACATGTCTAGATTATACTCTCACTTTTTAAAATGACAGATTCTAAATACCTTAGACAAGAAATGTGTATATGTTGCATGTACATGCAGATGTTCAAACTAGGATAAATATAGAAAGTTGCAAAAAAATTAAAAAGTATAGTAAATCCTCTGACTTGTTTTCGGGACTCTTTTTTGAAAGAATCAATTCATTTCTTCATATTCATTCTAACTTCATTCTAAAACTCAAATTAAAACAATTGGGTAAGTCTCAAAATATGTTTATCAATATATTATCCTGGATATTATAGCACTCACAGTCTAAAAGTATAGATGCAAGTTGGGGAATGTAATACTGAAGACCTTATACAATAGTACCATGAATCTTAGATGTAATGTTTTCAAAATTATTTTCAAGAGGTATTTTACAATAGTATACAAAATTCTTTTTATTCATTAAGCAAACTGTAATCCTTACCTCAAGATCCTCAGGATAAAGGGCAGGCTAGAAATATTTTAAATAAGTCAGTAAATAAATCCATATTTGTAGATATTAATATTTTCTTACCGTGCCTTCTTTCCTTTCTTAATAAATCCTCTGTTTCTGAATGTGTGATGCTTTATTCTTTTTCAAAAAACAATGTACCACAACCTATTTCAGACAGTAGTACCAACAATAAAAAGTTGACTTAAAAAAAATCCATGACCATTTGTTCCTACTTGTTTTCAATTTTTTTTATTATTCATTCATAAGAATACATTTTAAGACATTTTTTTCTTTTTACCTGTTGGTAAAATAATAATTTAATAGAAATTTCCAGTCAAATAATTTATAATGTAACAATTGATTAAAAGTTGATAAATCCAGATTGTCCAATTTCACTAATATTTAACAAGAACATTTGGACTTGGCAATTTCAACATACTTATTTGAACTAGAAATATCAGATATTATCTTTCCAATATAAAAATAAGTCTGATTTTAATGATGGTCCATTTATATTTAGTTGGGAGACAGCCCTTGAGCTTGAGTGATTACCCTGTTTCCCCCAAAATAAAACATCCCCTGATAATAAGCCCAATCGGGCTTTTGAGTGCATGGCAATAACGCCAAGCGCTTATTTCACGGTTCAAAAAAATATAAGACAGAGTCTTATTTCGGAGAAACATGGGTAGTTACCTTTTAATAGTTAATTTAAATTGATAGGAACTGTTTTCAAACATTTTATTTCCAACCCATATTAATAAAATTCAAGTAATATTTCCATGTGATCATGCTTCTGTTCTTTTTATCCACATATTCAAATAAAGAGTCCCCAAATATTTAATTAACCAAATCTATCTTTGTGGGAATGTATTCTTATTTTCTATTTAGAAACATATTTTAAAAAACCAAAACTGGCAGAAATATTTTCCCTGCTTACATGTAATTCTGCACATTACCTTTAAGCTCAGGGGCTTCCTTTAGGGTAGATTTTCATAAGATTGCACTGGCCTGATTCACACATTACATTTAGCCTTGGTTTCCTTAGCCACATTTTATTAAATTAATCCGTATTTAATTTGGCCCGGGTCACACAAATGTGGCTGTCCTGCAACACTGGTTTGGGAGGGGGGGTTATATAACTACTATTTTCTTGGAAAAAATAAAGGACAAACCCCAAAAAGGGCCAAATCTGAAAGAAGTTCGTAAGGGGGGGGGGAACTTAATTGTTTACATTTATGCGGTAATCTTGTTTTACAAAGCAAAATTCAAGAGCAAAACCAAGAAAATAAACTATTAAATAAATCTGAATGACAGCTTTCTGAAATACAGGTCTGTCCTTTCTAATAAAGGATATATGGTCACTGTAGTGATTACAATAAGATGAAACAAAAATGAGTCAAATAAGGGATAAGCACAATGTGTGGACCCAGCCTAAATCTCACAGGAGATTTAGTACAAAGGTCTCATCCTTCCTTAAAACCATCTTTCATATCTTGAGAAGAATCTTAAGCAGTTAAAAAGTTAAAAAGTAAATTCAAAAGTTGCATTTACTCACTTGTAAATATCTAAGTACCTCAGCAGCATCCGCTGGTGTCCAAGAAATAAAGTGCCACCTGACAAGATTGCTTGACTAGCACTCATATTTTAGCACATTTAGAAACCCTCCTCTCACCCTTAGTTGTGTTTAAATGATTTCTATGATGATTGTTTATGATTGTTTTCGTAGGTTATTTTCTTGTACGCTATCCAGTGTATGTGTGATGGCTACATAATTTTGAGAATTGAATTAAAAATTAAAATTAAAAAATGTGACTTATCAATTACTGAGAAATTGGGGGGGGGGGGTTGTTGCCATCTCTCAGACAGATTCCGTCCCTGAGGCATCAAATCAAAAAAATTTATTGTGGTCAGTGACCAAATGTTGGTTACCTGACCCATCAAAATACACTTATTCCTCAGTCATATTTATCAAACAAGTGCCCTTTTAATGAAAAATGCCTCAAGGGTGGAACCTTTAAAATTAAACTCCTTTGTCCTTTTTCCCCCGTGACTGTGAAGAAAATACTAGGGACTGCAGGAAAAACTGTACTTTTCCTACAGGCAGGAAGAACTTTGTACTTCATTATCACCAAAGTAATTTAATATATTTGATACACTCCAAATAATCAACAGGGTTTATTAAAAATATCACTAAGACTTACCTCTGACACAACTCCTAACGTGGGGATTTTAAGAATTCCCTTTTTTTTTTCTTTACCTCAGACTACTGTCACTGTTGTTCACTGGATCCCTACCATCCAGAACATATTTTTGCCCTCCAAAATTTACCTCAGGTTTAATAGTTCTCATTCATGGATGCATAGCTTCTATTTTTATGAAGTTATTGCAGATTAATGGATAATGTTTTAGCCACAGAAAATGTGGAAATGTATAGATAGAAGAAATAATTCCCCCCACCCCAGGTTGTCTAATGGAATCTCCTATAAGAGCAATGTTTTTCAAATCTAGCAACACTGAGATATGTGGACTTCAATTCCCAGAATTCACTAGCAAGCTTGCTATTAGATATTGATACCAATATAATGTATTGATGGTTTAAATTATTATCAGTTTAAATTATTTGTTTCATCGTGTGCTTTTTCTCCACATTGGAAAAACAGCAATAAACTTTTCTCCTTTTTAAAAAAAATAAGATCGACTGACCCTAATGTTATTCTAATAAAGCCCTAACCTTCAAATTAAAACAACAATAACAACAAAGGAAAACTGTGGTCAGGATTTTTTGCAGTAACTATTGGGGGGAGCAAATGATAATCCAGGATGAGTTTGAGAGATGCAAGTGATAGGGAATGTGAGGCCCAGAATTCAGGTTTGTGCACAATTTTGTTTCACGAGATTGCAGGATTCTATCACTTAGATAGACTTGGTGTGTAAACTGAGACTTGGCTATTGAGGGTGTTCAGGCAGAGGGGATTTTTCTGTCATTTTGTGGGTCAGTAGCACCACAATTTGAAAATCCCGGTCATAGCTAATTTTGTAACAGATTGAAAGGAGATAATGTCAGATGTTTTTCTGTCACTACACTGTGTAGGGAGAAATCCCTAAAAAGATTCTGAGGACTCATTCACAGGATTCCTATGAACAGTTTTAAAACTACTAATTTAACACACTGCAGTATGCCATTTTTGTATCATTTAATTTTGGCTAGTCACTTGGATGTTACTTCTCTTTCTTCCATGGCATGTCATCAAAGTATATATTATCAGATGTTCACCTTCTGAATGTGCATACTGTATAAATAAATGCATAAAGCATTCAATCAACAGAAAATCAAAGGCCAACTTTAATTATAAATGCTCAAACAAACCATTAAATTTGATATCTATTTTAACTGAACCAGATCAATAAATCACATATGTGTTTATTGCAATAAAGTAAAACGCATATGAAAGCCAGTTTTGCATAGTTGTTAAGACATCAAGCTAGAAACTGAGAAACGGTGAGTTATAGTCTCAATTTAGGCATAAAGCCAGTTGAGTGACCTTAGGCCAGGGGTGGGTTCCTAGTTACCTCACTGCCGGTTCGCTTCCTCCCACGCCGTGTGGGCGCACCTCATGGGCGTGCGTGCGCAAAACACGCAAGCGCGTGCAAAGTAGCAGAAAATCCAAAAAAATAAAAATAAAAAAGCTGAAAACAAGATGGCGACCGCATGCACAGTGCCGGAAACTCAGCTTCTGCGCATACTCAGAAGAAAAAAATGCGTTAAAAAAAATTCCGAATTTTTTTTTTGAAAAAAGTTGGCGGAGCTCACAGACCGGCACCGACTGAACCAGGTCGGTGATATCATCGTGACATCACCAGTGGGTCGCTACCGGTTCGCCCGAACTGGGAGGAACCCACCTCTGCCTTAGGCCAGTCATTCTTTATCACCCCTAGAAAGGAGGCAATGACAAACCACTTCTGAAAAACCTTGTCAAGAAAATTGCAGGACTTATCCAGGGAGTCTCCAAAAATTGGATATGATTGAATGGAAAGGACGAAAAAAAAGCTTATATGCTGTCACCTGATTTTGGCCATATCACAGAAAGCTTTTTATGATTTTGAAATAGTGTAAATTAAGCATACCTTCACTAACCATTGTTTATTTTAATCATGGTACATTATATAATGTTAAGACATAAACCATGACTTAAAGTCTCCCGGGTCCAGATCCATACAATATGTGAAAGCAAAACCCAGAGAAAGGCTTTACAGTATGACATCTGAGGGGTGAAATGCTCCCGGTTTGGGCAGGCCAGTCGGTCGTCATAGAGCCGATAGCAATCGCAGCACGAGGCTTCCCCCACCCGCCTGGATGCCGCCATTTGGGTTCTTTTACCCTCTGTGCATGCGCAGAACGCTTTGCGCATGCACAAAGTAAAAGAACCCAAATGGCGGCATCCAGGCGGGTGAGGTAAGCAGGTGGGGGAAGCCTCGCGCTGCGATCGCTATCGGCTCTGACGGCTCTACAACGACTGACTGGCCCACCCGAACCGGGAGCATTTCACCCCATTCTGAACCCAGAATATTTGTGGAAGCAAGCTCACCATTATCATAACTAATCAAGGAGAGAATCAACCTAGAAACTAAGGAGAAATTTCCTGACAGAATAATAATAATAATTTATTGTCATTGTACATATATACACAGTACACCCATACAACGAAATTCACATAACGCTTCAAGACCAGTCCCAAAACACATAGCAATCCCCGTCCGCCACGAATTCCCCACCCTGAACCACTCAAACATCCATACAACAGACCAAGTAATACTATCCAACAGCTCACTGATGGTGACCCTTCAATTCATTATTAAGTGCAATTATAGCTCTAGGATAAAAATTATTCAGAAAGCGTGTGGTCCGAGTTTTGATTGTTCTGTATCTTCTGCCAGAAGGCAACAGTTCAAAAAGATTGTAAGCAGGATGAGAAGAGTCTCTGAGAATATTGTGCAACTTCCTAGAACAGCCAGATGCAGAGATATTGTCCAGGGCTGGTAACTGGAGCCCAATGATATTCTGGGCAGTTGTAATTATTCTCTGGAGAGCTTTTTTGTCTGCTGCAGAGCTGCTTCCATGCCATGCTAGAATACCATATGTCAGGACACTCTCAATGGTGCTGCGATAGTAGGACAACAGTAGATGCTGAGATAGATTTATCTTCCTGAGCATTCTCAGGAAGTACAGCCTCTTCTGAGCCTTCTTCACGAGCATGTTTACATTCATAGTCCATGAGAGGTCCTCTGAGATATAAATACCCAGAAATTTGCAGAAGTTGTGGGTGCTCCAACACTGGAGGTTTTTAAGAAGAGATTGGACAACCCTTTGTCTGAAATGGTATAGGGTTCCTGTTTGAGCAGGAGTTTGGACAAGAAAACCTCCAAGGTCTTTTCCAACTCTATTATTCTGTTATTGTATTATTGTATTATCTTATAACTTCTGGGAGGCCCAGTGCTTCTGATCCTAATCCTAGTTTCCCAGTGAAATGATACTATAGTAAGAATCCATAGGATATTGGATGGTGCCGAAGTTTCAGCTGATGCCTGCCCTCCATCCATCCACCCATTACAAAAGGACAGCCATAGCATCATTACGATCACCAGGGATATTTGCTGTGATTTGTTTCATCAGAACAATTGGAAGTTGTATGTGTCTTCCTTCTAGAATTATGACCACAGTTACAATGTCCCGATATATCAGGATGAGGCTGCCCAGAACAGTATTCAGAGGCTGCCCATCTTTGCTATTATTTTAAGGATACAGACAGACAGACAGACAGACAGACAGACAGACAGACAGACAATCTAGATGAGTTTTGCAGCTGGTCTTCTAGTTTTGCATCTGCAGTGAATTACATCAGTATTCTTTTGGTTTCAGCATCTGTTTGAGTTTATTTGCACTTCAGTAATATCTACTTAATTTCTCCCATTAAAAAATCCATAATATACTGTAGAGATAGAGGTCATGTAGAGGTTGTGTGCAGCAAACTGCCTACCTCAAGCAGACCTTGCATACCTACATGATCTCACCCAGTTCACATCGCCAGGATGAATTAGGACACTATCGCTGGCTGGTACATGATCTCATCTAGGTTGTATCAACAGGATGTTCTTAAGAATTGGCGAGGAGAATTCACCAATAAAAATGCTGTTGCTCTTTTGCTGCTTGGAAAATGATATAAAAGCAATAAACACTGCGAAGGCAGTCAGACATCTTAGCATCCTGCAATGACTGGTCTCTTAACTCCATCAATATACTAATGCTTGGTTTGTTGGTTTGTTTTTCCTTAATGTCTTTTTTGTAGTTATTAGGAACTGTTTTTAAGGATGCAATTCACTATTTTATATTTCTGGGTAGTCTTACACTTGAAAGCAACTGAGAACAGTAGATGCTGTTGAGTTATTGTACGTATCAACTGTGATAAATTGATACACAAATAGAAAAAAAATACTATTTGCCAAGGAGAGTTTTTTCAAGTTAAGTTTCTGATACTATTCCAACCCATAAATGTCATTATATCATTCAATTTTCTATAATTTAGAAAATAGATAAGATTAACTGTTTATTGTTTTCAAATGGCAGAAGACTTGTTTTATTACATTCACAGATGAATTTGTGGGAAATATAACTGCTTGTTTATCTAAAAATAATATATAATTCTAAATTACTTAGGATAAGTATACTTATTTGGAAATAGTGTACTGTACTCAACAATATACTTTGAGTATATATATAGAGGATTGGGTGTCTTGCTTACAATTTGGCAATATGCTAATAAGTGAGTTGGGATCTATAGTACTGCCATCATGTCACAGTAAACTCTATGAATGTGTTTTTAGGAAATGAAACACTTTTGAGATTATGTTGTGGGATATAAATTTACTACAATTTTCTTTTTGTAATTCTGATTGTAATTTGCACACAACCTCGTACTTTCTTAATAGCTGGCCATGTATTAGCAGATCAATTTTGACAGGAGGAAAAGGCAGTATCTCTGCTCAATTAGATTACTAAAAAGATAATCCTAATAATCCTATTAAGAAGCAAAATACGGAGTATTTCATTTAACTTGTTTGATGTTAATAGCCTGTCTATTCAATAGGATTAGACCCAAGATTAATCTCTGCATACAATAAGAACATATTTTATAGTAATTTTATTTTTTAAAAAATACAATTAAAAAAGATAAAAATGAATACAAACTAAAAAAGAAAAGAATATAAAGAAAAAATAGTGCAGAAAAGAAGAAATAGAAAAACGGAAAAGAAAAAAGCATATTGTAAAGCAAAGAAAAAGAAATGACTTTCTCTATCACAAGTATAAGCAAGTTTAATAACTTATCACCTTCTCTTAAAATACAACAAATGATTTCTTCTTTCCATATCTCATCTCTTATTTATAAATTAGTCCTTAAAACCCTGATCAGCAAAAGACTACATGGGTTACCGGACATGAAAACATATCTATTTTAACCTTGGCCAAATAAACTATTTTTATATTCCTTCCCTTTACTTTTAACAAACTTGATCTTTAGTCCCTTCAAATAATATACTAGAATTTGATTTTTTAATTTTTTCTTTGTTCCTTCTCACAAACTTTTTCACAGAGGTTTAGCAAATCTCTTTTGTAAATCCAATATAGGAAAGTTATCCATGTAAACTATCTTGGTTTGTCCAATCTTCAAAGTCTCATGCTATGTTTTTTTTAATCAAAACAAAAGCACTTTCCCATCCAAGGATTCTTAATTTTAAAATCTTATTTCAAATCCATCTGGACCCTTAATTTGTAATTTTCCAAAAATCAAAGTTCTTTTGCTATTCAAATTGTTGTTTTAAACCCTAAACTTGTATTTAAAAGTTTACTAAGGATTAAAAGAAACTGATCTCATGCTGTACGAATTGTTGATCCAAAAGTTCCCAATAGCTGAAAAGCAAACAATCAACAATTTCCACATTTGATTAGAAAAGGGAACATGCAAACCCAACATCCTTTTTAAAGCACAGACCATGTTTTGAACAAAAAGATGGCTACTCCCTTGTCTTCCACAGCTCTAAACTCACCAGATACTGCTGTTTAGCAGACTTCTCACCAAGAGCAACTGTCTGGAGCACTTATGAGCAATCTCAAATCCTCTCCTTATCCAGAAAGGAGTTACAAAGAGCTGGTTTACTCACTGGCTCTTCATTCTGTTGTGGTCATCAGCTCTGCCTTTAACAGAGCAGTCTTCAGTTTGCTATTTCTTCTCCCAAATTATAACAACGTATTTTCATTGTAGTAATAATCATAATACTGTTGATGCATAGTAGTGTTGTCAATCACTCCTGTACTAAAGATGATGATGATCTTTATACAAAGTTGACACCAGAGGTGGGTTCCTGCCTGTTCCTGCCAGTACGGTTAATAGCTGTTGTTCGGCACAGAGCCAAAGACGCTGCTGCCGTTCGCGGCGCGGGAGCTTTCCCTGGGCGCTTTCCCAGCCCGCATGGACGCCGCCAATTGCGTTCTTTTGCCCTCTGCGCATGCAGAACGCTTTGCGCATGCGCAGAGGGCAAAAGAACGCAATTGGTGGCGTGCATGCGGGCGGCGGCAGCCCCCGGGGAAAGCTCCCGCACCGCGAACGGCAGCAGCGTCTTCGGCTCTGCGCCAAACAATAGCTATTAACCGTACCGGCAGGAGCCCACTACTGGTTGACACCAAGGGTTGACACAGGAAATACTAACAATATTCTATCCATGGAGTTCCAAATTTGGGATGACTGACCTTTCTAATTAAAATTACAGATCAGGTCCACATATAATGTCAAACATAATGAAGCTATATGAATGTCAAACATAATGTCAAACATATATGAAGCTATCCCACATGGTTTAAGATTATATGCTAAATTTGTGGTCTGTTAAACAAACCATAGTACAATCATTCTGTCTTAGTACTAGGTATTTAAGTTTGAAGCCAATAATAGTTCTTTAAGTACAACAAGTAGTTTAAGAGGGACTCCAAATCCTATGGAATGTGCATTGGAACAAAATTAACATATAGTATACTGATTTTTGTTTCCATGTACCTGTATAACTTGCCCTTTTATTTTGATATCTTGGCTTAAATATTCATAGTTTTTGAAAAAGCAGCAGGGCAGGAGGCATGAGTAAATAATAGAAATAAGATTCCCAGTAGAATTGGGTTAATTATTTTTCCATTTCATCTAGTAATTAAAGAAGAATTGTGTTTTTCTTTAATTAAAAGTCTCTGAAAATTGATAAAAACGGATACCTATTTAAAGACCAAGCCATTACCCAGTTAACCTATATAAAAATATTTGGAAACTGGTATCCAGACTCTGCTGCCAATGTTCTTGGATAAGACGAAGAAAAAACAATTGGAGCAATGACATCCAGAGCTCTTCATGTTCATACAAAATATGCCTCATCGTCGGTTTATGAATTATTTGAAAGAATGACAACTGTAGTCCAAATATGCATACCTAGAGAATTCAGCATCCAGTGTCCATTCATCTATACATAATCAACAAATACAGCATCCATCAGTCTAAATTGGATTGATAGCAAGACTGGTAAAGACTGGTAAAACAAAAATCTACTTCATTTTTCTTGCTTTCAGACATTCCCCCATCCCTTTTCCCATTTTTCCCCTGGCATTCTTCCTAAAGACTCAGACGTAAAAGAGCAAAAGAGGGACTGTGAACAGCCTGGCTGACTAGAGGTCAAATGTATAATGGGCCTTTACAATGGAGAAGATATTCTGTAGGCCAGGTGTCCTCTTACCTTTGAAAGAAGAAAGAGGATTAGAGAGCCACCTGTCCCCATCAGGTGTACTCCCTCTGGCAGTGGACTGAGCCTCCCCTTCACAACAAAAGTCCCTTACCAGAAGAGTAAGAGTTCTATAGGTGACAGGTATATCAGGTGGTAGAGTTTGGAACAGGTTAAGGGATGTTCTATTGTTATAAAATTAAATGGAAGTAGGAGATACTGGATAATGATCTTACTCTGGGTCTGTGTTGTTGCAACGTTGGAATATGCATAATGGACTAAATAATCCAGTATAGAAATGACTTCAGGGGACATTTTTGCTTGTCTTATCTTAGTCTCACAATTTCCTGTTTCTTGAAAATAGCCTGAAAAAAAATTAAGCAAGCAACATTAACATTAATTCTTCATCTAAATTTAGCTGCTGTTAAGTTACATGTAGGGCTGGAAGGGGGAAAAAAAACCTACTGCCAAATTTAACCAGCTATAAACACTAGCTTTATCATGTAATGCATAAAGATTGCCAATTAACTAGAAAGGATGTCTAGTTTGCTTTAAGAATAAAATAATAAAATAGTTGGGAAGGTGACAACATTGCAAGCATTGGACCAGGTCACCTTAGAATGGTCTAGAAAACAGTCCATTCTCCAAGAAGTGGAATGCAACTTTTCTGATTTGCATCTGTTCTCTTGCCAGGAAAAAAAAAGGCATTTTAATCATAAAAATGTTCCATGGCATAAATAACTGCTATATCATGGATGACTTTTTGCATTCAGGCTAGTAAATTAATACATTCTTCCACTCCCACCAACAGAAATACATGGTACCAAGCTGTCAAAATCCAGCAATAGATAACGATTAGTTTAAGTATCTAGCTACTATACTAATGAAGTATTTCCCCTTTCCCTTTGTAAGAAATACCATGTGTCAAGGGACTGAAAATTGCACACTAAAGAACTACTTGTTGTAACATTAATTTCACTGACAAGGCTTATTTAAAAACACAACTCTTTACCAATTGAAATCTGTGTTCTTTTCAGAATTAATAAATTACAATTAAAGCACATTGCACAGAAGTGATGTCTTTGAGATTTTCTTCCTGTAAGTATTTACAATTTAGGGAGAAAATAATGTGGCACCTTGCCATAAGAAAAAGAGAGAACAGTTGGGATATACAGTATACTTCAACTTACAACTATTTAGCAATTGTTCAATGTTGCAATGGCTCTGAAAAAGTGACTTACTACCTGTCCTCACCCTTACAATTGTTGCAGCATCCCTGTAATCATTTGATCAACATTCATGCGCTTGGCAACCATCATGGATGTACAATGGTTGCAATATCCTGGGATCATGTGATTGCCATTTGTAACTTTCCCAGCCAGCTTCCAACAAGCCGAGTCAATGGTGGAAGCTGGATTGGCGAAACAACCATGTGATTTGCTTAACAACTGCAGTGATTTGCTTAACAACCATAGCCAAAGTAGTAAAATTGGGTACAACTCTCTTTAACAACTGCCTTGCTTAGCAACAGAAATTCTGGCCCCAATTGGGGTTGACCGCAAAGTTAGAAACAGCACTGGGACATCTGAGGGGTTGGAAGAGAGGAGGCAAGATGGCAACCACAATCATGTAATGTAAATTCTGCCGCTTTGTAATGTGTATCACATGAACACAAATAGGGGTGGGACTTTTATGGTATGATCATGGTGCCATCTTGAGTTTTTAATCCCTCCTGCATGCCTTCTGTAGCACTCAAAATTTGGATCAGAGAAACATTTCGAACAGCTCAGAACTCCTCCCTGAGATCTGATAGGGATGTGTTTTGGGGGGTGGGATGTCCACCTATGATAAAAGTGATCTGGAAATAGTCTGTAGCTGCATCCAAATTATGTAATCTCTGTTATGAGTTTCATTTGGTCTCTTCCCTTGCTGTTTTCCATCAGTTGAGCAAAACTTTTGTTCAAATGCGGTCCTAATATATGAAATATTTGTGGAAGGCTTTATCTCTGATTCCATTTAGCTTTTATTTTATTATTTATTATAGATTGTTGTAAGTCAGGGGTGTCAAACTGGTGGCCTGCGGGCCGGATACGTCATGCACAGACCACGCCCACCCCAGCTCCGCAAAGGGGAAAGCATCGCGAAATGTCATGTGATGGCAATGTGACATCGCGGGTTTCACACCCGTGTTGTAAGTGATTCTAACTCTTAGATATCTCAGGGGTTGTCACAAAGAAGAGGGAGTCAAGCTATTCTCCAAAGCACCTGAGGGCAGGACAAGAAGCAATGGGTGGAAACTAATCAAGGAGAGAAGCAACCTAGAACTAAGGAGAAATTTCCTGACAGAACAATTGATCAGTGGAACAGCTTGCCTCCAGAAGGTGTGAATGCTCCAACACGAAGTTTTTTTAAGAAAAGATTGGGCAACCATTTGTCTAAAATGGTATAGAAGACATCCAAGGTCCCTTCCAATTATTCTATTCTATTCTATTCTATTCTATTCTATTCTATTCTATTCTATTCTATTCTATTCTATTCTATTCCATTCCATTCCATTCCATTCCATTCCATTCCATTCCATTCCATTCCATTCTTATTCATAAAAATGCCTAAGTAAGGCAGGATATATATGAATAAATAAAAATAAGGGAAAATAGACCCAACTAACTTGATAGCAAGGATTGCTGTCCAAATGTTGTCACAGCACACATTTTTCCCCATTTGCTCTGTATGAAATTGACCATAACAGATTACATTTGTAATGTAAGGATATTTAATGGAGTAGTTAATTCAAGAATGGGGCTGATTATACATCATATAAAACAGCTGCAACAAGAATGCATTCAGCAATCTTAATTAACCATGCAGATAGTAACAAGGGAGAGATAGCAGCAGCAGTGTGCTGATAACAATTGCTAATGTATTTGTACACTAGGATTCGGTATAGTAGAGCATGTTTTTTTGCTCTCATGTTCAGCGAGAGCACGTCAGCGGTGGGTTGCTCCCGGTTCGGACCGGTTCTTAACAACCGGTAGTGCTGGCAGCGGGAGGCTCCGCCCACCCACCCAGGATGCTCCGCCCACCCACCCAGGATGCTTCTGTGGATGCGCAGAAGTGTTGTGCGCACGCGCAAGCAGACGCTCAAACCGGTGGCAAAATTATTTACAAGCCACTACTGGAGCATGTCAAAAGTTCAGTCCTGCTAAAATAAAAGGTCAGGTAGCAAGTGACGTGATAGGCTTCTCTTAAAAATCATGTTATTGTATGCACAAAAATGGAAGGACACTTCGATTCCTACTAGGGACGAATGGTTGCAGAAGTTGATGGAGTTGGTTGAAATGGCAAAATTGACTACTCTGATTCCACATGGAAACCGCTTCTGAACTTTGTGCTTGATGTGGAGAAGAATGAAACTCTGACTTTGGGTTTTAGCGACTAGTAGACCAATAGACCTTCATAGAAATGGCTTGTTCATATGATTATGAAAAAGCAAATAGTTGTGATTTGATGTTAATGTCTTATTTTACTGTAACACAGAGAGTCGGAAGTCAATTCTTCTTTTTTTTCTTATCTTTCCTCACCTCTCCTTCCCCTTTTCCTCCCCACTGCTTTCCTATTTACTTTGTATTTTGTATTTTACATTACTTTATAATTCAATAAAAATGTTAATCGATTAAAAAAAGTCATGTTAGATAGCCAAGAGTTGGATATTATAAAGCATTGTCTTATAGCTGGGATCGCATAATTTAATTTACCATGGTTATTTATTCATTTAATTAATTGATATGCCATCCATCTCACTATCAACATAACTGGATGACTTGCAACACCATAAAAGCAAGAATATAAAAATATTTAAAACATTAAAAACATTAATATTTACAAAAGTTGGATAGAACTAGGAACCACTACATGAGCGGTATGGGGATGGGATCTTCACCAGCCATCTCCAGTGTAGAGGGTCCTAGGCCAGGGTTGTCAAAGATCTGGTCTGTGGAGCTGCCCTGGAAACAGCAAAGGATTGGCCTGCGGTGCCTCTGCAGCGAAAACAGGGCTCCGTTTTCACCGGCAGAGGGCTAGCAAAACAAGCTAAAAATAAAACAAAATGAGAAATGTTATCCCTTTTGCATTTGAGCATGCAAAAAGGGACAGGAAAGGAGAAAGGGAAAGAGGAAAGACAAAGGAAAAGAAGGAAAGAGGGGAAGAGAGCAAGGAAGGAAAAATAAGGAAAGAGGGGAAGGAAGAAGAAAAAATGAACAGGGAAGGGAAAAAAAGAAAAGAAAAGATCAGGGCGCCCTGAGGTGTTTTCCCCCCACCACTGAAGTGATGCCCACCCTGGCCATACCTGCCTTGACCCCGCCCCCCCGCCCCACCCCAGTGGTGGGTTTCTACCAGTGCGGTCCACTCTATAGCACCGGTAGCGGCCCGCTGGTGATGTCACAGTACCGGTGCGGTCGGTTGCCGGTGTCTGGGCGCCGCCATTTTTTTTTTATTTTTTTTTTAATTTTCTTCTGTGCATGCCCAGAAGCCGAGCTTCCAGCACTGCGCATGCGCTGCCTTCCTACCCCACAGTGAGTCCAAGCAGGGGAGGATGGCTGAGGGAGCGTGTGAGACGCTGAAAGAACAGGCGGCAAGAGCTATCTCCATTCCCCTCCCTTCAGCAGTCCGAGAAGCCACAAACGCACGGTGATGATCCTAGGCATTTTCGCACGTTTGAGGCTTCTCGAGCTGCTGAGGGGAGGGGGAATGGGCGGCAGGACCTATCTCAGTTCCCCTCCCTTCAGCAGTCTGAGAAGCCACGCCCACCCGATCAATGGCTGGCAAGCCACACCCACAAAATAAGCCACGCCCACAGAGTGGTAGTAAAAAAATTAGGAACCCGCTCCTGCCCCACCCCCCAAGATCAAACACAACCCTGATGTGGCCCTCAATGAAATCGAGTTTGACACCCCTGTCCTAGGCTATTTGGCAGAGCTATTTGGTTTTGATGCCCTTCCAGAAAGGCCAAAGGATAAGGATGGATCTCACTTCCAGTAGCAAGATTTTCCAGAGGATAAGAATCATGGCTGAAAAAGCCCTTTCCCTGGACCTCACCAGCCAAATGTATGTATTTATTTGAATAAACCCCAATAGCTACATAGCAACAGCCTACTTAACCAATATTAAATAAATCGCATTTTGATTTAGTTCAGGGTGTCAAACTGCAGCCTGCAGGGTCCTTAAATCCAGCCTGCAGGGCTGGCCTGGAAATATCAAAGGACCGGCCCTCAGTGCCTCTGCTGGCCAAAACAGGCCACATGCGGACCCCACGTGGCCCATTTTTGGCCTCCCCGGCCTCCTATAGCACTTTGCTGGCCAAAAACAGGCCTCGCGGGGACCTCCTGCAGCCTCCGCATGGCCCGTTTTTGGCCGGCGGAGTGCTGCTTGAGGCCGGGAAGGGCAAAAAAATGAGGCATGGGGGCACCCCCATTTTGGCCGGTAAAGTGCTGCAGGAGGCTGTTCAGGCCAAAAACGGGAGCAGAGGGGGCTGCATACACCCTGCCCCGATTTTGGTGGGCAGGGTGCTGCAGGAGGCATCCGTCCCGTCTCCCCACCACCACTCCCCTCCGGCCCGCGGAGGAGAACTACAATGCTGAGCCGGCCCTCAAAGAAATCCAGTTTGACACCCCTGATTTAGTTGATAAATGAACACTATCTGGCTGGGTTTCTACAATGCACACCATCCCATCAGCCACTCTGTCAAATTTCCATACAAGCAATAATGGCAATCAACGGTACCTACAGAATCTTGTTGCTTTTGTCAGAATAATAAAAGCATTATAGCATTGCAAGCAGCTTCATGATGCATATGTTGTACAAAAGAGGTGATGCTTGTGTTGCAATGCTGCAACTTTATCTTCTTTCAGGCTGACCATTTCTCTTGCCCTTAGATGCTACTAATGCAGAGGTGGGTTCCTGCCGGAGCTGTCCAGTGCATAGCTCCAGTAGAAAGCAGCTGATTGCGCAATTTGTGCGCGACCGCTCCGGAGCCCTCTCTGCCAGTCCTTCGCGCGCATCGCCATCTTTTTCAGTGAATTTTTGGGCAATTTTGCTTCTGCGCATGCGCGGAAGCAAAATCACACCGAAATCTCGTGAGGTGATGCGCGCACGAGAGAGATTTTGGTGAGATTTTGCTTCTGCGCATGCAGAAATCTGAAATCTCACGCGCACACGTGTCCCCTCGTGAGATTTTGGCGCGGTTTTGTTTCTGCGCATGTGCAGAAGCAAAATCACGCGAGGGGGCGCGCACGCATAGCGAGCGCACCCACCCCCGAAACGTAGAGATGCGCGCGCAGCACACCGGCACCGGTAAGGAAGCAACCCGCCACTTTACTAATGATAGCTAACATTCACACTAACTGGTTCAAAGATCTGACTTCATTTCTGTCCTCCTTTCTTTCTCCAGGATATGGCCATCTACCTGGACAGTACCAAAAAACTTCATGATGTTATTAAACTTTCCCCCCACAAGCCAGTTAGGCAGATTTAGTTTGGCTGCAGCTGTCAGAGTGTTCATCTAGCTTTTAGTAGCAAACTTTGTAATAAGGGACTTATTTTTTCAGTCACCATTTCTCTTCTTTATTATTATTTTTTGGCTGTATGCAAATTAGATTAGCTGACCGAGTTTGGGATTTTTGTTTTGCCTTGTGTTTTTTGTGCCTTTGAATCAGTCTTGACCCCTGGTGCCTAACTGGACAGGTTCCTGCCAAAATTATTTTTTGTCTTCCCAGGAGTGGTTTGCTATTGTGTGCTTTCTAAAGCTGAGAGAGAGAGAGTGGCTGGCCTAAGGTCACCAAGCTGGCTTTGTGCCTAAGGAAGGACGAGAACTCACCGTCTCTTGATTTCTAATCTAATGTGTTAACTGCTACATCAAACCGGCTCTATATTACCATGATACAATTGACTAAATGGAGTTAATGTAACTCCATTTGGTGGGTGTAGGACTGAATATAATTGAAGACTAATTTTAAATCCCTGAAAATTAACTCAGTGGATCAATTAATCTCTTCTGATGTTTGTACAACTTACTAACCCTCTAGTGACCCTGCATTTTATGAGAACTGGGTTTGAATTTGTAATGATACTGAGATGTATCACCTACTCTCCCCTAAATTATTGTTCAGCCATGTTTTGTTTAGATGAGCATACTCTATGATTCAAACCAGCAGTGGGTTGCTCCCAGTTCGGACCGGTTCTTAGAACCAGTAGCGCTGGCGGCGGGAGGCTCCACCCACCCACCCAGGATGCTTCTGCGCATGCGCCGAACCGGTGGCAAAGTTATTTACAACCCACCACTGATTCAAACTAGAGTATTAAAGTTTATTAACAATGATAATGCGTCTTGATATGTTGCATGAATGTATCCATTACAGATTATTCAATTATGGTTAATCAGATCGTGAATTAGCAACAAATTAGTCAAACTAGCTCTACTTAAAACTTTAGGAAAATGTTAAAACCCAAAGAACTACAGTGCATGTGTAAGTATTTTAATAAAAAGAGATATATTTATTCCTCAACTTTTTTTCAATAGCGTGAAAGGGAAATAGATTTTACCAAGGACAAGTCTACAAAAATTGTGCTTGTGCCAGCTAACAGTTGCAAAATACTGATGTCAAATAGTAAAGCTGTTCATTGAAGCAGGATAAAACTTAATAGGCAACTTCAGGATGGGTTCAGCTAAAGAGGATTTTTAATCCTTCATGCTAAACTCTTAACTATTCATTATTTCTCTCTAAATTAAATGTGTATTGGAGTGTATATTTCAGGTTTGAAATATCAGTAGTTGTCACATGAAGCTTTTAAATTTTGAAATTTATTTTTCATTTTTCTGCTGTTTTCTAAATGGCTTTGGAAATATGTACCCTGAAAAGCTGCTAATTTAAACCAAAATGGAGAAAGAGTAAACGGAAGCATATGTACAATGAAGAATAAAAGTAGTTTGTGGAAGCAACCAGTGGTGAGTTTCTGCCGGAGCTGTCCAGTACATAGTTCCGGTAGGGAGCGGCCGATTGCGCAATTTGTGTGCGACCGCACCGGAGCCGTTTTTGCCGGTCCGTCGCGCGTGTCGCCATCTTTTTCTGACAATTTTGCGGTGATTTTGCTTCCGCGCATGCGCGGAAGCAAAATCACGCTAAAATCTTGTGAGGGGATGTGCGCAAGAGAGATTTCAGCGCGATTTTGCTTCTGCGCATGTGCGGAAGCAAAATCACGCCGAAATCTCACACGCGCACGTGTCCCCTCACGAAATTTTGGCATGATTTTGCTTCCGCGCATGCGCAGAAGCAAAATCGCGCAAGGGGGTGCGCACGCATAGTGAACGCGTGCACACCCGAAACGTGGAGATACGCGCACAGTGTACCAGCATGGGTAAGTGAGCAACCCGCCCCTGGAAGCAACCTCTGAAAAAATTGAAACAAACTAATCAGTCCGAAACATAATGGAATTAAGAAAAACGAAGAAGCATGTTTTCCGCTTCTTAGGATTAGATCTTATTTTATGAGGATTGAGAAAGTTTTATTTACAACACTTTTCTTTGACCAGAAGGCTCTTAGAAATGTAGTATTGTCGATAAATGATAAATGTTTGTGTCTTGGCCTTGCACTGTAAATAAACAAATAATAAAACAGTAGTGTTGATATTATTGTCCCCACAAAATACAAAAAAATGATAACTTATTAGCAGGAATCATAAAGATCAGGCAGCACCTGTCACATTGTGGGGTATACTTTAAGTAGTTCCCTAATTAAGGTGGTATCTGATTTTTTTTCCAGAGCTAGGTGAAGTTTTCTTTATACTAGCTGAATAAGTGACAAACTTATTTTTTTCTAAAAAGTTAAACTCCGTTTGATTAAAAACCTACTTTGAGTTTTGTGGATTATTGCCCTCTGGTGGTATAATTTGGTAATTTATAACTGATGTTAAATTGGGGTGTGTGTGTACAAAGCAGAGTAAAATGAACATCAGAAAAATAAACCCCATAATCTTTTTTCTCAACCAGAATTAAAAACTAAGATTTCCTTATTGGACATAATTCTGTATGTAATTGTGTCTGATCAAGGCTTCTGCCTTTTTTGATATATACTACAGAAGCCTCCTTTTATCAGTTACTCTATGTATTCTATTAAGTCTGTCTTAATCAGCAATGTAGCTTTTGTCATCTGAAATATGATGAAAAAAACAGAGATTCCAAATTTGTAAAGTGACAAATGAAATGCCCTAATGTGTTGATTCACTTGCTGATTACGTGTAATTAAGTAATTTTCAACTACAAGCAATATATTACACAGTTCCTATAGAAGAATATAAAATGCACAATCCTAAACATATTTTAAAAGGTAAAGGTTTCCCTCCCACATATGTGCTAGTCGTTCGCGACTCTAGGGGGCAGTGCTCATCTCCGTTTCAAAGCCAAAGAGCCAGCGCTGTCCGAAGACGTCTCCGTGGTCATGTGGCTGGCATGGCTAAACGCCAAAGGCGCACGGAACGCTGTTACCTTCCCACCAAAGGTGGTCCCTATTTTTCTACTTGCATTTTTACATGCTTCTGAACTGCTAGGTTGGCAGAAGCTGGGACAAGTAACGGGAGCTCACTCCATTACGCAGCGCTAGGGAATCGAACTGCCGAACTGCTGACCTTTCTGATCAACAAGCTCAGTGTCTTAGCCACTGAGCCACCACGTCACTTCTAAACATATTTACACAGCACTAAACCCCTCTGGATGTATTAAGATTGAATACCATTGTGTGATATAATATTCCAACCGGTCTTATTTTCATGCTATTATGTATCATTATATTAACAGAGAAATGTGAATGCTCTCCAGTCTGATACTTCCCAATGAGATGGAATTATTAATATCTAAAATTCTCTACCTTGCTACATTCTAGGCAGTTTGTCTATACATGTCCAGTGAGTATCAGATTAAGGAATATTGCCATATCTAAGTATTAGGATTGTGGTTCCAGGTTGTAAAAATATTACTGTTCTAAAAGGTAAGGTGTAACATTTTCCATCTGAGATAAAAAGTACATATGAATAACAGGTTAAACTATGTACTGATTTAAATCTGCATCGCGTTAATCACTGCCTTTCATGGATTTTAGCAGAGGACTTTCACATCACCTGCTTCCTTTTTTTAGTTGGGTCCTTCAGAGATTGATCTTGAATTTCTTTTAATCCAAAGTACATCTTTTTTTTTCAACTATTTATTTTTTATTTTATTTTTTATTTTATTTTATTATTTATTTATTTATTTTGTCAAACATGTACAGGATAGTAGTTGTTTGTATAAACATAACATATGTAAAAAGTACCAATAAAAGAGGACAATAGGACAGTAGGACAGGGACGGTAGCCACAGTGGTGCGCTTATGCACGCCCCTTACAGACCTCTTAGAAATGGGGAGAGGTAGAGAGTCTAAGGTTAATGTTTTGGGGGTTTGGGGAAGAAACCACAGAGTCAGGTAGTGCATTCCAGGCATTGATCACTCTGTTGCTGAAGTCGTATTTTCTGCAGTCGAGTTTGGAGCGCTTTACATTTAGTTTGAATCTATTATGTGCTCGTGTATTGTTGCGGTTGAAGCTGAAGTATTCATTGACAGGAAGGACATTTTGGTATATGATTTTTATGAACTACATTTAGATCAGATCGGAGTCGACGTAGTTGTAAATTGTCTAATCCCAATATTTCAAGTCTGGTAGAATAAGGTATTTTATTGTGAGCAGAGGAGTATCTTCTTGTGAAATATTTCTGGACTCTCTCAATTGTATTAATGTCTGATATGCAGTGCAGGTTCCAGATAGATGAGCTATTCCAGAATTGGTCTAACAAATGTTTTGTATGCTCTGGTTAGCAGTGTAATATTGACAGAGAAGAAGCTACGCAAGATTAGATTAACAACTCTTAGTGCCTTTTTGGCAATGTTGTTACAGTGGGCTCTGAGACTTAGGTCGTTGGATATGAGTACTTCTACCATTGTGTTACAATTCCTGTCCTGGTCCTATTTTATATTTTTAACAACAAAAAGGGAAAAAGAGAAGAGAGAAAGATAGAGACTATAGCAAAAAAGGAGTTAAAGATAGAAAAGAGAGAGCTAAAAGAAATATGGGGGAGGCAACCAAAAAAGAAAAAGAAAAGAGGATTAAAACTTTGGAGCAGGATAAAAGAGAAGGGATAAAAGAAAAATAAAAAGGTGTAAATTAGTAATAATATTTTTGAATATAAGCCTGATAATAGAAAATATGAAGATTGAAAATATGTAACTTTTAAATATGTTTTGTATGAAAAAAAAGAAAAGTAATATTTTTGAATATAAGTTTGATGATAGAAGAAACATGCAGAAAGGAAGTTATAGGTGTTGGGATATAAGACATAAAAATTAGTGTTAATGTGTATGTTTAATCAATTTACTAGTATTACATAAGTATGAATAAATTGTTCATTGTAATAAGGATAAAATATATGTATGAATAACATGTAGAAATGAAGTTATAAAATAACATAATAAAAGATGAAGATTGAAAAATAGAAGAAAATATAAAGATTAAAATATGTAATTTTGAAATATATTTTGCATGGGAAAAGTAAGGATGTGGAAAAGAGGATAAAGAAATTATAAGTTGATTTTTGATTAATGTTTAGGAAATAAATGAAGTAAAAAATACTGATATTAGAAATATATAAGTTGGGAAATGACCACATCTTTGTTTGCTGGAATTAAAATAGGGATAAAATAAGAGGGGGAAAAGACTAAAGACAGATACTAAGAGGAAAAGAAATGTGATAGATGTATTGAAAATGAAATGATAATGGATTGTAATTATTTTAAAAACAAAATATATTGTTAAGAATATTGTATGGATGTATGAAACTCAGAAAGCAAATGTTCACGACATGAGATGTTGAAAGACCAAAAACAAATAAAATTTATTGGGGGGAAAAAAGAATTTATTATATCACCCTCCTATTCTCTGTGTAAAAGATTGCTGATCTGAGGTCACTCCCTTATTTCTTTGCAGGTGCCCCATCCACACACCACATATTTGAGTTTCTTTCTCACAGTTTCTGCTAGGTTTTACCCATTTCAAGGACATACTTCCTGTAAATAAACCTCCTTTCTGCTATAGTTACATAGTTAAACCTGCTTTCCTAGTAATTGCTAAGGGCAGATTCTATTCTCAGGAACAGTCATTCGCACACACAGTATGCTTCAACTTCCAACATTTCTAATGTTCTCATTTCCAATGAAAGCATGGCGGAGACAGCCGATTTCACCCTATAGGAAAAGTTGAAAACCTTCTTTTTGTCTGTTCTTTTTAATGCACCTTGGTATAGATGATGCTATTATTATTATTATTATTATACAATTGTATCACAGCGGCCAGTTGTTTCGCCGGATTTGGCATTGATTACTAGTCGAGCCCCACCCAGGGGCCTAGGACGTCGTAATGTATTTTCGAAGTATATGTGCAGAACCGAGCAGTGCGGCTTTCTGCATTTGACTGATGGTGATTTTGTCAATTTTGAGCTGTTTTAAATGTAATTCCAGTGCTTTTGGGATAGCACCCAGTGTTCCAATCACCACTGGAATTACCACTGCTGGTTTGTGCCATAATCGTTGGATTTCGATTTTTAAGTCCTGGTATTTTGCAATTTTTTCGTGTTCCTTTTCATCGATCTTGCTATCCCCTGGTATTGCAATGTCAATGATAGTCACCTTGTTTTTCTCGACCAGCGTGATGTCTGGTGTATTATGCGCCAGTACCTTGTCTGTTTGTATACAAAAATCCCACAAGATCTTGACCATCTGATTTTCAGTGACTTTTTCAGGCTTATGTTCCCACCAGTTTGTAGCAGTATGGATGTTATAATTTTTGCATAAATTCCAGTGGATCATTTGTGCAACAGAGTTGTGCCGTAATTTGTAATCGGTCTGCACGATTTTCTTGCAGCAGCTGAGCACATGGGCTACAGTTTCATCAGCTTCCTTGCATAATCTGCATTTAGCATCATTTGAGGATTTATCAATTTTGGCCTTTATGGCATTTGTACGAATTGCCTGTTCTTGTGCAAGAGGATCAATGATTCTCTTTCTTTCTTTAAAGTACCAGTTGTTAACCATAACCAAGTTTTTTCATTGTCCACTTTGTCTTTTATTTTTTCAAGAAATTGGCCATGTAATGCTTTATTTTGCCAACTCTCCATTCTTGATTTTATCACATTTTTTTCTGTATTCTTGTTTCATCTGTTGGACCTTCAGTAGATTTTTGTTCTTTACTTCAATTAATAGATGTTCTTGACTTTCTTTTAAATAATCCGCCAATGCATGCTTTTCTTCTTCAACTGTTTGCTTTACTTTTTTTATTTATTATTAGAGTTGGAAGGGACCTTGTAGGTCATCTAGTCCAACCCCCTGCTCAAGCAGGAGTTCCTACACCATTTGAGACAGATGGCAGTCCAGTCTCCCCTTGAAGGTCACAAGTGTTGGGGCTCTCACAACCTCCGCTGGCAAGCTGTTCCACTGGTTGATCACTCTCACTGTCAGAAAGTTTCTCCTCACTTCCAGGTTGAATCTCTCCTTGGTCAGCTTCTATCCGTTATTCCTTGTTTGGCTTTCTGGTGCTATAGAGAACAGCCTGATCCCCCCTCCTCTCTGTGGCATCCCCTCAAGTATTGGAACACTGCTATCATGTCACCCCTGGTCCTTCTCTTCGCCAGACTGGCCAAGCTCAGTTCCTGCAACCGCTCTTTGTATGTTTTATTTTCCAGACCCTTTATCATCCTGGTTGCTCTCTTCTGCACTTTCTCTAGGGTTTCTTGTAGTAGTCCTCTGCCACCTGATTTTCTGGGCAGGTAAAGTCTATCAGTGTCACTACGTGGATATATTATTATTATTATTATTATTATTATTATTATTATTATTATTATTATTATTATTATTATTATTATTATTATCATCATCATCATCATCATCATCATCATCATCATCATCATCATCATCATCATCATCATCACTCTGGGCCATGGCCTTAGGCCAGCCCTGATGTGGCTACTCTGTATCTTTCTACTTAGGAAGGAAATTGACAAGACAGAAATATTTAATGTGACAATATTCATCACCTCTAAGCAAAGGAGAGCAAAAGCACCTGAGATATACAGTCATGACAATTTCTTTATAGCTGGCGAAGCAGAAATGTTAATTCTTTAGCCCTATGAATATTCTTTCTGTGATGGTTAACTTGAATACGCCATTTCTACCACACCGTACAAAAGTCATTATTTTAAGCTAAGAGTTAAAATCATCTAATCCAGGGAACCCCGATCCCTGGGCCACGACCCACTGCCGGGCCTTGACCCATTTGGAACCAGACCGTGGAAGTGGTGGGTGAGCATATGCATGCGCATCGCATCCCCATTTGCACGAGCCGCAGGTGAGTGTACTCCATTTGTGCAAGCAGTGGGCGCACATGTCCACCATTCATGCAAAAGGAGCTGCATGCGCGCGTGCCCACCGTTCACGCAGAACCATCCCCTCCCCCTCTCCCCACCAGTCTGCAAAGCCGGAAAGGTTGGGGAACTTTGATCTAACCATTTCTTGAAATGATAATTAAAATATAAAAGCATCAGTATGGTATAGTTGTGAAATATTTGAATATGACAAAGAAAAGCTAGGCTTACACTTCTATTCAGCCACAACATTCATTGGAATAATTATTATTTCTAAACCTAATCAACTTAAGCCAGTTATTATACAATTAAACACTGAGAGATGGGGGTGGAGGAGAAATACATACACCGCTTGGAAGACAGGTAGGATATCACTTTTCTTAATTTGTTTAATAGAAGCAGTTCTTCTTCTTCTTGTTACTAGATAAATGTAACCATGTTCACAAGTTTTACCATTTTTATTCAAATTTTAGTTTTAATGAAGGACACATTGTGGCCTATTGCCGCAATTATTTTTGTTAATTAGTCCATTTCAATAGTCTCTCTCATTATGGGTTGGTACTCAATGAAACACAGTTGAACTGGCATTTGATAAGTTTTTCATGCTCCGCATACAGGAGATTGAGAAATATCGTGGAGATTAAGGACAGAGCAAGGTGTGTGGGAGGCTAAGGAAGAGGAGGTGGAGAGGAAGACAGATGCTTCAAGGAGGTGTGTTTCCTGAACAATATTTACTGAAAGTAAATTAAGCTTCTGGGAATCATTAGTTCAAACTGAAGATTAACTCCTTCTTCCCTTTCAGTAAAAATGCATGAAGATTGATCCTCTGAGTTGAACACAAATGTGTACAGTAAATGGGTGTTATATTTTGAGTGGACACAATTATAATTCATACTCCCAACCAATACACTTTTAAAGTCAGCTCCATTATTTATGACTCATTTGCCCCTAAAAACTTTAAACAACCAAGGCAATATCATACATTCATGTTTTATTCACTGCTTAGTGTTTACCCATTTAATAATCAAGGTGCTTCTGGGTTGAAAGGATTAGCCGGTGTCATCACCGTTGTCTGGGGGAGTGGTGCGGTGGCCTAGAGGTGGAGCTCTCACCTCACAATCAGGAGGCTGTGAGTTCGATCCTAGGTTGATGGTGTCCCTCAAGGCAGTGTTTTAGGACCAACACTCTTCATACTCTACATAAACGATCTTTGTGATCATATTATAAGCAACTGCGTTCTCTTTGCTGATGATATTAAACTATTTAACACCACCAACAATGCTGCTACCCATCAAAAAGACCTTGATCATGTAACAGAATGGTCAAACAACTGGCATCTTCAAATCTCAACCAACAAATGCTCTGTCTTACATATTGGCAAAAAGAATCAGAATACAAAATACAAACTTGGAGGAAATGAACTTGTAGACGACCCTCACTCTGTCAAAGACCTTGGAGTACTCACATCCAACGACCTAAGTTCTAGAGCCCATTGCAACAACATTGCCAAAAAGGCACTAAGAGTTGTTAATCTAATATTGCGTAGCTTCTTCTCTGGCAATATTACACTGCTAACCAGAGCATACAAAACATTTGTTAGACCAATTCTGGAATACAGCTCACCTGTCTGGAACCCGCACTGCATATCAGACATTAATACAATTGAGAGAGTCCAGAAATATTTCACAAGAAGAGTCCTTCACTCCTCTGCTCACTACAAAATACTGTATTTTTCGGAGTATAAGACGCACCTTTTTCCTCCCTAAAAGTGGCTGAAAATTTGGGTGCGTCTTATACTTCGAATGTAGCTTTTTTTCCCAGCCCTAACTAGGTGCTAACAGATCTTCCCAGCTCTTACCTTGCAGGGTTTTTCATTGTTACTCTCTCCAAAGAATGTTTTTCCAGCCCTAAGTCTTTGCAGGGTTTTTTTCATTGCTCTACTTGCTCCGAATAAGTTTTTTTCTAGCCCTAACCAGGTGCTATCTATCTTCCCAGCTCTTACTGGCTTGCATGCTCTTTCATTGTTACTCTCTCCGAAGAAGGTTTTTTTAAGTCCTAACCAGGGGATAAAATAATGTGCTGAAGCTGACCAGACTAAGGACGCTAGCAAGGTGAATACCTGGTAGGCAGATCCCCCCCCCCTATTTTCCTCCCCAAAAACTAAGGTGCGTCTTATACTCCGGTGCGTCTTATACTCCGAAAAATACGGTACCTTATTCCACCAGACTTGAAATATTGGGATTAGACAATTTACAACAACGTCGCCTCCGATCTGATCTAAATGTAGTTCATAAAATCATATACCAAAATGTCCTTCCTGTTAATGATTACTTCAGCTTCAACTGCAGCAATACACGAGCACGTAATAGATTCAAACTTAATGTAAACCGCTACAAACTCGACTGCAGAAAATACGACTTCAACAACAGAGTGATCAATGCCTGGAATGCCCTACCTGATTCTGTGGTTTCTCCCCCAAACCCCAAAAACTTTAACCTTAGACTGTCTACAGTTGACCTCTCCCCATTTCTAAGAGGGACTGTAAGGGGCGTGCATAAGTGCACCACTGTGCCTACCGTCCCTGTCCTACTGTCCTATTGTCCTCTTTTATCGTTACTTTTTACATATGTTATGTTTCTCCAAACAACTACTATCCTGTACATGTTTGACAAAATAAATAAATAAACTAAAAAATTAAATTAAAAATAAATAGTTGGAAAAAAAGATGTACTTTGGATTAAAAGAAGTTTAACATGTTTGACAAATAAAATAATAAAATAATAAATAAATAAATAAATAAAAATCTTAAAGCAAATCAAGTAATGTAAAATAAACTTCTATACCCTAAGAGCAAAAATCTGCTCTGCACATATTCTGCCTTAAAACTGCTCAAACTTCTTTATTGTCCCTTCTTGACCGAGGCACACCCAATTAATTAATTCCTTGATAGTTTTTGCATTCATTCTCAGGGCTCAGGGCCAGGTTACCTTCGGGACCGCATCCTGCCACATTCCTCCCTATGACCAGTGAGGTCCCACAGAGAGGGCCTCCTCCAGGTCCCGTCTGCCAAACAATGCCGGCTGGCGGGCCCACGGGGGAGGGCCTTCTCTGTGGGAGCCCCATCTCTCTGGAACCAACTCCCGCCAGAGATCCGGACTATCCCCACCCTACTGGCCTTCTGCAAGGCAGTAAAAACATGGCTCTTCCAGCAGGCGGGGTGAAGAGATGATTCCCCCAAGTATGAATGGCTTTTTAAATTGTAATATGTTTTTTAGATGTTATTTTAATATGTAGTTCTAACCTCTGCTGTAAGCCGCCCTGAGTCCCACGGGATTGGGCGGCCTATAAGAACTCTTATAAATAAATAAATAAATAAATTCTTGCTACTATTCCCTTTGCACAGTCACTCTACCAAATTGTTAGGCATAGGTGTAATTTTCACACACATGTTAAACATGTCACAGAGCCACACTACGAGCACATCATACTTTGATTCCAACATTTCTCAGGTTACACTATTCACACCTAGAGCCTTACAATTTTTTCCCCAGTGTTCTTATAGTGTTAATACTTATAGGACTGTTTGTCAAACATTATATAGCTTGGAGGCTGCTTTTTTTTAGTACCTTTTTGCGATACCAAATATATACAGTAAGTACGTATTTTTAAAAAGGAAATCACACGCACAAACCAATGCATTTATTTTTGGTATTTAAGCTATTTTAAATGTGCATACTTTGCAGTTTTTAATTAACTAAGAACTATGAGACGGAAGGTGTTTCGCACCATGTGACAACTTTATTTAAGAAGCAAAAGAAGAGTGTTTTATCCTCAAATCTGATTTGGCATTCAGTTTAGTTATACATTTTTTTGGGGTGGGGGGGGGAAATGAAGATGAGAAACCAGTTCACCACTTTTAGCAACATGATACATCAAAAGACACTGCTAAATTGCTTTTCACAGACAAAATATCAATATCAATTTTTACAATTCACCCAACAATAATCAAGAAGAGTTCAATTAAAATTTTAAGACAGAATCAGAAGAAAACTGTGAATCTGTTTCTGATGCATTTAACGGTTTTTCACTTTCAGTGTCAGCAGTAAATGGGCTTTTAACTCACATTTTCCTGGTGTTTAACTGGATGGAAATATTAATTTAAGCTTAATTTAGCTCAGTCAATGTTTTTTTAAATTGCTGCAGAAATTACTTCTGGGATAATAGTTTTATCATATTTCTCCTGTAATTCAGTTAAATGCAAAATAATAATAATAATAATAGAAATTTTCTTTTTAATTCACACTATCCATAAATGAAGATTTTCAATTGTTGCTTCAAATGTTTCAAGAACTTTGAAAATGTTAATTCTGGTGCCTTGTAAATTCAGCTTTAATTGATTTAAAGGACAAACTCTGTCATGTATATATATCACTATTGTTAATCACTCAAATCCATGAAACTTGTTTTAAAATTAAATTAAAGTACAATGCTTTTTTCTTAGAGTAACATTCTAAGGGGCTTAAAAGCACGCCCCTTAAAAGTAACACTTTTAAGGGGCGTGCATAAGCGCACAATCGTGCCTACTGTTCCTGTCCTAATGTACCCATATATTCATACCTCTTTTACTCTTATTCATGCTTGTAATATTACATATATATTCAATCATGTTTTACTGCTTAAACTTTGCTTATAATCATATATGCTTGACAAATAAATAAAAAAATTTAAAAAACCCCACTTTCCTCCCTGTTTAATTTTTCAGGTGTAAATTGGAGCCCTGCTGCTATTAGTCTTCTGTGTTATCTCAAAGCTTAGAATGATTAATAATGAAAAAAAAAAGTTATTATATGATCATAGAATCGATACATCCAGCATTTCTGTCCACTCTGACAATCAAAAATGAGTAAACGGTTCTTCCTTATATTTTCAGAAATCTCAGTATTTGAAACTTTTACCATCACACAACTTAACTCTGAAAAAAAAACCAAACAGAACTCTAAACCAGTTATCTTTTTGGATATTAGCTCTATTGGGCTGAATGAACTGTGATTCTTTTGCTAAATATGAAACCATGCATATTATTACACTAAATGTGCCCCACATTCAGCTGCCAAAGGAAGCATATACCTTTTTTTTTTGCAAGAAGGATTAAAAAAAGATAGGGGAAACGTCATCTCTAAGTGTCAGCCAATTGCTAAAGGCAGTGTTTTAAAAGCACTGCAAATTTTCTTAATGAGAAGGAAACAATAACCACAGGTCCAGGAAGGACTATTTCCAGTCTGGCAAGCTCTAATAGCAGAGTTTCTAATCAAATCATCCACCAAGGGCTTAAAGTCTTGCATCAGATGCATAGTCCATTTCATCACTCCATTCTGTCAATAGAACTACAGATGAAGACTGATGCAAGAGCCTTTATAAGGAGATAGCAAGGGAATTTGCCATTCCTCTGGGAAGCAGTGATAGAAAAGGAAGGTTTATAAACAAAATAGTATTTCAGCTCCTCTGTGGTAAAAGGGACGGGAGGACCGATTTCCAAAGCTAAAACTGGCATAATATGAGAGGAGGGGAAACAAAAGGACTGCGATAAAAGAGAAGGCCCATGCTGTAATTGCATTTTTCTAAATAGCCGGTAGACTTGTACTTAACTTTGATCAAGTAACATGACCTTAAGGGAAGAAAAACCTTCAGCTAAGTCTCGGAGGTTGTAGGGAGAAGGATGAATTCCCATGACTGATAATCATGAATTCGTCACACTAGAACTCAGGCTGACAAAACACCTCTTATCGTAGACAGTTTTCTAAGTTTGTAGCATAATTCGATGCTTCGAGTTCTCCTGTGGTTAGTCACATCAAGCAACAGTCTGTGGTGTATAAACGAGTGCACCAAGTTGGCCACTTTGTAAAGCAGTTCACGGTGGCCTTTAAAAAAACAAACAAACCCACTGATTAAAGAGATAGAGGAATACGGAGAATCGGCAGGATTGAAAATCAATAAACAAAAAACTAAATTATTAACAAAAAATATGACAATAAAACAAAAAGATGAATTGGAAGGGAAATTAGGCTTACAAACAACCAAAACAATTAAACATCTAGGGATAATACTAACAAATAGATGTTCATCCATTAAAAAAGACAATTACGACAAATTAGTAAACCAAACAAGATTAGAATTAGAAAAATGGAAAAAATTACAATTATCGTTATTAGGGCGTATAGCCGCGATTAAAATGAGTATACTGCCAAAATTTTTATACTTATTTCAAACAGTTCCAATCAAATTAGAGACTAAATTTTTTACTAATTTGAATAAAATTATATCTAAATTTATATGGCAAAACAAAAAGCCAAGAATCAAATTAACAAATCTACAGGATGATAAGAGCAGAGGTGGCCTAAGGACTCCCTGACTGGAAACTTTACTACAAAGCAGCATCCTTGGCGTGGATAAAAGAATGGATAAATTTAACTAACAAAAGAATACTAACGCTAGAGGGCCACGACCTACAAATGGGATGGCATGCTTACATATGGAGAGATGGAACTAAGCCACAACTTAACTTCAACCAACACCTAATTAGAAAATCTTTGCTAAAAACATGGTACGAAATCAAAAAGAAGAACTACATGAAAATCCCCAAATGCTTTCAATTATAGAAGCCATGACCTACCCGAACTTAATTGGTATAACCAAAGCAGCAAAATATAGCGACATATTAGATCCGACAGGGAAATTAAAAAGTAGAGAACAATTGGCGGAACAAAATATAAATATTGATTGGTTGACTTACTTACAATTAAAAACTTGACACAAAAAAGACACTGAGGGTATGGGTATAGACATGGAAGTGCAAAAACTGGATAAAATTTTGATTGGCCCGGACGAAAAAATAATATCAAAACTATATAAATATCTGCTGGAATTTGATAAAATGGAGGAAATTGTCAAAGAACCCATGATAGCATGGGCAAAAAACGTAGGTCACAACATACACTTGGCTGACTGGGAGAGAACATGGAATATAAACTGCAAAATAACTAAGTCAACAGCATACAAAGAGAATTATTATAAAATGTTTTATAGATGGCATTTAGCTCCATCAAGATTGGCCAAAATATACCCAAAAATGAATTTGGCTTGCTGGAAATGTAAAAAAGACATAGGTACCTTCTTTCATGCGTGGTGGTTGTGTCCCGAAGCAAAGGGCTATTGGAAAAAGGTGCATGCTTGGTTACAAGAAATTACAGAGAGAACAATGGAATTTACCCCAGAATTTTTCCTGCTGAGGATAATGGAAAAACAACATCCAAAAAACATACAATATTTAATACTACATATTACAACTGCGGCAAGAATAACATATGCACAATATTGGAAAGACAATCAAATCCCACCAGAAAATATACTAATGGACAAAATATATAGATGTGCTGAAATGGACATGCTGACTATTCAACTCAAAGGACAATGCAACTCAGAATACTACAAAACATGGACTAGATGGTACAACTGGACTAAAAAAAAGAGGAAAGACTGTGTGACAACGTGAGAAGAAAACAAAGACAGAAGAGACTGTAAATTTATGATTTAATGTGCATAATTGAGATATAACAATGTTGTAAAAACGGGTGTAGATCTGTATCAAAATATTCAGATGTTTAATGAAGAAAAATAATAAAAAAAAATAAAAAACAAACAAACAAACAAACCCCCATGGCACTGCAAAAGTTAGGTTACTGGATGTTTTATTAGGAACACGTTGCTTTATCTAATAAAATATATAGAGAAGTTATTGGAGGGTGTTTCATTAAGTAGGCATAATCTGTATTTTTAAAAAAAGATTATAACTACGCCGCCTACGGTCTGACCTAAGCGTAGTATACAAAATTGTCTGCTACAACGTCCTACCTGTCAACGACTACTTCAGCTTCAACCGCAATAATACATGGGCAAACAATAGATACAAACTCAAGGTAAACCGCTCCAAACTCGATTGCAGAAAATACGACTTCAACAATAGAGTGGTCAATGCCTGGAATGCTCTGCCTGACTCCACTGTTACAACCCCCATAGCTTCTTATTTATTTATTTATTTTGTTCGATCTTATAGGCCGCCCATCTCCCTGGGGACTCAGGGTGGCGTACAACCTTAAACTGTCTACCGTGGACCTCACCCCATTCCTAAGAGGTCTGTAAGGGGGCATGCATAAGCACATCAGCATGCCTACCATCCCTGTCCTATTGACCCCATTTATTTGTACTCATTTCATGTGCTCATGTCCATGTTTATACTTATACCTGTTATCTTGTACATGTTTGACAAACTAAATAAAAGAAAATAAGAGCAGAAGGAGAACCTCACAGTCTTCGTTTAGCATTCTGCTTTACACAGCAGGGAAACGGATTCATTCAGGAAAATCACAAGCCGGATAGGAGAGCCATAGCTGTCTTCCATGCTTGCAGCTTAGGAGCTGTAGGGGTGGGGTTGTACTTACCTTCCCCACCGGTTCGCATGTTTTGATGGAGTTCCATGTTTTGATGGAATTCCAGGTTCCAGCACTGAGAGAGAGGAACAAAAACTTTTTCTGACCACATGGCAGTCAGGGTTGGTGGATCAGAAGCTATGCAAGTTAATTGCCATTCAAAGATCCCAAATGTTAATCTTTCACACCAGCGGTGGGTTGCTCCCCGTTTGGCCCAATTCGGTGAACCGGTAGCGGTGTGAGGCTCCGCTCACCCGCCCAGGACGTTTCTGCACATGCAAACTGGTTGCGATGGGATTTAGAACCCACTACTGTTTCACACGTTGCTCGATTAAAATTTAAAAAAAAAAACACCAATTGTCCAATATAAACTTTTGTGGGGAGAGAAGGGGAGCAAATTTAAAATAAATTTAAAACAAGTACCGTATTTTTTGGAGTATAAGATGCACCTTTTTCCTCCCTAAAAGTGGCTGAAAATTTGGGTGCGTCTTATACTCTGAATGTAGGTTTTTCGGAGCTTTTTTCCAGCCCTAACTAGGTGCTAACGATCTTCCCAGCTCTTAGCTTGCAGGCTTTTTCATTGTTACTCTCTCCGAAGAAGGTTTTTCCAGCCCTAAGTCTTTGCAGGGTTTTTTTCATTGCTCTACTTGCTCCGAAAAAGTTTTTTTCTAGCCCTAACCAGGTGCTAATGATCTTCCCAGCTCTTACTAGCTTGCAGGCTTTTTCATTATTACTCTCTCCGAAGAAGGTTTTTTTAAGTCCTAACCAGGGGATAAAATAATGTGCTGAAGCTGACCAGACTAAGGACACTAGCCAGATGAATACCTGGTAGGCAGATTTCCCCCCCTATTTTCCTCCCCCAAAACTAAGGTGCGTCTTATACTCCGGTGCGTCTTATACTCCGAAAAATACGGTACCCAATATGGTTTATGAACATAACTATGACAGCATCCACTGACTAACAAGTTGCATTTTGGCTGTGTTCAGCACCATGAAGATAGTAAAGTAAGGATACTACCCCATAAATATGGTGTTTTGCCATATGAAAATGTGGGCAAGAGGTTCATGAATTTGAAAGCCATAAGTACACAAAAGAAGAAAAAGCTTAAAGGCTTTATTAAGCAAAGCATAGCGAAAGACTAACTTTAACTAGTATAATGTTTTATGATGAATGTATTTTTACAATGACTATGATAATGATCTATTACTATTGTTGTGTGTACACTGAGAGCTTATGCACCGGAGACAAATTCCTTGTGTGTCTAATCACACTTGGCCAATAAAGAATTCTAATTCTAATTCCAACTAGTATAATATGGAAAGGAAATATCCATAGACAGGACAATAACAAAAGACCTGGCAAATTCAACAGAGGAGTATCAACATAGGACAAAAATCCCACATACCTTAAGTACTGGCAGTCCCATCGTCAAAGACAATTACAACTCCTCGCTTAGTGACAACAACTGGGACCAGCAATTCTGTTGCTATGTGCCATAGTTGATAAGTGGAAAATCACATGACTTCAGCTAGTCCTTGACTTACGACCACAATTGAGCCAAACATTTCTGTTGCTAAATGAGACATTTGTTAAGTGAATTTTGCCCCATTTTCTTGTCATATTTGTTAAGTGAATCACTGCAGTTGTTCAATTAGTAATGCAGTTATTAAGTGAATCTGGCTTCCCCAGTGAATTGCCTATCAGAAGGTTGCAAAAGGGGATCACATGACCCCAGGAGACTGCAACCGTCATAAATGTGAACTAGCTGTCAAAGAATCCAAATGGAAAACACATGGCCATGGGGATGCCTACAACGGTCATAAGTCACTTTCTTCAATGCCGTTGTAATTTCAAATGGTCATTAAATGAACCTGTAGGCCGTGTCAAATTTTTAAACTTTCAATTTCCAAACGGAGTGCATAAAAGTTGTGACATGCCTTGGGAATTGTAAAGCTATTTTGATTGCTTTAATATAATTTAGATGTGCTTGGTAAGTAACTACATAAATATCATAACTTTTAAACATTTGGTTTGTTTCATTTCACAGGTTCAGCTGTCTTTCTCTTTTTGTTAAACATTATTTTGTCTGAGAGTGTTAATACTGCTGGCCTCGTTTCCTGTGAGTGTGATAACTGATCTGTAATGGCTTCTAAAAAAAAAGAACAAGCAGTCCACCACACAAGTCACAAAGATTAGCTGGAAGGATAGGAAGTATTCTGGGCAACCAGAAGGTGCAGCTTGGAACAACCATCAGTTTGCCTTATAGGTGTCTTGTGGCAGACAAGTTACTAATCAACAATGGAATCCATTTGGTGAGAGCATCCACAACATACCCTCAGTTTTGCAAAAGTGCCACTGTCCCAACAAGAATATCTACTGTTCTTTACATTGTATCCCATGTTCAGTTTGTTCTGTCTTCAATTCCTGTCACTTTAGTTTTATTTGAAAATGAATTTACTGGTACAACAAATCTCTCCTTTAATATTTTTTTTCTATTATTACAGGATTTAATTCAATTTATAATACTTATACCAAGTTTCCAATCCAAACCCCAAATTGCTTTTAAATGCCTCCAATAGCTGCTTGATAATATGTAAAAGACAGGAGGAAATGGCATCATATTTACCGCATTTTTCGGAGTATAAGACACACCTTTTTACCCCCCAAAAGAGGGTAAAAACTGGGTGCGACTTATACTCCGAATGTTGCATTAGGGGGAGGGGGAGGGAGTTGGTGCGATGGTGGCAATGGCGACAATGGCGACAATGGGTGGCAACAGACAGCTGATTGGCGGTATTCCATGAGACTGTTCCAACTGCCAATCAAAGCCGCCGCCGCTGGACCATGGCAAAGCCGCTGCCGCCGCTGCCGCCACTGCTGGCCACTGCCGCTGCCCCCTCCGCTGGACCACGGCAAAGCTGCCGCCACTGCCGCTGGACTATAGCAAAGACGCTGCCGCCGCTGCTGCCAGTGCTGGCCACCGCCACTGCCCCCCTCCGCCCCCTCCGCCGGACCACGGCAAAGACGCCACTGCCAAACCACGGCAAAGACGCTGCTGCCGCCGCTAGCCGCCACCTCCGCTGCCACTGCCGAACCATGGCAAAGCTGCTGCCCGCCGCTGCTGACGCCGGACCACACCAAAGCCACCGCTGACGCCACTGGACCACGCCAAAGCCATTACTGCTGCTGCTGGCCATCGCTGTGGCTGCCGCCAACGGACCATAGCAAAGCCGCCGCGGCCACTGCCACCGCTGCTGGCCACCACCGCCACCGCTGGACCACGGGAAAGCCGCCGCCACTGCCACTGCTACTGCCACCACCAGACCACGGGAAAGCCGCTGCCGCCATTGCTGGCCGAAGCCTTCTCCCGAGGCAGCTAAGGAGCCACTTCCGCCGCTGCTGCGAGCCGCCTGACAGCTTTGAAGACCAACTTGCCAAGTTTGAAGACCCTTGCACCTCTAACCCCTCTCAGGGGTCTTCAAACTTGGCAGTTTAAGACTAGTGGACTTCAACTCCCAGAATTCCTCCTCCAGTCATGCTAGCTCATTGAGTTGAAGTCCACAAGTCTTAAACTTGCCAAGTTTGAAGACCCTTGCACCCCTAACTCAGGGGTCTTCAAACCTGGCAAGTTTAAGACTTGTGGACTTCAACTCCCATTCCTGAGCTAGCATGACTGGAGGAGGAATTCTGGGAGTTGAAGTCCACTAGTCTTAAACTGCCAAGTTTGAAGACCCCTGAGTTAGGGGTGCAAGGGTCTTCAAACTTGGCAAGTTTAAGACTTGTGGACTTCAACTCCCATTCCTGAGCTAGCATGACTGGAGGAGGAATTCTGGGAGTTGAAGTCCACAAGTCTTAAAGCTGTCAAGTTTGAAGTTTGTAAAAAGTGTACATGGTTGTAAAAAGTGTACATGGTTGTAAAAAGTATACATAGTTGTAAAAAGTATTCTGCTACACTGGTATTTTATTAAATAATATATTACTACACCATTTGGTTCAGAATACTTTTTTCCTTGTTTTCCTCCTCTAAAATCTATTTATTTATTTATTTATTTAAATGCATTTATATGCCGCCCAACTCCCAGGGGACTCTGGGCGGCTCACAACATGTCAATCCATTTTCCAATATAAAAAGACACAACAATTTAAAAGCTACAAAAATTAAAAAGAACATCTAACATTCTAGGTGCGTCTTATACTCCGGTGCGTCTTATACTCCGAAAAATACGGTAAGTAAGGTCCATAGTAAAAAATAATATTTATGTGAATATTATAAATGTAAAGGAATCCAAATAATACCATCAATATAAATAGGTTACATGAGAAAAATTGTGCGGTTGTCATAATCACCTACTCAATAGGAAACCTCTACTGTAAGAATGATTCCAGAAAATGGAATAGGTGAATTGTTTACTTTTATTCTGGAATACTGGTATGTCCTTCAAAAGTCCATTTTATCAAAATATTACCTATGTTCAAATGATATAATCAAATCAGGATTCAGGGATTTTAAATAAAGCAGTACATTACCAAGATGGCATTTCTTGTGAACATTTATAACTCACTTTCCTTTCATGGCCAAGCACAAATCAAAACTTAATAAAATACAATAAAAGCAGCAATATTCAGAATGAAGGATCAATAAAAGCAAGTACTACAGCAGTCACAGAAAGGGTATAACAGCCACAGTCGTTTGATCCTGGCTTAGTATATTGTGTGAATCAGTCAGTTGTATTTTCCCACTAAATTGTTTTAAACAAACCATAACTAAATAGGATGACAGCGATGCATGAATAAGTCAGCGACACTCTTTAAAGACCTTGGTTAGTCCTGGATTTTGGAGTCCTGCTTGTTATGCATCTTTAATGCTTGTTATGCATCTTTAATGCTCAGGTTGTCCTTCAGTAAAAGAAAAGATCGTTTTCCACAAGGTGGCAGTAGAAGCTAGCAGTTTTAGGAAATATGTCTGTGATTTGTTAAAGGCTTCTAGCAACTAAGGCTTCAAAACTCACAGATGGGAGAAGCACAAAACTTTGGCAAAGTCTCCCTGATCTCTTTACAAGAACTACAGTGGCATTTATTCTTCCGGGAATGTGTTGTTGTTTTTTTACATCCTGCTTTAGCTGCTAAATGAAGGCTTAATGGGTGGTCTCTTTTTATTTGGTTCATTCATTCATGCAACTCACAGAATGACTGTGCAGCTTGGCACAGACATGGTTAGAAAAGATGCGGAGGCCAAAGCTGACGATAAATAGGCAGCAAAAGTCCGATGGGAACACGCACAGCACCTGTTCTCACCAAGCTAGAGAGATTTGTTCTCATCAGCCCCAGGTTTTTTGTGCAAGAAATTTTGGGTGAATTTCCATCTTGTGTGTCATTTTAAATCCATGCAGAATCGCCACTACAGAGGGATGTCAAAACTACACAATACAAATAAATTGTCTAAACTGAAAATGCTGTAGTTTCCTTATAGAATTGAGACATTTCATTTACCGCCAATTATGATAAGTGCCTTCCAAATGACTTCATAATGAACTTGGCTATCCTTTTATTTAGGGTATTGGCATGCTGGCTATTCAGGTGAGAAGTCAAGATGATATACAGAAACCAAGGAAGTACAGCAGGAAGGCAATGCAAGCAAATTCTAAAACATTATTCAAATAATAAAACAGTACATATTGGAGCTGTGGTGGCAAATTGTTTAGCATGTAGTATTGCAGGCTAATTCTGTTGACTGCCAACAGTTCAATTCTCATCGGCTCAAGGTTGACTCAGTCTTCCAAGGTTGGTAAAATGAGGACCCAGATTGTTTGGGGCAATATGCTGACTCTGTAGACCGCTTAGAGAGGAGACTGTAAAGCATTGTGAAGTGGTATATAACTCCAAGTGCTATTTCTACATGGGGGTGGAGGGGGTAAGACTAAAGTATTTAAAAAGTTCAACAAAAGTAAAAATGAAACAATTAAAAGATCTAGGTAACTATTATATGTAAATATTTACATATGTATTGGTCTTGGAAGGCAAATAGCAACTATATGGTTGTTTAAAGACTGAACATTTCATTCATTCATTCATTCATTTATTCACTCACTCACTCACTCACTCACTCACTCACTCAATCACTCACTCACTCACTTGTTCATATAATTATCCTAGCTTTATTATGTTTATAAACAACAAGGGGACGCGACAGCTCTGTGGCTAAGATGCTGAGCTTGTCAATCAGAAAGGTTGGCAGTTCGGTGGTTCGAATCCCTAGTGCTGCGTAACGGAGTGAGCTCCCGTTACTTGCCCCAGCTTCTGCCAACCTAGCAGTTCGAAAGCATGTAAAAAGGCAAGTAGAAAAATAGGGACCACCTTGGTTGGAAGGTAACAGCGTTCTGTGCGCCTTCGGCATTTAGTCATGCCGGCCACATGACCACGGAGACGTCTTTGAACAGTGCTGGCTCTTTGGCTTTGAAATGGAGATGAGCACCGCCGCCACCTAGAGTCGGGAACAACTATCACATATATGCGAGGGGAACCTTTACCTTTACCTTGAGTTGTCCTTCCTGTTAATGACTACTTCAGTTTCAACTGCAGCAATACACGAGCACATAATAGATTCAAACTAAATGTAAACCGCTCCAAACTCGACTGCAGAAAATACGACTTCAGCAACAGAGTGATCAAGGCCTGGAAAGCACTACCTGACTCTGTGGTTTCTTCCCCCAACCCCAAAAACTTTAACCTTAGACTGTCTACAGTAGACCTCTCCCCGTTTCTAAGAGGTCTGTAAGGGGCGTGCATAAGCGCACCACTGTGCCTACCGTCCCTGTCCTACTGTCCTATTGTCCTCTTTTATCGTTACTTTTTACTTATGTTTATACAAACTACTACTATCCTGTACATGTTTGACAAATAAATAAATAAAATAAATAAAATAAATAAATGTAGCATTTTGTAGTAACAAGGCAAGATGGAACCAAGGCTAACTGGCACCAAAGACAATTGGTTCAGGAAAGGGCCCAAGTGATGTACTACATTTCATTGTGCAAACTTTCTCCTCGCTACAGATGTCATTTGTCATTCTAGGAACAGCTAAGAATTAAGGAACACTCCCAAGCTCCAGACTTGCTGTATCAGAAAAGCATAGTCCCAATTATAATTCTCATTTCCTGTTAACTGAACACATTTCCATCTTGTTTGGATTTAATTTCAGTCTGTTCTTCCTCATCCATCCAATTATTAAACTTGGGTAGTATTCAAATGTGCCAGTTGCTCCCTTGGACTGGATAATAATTGAGAATTGTTGCTATGTGTAACCAGTCTACTAAACCCAGTTCAAAGTTCTGGATGATATCCATGTGGTAGTATCATGTAGCTATTGAACAGCATGTGGGGCACCATAGGTCAGCTTACTAGTTTTGTGAAAACAGAGAATTGGATCCAGTGTTGTCCTGCTGCATGCTGGTCTATGGCTGTCGTGGGAGACACAAATACCTGAATGAGCAACACACCATGGACCTTAAGATTCTTCAGAACAAGAAAACCAGGGAAATCCAACACTGCATCATGGCAGATATGGTAGCATGATTTGTGATCCCTGCTAACTGTGGTTTGTTTGACAAGCCATAATGAAGCAAACAATGACTTACCGTATTTTTCGGAGTATAAGACGCACCTTTTTCCTCCCTAAGTGGCTGAAAATTTGGGTGCATCTTATACTTCGAATGTAGCTTTTTTCCAGCCCTAACTAGGTGCTAACAGATCTTCCCAGCTCTTACCTTGCAGGCTTTTTCATTGTTACTCTCTCCAAAGAATGTTTTTCCAGCCCTAAGTCTTTGCAGGGTTTTTTTCATTGCTCTACTTGCTCCAAATAAGTTTTTTTCTAGCCCTAACCAGGTGCTAACTATCATCCCAGCTCTTACTGGCTTGCATGCTCTTTCATTGTTACTCTCTCAGAAGAAGGTTTTTTTAAGTCCTAACCAGAGGATAAAATAATGTGCTGAAGCTGACCAGATTAAGGATGCTAGCCAGATGAATACCTGGTAGGCAGATTGTTTTCCTCTATTTTCCTCCCCCAAAACTAAGGTGCATCTTATACTCCGAAAAATACGGTAAGTGTCTTGTGTGAAACAGCCACACATTCACCTTTTTCTATATCGTGCTGTGCTACTCTGTTGTGAGACCTTTTTATGTTCTGTGTGGTTTATAATGATAGTTCAATGGCAAATCATTTTGGTACATTGCTGAAAAATCTCCAAGTAGTCTCCAAGAATCAACTTTGACTTGATTATTGTTTTTAGTTCCCTGAAAGGAACTCATAATGCAAGACAACCTGACAGAGGCACTGACTAAGTGTTTGGCAGAAGCATATTCTACTTTCCTATTGCAGTGAGAAATTGCATAGAATGAGAAATTGAATGAGGTGGGAATCCTCAGTTTTGACAAGTATACTTGGAGTACAAATTTCATTCTGGATTTTTTTTTGATAGTTAAAAAAATCCCTCTCTAACAGCACTTTGCTAGGTGTGTATTTGATTTTTCCCCATATGAATTAATTCCCTCCTTTATCAGTGAGAACAATCAACCAATGGAACAGCTTCCCTTCAGAAGTTGTGGGAGCTTTATCACTGGAGGCTTTCAAGAAGAGATTGGACTGCCATCTGTCAGAAATGATGTAGGGCAGCGGTTCTTAACCTTTTTAGTGGTCCGCACCCTCTTGAATCTGAAAATAAGCTCTTGCACCCCCTTAAAAAATGTGTCTATATTTTTTATTTAAGAAAAAACATTTATTGCATAAACAAATGCCATGTTTATTTACAATATATATTACTATATAACATTTATTATATTATAAAATTTATTATATTATATTACTATATAACATAAAAACACGGTAGCCTCGTTCGTATTTTTTAAAAATTTTTTGAAATTTCTCTCGCACCCCTGGAAATGCTCTCTCACACCCTCAGGGGTGCATGCACCCCCGGTTAAGAACCACTGGTGTAGGGTCTCCTGCTTGGGCGGGTATGTGTCTGTTGGACTAGATGACCTACAAGATCCCTTCCAACTCTGTTAATCTGTAATCTGTAATCTTTCCCTTATATGTTACACGATTTTTGAATAAGTTGCTCCTTATGTCCTTGAGCTTCCATATAACAGTGCTGTTCAAACATTAAAATAACCGAGTCCTGTACAGTATTCTGCAAAGAGGGCAACATTTGGGAGCTTAACTGTTTAACAGGTAGAATGATTGTACCCTGGAAACGTCTCCTTCTCTTTGATGGTGTCATGCAATCCACATCTTTTCATGTAACCCTAATTTTTATAATCTCTTGCAGTGGTCATGCAAAAAGCAGGAATAATGCAGAAATCAATAAATGAACAATGCTTTTATTATGTTCAACTTTCTATGTATAATCTAAGCAAAATATCATTTAAAAAAGAACCACTAAGGGGTCCTTGGTGCTCTCCGAGCTTGGTTGCTTTCTTGAAGATGTTTCATTACCCAAACTAGATAACATCATCAGTGCTCATTATGATGTTACCTAGTTTGGGTAATGAAATATCTAGAAGAAAACAAGCTCAAAGAGCACTAATTTCATTTCAACCCTGAGCTACAAATATTCTCCTTCACCAATAAAACTCATATTGGCCCAAGATTGATGGGGGCAATATGTTGACACTGTAAACTGCTTAGAGAGGGCTGTAAAGCACCGTGAAGCTGTATATAAGTCTAAGTCAGTGGTTCCCAACCTGTGGTACGCGTACCTGTGGTACGCGAGGGCCTTCCAGGTGGTACGTGAACACTTTCGGGGTCATGAACGATTTTTAGTTAGTTATTTTTTACTTCACAAAAATGTTTACTGCCTAACACAACTGTTGCCACACGCCACCCACCTGGTCCCAGAGGCCCGAGAATCCAGTTGCTGGATGCGCGGGGCCAAAAAAGGAACGATACAATTATGGAAATAAAGTGATATCTGATCGAATTTAGTTTCTATGGAACCAGGTGGTACGCGGCGACTGTACGGGACCTCCAAGTGGTACTCGATCACAAAAAGGTTGAGAACCACTGGTCTAAGTGCTATTGCTATTGAAGCATTCATTATATTAGTGATATTTAGGATGAGAACTTTAGTAAAACTGTTCCTAATGTTTGTGCAAATCTACAATCCAACTGCACTTACACTAGCCTCTCCCTCCCTCCCTAGTTAATATGTCTACATTTTGAAGATAATTGCAATGTGTTTTCCAGGACATATATTTTCCATACAGCACTGTTTTTAGAATATTTCTTACAACCCAACACTCCTTAGAAAATGGTATTCAATGTTTATTTTTATTATTTCACAAAAAACCATATATTCAATGGATACGTCTGTCAGAAGCGAGAGCCAAGTTTTTATATTTAGTCTCCTGAATCTCTGCTCTACTGTTTTAAGTTAACTGGAATTGCACAGTGAGAATATTTGCTTTTGTCTGGGTGTAGGTGAGCCCGTGTTAATTAAGCTAATTATAACTTTTGCTCACAAATATCTGGATGCAGCCTCATCCACGTGTAAAACATAGAAACAGTAAATGTAGTGCTGACAGACCCTTTTGTTAAGGAGAATAAATCTCCATAGAGGCGATGTTGATCTTTCTCTTGGAACTCACACATTTAGAAATAAAGCCGAAGTTAAAAGTCTAATAGAAAATATTTATTTCGGTACAAAAACAATAAATTCTGAATAGTTACATTCTTGCTAATTAAATGCGACCGTTCCGGTCAGAGCCAAACCACAAGAGAATAATGGAGAATCAGGAATGCACACATGCGCAGAAGATCACATCACGTGTCCTGCTTGTATTGGAATGTACCATAATATTAGGATAGGGGTGCATCACCCTGCATAGACATACAACTGACAATATTCACTACGTGACACCTTTCTATTTCCATGCAAACTCTGGCAAATAAAAATAGTAGGTGTTTTTTTAGCTGCATAATTTATTCACCAAATGGATGTGATTTGTAGTGAAGTTCATGCTTTGAGTGAAACCATTCTATCAGTTTTAGTTCCTGGCACTTCCAATTTTCTTTTCAGCAAGTCAGTAACCAACCTAAGTTTGTGCTATTTTAAACGAGTAGCTAGAGAGCATAGTATTCATAATAGATGAAAGGCTGTTTCCCCCCCACCCCACTGGTTCTTCCATAACTGAGCTCTTGTTTCTAGCAAAAAGATAGTCAAGCAGAGAGGCCCCAGGGAGGAAAAAAAGTGCCCTAATCCATTTTGAGTCCCTCAGATCTTCTGGGAACAGTTGCATTAATTGGCAGCAAATTTCAACCACTGAGTTACGAAACACCCATCAACTGCAGTGTACTTTCTAAAATAGGCTTAAAGCAAACCCAGACTCTGTGCCAAACCACAGGAAACACACCCCTGGAAAACTGTGTCCCTGCCCACATGCACAGTATAGTACCTCTCACTTCACAATTGCCTGCTGGTTGCTGACCACAAAAATTTTGCCACCTTCTGATCTGTAGGATTCCACCCAGTCTCCATTTAGAAACACCCTTGTATTGTGTGCCTTTAGCTCTGCTGCTGGGACCAACTTCAAACATCAATAAGCTGTCTTCTAGGTTAATTGTGGAAGTGGTTCCTTCTTATCTATGGATTTTATAAAGAACTTAGAACATAGAATAATAAGGTTGGAAGAGACTTTCGTAGCTTAGTCCAATCTCCTGCTCAAGAAGGAGACATTATACCAGTGTTTCCCAACCTTGGCAACTTGAAGATGTCTGGACTTCAACTCCCAGAATTCCCCAGCCAGCGAATGCTGGCTGGGGAATTCTAGGAGTTGAAGTCCAGACATCTTCAAGTTGCCAAGGTTGGGAAACACTGCATTATACCATTTCGGGCCAATGGCTGTCCTGATTTTATTTTTATCCTACTGTAATCTGGCAACTCTCAGTGGTTATTTACATGAAAATAATCTTGCCAACTACTTATACGATATTCATAATCTTAATCATTTTAAAAATCTGCCCAAGCTGAAAAGTGAGCTATAAATGTTATAAATAACAAGTAACCCTAATCATGTAAAATAAATGTACAGTTTATCAGACACTTATGAAAAGTTCCCTGAAGGTTTGTGTAATTTGAAATTAAGATTTAAATTCCCTCTGGTCTTTCTTAGACCAGACTTTTAAAAATATGTACGTATGTAATTACACAAAGGTTAATTGAATATTTTATAGATATGTTGCCACTTGTTTGCATCTATAGTTAACATTCCAGAAACCAAATCTGGAATTTTGAGTACAAAACAATTAGGGGGTTTCCACTTGCCACAAATAATTTAAAAATATTAATCTGTTTAATGGGGATGTGCCTCTCTTGTAGTGAGGCAATTAAAAAGGTGTATATTACAACTAATCTAATTTTTTATATTACATTTAAAGGATAATTTAGGCAACCACTTTAATAGTATTCCTTGTCAAAAGAGGCACTGCTCTGATTCATCTAAAATGGTAAAAGCATCACATGTTCTTTAATGGAACTACGTTGAAACATGTTCCATGACACTCAGTGTTGGCAAAATTAATTATTAGATTTGTTGTATAAAGTTCAGTCCCTTGTATTGTTCACTTAGTTAGCACAATGGTCCACTCCTTGTTATTTCTTCAGTATTCTGGGATGTTTTGAAGTTTCATGTATATATATATATATATATATATATATATATATATATATATATATATATATATATATATATATATATATATATATATATATATATATATATATATATATATATATATATATATATATATATATATATATATATATATGTAGGTCTTTGGGTATTCGGGTTTTCTCCCGCGTGAAATTGGAAGTGTCTTGGCGACGTTTCGATGAAGTCTCATTCATCATCTTCAGGCTGGTGTCTTCTGCTTCCTGCTTCTAGGAGCAATGTATATAGGATATAATATACATTGCTTCTAGGATATAAATCCTACATATATATATATATGTCCCTATATATATATGTAGGATTTTTTGCTGATAAATGAAAATAAAGGGAGACTATTATAGATCTATTTGTACATGTATATATGTACAAGATCTATTTGTACACACACACACACACACACACACACACACACACACACACATATATATATATATATATATATATATATATTTGTACATATATATATATGTACATGAAACTTCAAAACATACACACACACACACACACACACACATATGTAGGATTTTTTGCTGATAAATGAAAATAAAGGGAGACTCCCTTTATTTTCATTTATCAGCAAAAAATCCTACACATATAGAATAGTGTGTCAGCTATATAAAAAACAGCCTGGAAGGTCCCAGTGAGGGGCTGAAAGGCAAAAAGGAAGCTGTGATGCTTTCTCTCTCTCTCTCTATATATATATATGAGAGTGCCTGTATTCTACACATCTGCTGACACAATAAAGATTCAAGCCCCAGAATTCTAGTTTTCTCTCCAGTTTCCTTGGCAGCCGAGAAACAGTAGGAGTTACTACTTGCAAGTGATAGGAAGAATCGATGTTGATTCTGTTCTCCGGATGCACATAAGCAGGTTGGGGATGAGATACAGCCCAATGCATAAGTTCCATTCTCTTCCCAGTTTAAACTCCCTCTATTTTTCCTTCAGGTTTTCTGGGCATGCCATTAGGAAGTGAAATGGTGGAATCACAAACAATACCGTTCTAATATGAAGTGAATGAAATGAAACGAGCTTGGGGAAAATAAATGAACTTCATACTTATTGTATAATCATGAACACCCCCTCAGACTTTCAAGACTGGAGTGGCATATAAACTAGAGTAAAGACGGGGTGGTGGTGGTGGTGAGGCAACACACTTAAGGAAATAAAGACCCAGCAGTTGGATATGCACAATATGTTTGATTAATGCTAATCTTGATTTTTATGCTTCAGGATGTGGTGCAAGTTCTGCCTTTATGTTTCAGTGTACTTTATGAATCCAGAAAATGGGTTGTTTCAACAACAGAGTTCAATGTGTTGAGTGAATGCAGTCAATATGAATAAAATTAGCACTTATTGGGGAGCTGGGGGGGTGTAGAATAACAAAGGGCTTATGATGTTCTTCATTGAGAACACTGAATTGTTGGCGCAGTTCTGATTTAAGCTGGTAGGAACTTGTCTGTACTGCAACGACGTACCATCAATTCCTATATTGTTTCTTTGTATGAAAATCTACTTCAGAATATGTCCCACTGAAATCACTTCCTTTGAATTCGTGTTTCCTTGTTTTAAGGAAGCATGCTATAAAAAGGTCTGAAACTTATAGGAATAATAGCTACTTCCTATAGCGCCCATGGTGGCGTGGTGCAGTGGTTAGAATGCAGTACTGCAGGCTAACTCATTGCCCACCGCTAGGAGTTCGATTCTGAACGGCTCAAGGTTGATTCATCCTTCCAAGGTCAGTAAAATGAGGATCCAGATTGTTGGGGGCAATATGCTGACTCTGTAAACATCTTAGAAAGGGCTGTAAAGCACTCTGAAGCAGTATATAAATCTAAGTGCTATTGCTATTTTGTAAGAAGACAAGTTGGATGAACAGGATTCAGTGCTTCTGAAAATACAGTGCATATATGCTATTTGGCAATAAAGTTGAAAAAACAGAATCTTATAATTTGCGGACTCCAGGAGTCATTCTAGGATTCTAGGAGTCCTCCTCTATTCTTCCATGTATGCAAAAGCAGATGATCTTGTCAGTTGTCTTTCGCTATTCTTAAGGGAACTACTTTATTATTTCTTTCAAATGTGATGTGATGACAATATAGAGTTCCAGCCAGAAAAAAATGACATTTGTTATAATTCAATATATCTGGACACACCTATCTGCTTTACTAGACTACAATACTGCAGATACTTTAATACTATAGTTAATAATATCGTTAGTGCTTAACTAATTTAATATTTCCTAACATCTAATAAAGTTTGAGATATTAATATTCTGTCAAAGCCAGCAACTAAGTTTATATTTCATCACCATCAAGCTAGATGTGAAAAATCAACCTGGAGGAAGAAAGTAGCAACACACTTGTTAAAAAAACAGTAAGGATATTATCACCAAGATCAGATTCAACTCAGACACTTCACTGACTGCATATAGATAGAATATTTGCAATATGCTTGCTGATACATAACTTGGGAGGAAGTCATTTTCCAAAGACTCTGGGTGGAAAGCAGGGGTGGGTTCTTCCCGGTTCGGACCAGTTCGCCCAAACTGGTAGCGACCCGCTGGTGACATCACTGAACTGGATCGGCTCGTGCCGATCTGCCGCTTGAAAGAGGGTCCTCCTTCCCGCCCCCGGGTTTATACTGACCTTTATTCCTTCTTCCGAAGCCCAGCTGATCAGCACTGCTGTGTTTCGGGTTAATTTTAACCTTCTGAGCATGCGCGGAAGCAAAATTGCATGTGGGGACGCGCGTGGGGACATGCAAAATGTGCACTTCCGTCGCGATGTGAACCAGTGGGGAAGGTAAGTAGAACCCACCCCTGGTGGAAAGGCTTGTTATATGGACTGACTGAAGATCTTATGGTAGGGTTGCCATACCTGGCCTGCAGATATTCAAATGATTATTAGATGACAGCAAAGAGCTAGAACTTTCTGCATTGTTGTTGCCACCTAGTGGTCATCAGGATTTTTGTAGCGCAATCTACAAAATCTAGACCGTTTCCCATGTGGTCTCTGATAAAATATTGGAATGAAAATAGAGCATTATTATTCTGGACTATGGTGAGAAATAGGGTTTTGTGCTAATAGAAGGCAAGACGTTCCTTTCAATATTATATATATATGGGATGAATTTTCCCAGGATAGCACAGTAAATGCATTCAAGGCATGTTGACATGTCAAGCTTAGTATAAATCATAGTTAAGAGATTTATTCTTGGCTCCATGCCAGATGACATAACAACCCATGTTCAGTTGCAGTTTTTGGCCATTCCAGAATCTATGCCAACTTCATGGTTGGTGACAGTGATATTTCCACTCCCCCATCCATGGGAATGAATTTAACTTGATCAAGCTGGAGTCATGACATATGAAACCAGCCACTCTCTACACTCTTTAGGTTTCCTCTTTCTATACAGCCCCTGGATTTCCATTTCCTTGTAGCCCACCAATGCCTGAGGATTTGAAAATAGAACTGGAGAAATGAAGCTACTTCTGCACCTGGAATAAGCTACTGATTCTGTCCAGACACTGAAAGAAAAAAATTAATGATAGATTAACTCCTCAAGTTTGGAACACATGTAGGATCATGGTTATAGGTAAGCTAACAACTAAATCATGAGTAAAATCATGGTTACTTGCTTCACCCTGGCTTAGAATGCAATACAAACCGGCTCACTCTTTTTTTGTGATGTGCAAATATAATAGCAATGGCAATAGCACTTATATACCGCTTTACAGTGCTTTACAGCCTTCTCTAAGCAGTTTACAGAGTCAGCATATTGCCCCCAACAATTTGGGTCCTCATTTTACCCACCTCGAAAGGATGGAAGGCTGAGTCAACCTTGAGCCTGGTGAGATTTGAACTGCCAAAATTGCAGGCAGCCGGCAGCCAGCAGAAGTAGCCTGCAGTACTGCACTCTAACCACTGCACCACAGCAGCTCTTAAGGTTGTGTTTGATTGTGTATGCATATGGAAAGGGGAATGGCAGATATCATATAATAGAGTTTAATGTAAGTTGACATATATCACATTATTCCACATTGTCTTCTCTTATCTGGCTGCAAAAATCTGGACAAAAATATTTTGCAGCACAGACATAGGCAATTCTTTTCTGCTGTCTGGATTTTGTAGAGTTATTTTTCAGATATGAGAGTAACACTGAAGTTGAAAGAAAACATCTTGGAAGACTGCAGTGCTAAATTATTACTAAAAAACCTGTTAAAATGTAGCAGTCAGTTGACAAAGGGCATCTTTACCTTTATCTTTCCTGGATGAAATCAGGTTTACGTCTGAGTGAGCATTCTTAGGAGTGAGGCCGACATGTATGATAAATAGTTATTGTAAGTGTGAGCAAATGTGTAGATCAGAGGTGTCAAACTCGATTTCATTGAGGGCCGCATCAGGTTGTGTTTGACCTCAGGGGGCTGGAGTGGGCGTGGCCAGGGTGGGCATGGCCAGCTCAACGTCACTCGTGTCGAGGGCACCTGTGGTGGCCCAAGTGCTCTGCCAGAGAAAACAGGCTTCTGAGCTCCATTTTCGGCTGTGACGGCCTCCTGCAATCCTCTGCCAGTGAAAACGGAGCTCAGGAGGACCCGCGTCAGTGGTGGGTTGCTATCGGTTTGCACCGGTTCAAGTCAACCGGCAGTGGCAGTGGCAGGAGGCTCCGCCCACCCACCCGGACATAATCAAAAATGTTCTGCGCATGTGCAGAAGCGTTGTGCACGCACAAAGCGCGTGCACCCGCACACTCCCGTTCCCAAACCAGTAGCAAAGGTAAGTGAAACCCACTACTGACCCGCGTGCAGCCCTCCTGAGCTCAGTTTTTGCTGGCAGAGGCACCGCGGGCCAGTCCTTTGCTGTTTCCAGGGCAGCTCCGCGGGCCAGATCTAAGCACCCCACGGGCTGGATCTGGCCCCCGGGCCTTGAGTTTGACACCCCTGATGTAGATTCTAGCACACCTCAAGACTCATTATTCACCGAGGAGAAAAAGACCACACTGTTCAAAAAGAATAATGTAAAACTATTTGCTTTTTAATTGAAAATACACCTACAAAGTAATATTTCTCAAGCCACACTCTGGGTGCATCAATTGCCAACTCAGAATAGGCACAAAAGAGAGAATATTCTATGGCTCATGATTTCTGTAAGAAACAGAGTTAGTATAAAGTTAAAGAACTGTCACACTTTGTAATACTATTTTCTCCTAAAGTGACAGCATGGAATGATAGCCCTTTACATGAAAATCTTTTCAGCCCCTTTCCAAAAATAGTATCCGTTCAAAGGCAAACCACAGTAAAAGTTATTCCATACAATTTAATATTAACTTTGTACACATTACAGTACCGCTATAAAAATATCTCTAGTTACATTTCAGAAAACACCTGTCTCTAATCTAGGTTTTCTTTTTGTTAGCGCAAACAAGAAACAAATAATTAAAAAAGGCACATCCATTTACTGCGTACAGTCAGAGATTACATAAGAGCTTTGCATTACTTTAAACACCATCAGACACACTGAGTTAATTCCTATTCTTTTTTAAAGGGGAAGCTAAGCGAGTCTCCGGCCTACCTACTTCCACCATTCAGAGACTGTCACTACAACCTCAACAATCCCACTTAACAATCTGAAATGTTAAATCTTTGCGGGGTTTTATTCACCTGTCACACTTTTAAGATAATCCTCAATGTGTTTTGGAAACTTCAAGCCAGCTTTTTGTGTGTGTTATCAATTTGACAATGTCCCTCAAAAGGCGCCAGTGAGCAACAGCAAGAATTTAGGGTGGAGCTTTTACCCCTAGAAAGGGCATTATCGCTATCATGTGGAAGAGTCTATCATTCTGCATTTGTAATATAGCCTGGAACAGATCTGGGCATTTTATGGCCCTTGGGCCACATCTGGCCCTTTGGCTGTCCCTGTCCAGCTCAAATGAGATCAATGGGAAATTAGAAATCAAATGTAAATAAGTATATGCCAAGCACACAATACAACTGCATTGCTTTTATTTCGAGGGCGGCTGCTATTCCCCCCCCCCTCCACCCGGTTTATGTATGTGCATGCATGCATGCCTACGCATTTTCACAGGCCTATTGGGTGGTAGGCCCTTCCACAGGCCTTTTGGTTAGTCCCAGTTTCTCATGTGGCCCCTTGGGAAAACTAATTGCCCATCCTTGGCTTGGAACACGACAGGAGGCATCCAGTGGAAATACAGGCTTGTGAGTGGTTTGTGGTTCATATTAGGATTACTAGATCTGGGTTATAAAAATCCACAGAGAAAATAAAGCCATATACAAAATTCCAACTCTTTGCTGTTGTCTTGTGATTGTCTGGATTTTCACAGCCCAGATAGGCAGGCCTTGCTTATGTTAAACCTACTTAGTAGTGAGGAAAGACTCTTCACTAGCCACAATGAACAGACTGTTCATTTGTAAACTACTTCCGTTGGGAATTATTCCATGAGTAGGCAAAATGAATAGAAACTGAGTGATTAGAACAGCACAAGGGAGCCTATTCCTCTTTATAAATCAGTATAGTATAGTGTTTACTGTACTGGTTTATAAAGGGGAGAGAGCGGATGGATAGTAAAGATCTATTGTAAACTCTGAACAGCAGCTGATGGGAAATGAGTTGGTCTGCTATAAGCCTGGATTAAATAGAAATATCATTCCCACATTTGATCATCAAAACTCAGAAACCTAAACCTTTCCCCCCAGACCAGCAGTTTACTTAAGATTTCAACACTGAATCCGAGAATTCTATTGCAAATCATCTATCTTTTAATCTGCCTAGATTTGTCTGTAACGCTTGGTGGCTCTGAATCTAATTGTGAGACTGAATCTTGAAAATGTCTTTTGTTTCATCAGACAATGCCAGCTAGCTTAGCTTAAACTGGATAATGTCAAGTTTTATGTGGAATAACCATTATGTAAAAATTAAATTAAAAAAAATCAGGGCATAACTGCAGAATTCTGAGAATTAGCCAGGATGAAATATATCTTGTAGCTTTCGGTAGTCTTACAATCTTGGGATCAGAGGAATGAAGCTTGAAATATCAGATTGGCAGCTATAAGGAATAACGCAGCCCTATTTTACAAAAACGCTATTAAAATACTGTTCCAACAACTATACAACCAATGCATGTTTATATTTACACTATCTTATGAAGTCAGACTCTTTCAAGCGTGGGACTCTCCCATTATTCCTGGTTAGCAGGAAAGGGAATAATGGTTTAGGTGTCCCACACATATGGAATGTAACAGGTCACAAAGGCTAATCTCTCCTTTCAAGCATCCCATTGCAGAAATTATTCTGCTTGCATGCAGCTTTCCTTCCTGTCTCCTGTGACCATGCATGTAAAATATAATTTAAAAATCTTATTTTTTTTTAATAAATGGGCTCTGTGAAACAACAAGCTTCAAATGGACAAAAATCACAATCTCATCCCAATTTTTTAAAAATAAAAACAAAACAAAACTGTCCTTCCTTAGTCCCGAAGACCTCTTTTTAAAAAAAGGTCTTTTATATTTTCGATATTTATTAAATGTTTTCATTATTCTCTTTATATACTCTTTTTCTTAATAAAAATAATAATCAAGCACCACGTTAGTATTATTTTTATACAAAGCCATCTTCTCTCTGTGTTAGCAGGGTCTATCAGATGGATGCTGCTAACACAGAGAAAGTGGTAGTGGAATAGAAAGTTTAGTCTTTAAACCAGTATTTTTTTTTTAAAAAATGCATTTAATTCAAATTTTGGAAGATTCCCCTTCCTGAAAGCATTTTTGGCTCTGTAGTTTCACTATGAAAGCACAAATGTAGCCACACCTTGACACATGCTTTGTAGGCACTACTGTCTAGAGTTCCATCTGTTTGTTCATACTTAACCCAGTGTCAAGAGATTCTAAAATTTAAACACAGGGATTGGCAGACAATTTAGCTGCAGAAGTTTAATTTAAACTCATACTAGCTATAATTGCAGACAGTATAAATCACAAATTAAGGCAGGTAGTCCTCGACTTGCAACCATTCGTTTAGTGACCGTTCAAAGTTACGACGGCACTGAAAAAAGTGACATATGACCATTTTTCACACAACCATTACAGCATCCCCATGGTCATGTGATCAGAATTTGGAATGCTTGGCAACTAGTTCATATTTATGACGGTTCCAGTGTCCCAGGGTCATGTGATCACCTTTTGCGACCTTTTGATAAGCAAAGTCAATGGGAAAGCCAGATTCACTTAACAACCACGTTACCAAATTGACAACTGCAGGGACTCACTTAACCACCATGACCAGAAAAGTTATAAAATGGGGCAAAATTCAATCTAACAAATTCTCACTTATCAACATACATTTTGGGCTCAATTTTGGTCGTAAGTCAAGGACTACATCACTGGTAGAAAGAACTTTGGGGAGAGCCATTCCTACGCAACAAGGAAGGACAAACCAAACCCAATTTTCTTTCAATAGCAGATTCCTGGTGACTTGCCTTTATGTGCAATCAAGAATTGTGGTTTAAAATAACTGCAATCTATTTTTAAATAAACTATATCACAACAATCCCTCATTTTTTTTTTGCTAGGTTATAGTAAGTTTCTTTTCAGCTGCAATCTCTAGTTCCTATATAACAAGAAAGCAAGCAAGCTGCTAAGAGAAACAGAATCCCAATATATTTCTTAGTTTGATCATAGCAGATCACCTCCATGTGAGCTACCTCTTTGTTTTGAGACCTTTTTGCTGATGGCTTAGCATTGTGCATGAAGTCCAGCAAAGTCTGCCTGGAAACAAGGGATTTTTATTTCATTTGGGTTGTTTTTAAAATATGGGTGTTTTAGAAGTCATATCTTGATCTTTAGGTTGCTAAATTCAATGGTTGTTTCAGGAGAGTTGCAATGGTGATGATGAACTGTTAGATTAAATCTTTGCCAAAAATTCTAATTGGCTTAAAGTTGGTTTCTCTTTCATGTAAATTTAAGAGGTGTGTGTGTGTGTGTGTGTGTGTGTGTGTGTGTGTGTGTGTGTGTGTGTGTAGGCTAAGGATCTTGAACAGGATTCTTAATGTCAGACTAAACTATAATTCCCATGATTGATTGGAAATGCCATATGGATATAAATCAGCACGGATCTCAATTCCCATTGAAAACTCAGTGGTAAATTGAGATTTAAGTCAGGACAATTTATGAACCATGGTAATCTTCCTGGAGCCTAACTGTTTATAATCCCACCATATTAACCGTTTCTGTAGGAAGCGAAAGCAGTTACTTTCTGAAAACTATATATGATTGGTGGGTTATAATGTATCTAAGCCTCACTAGATTAAAGATCAGTAGAATATTTACAGTTGTTTGATCAAATAATGACATCACAATTGCTGTGATAGCAATAATTCAATATGTCCACATAGCAATGAAGCAACTAAGATAATTTCCCTGTTCCAAAGTGCATATGTTTTTAATGTGTGTGCATTTGATCTCTGATCCTGGGGGGAAAAACAGTGTGTATGAATAGCAGTATTTGTGCTAAATACTATCATCTAAAAGAGAATCATAATGTTATACATACACAGAGGTATTTGCAGGTTTGTGATATACAAAATCAATGGGATTTGAAGGTGCACAGTACCAAGAAGCATGAGCCTCTTTCTGATACTAAAATATCCCATTGGTTAGAAATGAACACATGATTAGTAGTTTTTGCTTAATTCATAAATATAATGACCTGTGGGAAATACTATTCACTTATTTCATCCTTTAGGGGAACAAATGTATTCGTACTTGTGCTGTTCTAACAGCAATGAAATAAGGTAACACTATCTTTTTAAAAAAAGAAATCAAAATTTGCTATTAATTTCTCTAGGAATAGCATGAAATGTCAAAGGTTGACTTGATGGTGCTAAGAACATGTAGCATTTGAACAAAATGGAGCCTCTTTCAGGATTTCTTCTGTTTTGCTGTTTCAGCTTATATTAAATGAGATCACATTAACAGGATAAAGAAATATATATATATATATCTTCTTGAATAGGCTTGCTAATTTGATAAAATATTTACCACCCATTAAAATGTTGCATATCACTTTGTGTAATGCTTTTTCTTTTTAATGGCACGTAGCCACGAATTTGGGACATTTTTCACCAATTTTGAAAAACGCACAGCTCAGCTCATCACTATTTTCTCCTGCACAAATTGTGCAGCCTTCTCTAGCCAGATGTCCCACAGATGTAGTGGATTATGACTTCCAGAATTCTAACCAGCATGTCTGCTGCATGTTTCCTAAGAATTCTGGGAGTTGTAGTCTCACACCAGGAAGGCATCAGGCCAGAGAAAGTATGTCTAGGCAAACACAATATGAGACATAGCAATACTGTGCTTTGCTTTGCCCTCCTCTGGCCTTCCTTACTGGAAGGAACAAGGCAAGGCATATGGAGCAACAGCCTGCTGTTGTTCATTGCTCTAACCTAGCTATCACAAGACAGAGGAGGCATGTCACACACTCTATGTCTCTCGTAATATCTAGTTCATCCTTAAACCTTTTCAGTGCTTTGAGAGTACAAGAAGAAATGAGGAACAAGCAGAAGGACCAAAGAAAGTGTATGTTTTCCATATCTCTAGTGCTTTGTGTCAACTTTCCTCTACCTTACATCTTTGTTTCACTGTCTAAGGGCTTTTCATTCTCATTCTCTTGTGAAATCAGCTGGTAAGGCTTCTTCATTTCATTCTCCTCAATCACCGAGTTGCCCATTTCAGCATCCTTGTTCCGTAGCTCATGGCGGGATAAGTGTTCGACAATTCCTGCACCAATGGAGTCTCCCAAAACGTTGGTAGTAGTACGCAAACGATCCCTAGGGAACACGTTGCAATTTAAGTAAACCAGTCATTGTTTACCAACACAGTGAAAGTTTTCACTAGAAGATATAACACAAGTCCACATTCTTTCCTTAAAATTACATCAGCAATATAACAACATGTGCTTCAATATTTGCACAGTAGTAAAGAGAAAATGTTACTGGACTGGATGGGAAAAAAATAAATAAATAGTGAAACAAAATAACAGCCATATTTAAAAATTAAATATCAGTTCCAAGAAGGAACAGCATGTAGGTGTTTTGTAACATTCATATTTTCTTTTGGACCTCTTCCTTCTCGCACAAGGAGATTCAAACTAACTGGCTACAAGCTGCAACTTTTGAAAAGGTTCATTAAGAAACAAAGAACAGGGAAATTAAGATTTGCATGTCGAAAATATGGTTGCTGGTGAGACTGAATGATGCATCTTTTTAAAAAACAACAGCTTGGAAGGTGAACGGAAATTGAATAACTTTCATATCGCTGCCCAAGAAATCCTCATCCGTATCCTATTCTAGTCTTCTTTTTATATAAGATGACAGGTTGACAGTTGTATGCAACGTAACGATGTATTGTTTCAAAGAGACCCAATACATTTCTTCAGGAAAGGAACTACAATGACTTATAAATTTGGTTTCCACTCGGGTCTTTAGTCTACTTATACGAGCCGAGGTGGCGCAGCAGTTAGAGTGCATTACTGCAGGCCACTTTAGCTGACTGTGATCAGCAGGACAGCGGTTCAAATCTCACCGGCTCAAGGTTGACTCAGCCTTCCATCCTTCCGAGGTAGGTAAAATGAGGACCCAGATTGTTGGGGGCAATGTAAAATATACATTGCTTACTGGTGTAAACCGCTTAGAGAGTGCTTGCACTTGTGAGGCGGTATATAAATCTCACTAATAAATAATAATAAATAAATAATACTTCATATAGAAAAATACTCACAGAAACCAATCCACCGCAATGATAAGCGTTATGTCATCTGTAGGCAAACCAACAGAGGTTAATACAATCACCATTGTGACCAGGCCGGCTTGAGGAATTCCTGCTGCACCAATGCTGGCAGCTGTTGCAGTAATACTGTTACAAGGAAAGAGATATAAAACCAATCACATTGTCATTTTCATTTTTTAAAACATGTCCTTATGTCATAAAACTCTTTCAGCCTTGAAGAAGTTGTTGGCTAGAAGTTCATGAGTCTGGTTGGAATCCGCTGCTAGTTTGCATGATCAAAAGTCTTTCCCCTTTCATTTCTCTTACAAAAAAATTTGATGCTTAAGCTAGATAAGCCATCCTCAAATATGTATTCAGCTTCATGAGTTAGACCAGTCTTCCCCAAGCTGGCATTTTCCAGATGTCTTAGATCAGTGATGGCGAACCTTTTTTTCCTTGGGTGCCGAAAGCGCGTGCTCGTGCGCTGTCGCACACGTGCGAGTGCCCACACCCATAATTCAATGCCTGGGGAGGACGAAAACAGCCTCCCCCGCCCCCCCAGAGGCCCTCTGGAGGCTGGAAATGGCCCATTTCCCGACTTCCGGTGGGCCCAGTAGGCTTCCCTGGAGCCTGGGGAGGGAGAAAATGCCCTCTCCCACTCCCAGGGAGGCCCTCTGGAAGCCGAAAACACCCTCCCGGAGCCTCCGTGTGAGCTGAAAATCAGCTGGCTGGCATGCACATGCGCATTGGAGCTAAGCTAGGGCAATGGCTCGCATGCCAGCAGATATGGCTCCGCGTGCCACCTCTGGCACCCGTGCCATAGGTTCGCCATCACTGTCTTAGATGTTCAGATTGTGATCCTTCCTTCCTTCCTTCCTTCCTTCCTTCCTTCCTTCCTTCCTTCCTTCCTTCCTTCCTCCCTCTCTCCCTCCCTCCCTCCCTCCCTCCCTCCTTTATTTTTAATAAGTCAAGTTTTTTAAATTTACATATAAGTATTTTGAATACAGTGTATTGTCCGGGCATACCATTTTACAAAAAGGAAAGAAAAAAAAGATAACACATATACTGATAGCAATAATAGCAATAACAACAACAACAACAACAACAACAACAACAATAATAATAATAATAATAATAATAATAATAATAATAATAATAATAATAATAATAATAATAATTCTAACCATATTTATAATTATATTTGCTTATTTATGTTCCTATTAAATATATTGGCATACATATAACTATAAACAACATTCATATTTTACTTAAACATAACAATATTCTTTCTTCATCTAATTTCTACCTCCCTTACTTCTATATTACTCTAAAAACAATAACTAGCACAATAGGAAGAAGACCTGGGGTCTATGTAGCTGTCTCAATCTGGATTAGGTCTCGATATTATAATTTGCATTTCAAAGAATGAAATATTCTGTGATTTCTGAATGATTCATGACCTCCTACTTTATCATCCTCCTGTCCCACTGTGTTACCATGCATTCCACTCAGAAATGCCCCTCGTTCAGACTTTTCTAGCTTTGTTGCCTTGCATTGGTATACAAGGATATGTATTTTTGCAGGGTTTACAAACCTGATTGTGATAATTTGCCCAAAGTTTAGATCCATATTGTTAACCTGTGCAATGAAAATTGCAGCCAGGGCTTCATACAAAGCTGTCCCATCCATGTTAATAGTTGCACCCACAGGCAGTACAAATCTCGTAATGCGTTTGTCTACTCCATTGTTCTCTTCCAAACACTTAAAAGTGATAGGCAAAGTGGCAGAACTGAAATCAGATGGGGAGAAAAATATAAGAAGATACCATTACTATGTATGCAGGGGCGGGTTGCTCTCTAACCTCGCTACCGATGCGCTGCGGGCACATCACCACATTTTGTGCGCTCGCGCATTTGCTACACGTGCATGCCCCCTTGCACGATTTTGCTTTTGTGCATGTGTGGAAGCAAAATCACGCTGAAATCTTGTGAGGGGATGTGCACATACACACACGATTCTGGCACGATTTTGCTTTCACGCATGCGCAGGAAGAAAAAAAAGCACAGAAATTCTGAAAAAAAGATGGCGGCTCCTAGGGACTGGCAACCGACCACACTGGGTCGGTAACCTCTTGATGACGTCACCAGCCCGCCACTACCGGTGTGATAGAGTGGATCGCACCAGTAGGATCCCACCACTGTATGTATGTATGTATGTATGTATGTATGTATGTATGTATGTATGTATGTATGTACAGAGAGAGAGTTTGTTCATATAGTTAACCTTCAGACAATGCTCCAAATTTGAGGGAATCTGCATCCAGAATTTGAATTCCTGGGTGTATATTATAGAAAGACCATACAGTACAGGTAGATCAGGTGTGGTGCCTACACATTTTCAACGCCTTTCATTTCATTGACGTCTGTCTAACTTGGGAGACAGTACTAGACTAAAAGATATATCTCAATACAAAGCAGTTTCAGATATTTTCAGGATTAATAATAATTAATGTAAAAGAGATGTCCAATTAAAATATTTATTGGAATATATAGCCAAATAATATGAAGTGCATCAAAATCTGGATACTGTCTTATATTGTACTGTGAATGGTACATAGATTCAGATGAATGTTGCTGCACACATATTGGAACAACATGTTAGGTGTAAAGTAAAACCTAAAGTAGAGTTGAAGAGTGACAGAAACCTGGGATAATGACAGAAATCTGGAATAATCACATCTTCTCTCAATCTTTTGCAATAAAAACATCTGTATATACTCACGGACTAGCCTATCCATGGATAGGCTCTCATGTTTTTAACCAAAATACCATGAAATATGTTGCTGTCCATAGTTAGTTGTGAAAACTGAAAATTTTGAGGGTCAGCCTATCTGTGGGTGGCACATTTTTCATGGTATTTTAGTTAAAACTTTAAAAATCTGTTTAGAGGCAGATGGGCTTACACTCTACAGTAGTATATATGGCAGTGATGGCGAACCTTTTTTTCCTCGGGTGCCGAAAGTACGAGTGCACGTGCTGTCGCGCATGCACGAGTGCCCACACCCATAATTCAATCCCTGGGGAGGGCGAAAATGGCCTACCCCACCACCCTGGAGGCCCTCTGGAGGCCAGAAACGGCCCATTTCCCAACTTCTGGTGGGCCTAGTAGGCCCATTTTTCATCCTCCCCAGGCTCCAGAGGCTTCCCTGGAGCTTGGGGAGGGTGAAAATGCCCTCCTCCGCCCACCGGAGGCCCTCCGGAAGCTGAAAACATCCTCCCAGAGCCTCTGTGCAAGCCGAAAAGCAAATGGCTGGAGTGCACATGCACGCTGGAGCTGAGCTAGGGCAATGGCTCGCGTGCCGGCAGATATGGCTATGCGTGCCACCTGTGGCACGCGTGCCATAGCTTCGCCATCACTGATATATGGAATACACAGCATTTTAAAAAAGTATTACATCTGTAGATAAGTCCCAAAGGTGCTTTTTCAAGAGGCAATTAGACTTCCTGGTTTTTCTTTGAAGACATTTTGCTTCTCATCCAAGAAGCTTCTTCAGCTCTGACAGAGTTGAAGAAGCCTCTTGGATGAGAAGCAAAATGTCTTCAAAGAAAAACCAGGAAGTCCAATTGCCTCTTGAAAAAGCACCTTTGGGACAACCATGACCTGGATGACTGAAAATCTCCATAGACATCTGTAGATAAGCTGAACTTATCTGGGGGTGAGGTGTATTTTGGGACCTATTATGCATATGTTCAGGCAGTATATCGCCAGTAAAAACTCCTGTATCCCAAGCTATTTGATTGTGAAAGCCTACCTTGAGGAAGTTCCCAAAGCTGTGATGAGAGCTTGCAACAATCCTCCAATAAAGACCCAAGGATTTTTCCGAGTAATGAAGAAGTAGAGAAGTGGGAGAACAATAATTGCATGGATGAGCAAACCAATGATAACAGTAACTGTATACATGGCAAGTTGGCCTCCAATCACACCCATATCTTCCATCTCAACAATTTTCCCAGCAATTAAAAACAAAATGCCAAGTGGTGCATACCTGGAAAGAAAGAAAGAGAGACAGAGAGAAACAGAGAGAGAAAGAGAGAGAGAGAAAGAGAGAAAGATAAGTGCATTGCTTTGCAACTATCCTATAAGTCTACTTTTGTGTAATGTATCTTTATTCTCTTGCAATTGGAAATTCCTTGCTGCATTCTATAAAGACAGAGATTGTGATTGTAAATATATTGTCCCCAGTTTATTCTTGTTTATTATATTGTCTGGAGATCCTTTGGATGAACAGCAGTCTATGAACCAAAAGGGAAGTCTCTGTGAACACAATAGAATTTATTTTTAAAATGAATTCTGCAAATTCGTGGCAAACAAAGGAGAATATGAAGATACCAATTCATTATGGACAGACTTTAATCATGGGTGGTGTGTTTTATTCCAAAATATGTATTTTTTTAAAAAAATTTTTAATCACATGCTAGTTGGGTAAAATATTATTTTGGTGAAATAAGCTTGTATAGTATGGCTGTAATTCAGTCTATGAATACTGTACTGAATTAAACTAACTCTGCCCAAATATAGAAACTAGGCAATTCATTAGTGATACTACTGATTTTTTAAAATCCAGAATTTATTCCTGCATCAGACTTTATTTTAGCTACATATTTCTGGTTTTATATTCCAATAGAGATCATCACATATTTGTATTCTCCTAAGAATCCCTGTTTTTTTCTTACTGCTGTTATAATTGCTTTTGAAACAACTGTGTGAAGGTTCTTCATTTCTTCCCTACAAATCACTAATCAAAACTGAGTTCCTATTTCCTATTTCCTATACTTTTCCCCATCTAGAGTCCTCCTGATTGTTTGGCATTCAAATCCCAGAATTCTTAGTCAGTGTAATCATGCTAATCAGGCAAGTCTAGGAAATGATCCGAGACTTCTTATTGGTTTATTGTTTTTAGTTTTTATGGTTTTATTTGTGATTATAAACTTCCCAGAGTTTAATTTAAGATATGTGTTAATTTAAGAAGGCTGTTAAGTGGAAAGTTCTGTTGGGCGCAGATTTTCTTCAGTGTTGCCAATATGGCTTGGAGTAAATTCAGTTTTGGAGGTGGGCAAGTATATTCATAATTTTGCTAAATTATACTGTATCTCCCAGCATCCTTTATATAGTTCTTAGGACAACTGAAAGTTTGTGTTCAGCAACATCTGAAATGCCGCAGGTCCCCACCCCTCATTAGCTGAATTGGAGTGCAGCTAAAGTGACTCAGACTCATTTCCAGGTTCTGTTTGTTCAAAACCTGGAGGAAGATGTCAGAAGTTATTGGTGAGGAATGAGAATATCTATTTCACCACATAATGCACCAGATGGGAATTCAGTAATTCCTGGAAAAAGGACTCTGAGTTGATTCCTGGATCATCCTTTCATTTCACGTATATGGATCCCCTAAGATCACAGAACGGGAAGAGGCAATCAAGTTCATTTCCTTGCACATGGGAGTATACTTCTTTTTCTTCCTTCAATTGTGCCCCATTCTTGGAGACTTCCTGGACAAGTCCCTGCAGATTTTTTGGCAAGGTTTTTTAGAGGCGATCTGCCATTGCCTCCTTCTTAGGACTGACTGTCCCAAGATCACCCAATTGACTTTGTGCTCAAAGCAGGACTACAATTCATGATCTCCCAGTTTCTAGCCTGGTACCTCAAACACTACACCAAACTGACTCTCAAGATTCATTACATCACCACAAATGTCTAGAGCCGTGGTGGCGAACCTATGGCACACGTGCCACAGGTGGCACGCGGAGCCATAGCGGCCGGCACGCGAGGGTTCCCACCGGCAAACCGGAAGTGCAGAAAAACGCACTTCCGGTTTGCCGGTGAGCTGTTTTTTGCACTCCGGAGGGTTCAGGGAAGCTCCCTGAAGCTCCGGAATGCAAAAAACTACAAAACGGAGAAACCGGAAGTGCACTTTTCCGCACTTCCAGTTTGTCCGTTTTGTAGTTTTTTGCATTCCGGAGCTTCAGGGAGCTTCCCTGAACCCTCCGGAGTGCAAAAAACAGCTCACCGGCAAACCGGAAGTGCGTTTTTCCGCACTTCCGGTTCTCCGGTTTCATCATCCCAGGCTCCGGTAAGGCCTTTGCGCGGGGGTGGGGGGGTGTGCGCATGCGCAGGGGGCAGCATGGGGGGGTGTTGTGCGCATGCGTGGGGGGAGGGAATGGGTGTGGGCACGCGAGCGCGCGCAAGCGCGCCCCCCCCTTTTTGGCACGCGAGCCTAAAAAGGTTCGCCACCACTGGTCTAGAGCCTTTGTTTGAAAACCTCCAGTGAAGAAGAAACCACTCTACGCATTACTTATTCCACTGATTGATGGTTGTTATTGTCAAGAAGTTCTTCCTAATGTCTGATCTGTATCCACCTCCTTGAATTTTCATCCCAGAAACTGTTAGAACAACCAAGAAGGAAGTTCAGCTTAGACCTCAAAGTAAAGAGGTGTGAGGGATCAAAAACAGGTAATAGTAGCACAGTGAATTTAATACTTACCACATTATTAGAGCTACCAGTCGCATGATAGCCTCATTCAGGCTGTCGAAGAACTCTCTCAATGCCCGACCTTGTTCCTTCATATTGCCAATCACTAATCCAAAACTAATGGAGAAGACAACCAGTCCGAGTGCATTCACTCCATTTACAGCCCCAGGTACAGGGATCATCTCCTTCTTCATCTGAGTTAGGTTTCCCACAGCTTCTGTTACATTATTTATAATGCCAGCAAGGACCGACGTTTCGTTAGAATAATCATATGTATGATGAACATGCTCTTCATAGTTTGTTTTGAACTGTTAATGATGGGTAGAAGGACAAATATTACATTCATGTGTTAGGAATTCTAGAAGCCTTATTTCTAACTGCTCAAATGAAATTATCAAAGTATTTGATTTGATAATAGAATTTGATAATAGAATAGATTTGTTTTATGGCACTGCACACCAGAACAACTAGACACAAGGACAGTTTTTCCCTGAATGCCATCATACTGCTTAATAATTAATTCCCACAACAATGTCAAATAATTTACTAAGACTGTATTATTATTATTATTCTCTTCCTTACTAGTATCTATCTCTTCCCACTTATTACTATAACCATGTTGCTTGTATCTTTCAATTTATATTGTTTTTATTTGTTTCCTAATATTATTTGATAACTTATTAGTAACCCTGACTATCACTAAGTGTTGTATCATTTTATTCTTGATGAATGTACTTTAGTCTCCTTATGTACACTGAGAGCATATACACCAAAGACAAATTCCTTGTGTGTCCAATCACACTTGGCCAATAAAGAATTCTATTCTATTCTATTCTATTCTATTCTATTCTATTCTATTCTATTCTATTCTATTCTATTCTATTCTATTCTATTCTATATTCTATATTCTATATTCTATATTCTATATTTTATATTTTATATTCTATTCCATTCTTATTTTATTTATTTATTTGTTTGTCAAGCATGTACAAGATAGCAGGTATATGTATAAACATAAACATATACAAAGTAAGTACAGATAAATGAGGACAGTAAGACAGGAACGGTAGGCACAATAGTGCACTTATGCACGCCCCTTACAGACCTCTTAGGAATGGGGTGAGGTCGACAGTTGACAGTCTAAGGTTAAAGTTTTTGGGGTTTGGGGATGAAACCACAGAGTCAGGTAGTGTATTCCAGGCATTGAACACTCTGTTGCTGAAGTCGTATTTTCTGCAATCGAGTTTGAAGTGGTTTACATTAAATTTATATCTATTGTGTGCTTGTGTATTGTTGCGGTTGAAGCTGAAGTAGTCATTGACAGGTAGGACATTGTTGCGATAATTTTATGAACTACGCTTAGGTCATACTGAAGGCGGCGTAGTTCTAAATTGTCTAAGCCCAAAATTTCAAGTCTGGTGGTATAAGGTATTTTGTTGCAAGCAGAATATTTCTCGTGAAATATTTCTGGACTCTCTCAATTGTATTAATGTTTGATATGAAGTGCGGGTTCCAGACAGGTGAACTTTACTCGAGAAGTGGTCTAGCGAATGTTTTGTATGCTCTGGTTAGCAGTGTAATGTTGCCAGAGAAGCAGCTATGCAAGATTAGGTTAACAACCCTTAGTGCCTTTTTGGCAATGTTGTTACAGTGGGCTCTGGCACTTAGATCATTAGATATGAGTACTCCAAGGTCCTTGACAGAGTGAGGGTCGTCCGCAAGGTAGTGTCCTCCAAGCTTGTATTTTGTGTTCTGATTCTTTTTGCCAATGTTTAAGACAGAGCATTTGTTGGTTGAGATTTGAAGTTGCCAATTGTTTGACCATTCTGATACATAGTCAAGGTCTTTTTGAAGGGTAGTAGTATTTTCGGTGGTGTTAAATAGTTTAACATCATCAGCGAATAGAACGCAGTTGCTTATAATATGATCACAAAGGTCGTTTATGTAAATTCAATTCAATTCAATTCAATTCAATTCAATTCAATTCAATTCAATTCAATTCAATTCAATTCAATTCAATTCAATTCTATTCTATTCTATTCTTCTTTGTCTGACCTCCCTGGATGAAGACAGAAATAATCTAAATAAGGGGGGGGGGGTGTCCTTGGTGCTCTCTGAGCTTGCTTGTTTTCTTGAAGACCTTTCATTACCCAAACTAAGTAACATCATGTTTAGTTCAGGGGTCTCCAACCGTGGCAACTTTGTGGACTTCAACTCCCAGAATTCCTCAGCCAGCTTTGCTGAGGAATTCTGGGAGTTGAGGTCCACAAAGTTGCCACGGTTGGAGACCCCTGGTTTAATTGATTGTTGGTCTGATATTAACCTTGGAGTTAATCTATGCTAATCTGGGTGCTGATTGCTGGTGGAGTGGTGCTTGGATCTTTTTGTTCCCTTTTGGGTTGGTTGGTTGATTGTCTTTTTTGCATAGTCTATAGACGTCTATTTGTCTATTGATGGCTAATTTGTCAGAGTGCCAGGCTTCTAGAAACTCCCCGACATTTTTGGACTTGGCTTGGTCTAGGAAGGTCACATTTTCCCAATTGAAACTATGGTTAAATCTGTCTATATGTTGTGAAATTAAAGAATTTTCATCATGTTAATCTCTAATCTAAACACTGCTGGCTTCTAATATTATGCTGTACTTTTAATAATAATGAAGCACTTGTCTTCTCTGCATCTATGGTTGCTGGAACATCAGCAATAACCATAGGAATATTTTTATACTTTTGATAAGTCAGAGATCTGGGCAGAAGAGCAACTGGAAAACCTAATCCTGGTTGGGTCATGAGTTCAGATAATACAACCTTTTGGAATCTTATCTTATAGAACTGTGATGGCGAACCTATGGCACGTGTGCCAGAGGTGGCACGCAGAGCCCTCTCTGCTGGCAGACGCACCGTTGCCCCGTTGCATTTCTTTTGTGAGCTTCTGTTTCCCTGCAAACGATGAAACAGAAGCTCAAGAAAGAAAAAGGTCTTATCTCTTGACGCACTGCCGGTGTTGGGATGCCCCGCCTCTCACCGGCCAGCTGGTCTTCGGGTCTCTGCTGCGCATGTGCGCATGTCTGCATATGTGCACACTGGCGCATGTTAGAGTGTGCGCACATTCGCGCATGTCCACACATGTGCACATTCACGCGCACCTTTCAGTTTGGGCATGTGCACGCACAGTTTGGGCACTCGGTGTCTAAAAGGTTCGCCATCACTGTTATAGAAGCTGTAAGTGCTTCTCCCAGGGAGACAATGAATAACAATTCCCTGCATTATAACCTTGGTCTTTGTGTAATCCCAATTAAATCTGGACATGTACTGTACCCACATATACATAGGAAGGGATTCAATTTTTTTTACCTGTTTGAAGCAGGCTTCTACAAGATTTGGAGGAAACATGTTCCTGTAAGAAGAAGAAAAATAGTATTTACCTATTAGCCATAATTTGTCATCCTATCAGGATCATGCTAAGGAACGATCAATTTACCCCCCCCCCAAATATTCCTTTATACACAACGTACAATCCAAATCCACATTTTGTGGATTGGATAATTTGGTTGCTGGTAGCAGAAACTTGGTCAGTAGATGTGTTTTCTGGCCATGTATAGGCAGAAAACAATGGAAGAGCTTTGAGTCACTTGCCAGCTAATGGTCTCAGCTGCTTCACTGCTTCAAAATCAGATTTGCTTCTTTGTAAGCAAAGTGGCTCCTCAAATGATTTGCATACCCTGAATCAAATTATGCTATCCTCATGTAATTGAAATTTCTCTCACCAGTTAAATCTCCCACCAACACACATACTCAGTGAAGTTTTTCTTCATTCAGAATATAATAAACGGCATAATAAATAAGAACACCAATGTTCTGATTTTTAAGATACCGTCTCTCTGAATGATGACTTGTATTCCCAATGTCAACCATCCCCAATAAAATTGGAATGACACCTAAGATATAGGAATCGGTAACGGCTCTCATTGGCATCAGAATGAGAGACTAACGAGAAAACTAATAAATTCAACCAGTCTTGCTCAGCTTAATGGTGAGCTATACTTAATTTGTATAAGTGTGCAAAGCTTTTGCGAACTGTGGTTCTCAGGTTTCCCACAAATGTAAAGTACTGTCCCCAGCCACAAAAGATTGTTCAACTATGAACTGTGGCTATCAGGCTATTTTTGGACTACATTTCAAAATTATTGAGCCACTTTGGTGCAGTGTTTAGAATGCGGTACTGCAGGCTACTTCTGCTGATTGCTGGCTGCCTGCAATTTGGCAGTTCAAATCTCACCAGGCTCAAGGTTGACTCAGCCTTCCAGCCTTCTGAGGTGGGTAAAATGAGGACCCAAATTGTTGGGAGCAATATGCTGACTCTGTAAACCGCTTAGAGAGGGCTGTAAAGCACTGTAAAGTGGGATATAAGTCTAAGTGCTATTGCTATTATTTATTTATTTATTTATTATTTATTTATTTTATTTATTTATTTGTCAAACATGTATAGTAGTAATTTGTATAAACATAAGTAAAAAGTAACGATAAAAGAGGACAATAGGACAGTAGGACAGGGACGGTAGGCACGCTGGTGCGCTTATGCACGCCCCTTACAGACCTTTTAGAAACGAGGAGAGGTCGACTGTAGACAGTCTAAGGTTAAAGTTTTTGGGGTTTGGGGAAGAAACCACAGAGTCAGGTAGTGCATTCCAGGCATTGATCACTCTGTTGCTGAAGTCGTATTTTCTGCAGTCGAGTTTGGAGCGCTTTACATTTAGTTTGAATCTATTACGTGCTCGTGTATTGTTGCGGTTGAAGCTGAAGTAGTCATTAACAGGAAGGACATTTTGGTATATATTTCCAAGCTGAGGATGCCACCTTGGTGTTCCATTGCATCACTTAGTTCCTTAGCTTTACATTATCACACACGAAGCATCTTTTTTAATTTAGTGAATAGCTTTCCTCCAGGAAGGCCCTCCTACAATTCACACCGATCGCGTTGCAATAAGAGGGCTGTAATCTAACACAATCAAAGGAGCCAAGGTGCAGAAAAATGCCGCCTACCTGATTAAGTCCAGAAAGGCATCTGCAGCTGTCACACGGACAATCTTGCCTTCTCTGTGCATTTTTTCCTTTGACCCTTTCCCAGGATGGATGATGACTACCATGATTATCCCAATCAGGACAGCTATAATTGTGGTGCTCATGTAATACACCACGGCTCGGAGACCCATTTTCCCTGATGCTTTACTGTCCAGGGCAGCCACTCCTAACACAAAGGATGCACAAGGGTAACGTTAGAGTCATACATCTCAGAACTTTAATCTTCTTTGCAGAAGAATGACCTTCACCCTAAATGTCCTCTTTGTCTGGTCCTTCTTCAAAGCTTCGGGAGGAACAAGAACACTGAAATTCCTTACAATTATACCCATAAAGGTAGTCCTTGCTTAACAACCAGTCACTTGGTGACTATTTGAGGTTATGACCAACCTCTTCAGGGCTACTTTTAACCCAATTCCGGAGTTCAAGTGGCCGCACACACACACACATACACCCTACAGTTACATGATCAAATTTGGGGTGCTTGGTAAGTGGCTCACATTTGTGGCTATTTGCAGCATTCTGCAGTCATATGACTGATTTTTGGTGTATTTTGCCGGTTTCAGGCATTTACTTCCAGTTTCCAGCCAAATAAAATGCCCGTTGAAGAAAACAATAGTCCTCGCTTAATGACTGCCAAAAAAGGTCATAAAATTGAGTGTGTTTATGTGGTGCCCACTTAACGGAAAAAAACCCCTTGTATTAGTTTTTATCCTTCTAACTGCAATTTTTAATAAAATTACTATTAGAAATATAGCAATGTCTCACTAGCATATTTGGCTACCTGCGGAAATTGTTAGGGAAAGCAACTGAACAAATTGCAACTCACCTGGTTTTGTTGAAATTAAATACTAATGAAGGTACAGGTAGTCTATATCCACCTCCACATCCAGCCTCCTGAAGCCTATTTCCGAACTTCCAGTTGGGCCTTTGGGCTGTTTTTCACCGTCCCCAGCAGGGGTGGGTTCTGACTTACCTCGCTGCTAGTTCGCTTCCTCATGCACCAAGTGGGCGCGTGTGCATTGCGCTTCACGTGCACATACGCAGTGCTAAAAACTGAGCTTCTGCACATGTGCAGAAGCGAAAAACAAGATGGCGGTGCATATGGCACCGCCGAGGGAGCCGGTTCGGGGGTGTATCCAGCCGGCCATCACTGCTGGTTTGGCGAGCGGGGGGAAATTCCTGCTACCAGTTCTATAGAACCAGTCCAAACCGGCAGGAACCCACCTCTGGTCCCCAGGCTTCAGGAAAGCCTCCTGAAGCCTGGAGGGCTTTCCTGAAGGGCCTCAGGGTTTGTTTGTGTGTGTGTGTCTGTGTATTTTGACTAGGCCCATGATGGCGAACCTATGGCATGCGTGCCACAGGTGGCATGTGGAGCCATATCTGAGGGCACACGAGGCGTTGCCCTATGTCAGCTCCAGCGCACGTGTGTGCTGCCCAGCTGATTTTCGGCCTTCCGGAGGGCAGGGAGAGGTCGTTTTCACCTTCCCCAGGCTTCATGAAAGCCTCCTGAAGCCTGGGGCGGGTGAAAAATGGTCCAACGGCCCAACCGGAAGTTCATTTCTAAACTTTCAGTTGGGCTTTTGGGTCCATTTTTTGCCATCCACAGGCTCCAGAGGCTTTCATGAAGCCTGGGGAAGGCGAATATGACCTCCCCCCGTCCTCCAGAAGGCATAAAATCAGCTGGCCAGCACGCACATGCGCACTGGAACTGACATAGGGCAACGGCTCATGTGCCCTCAGATATGGCTCCGCATGCCACCTGTGGCACGCATGCCATAGGTTCGCCATCATGGGCCTAGTCAAAACACACAAACACACACATACACACAAACCCTGAGACCCTTTCCCTCAGAGCTGCATTCCATTTCTACTCTCAACTTTGCAAGCACAAAGTAACACAATATTTCTAGATATCCAAGTCAGTGGCACGTTTCCTGTTCTTCACATCTGCCAGAGTACGAGCCTACTGTGTGGGCTGTTTAGATACCACTTTAACTCTTTGCATTATTCCATCTTTTGCTCATGATATTGGAATGCACCACACAATATGCTTTTTGAAGAGAAACTAAGGGAGTAATTTATCTTCTTTATGTGTGCTAAGCAGAGCAGGAGGTAAGGACTAGCAGGGATTCACAGCAAGCCATAGAACGGTGATTAGTAACAGCTGACAGCCTTGAACCGAGTCTCTTTCTCTTGGGTTGCCTCATTGTAATACCAGAGCACAAAGAACTAACTGTCCCAATGCCAAGAATCTGAAATGAAGGCTCACAGAAATAGCAGCCCAAAATTTTTCAGTAACTAAAGGCAGCCAATACCTGCTTGCTAGAGACCTGAAGAGACCATCCTTTGATGGATGTGACACTTAAATTAACCTGCTCTCCTATAAAAGCATTTTCCCATATCATTAAATGGCTTAAAATGGCCTTTTCTGGTAGCTGGGATATGAGTCGGGTGAGGATATGAAAGTAAATGACGTATAATCAAAGCCCATTAGCTTCTGAAAAAAGGACTTTCACTTGATGATTTTGCTGGATTCCCTAATGTTGAAGTAACACAGTGACACACAGTGATTTAATTAGAGGGAAGTCCATCAAAGTAACTTCCCAAGCCAACCAAACTTCTTGAAGCATAGCAAATTAGCAGGGAAAACTATTTTTTTTTTGGTCTGAGGTAATACATCTGCAACATTTTCCCAATCTGTTACAATAATAATAGATTTAAATCTGCTTAAAAGATTAGCACGCTAACTTGGCTAGGAAACACCATTCGTTTCCTCCCAATTTATCCAACCACAGATATGGTAAATCTCAGACGTTATAGAGCAGTGGTTCCCAACCTTTTTGTGATCGAGTACCACTTGGAGGTCCCGTACAGTCGCCGCGAACCACCTGGTTCCAGAGAAACTAAATTCGATCAGATATCACTTTATTTCCATAATTGTACCGTTCCTTTTTTGGCCCCACGCATCCAGCAACTGGATTCTTGGGCCGCTGGGACCAGGTGGGTGGTGTATGGCAACAGTTGCAAATCGTTGCCAGATTATCTTGTGTTAGGCAGTAAACATTTTTGTGAAGTAAAAAATAACTAACTAAAAATCGTTCATGACCCCAAAAGTGTTCGCGTACCACCTGGAAGGCCCTCGCATACCACTAGTGGTACACGTACCACAGGTTGGGAACCACTGTTATAGAGAGTCTTTTATTTAAATAATGCTTTTCGTAATTGCTCCATACATATTAGCCCTCCAGTGGTTTCACATGCAGTGCTAAACCATGGTTTATTAATGCTTTGTAACCATGCCACAACTGGCTGAATTCACATATTGTTCTAGGCCAGTGTTTCTCAAAATTTGGTAACTGTGTGATGTATGGACTTCAGCTTCAGGAATTTCCCAGCCAGCACACCAAGTTTGAAATACACTGTTCTAAGCTAATCTAAATAAAACATTGTTCCAGGTTGATAAGAAATAAGTATCAAGAACTTCCAAATTCATCAGAGTTAGGAAAGGGCTACATGTTCGTATTGTTTTTTTTAAAGCCCTTTCTTCAGAACTCAAGTTTTAAAAATATTTACGAATATCCCACCAACTCATATCTGATTTTGCCCATTGTGCAATTCTGATAACAGGAAAATAATAGTCCAGTGGCTAGTAGGTACTTCTCATCAGAGTTAGGATAAGAACAAACATTTTAAGAAATATTATGCTCATTCTGATTGGCTATATAAATACTGACGTCCTGTCCCTCAGTTTATATAGTTTGGTGAGACGATCACGTGCTCCTACAACTTTGGAAACATTCTAATCACTGAGAGTAAGTTTATTACCGATTTCCCACATTTGCAACATTTGAATGTGGTAGCAAAATGGAGAGCTTATTTTAGTTTAGATGCAGGGGTCTCCAACCTTGGCAACTTTAAGCCTGGCGGACTTCAACTCCCAGAATTCCCCAGCAAGCAAAGCTGGCTGGGGAATTCTGGGAGTTGAAGTCCTCCAGGCTTAAAGTTGCTAAGGTTGGAGACCCCTGGTTTAGAGGCCAAGGAGAGCCTATTCAAATGTTATTTATTATCCCTTCCTTCCTTCCAAATTTGGGGACCGAACGATCAACAGTGATGATAATGGCATAAGGAAGTTGGAAACGAGAATGCAAGGCACGCGTTGAGATGCATTCCAAAGAAACATGAGCCATGAAGCTATTCCTCTGTAAGAAGGCAAAGGGTTACAGGGTCAAATGCAAACCAGATCTCCAGGTTCACAGTTAGCCAATATGTTTTCACCTCTGGAAACATAGGTCAGTGTTTATAGCCTTGGCGGAATTCCTGGCTTAAGGCAGCCGAAGAAAAATCAGAGGAGGCAGCTAGACTGCATAGAGCACGGGTGTAAAACTCAAGGCCTGGGGGGCGGATCCAGCCCCTGGGGTACTTAGATCTGGCCTGTGGGGCTGCCCTGGAAACAGTGAAGGACTGACCCGCGGTGCTTCTGCCAGCGAAAACGGGATCCCGAGCTCCGTTTTCAGCTGCCAGGGCCTCCTACAATCCTCTGCCAGTGAAAACGGAGCTTGCCCCCTGAGCTCCATTTTCACTGGCAGAGGGTTGCAGGAGGCCCTGGCAGCCGAAAATGGAGCTCGGGAGCCCATTTTTGCTGGCAGAGCGCTCGGGCCACCACAGGTGCCCCCAACAGGAGTGACGTCGAGCTGGCCACGCCCACCCTGAGGTCAAACACAACCCTGATGCGGCCCTCAATGAAATCGAGTTTGACACCCCGGCATAGAGAAAGAAGTTTAAGTGCATAATGTTGCTCTTGTCTTCCTTTGAACAAGGAAGCAATGTCCTAAGCATGCCTTAAATTCCCCGCTTCCTAAATGCATCCATGGCACAGAATGCAAGACAGAAGACTAGATTAAATAGGTCCTTGGCCTGATCCTACAAGACTCTGCTGATCTTAGGCTTCTATGGATGCACAGAAAGGGGAAGAAGGATGCTAAAAACCACAGGAAGTGCCAGAGAAGGTGAATAACACCTTAAGCCTCCTACTATGAGTACAATACTTGGAATGGAATTGGAGTGGCTAGAATTTATGAAGAAGCAGATGCAATAAAGTTCACAGTGGGAAATCTATTTAATGAAAAACTAATTACCTCCACAAGCAGCAAATATTGCCATATAGCAGATGCTGGGCATAAGATTTTTGTGTGTCTGCCTTAGTGTGTTGTGTGAGCCCAGCCTATGATTTAGTTCTAATGATGCTCAATTCTGCTCTTCTAACAGACTTCTGAAGTTCTAAAATTGACTCTGGCTATGTTTATACAGTTAAATCTATATAACCATCAAAGATGTAGCAGTTACATTCACATAATACACTAAGCTTGGTGTTAACCTTGGGTAGGTCTTTTTGGCCAAGTTTGTTAGCTATTGGGTAAGTTTATAATTCAATGTACAACTTCAACTTATGACCACAATTGGGATGGAAATTTCCATCATAAGTTGGTATATTTGTAAGATGAGTTTTCATGTAACAAGACCCAATAGTAACAACTATTTTTACTGCTGTTAAGCAAATCACCTCAGTTGTTAAGTGAATCGTGTGGTCTTTAAGCAATGTCAACTTCCCCAATTTATGTTTTTTGTTGAAAACTGGGTGGGAAGGTTGCAAATTGTTATCACATGACTGCAGGATGGTGCAACTGGTTGTGAATGTGAACTGATTGCCAAGCGCCCAATTGTGATCAAGTGACTGTGGGGTGATGTGACATTTGTAAGTGCAAAGGGGAGATCATAAATTGCTTCTTCCAAGGCTGTCCTAATTTTGAACTGTTGTTAAACAAATGTTCATAAGTTGAGGATCAGCTGTATTGCATGAACCATCTAATGCTTAATAATTCAAAGAACCAGGTTCAGAGTGTGATTAAAAACAATCTCTGTTTCACATAGACTCTTTCTCCAGGGTAAACACTATTTTTCCAATATCCGAGAAAGTGCTTCCTTCTTCCTCCAGCAGTTGATTTAACTAGGATAATTATAAGTTATACAAAACAGATTCAGCTTTTACTGTTATGTTCTTACTCCTGTGATCCTTAACCACTATCTAACATTTATCACTCTACTTTATTTTATATGTGTGATTTTAACAATTAAAAAAAAACTAATTATTTTCAAAATCTGCGGGAGACCATTTTAGCCATGCTACATATCTCTTTCTCCTCTTAAATAATAAAGCATGGATATGAGGATTGTACCCACCCTTCCTAAGAATTAAAAATGGTACAAAAAAAGAGGCTACCTGAACATTATAGCTTGTACAGAAAACACGCACAGTGTTAAAACAGCATTAGAATATTTTCATCTAATAGGCTTGCAAAATCCAGCAATATTATTATTATTATTACTTTAAAAGTAATCTTCCCTTTCATTTGTTTTTTTCCCCTACTCTAAAAATCTCCAGTGTTTTACTGGCAGTTATACTCTCTCCTTCTTAGCTCGCACGCCAGTGTTTTTCGGAACTGAAATGTGCATAAGTTACCCATCTGTGTTTGTGGAATGGGGCAGTGGGAAATTCATCCATTACCAGCTGCTTTCAAATAATTCCAAGTTACCTTGGGGATCCCTTGATAGAAGGTGGCCAATAATATTAATAAACATCTTTGCCTATAAAACAGCACCCTGAGGCCAACTTCCAGTTTCCGAGGGTTTTCTGCAAGTATTCTCCGAGGGCACCTGCTACAGCTTTAGTTTTATATGCATTTTGCTTGCAATATTGTAAGGAAATCCTTTGTAAAAAAAAAGTTGTAACTCAGAGGAATATGCAGGAGATAAATAATTATCCTAGTTAGAGCAGTTGTTGGAGAAGGAAGCTCTTTCTGCGATGTTGGGAAAATCGTGTTTACCTGAGAGATTCAGAGAATGGTGGCTACTTCTAGAATGGTGCAAAATGGCCTCTGTAGGAAGGCTGGGGGGGTGGGGTCACATGGGCTGGGCAATTTTTCAGGAAGATGATCTTTGGAAGAGGTAAGAGGAACAAAGCATGACAGGGCAGGTAGGAGGAGACCCAAGCCTGTATGAGACTGGCAGAGCAGGAAGCAGGCCCAAGGCTGTGGGACCCAACAGGTCAAAAAACAGGCCCAAGACCGCGAAATGGCAGGGTGGGAAGAGGGCGGCTACACGGGGAGGTCCTGGGAGGCCCAGCAGAAACCCTGTATTAAAATTTATGATACTTATAGTTTTATTGTTTTGTAGTGAGTTTTAATTGAATGTCTGTAAGCTGCCTAGAGCTGTCTCTGGTGAGATGGGTGGCATATAGGTCAAGTAAGTAAGTGAGTGAGCGAGAAAACAAGCAAGCAAGCTAGGTGTGTGCTGCAGTGTAAGCCTGGACTTAAAATAGAGTATTGCCCTGCGTCAGGCCTCTCGTACCCTGAGGTACTCCATTCTCTGCTTAATGACCTATACAGTCACTTAATGACTGCAACGGGGAGAGTCAGGACTGCAGCCATTGAACAAGGTGAGTAACTTGCTTATCAACCACAATAACTGATGACTTACCACAAAAAGGACTACCTGTAGTCATTCACCTTACAACTGTAATCAATTAATGAATGTTTTATTTCAGTTTTTAACTGGAGTTGTTGGAAATTGAATCTTTCAGCTTCTTTGTGCAAGCAAATATTCTCCCACGGAGCTCTTGTCCTTTCATTAAAAGAGCTTATTTTTGACCTAAGAATCACTAACATGAATTGATATGTTACAACATCACATTCTAGATTCTTTGCCGGGCCTTGAGTATATCCTTAGATACTGTTTTTTAAAACAATACACATATACACCCAAAGAGGAATATTAAACTTGAATGACAGTAGTAAAACAGAAAAAGAAATTAAAAAATAATTTACACCAGTACCTGTAACTAAGCTGGATACAATGAGAGGCAAAACCAACATTTGCAGCATTCTCATTAACAGTTCGCCAGGGAAGGAAAAATATTTCACTTCTCGGTAGCTGAAGTGATAGGATCGGAGAGAAAAGCCAAGGATGATACCTAAGAAAAAAGAAACCATGATGCTTTATTCTCCTGCAAGCATTATTTAAACACATAGATTTGGTACAGCTGTAACTGACAAGGACATTCACAGATACGGTACACTGAGGGCAGAATTACAAATTCTCATCAGTTTGATGTTGGCCGCAACTGAGCTTGTAGTCTATGAGGTTTGTGAGGCAACAAAATATTCTCTGCTGAATTATCTAGCTCTCACGACTTCCAGAAAAGAAGAAAATAATCTAAAATTGATTTTCCTGAGGTATGAATGTGCTTGGACTTTGCACACTTAGGGCTTGCCCTGAAGAGAAATCCTCACATAAACTTTTATTTTATTCTGAAAACTTGATGTACAATCAAGCTATTGATCATTGATTATCATTGTACACATACTCGTTTCAGTAGTCTACTTTTCAATCACAAAGTAAAATAACCCTTATACAGTACTAACGGCGCAGTCCCCTATGCTATTCAGAAGCCTCACAGAGGGCAGTGAAGTTTATTCCCATCTAATTTGGAGAGAATTGCAAATTCTGCGTGTTACTCAATTCTGTTTGTGTTTTAGGAAGAAAAACAGTTCTCTCCATCCTTCCTTTGGATTGGAAGTGAGGGAAGGGCCTTTGTAGGCCATTCATGGTTGTCCCCGCTTCCTTTCCATTGACCACAGGAGCAGTTGGTATGCAGCTGTACAGTTCGGAATGAACGTACAACCGTTTTATTTTATACTCTTCAGCAGCTGAGCCAGGCTTAAACAAAAAGGGAACTCAAAAGAGCACATGTGAACTCATGCTTATTCTGACATTACAGTACCATTCTTTTCACTATGAGTACAAGGCAGGGGCGGGTTGCTTACTTACCGATACCGGTGCGCTGCGCGCGCATCTCCATGTTTCGGGCGCACGCGCCCCCTCATGCTATTTTGGTGAGATTTTGCTTCTGCGCATGTGCAGAAGCAAAATCTTGCCGAAATCTCGCAAGGGGACGCGTGCACATGCGCAATTTCAGCAAGATTTTGCTTCTGCGCATGCGCAGAAGCAAAAAAGCAGAAAAATTCTTTTAAAAGATGGTGACGGTTGCGACTGTCCGGCGAAGACAGCACCGGAGCAGGCGCGCACAAATTGCGTAATCGGCGGGTCCCTACCGGAGCTGCGCACTGGACCACACCGGTAGAAACCCACCCGTGGTACAAGGAGTAACCAACACAAAAATGAGGACCAGTTGGGTGAAATGGATGAGGTATCAGGCTACAAACTGGGAGACCCTGAGATCTCCTTAGGCATGAAGTCTTGCCTTAGGCATGAAACCTAGGAGTTCTCCTAGATCCACAGCTAAAATTAGATCAACATCTTACAGCTGTGGCTAGGGGAGCCTTTGCACAGATTCGCCTGGTGCACCAATTGCGACCATACTTGGAGAAGGAGGCTCTATCACAGTCACTCATGCCCTTGTCACCTCTAGATTGGACTACTGTAATGCGCTCTACATGGGGCTACCCTTGAAGAGTATCCGGAGACTTCAACTGGTGCAAAATGCGGCTGCGTGTGCTGTGGTGGGTGTCTCAAGATACACCCACGTAACACCCATACTCTGCCAGCTGCATTGGTTGCCCATTGGTCTCCAGGTGCAATTCAAGGTGTTGATCATCATTTTTAAAGCCCTACATGGCTTAGGACCAGGTTACCTCCGGGACCGCATCCTACCTCATACTTCCCTTCGACCGGTTAGGTCCCACAGAGTGGGTCTCCTCCGGGTCCCGTCAGCCAAACAATGCCGGCTGGCGGGGCCTAGGGGGAGGGCCTTCTCTGTAGGGGCCCCTGTTCTCTGGAACCAACTACCCCCAGAGATCCGAATTATCCCCACCTTGCTGGCATTCCGAAAAGCCATTAAGACATGGCTCTTCCTGCAGGCGGGGTGATTTTGAGACAACTCCCATGTATGCATGGTTTTGTATGTCTTTTCCCCCCATGTATGCATGGTTTTGTATGTCTTTTTTAAAACTCTTTTTAAATTGTTTTTAATAATTTAATTGTTTAGTTGTTCCTTAAAATGTTGTACGCCACCCTGAATCCTCAGGGAGTAGGGCGGCATAGAAGAACAGTAAATAAATAAATAAAATAAATAAACCAGCTGGGTGACTTTGGGCCAGACACCCTCTCTCAGCCCAAGAAAAGCAATGGCAATGGCAAACCACTTTTGAAAAACTTTGCCAATAAAACTTCAAGGACTATTCTATGCAATTTCCAAGAGTAAAAAAAAAAAAAACCAAAAACTTACTCCAAGACAGTGGTTCCCAACCTTTCTAATGCCGCGACCCCTTAATATAGTTCCTCATATTGTGGTGACCCCCAACCATAAAATTATTTTCGTTGCTACTTCGTAACTGTTATTTTGCTACTGTTATGAATCGTAATGTAAATATCTAATATGCAGGATGTATTTTCATTGTTACAAATTGAACATAATTAAAGCATAGCGATTAATCACAAAAACAATATGTAATTATGGCAGATCAGAAATTCTCGGGCCAGTCTTTGCAAGAGCACAAGGAATATCATCTTCCACAACAAGTCTACTTCTGTATTTAGACTTGATAACCAACAAGTGTACAGCAATATTTCTCACTCTCAGCAACTTTTAAGGTGCCTGGACTTCAACTCCCAGAATTTAAAGCAAAGCTGGCTAGGGAATTTTGGGAGTTGAAGTCCAGGTATATTCAAGTTGTTGAGGTTGAGAAATTGTGGCTTGCAGTGTTGAAAAACTAGAAATCAGATAAGCTTCCAGCAAAGTAATCCCTGTTTAGTAGCTTTCTCCCAGGACTCCAAAGTTTCAGGAGGCAAACAGGGGGCAAAAAAACCCCATGATTGGTCCAAAAACATTGCCAGGGTCCCCAAAGCCAATTTCCTCTTTTAAGCTCTTTCTTCTTAAAACTGAGACTGAGAGATATTAGCACAGGGCTAGCCTGATCATACGGAGCAGGGTGGTGGCGATGGACCATGCTCCGGCACCACCTCCTTCTCCAGTTCCCTCCGGCTTAGCTCCTCCTGCCCCCGGCGGTGGCGCCTCAGCACCGAGGCTGTATGATCAAGCTAGCCCTGCGCTAATATCTCTCAGTCTCTCTCTTCCCTCCCTCCCTATTTGCCTCTTTGTTCACTGGGTCTCCGTGCCAGCTGAGGGCGAGAGGGCAGACAGACGATTCCAACCCATCTGTCCTCCTTCCCGCCGTCGTGTGCTGTTAAACTTAAGTGGTCATTGGCTGGCCGTTCCCTCCCGTGACTCCCTTTCCCTTTGACACCAGCGGGAAGAAACTGCTGCTGTGAGCAGGAGACAGGGGCGGTCACAGATGTCTTAAGCACAGCCTTGTACTCTCCAGTGCGCAATCTTGCGATGCCCCGCCCCTTAGCTGATGCCGTCAAAGCTCGGCCGCCAGGCATCACAAACGTCTCTCACCGAATGGCACCTCTCCTGTCCAATCGGAGGGCTCGGGCGAGTTGAGCCAGTATAGCCAGGCTTGTGGCAGTGGGGGGGGGAGCTGAGGATGCCGGGGCGACCCCTGGGAAATGGTCGTTCGACCCCCAAAGGGGTCCCGACCCCCAGGTTGGGAACCACTGCTCCAAGACATCAAACCACAAGATGAGCAGCATATAAATTTTATAAATAAATAAAGGCACACACAGACAAACACACAAAAATCTCCATGCAAAGTTTTGGAACTTTACAAATTCCTCTCTGTGTTCTTGCAATTAAAATACCAATTCAACGATAAATTGGTATTGTCTTTCATTTCATTAAAGGCACCATGGATGCTATGCTTTGACAACAGAGCAATGACTGCAGGTAAAAAAAAATAACAAGCAAGGCTGGTTGGAAATCAAAGGGGCTCCGTTATAGATTCTATGTAGATGTAGAACACCCTCTCCTCTACAAAGGCTTAAGTTTCCTAACAATTTGTGAGCCTCTCTGTGGAACAAAGCCCACTAAGAAATCTCCCAAAGTTGTGGTGCAGGTTTGCTCCTGACTTTTTACAGGGGGTGGGGGGAAGAGAGGAAGCAAACATTCAAAAAGAAGACAGGGGGAACACATATTTCAAAAAGACAAAGAAATTCTGATGCCCTGATTTTTTTTTCAGTAGAACGATGCATTAAAAGAAACTGTCCAGGTGTGCAGGCTAAGCAAAGACAAAAATGAAAAAGCTTGCAAGATGTGGCTGTATATAAGAAGAGAGCAACCAGGATGATAAAGGGTCTGGAAAATAAAACATACAAAGAGTGGTTGCAGGAACTGAGCTTGGCCAGTCTAGCGAAGAGAAGGTCCAGGGGTGACATGATAGCAGTGTTCCAATACTTGAGGGGATGCCACAGAGAGGAGGGGGGTCAGGCTGTTCTCTATAGCACCAGAAAGCCAAACAAGGAATAATGGATGGAAGCTGACCAAGGAGAGATTCAACCTGGAAGTGAGGAGAAACTTTCTGACGGTGAGAGCGATCAACCAGTGGAACAGCTTGCCAGCGGAGGTTGTGAGAGCCCCAACACTTGCGACCTTCAAGAGGAGACTGGACTGCCATCTGTCTCAAATGGTGTAGGAACTCCTGCTTGAGCAGGGGGTTGGACTAGATGACCTACAAGGTCCCTTCCAACTCTAATAATAAATCTAAAATCTAATCACCAAACCAAACCAAACACAATTTTTTAAATTCTACTTTGTACATCTTCATGTTAAAAGGGAAATATAAACCCGGAATTCTGAAATGCAACTCTGCTTTGTTACTAAATTGAATTAATAATTTAAATCTTTTGATTAGGAGACATGCAAAATAACAATATATGGAATATACTGTTATTGCATGATGAACCTATAGATGTCAATACCAATCTTAAGTCAGATAGGTTGGACTATAGCAGTATTTTTCGAACTTAGCAATTTTAAGATATATAAACTTCAACTCAACTGGAGGCTGGTTGAGGAATTTTGGGAACTGAGATCCACATATTCTAAAGTCGCCAAGTTTGGAAAAAATAGCAATCTATGGCATTTAAATTTGGAACAAAATAATATTGATATCCAATGCACAAATGTCAAAAATTGCTTTCTTACTATTATTTTCAAGCCACAATAAAGGAAAAAGGAATAAAATTACAATATTCCCATAAAAACAAATTTCACAATTGTATGCTTATATACCGTATTTTTCAGAGTATAAGACGCATCGGAGTATAAGACGCAACTTAGTTTTGGGGGAGGAAAATAGGGGGGAAATCTACATACCAAGTATTCATCTGGCTAGCATCCTTAGTCTGTTCAGCTTCAGCACATTATTTTATCTCCTGGTTATGGCTGAAAAAATATTTGAAGGGAGTAAGAATGAAAACAAGCCTGCAAAGACATAGGGCTGGTAAAAAACTACTTTGAGGGAGTAGGAATAAAAAAAATGCTGCAAGTCGGTAAGATTGTTAGCACCTTGTTAGGGCTGAAAAAACCTTTTTCAGAGGGAGTAGGAATGAAAACAAGCCTGCAAAGACTTAAGGCTGGAAAAAACTACTTCGGAGGGAGTAGGAAGCCGGGAAGATTGTTAGCACCTCGTTAGGGCTGGAAAAAAAGTTTCGAAAAAGCTACATTTGGAGTATAAGACGCACACAAATTTTCAGCCTCTTTTAGGGAGGAAAAAGGTGCGTCTTATACTCTGAAAAATACGGTAATTGTTTCTTGCCCAAAGCACTCAACCAATATTGATCTGTTCATTATTATTGTGTATTTTCACAGTGTTAAAACATTGGAATTTACCTATTATGGTTTGGCATTGTGTGAAACTATTATTTCTTGCTTAACAAATTCTTGTGGGATATTTAAAAAAAAATCCTGCCTTAGCATTATAAAGTAGTGCTTCCCAAACTGGATAAATTATCCATATTTGGGTAAAAGTGATTTTTTTCTTTTGGTATTGAAACATTAACTATTACCCAATCACAATAGGGACATTGAAATTGACTTAAAGTGTTTTGCCCACATTGGGTAAATAGGACTTTTTTAATAGCAATTTTGAGTATGAAAGGAAAAAGCTTGGGAAGTTTTGGTTAATGTCCTTGTCTCTCAGAGAAAACTTGGAAGGTAAATCAAATCAAGAAACTGAACAAGAACTTCATTTCTGTTAAACTAGACCAGTGATGGCGAACCTATGGCACGGGTGCCACAGGTGGCACGCGGAGCCATATCTGTCGGCACGCGAGCCGTTGCCCTAGCTCAGCTCCAGCGTGCATGTGCGTGCATGCCAGCTGATTTTTGGCTCACGCGGAGGCTCTGGGAGGACGATTTTGGCCTCTGGAGGGCCTCCGGGGTGGCAGGGGGGGAGCGTTTTCGCCCTCCCCAAGCTCCAAGAAAGCCTCTGGAGCCTGGGGAGGGCAAAAAATGGGCCTACTGGGCCCACTGGAAGTTGGGAAACGGGGGAGTGGGGGGGTCACGCACGCATGCACAGGGGGTGGAGCAAGTGGGGGGCTTTGAATTATGGGTGTGGGCACGCACGAGCGTGCGATAGCGCGTGCGCGCACTATTTTGGCACCCGAGGAAAAAAAGGTTCGCCATCACTGAACTAGACAAAAGGAGATACCTGACTCTAATCAGATACAATTATATACATCTTTTTCACTACAGGTAGTCCTCAACCTACAACAGTTCATTTAGTGACCATTTGAAGTTACAACGGCACTGAAAAAAGTGATTTATGAGCATTTTTCATACTTATGACCATTCTAGCATCCCCATGGTCACGTGATTTATATTCAAATACTTGACAACTGACTCGGATTTATGACAGTTGCAGTGCCCCAAGGTCATGTGATCCCCTTTTGCAACCTTCTGACCAGCAAACTCAATGGGGAAACCAGATTCACATAACAACCGTGTTACTAATTTCACAACTGCGGTCATTCAGTTAAACAAACATGGCAAGAAAAGTCATAACATGGGGCAAACCTCACTTAACCGATTTTTCACTTAGTGAACATAAATTTTGGGCTCAATTGCAGTCATAAGTCGAGGACTACCTTCAGTCCTTCATGAGATTAAAAATGTATGAATAGAAAATGTGCTTATATTTGCTGAGCTTTCCCCATCCACTTCATTTGCATTTTATCAGACATATCTGGGAAAATGCCAAGGATTCTTTTGCTTATACAGCTGAAATCACTTGAGAGGCAAAAGGAGTGGGATTCCTGACTTGTGCTTCCCCTCTCCTGCCGCTGTGAACTGGCTCCACTACCATCTACATAGACGGAGAAAGTTTGATACGGCACCTTTGATAGAGCATAAAGCTGTATCTGCTCAAAAGCTCTCTGCGTGATTTAGAATTCTTGCGAGCCAGCTTGATGTACAGAGGTAAAGTGCTGAACTAGATATCAGGAGTTGGTGAGACTTTGGAAAAAGTGCAAAGAGCAACTAAGATGATTAAAGTCCTGGAGACAAAAACAGATGAAGAACAGATGCAGGATTTGGGTTTGGCTAGTCTCAGAGGTGGGTTCCTGCCTGTTCCTGCCGGTACGGTTAATAGCTGTTGCTTGGCGCAGAGCTGAAGACGCTGCTGCCGTTTCCCCAGGCGCAGAACGCTTTGCGCATGCGCAGAGGGCAAAAGAACGCAATTGGCGGCATCCATGCGGGCGGCAGCAGCGCCCGGGGAAAGCCCCCGCGCCGCGAACGGCAGCAGCATCTTCAGCTCTGCGCCGAACAACAGCTATTAACCGTACCGGCAGGAACCCACTACTGGCTAGTCTAAAGAAAAGGAGGACTAGGGGTGACATGATACAGTATTCCAATATTTGAGAGTTTATTTATTTATTTATTTATTTGTTTGTTTGTTTGTTTGTTTGTTTGTTTGTTTGTTTATTGTTTATTTATTTATTTATTTATATTTAGTTTGTCAAACATGTACGAGATAACAGATATAAGTATAAACACGGACATGAACACAGGAAATGGTGGCTGAGACTTGTGAGTCTGAGTGAGAGAACAAAGAAGAGGGAGTCAAACTATTCTCCAAAGCACCTGAGGGTAGAACAAGAAGCAATGGGTGGAAACTAAACAAGGAGAGAAGAAACCAAGAACTAAGGAGAAATTTCATGACAGTTTGAACAATTAATCGGTGGAACAGCCTGCCTCCAGAAGTTGTGAATGCTCCAACACTGGAAGTTTTTAAGAAGATGTTGGACAACCATTTGACTGAAGTAGTGCAGGGTTTCCTGCCTAAGCAGGGGGTTGGACTAGAAGACCTCCAAAGCCCCTTCCAACTCAGTTGTTATTATTATATTAAATGGGTACGAATAAATGGGGACAGTAGGACAGGGACAGTAGGCATGCTGGTGCACTTATGCACGCCCCTTACAGACCTCTTAGGAATGGGGTGAGGTCCACAGTAGACAGTTTAAGGTTAAAGTTATGGGAGTTTGAGGATGTAACAACAGAGTCAGGTAGTGTATTCTAGGCATTGACCACTCTGTTGCTAAAGTCGTATTTTCTGCAATCGAGTTTGGAGTGGGTTTTTTTGCCACAAAGAGGAGGGGGTCAACTTATTTTCCAAAGCACCAGAGGCAGAGGTGGGTTCCTGCTGGAGCTGTCCGCTGCGTAGCTCCGGTAGGGAGCGGCCGATTGCGCAATTTGTGCGCGACCGCTCTGGAGCCCTCTCCACCGGTCCGTCCCGCGCATTGCCATCTTTTTCAGTGAATTTTTGGGCGATTTTGCTTCTGGGCATGTCGGAAGCAAAATCTCGCCGAAATCTCTCTCGCGCGCGTGTCCCCTGCAAGATTTTGGCGCAATTTTGCTTCCGCGCATGTGCAGAAGCAAAATCACGCGAGCGGGCACGCACGTGTAGCAAGCAAGCGCACACCCGAAACGTGGAGATGCACGCGCAGCGCACCAGCAACGGTAAGTAAGCAACCCGCCCGACCAGAGGGCAGGACAAGAAACAATGGATGGAAACTAAACAAGGAGAGAAGCAACTTGGAATTAAGAAGAAACTTCCTAACAGAGAGAATAATTAACCAGTGGAACAGCTTGCTTTCAGATGTTGTGGGTTCTTCATCAGTTCTTCATCCAGAAGAGACTGGACAGCCACTTGTCTGAAATGTTATAGGGTCTCCTGCTTGAGCAGGGGGTTGGACTACAAAACCTCCAAGGTCCCTTCCAGCTCTATTCTGATTGATTGGTTGATTGATTGATTGAATTAGATGTCTCTTAGGCATAGAAGTTGGCTGGGTAACTTTGGGCCAGTCCCTAATTTTCAGCCCAACCTGTGTCATTGGATTGTTATGAATGGTAAAATACAGGTAGTCCTTGACCTACAGCCATTTACTTATCAACTGTTTGAGGTTACAAAGGATGACCCAAAAGGTACTTATAACCCAGATTTGAAGTTCCAAACCCGTTCCCCCCCCCCGTCATGTGAATGCATTTTGAGATCTCTGCAACTAGCCCACCTTTATGGTTTTGTGTAGTATCCCGCGGTCATGTAAGTGTGATATTATTCCTCCCATGATTAAAACTACTATTGATGTAGCCTAAAACTGCATTTGCATTGCTTGCAACCACATCTCAAGGGTGACTCATTTGGACATTTTTGCTGGAAATTGGCCTTTACTTCACAACTGCTGCTTCCACTTAATGAATGTTGCAAAAAACTTGTAAAATCAGGCACGATCATGTGATAATCTGCTGAATGACCAGCATGATTTACGACTCTAATTGTGGGCTCAATTGGTTAGTCCAAAAAGATTGGGACAAGGATCAAATAAATAAACTCATATATCACTGTTTAAATTACTAATTTAAATTTAACTGAATTAGGTTAACTAGTCACTGATCTTAAACTCAGATTTTCTCTAATTTGTAGGCATTAATGAAGTGAAGTACTAGAAATACAACTGAAGTGACAGGGTGAAAAATCATGGGGATGTTCTCCTCTCATATGATTTTAACCTTCTCACAAATACTTGGTGCCTTCTCAAAGCAAAGATGCATTTGAGATGGGAAGTGAATTTTGAAAAAGCACCTTTGGATCAATCATGACCTGAATGACTGAGAATAGCAATAGTAAGGTGACCAGACGTCCCACTTTTGGCGGGACAGACACGCTTTTCAAGCGTGTGTCCCGCATCCCGCATTCTTTTCAAAAAGTCCCGCTTTTTTTGAAAAGAATGCGGAAACAGCGGGACGTCTGGTCACCTTAGAGGGGAAGCAAAAGAGAGGTACCGGAAGCAAGTCGGGCGGAATTCCAGCGAGGCGGCTGCCTGCTGGGGGGAGGGGGAAGGGAGGCTGCTCCTCCTCTCCTTCCCCCGCCCCATCCCTAGCCCCGCCCTCGGAGGCGCCGCTGCTGTTGGGAGGGGTGAGGGACGAGGAGCCGTCGCCACTTTAAGCTCACGAGCGGCCCCTCCGGCGGCGCAAACAGCCCTTCCTCGTCCCCCTCCCCTTTCTTCCCCCCGTCGCCTCGCTGCCACCGTTGCCCTGGGGCCGGGCGGGCGACCGGGAGACCACGGCGCTTGGATGCCTGGAGCAGGTAAGCTGCCGGCTGCCTCCTTTCCCCGTCTCCCGCCTTCCGTTCGTTGCTTGCCAGCCCGGCCGAAGGGGAGGCGGGAGGCGAGGAAAGGCCTCCCGAAGGGGAGGCGGGCTCCCGAAGGGCTCCTGGCTCCCGAAGGGGAGGCGGGAGGCGAGGCCTTTCCTTGCCTCCCGCCTCCCCTTTGGCCGGGCTGGCAAGCAACGAACGGGAGGCGGGAGACGGGGAAAGGAGACAGCCGGCAGCTTACCTGTCGCGAGCTCCAGGCGCCCTCCCGCCTCCCCCCCCACCCCACCTGGACGCCGCCATTTGCTGTTTTGCCCTCTGCGCATGCGCAGCGTTCTGCGCATGCGCAGAGGGCAAAACAAATGGCGGCGCCCAGGCGCCCCCCCCGTCCCGCTTAAAAATAAATAAATCTGGTCACTTTAAGCAATAGCAATAGCACTTATATACCGCTTCATAGTGCTTTACAGCCCTCTCTAAGCGGTTTACAGAGTCAGCATATTTCCCCCCAACAATCTGGGTCCTCATTTTACCGACCTCAGAAGGATGGAAGGCTGAGTCAACCTTGAGCCGGTGAGATTTGAACAGCTGAACTGCTGAACTGCAGTGCTGCACTTTAACCACTGCGCCACCTCGGCTCTTGTCCATAGACATTTGAGATGGGAAGTGAATAGAACCCTGAAGTAGTGAAGAATGTAGCAGGAGACCAAATACTGTGTATATTATATTAGAGATCAAAATATTTGTTTCAAGAATTTGGTATCTGATATGTTGCCAGTAGAGAAACAATAGATGGTGTATGGGTTTGTATTCTTAAGAATTGTGTTATTGTCCCATTAATATCCAGCTAAGAATTTTTAGAAATGACTATGTCAAGCAGGCTTGAAATTAAATGTTGAAAAAAATGAAGAATAACCTTCAATTGCTCCTTATGTTATTCTTTGGTGTTTCTGTTCTGTTTTCTCTTTTAGTCTTACATTCATTGACTTCTTATACTATTTCTCAAGGAGCCTGCGGCAGACCAGGAAAATCTATTTCTAGATAAGGTCTTCCAATATGTATGTACAAAGAAACAAAGATAAAGAACTCAACATGAAACAACTGAAAATTTGGAATTTAAGATTACATTTAAGTTGAGAAGAAGCTGAAGACAGCTAAGAATTTTAATGGCAACACAATAACAAGACAATTGTCTCTTATAACTGATAATGTCACAAATTGATATTTTCTAAGTTGCTATGACAACTAAAGTAACTTCTTTTGGGGAAATCAGTGTGATATGATGTCTATACATGTTTGCGTTTGAATATAAGTGTGTTTCTATCAATATGGCACCTCTACGTTTTCTCCGAACATTTCCCTCTGACCAAAAGCTAAAGCCACAAAATTAAAGAACAGTCCTCAAACTTAACATTATTTTCAATTACATCAAACCTTAATCATATCTAAAGACTATGAGACAATACTGCTTGCTGGACTTCTAACTTGGTTAAGTGAGAAACTCCTGTAAATAAATTGACCGCTATGTCAATTCACACATTCTAGAGGTCAATTATTCACATTGGTTACATAGGCCACCTGATATATTGATCCACGTTTCTACAAATGTGTATGATTACTATACATCCATTCTGTATCTCAGAAATTGACAGTCTATTGTCTTACCCGGCAACCTTTTTTCTATTCAACAACTATTCACATGTTTGCAAGACAAAAATCAAAGAATTAATGGACTTTTAAAAAGAAGTATGAGGTCTATTACTTACAATTCCCTTTGTAATCAGTGGTATTTGCAGATACCTGGTCTTGTCTAGCTGATAAACCAACATTAAGTTATCTGCAAAGTAAGACATAAAATTGCATTGGTTGCACTTTTGGATGACCTCTGCTAGGAGTAGGATGAGAGTAGTGTGTATGTTGATGGTACTCTCTTTTATACATACACTCTAGACCAGGGGTAGGCAAAGTTGACTCTTCTATGACTCGTGGAGTTCAACTCCCAGAATTTCTGAGCCAATCATGCTAGCTTAGGAATTCTGGGAGTTGAAGTCCACGAGTCATAGAAGAGCCAACTTTGCCTACCCCTGCTCTAGACCAACTAAGTGATGTGAAGGTTCTGTCTGGAGACTGATGATTTGGCTGGGGAACAACAGGTTTTAACTCAAGCCAAGCAAGACTGTATGACTTCCGATATTGGGGCCCTGCACAGCGCTGATGCTGTTACCTAGTTTGGTAATGAAATGCCTGCAAGAAAACAACCAAGTCAGAGAGCACCAAGGACCTCCACAACTTGAGGTCCAGTGAAACTCTTGCTATAAAAGTTAAGACACTCTCCCATTGTCAGGGCAATATAAATTTTTTATTCACTCACTTTCTAGAGTTAGTAGATTTTTTTTAACTTACAAGTTTAGAGCTGAGAAAGAGTGACTGGTCCAAAGTCATATAGCTGGTTCTGTAGGAAAGCATGCTGTCTGGGGAATTCTGGGAGCTGAAGTCCAGATATTTTAAAGTTGCCAAAGTTGAAAAACACTGCACTACACTGGTGAGCTGTCAAGTTTACATACAAATGTTAGGCAACAAAATTTAATTTAAAGTATGCTGATTAGTGTATATTTAAAGTGAGAATAAAATTTCTATTCTATTCTATTCTATTCTATTCTATTCTATTCTGTTCTGTTCTGTTCTGTTCTGTTCCATTCTAATTCTACTCTACTCTACTCTACTCTACTCTACTCTACTCTACTCTACTCTACTCTACTCTACTCTACTCTACTCTACTCTACTCTACTCTACTCTACTCTACTCTAATACACTGCTTGCCTGATGCAGATTTCATGGCAAATCGTGAACCAGAAAGTAAAGGGGGTATCAACATGTGCAAACCATATTTTTACAATCAGTTTAATTCTCCTTACAATGTTACCATGGAAAACATACTTTTTAAATACTAGAACCACACAAATAAAAACGAGATGAGATAACATCAGTGAACTTCCATTAAGGTCATCCCGGAGCCTTTCATGGACCAGCAAGAAAAGTAAGAAAGTAAGAATATAGGGACGACTAATTATGCCAAAGGATCATCTCATCTAAAAACTAGCAAGACGTTCTTGAACAACAACACATACAAACACAGAGTATTGTTTTCCGCTGTTGGAGTAATGGGAAAACATTTTTGGATCACCAGCCACACTAGATCTTTATATGGCATGCCAAGACCACTCTTTTTGAAACAAACAAACAAAGCACACACACATACAACCCAACAAATCCTTCCAAAACTTAATCTCACTTAACAAATTCAAAAGTTTAACTTTGTCGAACAGCTAAAACTTATTGAATTCCATTTAAATTTCAGTTGCAGTTGGGGAATGGGTGGAACTAAATGGTGGAAATATTTTCAATATTCATAGACAGCAGTATTTGAAAAACCTGCCCCCCCCCTCCACTCTCTAATGTCAGTTCTGGTCTTTGTGAGGTGGGTCTTCTATCAAACATCATGTTGTTCCCATGAAGAAATGTTCAACAACCATTTCACTGTGATTTTAATGGTTGTTATCAAGCAAACAGTTTATATATGCCCTTCATAATGGTCTAAACTTCAATTATACGTGCCTTGTTTCCCCAGTCAAATATAATCACAGAATTGGTAGGAGCTATTTAGACACTAAATTGGGCACACAGTGGCTCAGTGGCTAAGACGCTGAGCTTGTCGATCAGAAAGGTCGGCAGTTCGGCGGTTTGAATCCCCAGTGCCGCATAATGGAGTGAGCTTCGGTTACTTGCCTCAGCTTCTGCCAACCTTGCAGTTCGAAAGCATGTAAAAATGCAAGTAGAAAAATAGGGACCACCTTGGTGGGAAGGTAACAGCGTTCCGTGCGCCTTTGGCATTTAGTCATGCCGGCCACATGACCATAGAATCGTCATCAGACAGTGCTGGCTCTTCGGCTTAGAAACGGAGATGAGCACCGCCCACTAGAATCAGGAATGACTAGCATGTATGTGCGAAGGGAATCTTTCCCTTTATTTAGGAAAATCTTTCCCTTTATTTAGACACTGAGTTTATATAGTATACCTGGTTTAGGCAGGAGTCCAAAGAAAGAATCCAAGACAGTTGACAAGATAGTCAAGACAGTTGACTATCCAACCTCTACTTAAATGCATCCACTGAAGAAAAACTTGCTAGTTGAAGACTGCCATTATATATTGCCTCATCTTCTTCCCCCAAGGCTAAATATTCCCAGTTCTTCTCATAGAAAATAGTCCCTTTTCCTCTGAATATCTTTGTTACCTTTCTCTGAACTAGTTCCAGTTTGTCTGAAACCTTTCTGACATGTGATGCTTCAAAACAATGTGAGAATGTGTTGTCCCAAAGGTGCTTTTTCAAAAGGCACCTGGACTTTGTTTTTCTGAACTGAAGAAGATTCTTGGATGAGAAGCGAAAGGTCCTCATGGAAAAACAAAGTCCAGTTGCCTTTTGAAAAAAACACCTTTGGGACAACCATGACCTGGATGACCGAGAATCTCCATAGACAGTGAGAATGTGATATTATTACTGATTAGAAACTACTATTAATATAGCCTAAAATCACATTTACATTGTTTGCAACCACATCTCAAGGATGACTCATTTGGTCTTTTTATCCAGTCAATGCAAGATTATTTCTGCATGTACTATTGCTAATCTTGGTATTTTACCATGCTATACCTGTGCAGTTACATATTCCCTATTTGAATAATTTTGCATTTATCATGTTTAAGTTCACTCTATTATTTACATCTAATTTCTTTAGCCTACCAAGATTATCTTGCCCTTTCTTTATTTCTTCAAGGTTATTAGTTATCTATTCCAATGTTGTATTTTCTTTTGATCCATCTTGTCATCCAAGTCATTAATAAAACTATTGATGAGTAGAGGATCATGACTGAACCTTGAGATATCTCAATACTTCTCTATGGTTTGATGGTTTGACTCTTGATGAGTACTCTGAATATGATTTTTGAGAACATGGTTTTTGACAGTACTCAATTGTCATATCAGCCAGCCCATACTTGAATAGCTTGGTAAGAAAAATATACAAAATGTTTTGTTGAACTTAAAATATAATAGAACCATAATGTCTTAGTATTACACTGAGGGTGATTCTAGCGCTATACTCTGCAGCATTCTTCATTTGATGAGAAATCTAGAATTTCATACAGTATTTTATATTTAACAACATTTGCGCTTATCTTCTAATACTGTAGTTCTCTGAAAGTACAATAGGCCAAGTTGATGTTTCCCCTATTATTGTTCGTTATTACAATAAACCATAATCTATATCAGGGGTGTCAAACTCGATTTCATTGAGGGCCACATCAGGGTTGTGTTTGACCTTGGGGGGCTGGGGGTGGGCATGGCCAGCATGACATCACTTGTGTTGGGGGGCGCCTGTGGTGACCCACTCTGCCAGCAAAAATGGGCTCCCGAGCTCTGTTTTCGGCTGTGATGGCTTCCTGCAACCCTCTGCAAGTGAAAACGGAGCTAGGGAGGGCCACGCACAGCCCTCGCAAGCTCCATTTTCCCTGGCAGAGGCACCGCGAGCCAGTCCTTTGCTATTTCCAGGGAAGCCCCGCAGGCCAGATCTAAGCACCCCGCAGGCTGGATCCAACCCCCGGGTCTTGAGTTTGACACCCCTGATCTATATAAACAACTGGTATGCAGTCACTCTACTCCACATTCTGCAAAGGTAGTTATTAAACTAAGGTACATCCCTTACTGTAGTTTCTTCTGCTGTGGTGAGCCCAGAACTCACTTGCAAGCACTTGCAAACAAACAATCAGAAATCAGCTTGGAGATGTGGGTTTGTTACTATTTCATCACAGTTCTGATGTAAAATTCTAGTTGTCCTATTACCAAATCCTAGCCTGATGGCTGGTCACAAAACAAGAAAGCAACTTGGCTGTATATGAATTGTTTGCATCCTGATTTCATTAAGCCAGAATTTTTACTTTATAGGGACATATGCCATGCAATCTTTTCCTCTTTGGTTACAAAACAAACAAAAGAGAAAGGGAGAAAATCCAGATACCAATAAAAAAGCATTTGGGATCCTTTCCTTTCTCTCCAAGGCCTGCTTCCCTCCCACAAGGTTGGTTGTAACCAACTACCTTCAGTATATTATTTTTAAAATTATTGTTAAATTACTAATTATTTTGTTTAGGGCCAAAGTCTATCTTGCAACTCAGCCCTCAAATTATAAATGCAAACAACAACAAAATCCATATTTCAGTAACGTGTTTGTGGAACAACGGCATAAATATTTACTTTTTCGCTGATGAAGTTACCGAGTGAATGAAAGAAATGTCTACAAAGAAATGTCTAAGTTCACAGATCACCTGAAACCTAGCAAACATGAAAGTAAACATGGTAACATGAAGCTACATTATTTCACTTACCCAAGAACCCTGGTGTAACACATCCGTTACACCATGGATTCCATGCATGTGAAATCATTTTCAGCCTTACTTGTATTCGTAGTGGTTGGTTATGCTCGTCATATTATCAGATGTCAGTAATTCCCAGTGCCCTCAGCAAAGAAAATACAAGAATGGATAAAGGTGCTGTCATTGTTCCTCCAAATGAGGTTCCAATGCTTAGTTCTTCAAAAAGTACAGATTCTTTCAATTCAAGGGAAACTCTAGTTCAAGGGTGTCAAACTCAAGGCTCAGGGGCCGGATCCGGCCTGCGGGGTGCTTAGATCTGGCCCTGGAAACAGCAAAGGACCAACTCGCTCTGCTTCTGCCAGTGAAAATAGGCTCCTGAGCTCTGTTTTCGGCTGTGACGACTTCCTCTGCCAGAGAAAATGGAGCTCGGGAGGGCATTTTCTCTGGCAGAGGGTTGCAGGAAGCCATCGCAGCTGAAAATGGAGCTCAGGAATCCATTTTCGCTGACAGAGCTCTCGGGCCACCACAGGTGCCCCCAACACCAGTGATGTCGAGCTGGCCACACCCACCCTGCATATCTATATAGCTTCTTTGACATTAAGGCCAGGTCTTTATTGATTGATTTATTTCCAATTTGGTTTCAACTTCCCAATGTAGCTTATAACATTAATTTTCCTTTGGTTTCCCATCCCAATTACATCTGATTTTGGTTTTTTTTTTTGAGTTTTTGGAGTTCTTAAAGGGGAAGCACTTAATCTGAAGACACAGGGCTAAAATGACCATACTCCAATGCATAGATATTTAGCCCTATTGATCAGGCAAGACAATGCTGGAAGTTAGGTTGGGAGCACAGGAAGAAGCTAAACAGAGAAGAAACAGATAGGAACTGGAGTCACAGAGGATAATGTATATCCCTTGGGAAAGAAAACTAGCTTCCAGGATAGGTATTTATATAATACTAGGAATTAAGAACGAACTCATTATCTGAAGAAATTTCCAATGGTATAATGGAAATTATGAGGTATAATGTTTAATTATATATAATGTGTGTGTGTGTGTGTGTGTGTGTGTGTGTGTGTGTGTGTGTGTGTATATATATATATATATATATATATATATATATATATTAATATAATATAATATAATATAATATAATATAATATAATATAATATAATATAATATAATATAATATAATATAATATAATATAATATAATATAATATAATATAATAATATAATATAATATTATAATATAATATAATAAAATATAATATAATATAATATAATAAAATATAATATAATATAATATAATAATATAATATATAGATATATATTATAATTCTCCAAAGCTCCTGAGGGTAGAACAAGAAGCAATGGGTGGAAACTAATCAACGAGAGAAGCAACTTAGAACTAAGGAGAAATTTCCTGACAGTTAGAACAATTAACCAGTGGAACAACTTGCCTCCAGAAGTTGTGAATGCTCCAACACTGGAAGTTTTTAAGAAGATATTGGATAACCATTTGTCTGAAGTGATGTAGGGTTTCCTGCCTAAGCAGGGGGTTGGACTAGAAGACCTCCAAGGTCCCTTCCAACTCTGTTATTCTATTCTATTCTAATGTGATGGACACTTCCATAAATGTTTGCCATGATTGATAATCTCACTCACAAAAGTTCTATTTACTAGAAGGCAACTAATGATGTTGATTCCCTTCAACTTCTCTGGTTCCAACTCCTCAGGATACACTAGTTACACTACTTTTGTCTTTGTTTTTCTTGGGAAAGTGGCCCATTTCCAAAGGAAGGCTTGGGCTGCAGCCATTTACTAGACCAGAAGGAGGTCAATTTTTCTAAACAAATGCTTTGAGGGCGGAGAGAATAAAAGTACAGGCTACATCCACTTAGATTTGGTGTTTCCAATCCAAGTTGGTCTTCTAAATTTTCCTCTAAAAAGATTTTAAAAAGAAGGACAACTGTGCAATCTATATCACACCACTCATTTTTTAGCTACCGTATTTTTCGGAGTATAAGACACACCTTTTTCTCCCATAAAAGAGGCTGAAAATTTGGGTGCATCTTATACTCTGAATGTAGCTTTTACTAAGCTTTTTTTCAGCCTTAATGAGGTGCTGCTAAAGCGATCTTCCGTGGGATCTTCCCTTTGCCTGCTTTTTTCATTGCTGCTCCCTCTGACAATCTGCTGAGCCTTTTTTCAGCCTTAATGAGGTGCTAACAGTGAAGCGATCTTCCGTGCTTTGCTAGCAAGCGATCTTCCACCTTTTTTTCAGCCCCAACGAGGTCCTAACGAGTGAAGCGATTTCTGTGCTTTGCTAGCGAAGCGATCTTACCTTTGCCTGCTTTTCTCATTGTTTCTCTGAAGAGAGAGAGAGAGAAGTGAAGTGTTTTAGAAACTGTTTTTTATCCCCAACCAGGGGATAAAAAGCAAGCACATGCGCTCAAAACCAGCAAACTAATGTGCTGAAGCTGACCAGACTAAGGACGCTAGCCAGATGAATACCTGGTAGGCAGATTATTTTTTCCCTATTTTCCTCCCCAAAAACTAAGGTGTGTCTTATACTCCGGTGCGTCTTATACTCCGAAAAATACGGTGATTGAGAATTGAAGTTAGCATTAAAAATGCCTGCATGCCTGCGGTCCCGTCATTTGATTTTATTTCTGAGACTCCAGATATTACAACCATGTAGTACTTTGAATTCGAATGGAAAAAGTGGTTCAGAGCAGCTGGGATACAATATAGGCTTAAGGCAGAATCTATAACAAAGCAGATCAATCCTGTCAATGGGCAGCATGAAAATGCTGCCTTAAACAGTAGAAGATGGAAAGTTTGGAACAATCAGAAAATAGTGAAGATTACATTAAATATAAAATAAATACAGGTAGTCCTTTCTTATTGATCACTCATTCAGCGACCATTTGAAGTTAAACTGGTGCTGAAAAATGACTGGTTCTTGAAGCTGCAACTGTTTTAGCATCCTCACAGTGCATCCACTTTCCAACTTTCCCAACACTACAACCTTTTCCAGAGAGATGGGTCTTCACATAGTGTGTGTGAAATAGGATAATTTGATCTGGTCATTTGGACTTTGAATGAGAACTCTGAGTTGATTTGTTCTTCAATGATCCACTGGTTTGATTTCCTGGCTGTCCATGGAATTCTCAGGAATTCTCCTTCAATACCCAAGTTCAAAAGTGTCCATACACTTCCTATCTTGCCAACTTTTGCTTCCATAGAGTGCCACAGGGAATACAATGGCTTGCACAATTCTGACCTTTGTAGAGTTAGACATATGACATTTGAATATCTTCCAAGACCTTCATGGCTGCTCTACCAAAGGCTATAAGAGCTGTGGTGGCGCAGTGGTTAGAATGCAGTACTGCAGGCTAACTCATTGCTCAATCTAGGACAGTGATGGCGAACCTTTTTCTTGTTGTGTGCCGAAAGCGCGTGCGTGTGCATGCAACAGCATGTGCGTGTGCCAGTACCCATAATGCAATACGCCCCCCTGTGCATGCCCGCACAACACGCACACACGCCCCCTGTGCATGTGCACACAACCCCCACAATGCTCCCTGCCCCCGTGCATGCGCGGGCGATTGCCCCACTCCCCGTTTTGGGCCTAGCACGCCTCCCTGCAGCCTCCTGGGACAAAAATGGGCTCTGGGGGAGGCTGCCGCACCTCCCCCCCATGGCCTGGTTTGGGGCTAGTAGGCCTCCCAACTGCTACAGGTGTTATGTCTGCCTTGCATGCAGCTTTATTCCTCTTTAGCATTCATCTCCATTGTTTTGTGATGCATTTCCCGCCTCTCTAGGATTTACCTCTATTTGCTCCTGTGAAGCACTTCCTGTTCCTGTTGTATGTATGTATGCATATTCTCAATGGCTTGTATAGTGTTTTAACTACATTTTGATTAAAACTACTTGAAACACCTGCAGCCTCCTGGGACCAAAAACGCCCCCCGTGCTCCCCCCTACCCCCCACCCGCACACATGCGTCCCCCGTGCATGCGCTCGCCCCTCCCAAAAATCAGCTGGCCGGCAGGAGGGGCGAGCATTGGCTCACATGCCCGCAGAAAGGTCTCTGCGTGCCAGCTGTAGCACACATGCCATAGGTTCGCCATCATGGCTCTGGGAGTTCCATTCTGAGTGGCTCAAGGTTGATTCAGTCTTTCATCCTTCTAAGGTTGGTAAAATGAGGACCCAGATTGTAGGGGGAAATATGCTGATGCTGTAAACCACTTAGAGAGGGCTGTAAAGCACTGTGAAGCAATATATGTCTAAATACTATTGCTAGTATGGCATGTTTCTTGACTGATTTTTTTTGGTAGTGTATATATGGATGACCATAAGAAAGGCTGAGCGCCAAAGAATTGAGGCCTTTGAACTATGGTGCTGGAGAAGACTCCTGCGAGTCCCTTGGACTGCAAGGCGATCCAACCGGTCAGTCCTAGAGGAGATAAACCCTGACTGCTCTTTAGAAGGCCAGATCCTGAAGATGAAACTCAAATACTTTGGCCACCTAATGAGAAGGAAGGACTCATTGGAGAAGAGCCTAAAGACTGAGGGCAAAAGAAGAAGGGGAGGACAGAGAACGATGTGGCTAGATGGAGTCACTGAAGTAGTCGGCGTGAGCTTAAATGGACTCCGGGGGATGATAGAGGATAGGAAGGCCTGGAGGAATGTTGTCCATGGGGTCGCGATGGGTCGGACACCTTGGAGTACTCATATCCAACAACCTAAGTGCTAGAGCCCACTGTAACAACATTGCCAAAAAGGCACTAAGAGTTGTTAATCTAATCTTGCATAGCTTCTTCTCTGGCAACATTACATAAAATCAATGTAGTTCATAAAATCATATACCAAAATGTCCTTCCTGTTAATGACTACTTCAGCTTCAACCGCAGCAATACACGAGCACTTAATAGATTCAAACTAAATGTAAACCGCTCCAAACTTGACTGCAGAAAATACGACTTCAGCAACAGAGTGATCAATGCCTGGAATGCACATCCCTGTCCTACTGTCCTATTGTCCTCTTTTATCGTTACTTTTTACTTATGTTTATACAAACTACTACTATCCTATGCATGTTTGACAAATAAATAAAATAAAATAAAATAAATAAATAAACTAACTAATAACAACAATATGGGTGAATATTTCTGTTCTCTGGCAGAAGTAGATAATTTTTCTGTAATCAGTGCACTGAATGTAAGCTTCTGCTGGCTTTCTTGCTGTCCACAGCTAGATAAAGCCAACTAATACATTGGCAGAGCGCTGTATCTGAACAAGAATGCTATATTTTAAATATTTGCAAGAGAAAGTTTGCCTGAGGCACTTAAGGGCCTGCGCTACTGCTCAGGTAAGAAGTGGCATTAAAATAGGATCAGAATCAGTCCAAGAGAATCTTCTCCCAAGTTCTGGGTCCTATATTAAAACAAGTCTTTCAATTCAATTTAATTTAATGGGTCCTACATTAAAACAAGTCTTTCAAGGAGCTGAGGTGGCACAGTGGTTAAAAGCAGCACTGCAAGTTCAGCTGACTGCTAGTTCAGCAGTTCAGCTGTTCAAATCTCACCGGCTCAAGATTGACTCAGCCTTCCATCCTTCCGAGGTCGGTAAAATGAGGACCCAGATTGTTGGGGGCAATATGCTGAACTCTGTAAACCGCTTAGGGAGGGCTGTAAAGCACTATGAAGCGGTATATAAGTCTAAGTGCTATTGCTAATTCACTTTTAAAAGCCTTCCCATTTCAGCTTCATATGTTTCAGAACTGTAATAAAAGCAGCATGACAAGAGTTCATAGATCGTTAGTTGAACTTCAGTTATTTTTCAAAGCAGAGACTATAATTTAATTTAACTGATTGTCATGACCACACAGATTAACAACTATAGATCACTGTTTTACACATGTTAAATCTTGTATCACCTTAGCAAGGATTGTACTGTAAGTGCACCACCAGCTATTTTGTCTCCAATATATTTATTTTCAGATTTGATAATCTGGCAATCTGCTGAAGGCCAATTGTTGGTTTGGAGTACTAAGTGTTACATTTATCACTCATCTAGAGGGAAGCAAGTTAAAGAACCCTGCTATATCTCTCTGAATCATCTCAAGCTTATTTCTGCTATAAGGGCGAATACACTGCTCAAAAAAATAAAGGGAACACGGAAACAACACAATGTAAGTCCAAGTCAATCACACTTCTGTGAAATCAAACTGTCCACTTAGGTAGCAACACTGATTGACAATCAATTTCACATGCTGTTGTGCACATGGAATAGACAACAGGTGGAAAGCATAGGCAGTTAGCAAGACATCCCCAATAAAGGAGTGGGTCTGCAGATGGTGACCACAGACCATTTCTCAGTTCCTATGCTTTCTGGCTGATGGTTTGGTCACTTTTGAATGCTGGCAGTGCTTCCACTCTAGTGGTAGCATGAGACGGAGTCTACAACCCACACAAGTGGCACAGGTAGTGCAGCTCATCCAGGATGGCACATCAATGCGAGTTGTGGCAAGAAGGTTTGCTGTGTCTGTCAGCATAGTGTCCAGAGCATGGAGACGCTACCAGGAGACAGGTCAGTACATCAGGAGACGTGGAGGAGGCTGCAGGAGGGCAACAACCCAGCATCAGGACCGCTACCTCCGCCTTTGTGCAAGGAGGGACAGGAGGAACACCGCCAGAGCCCTGCAAAATGACCTCCAGTGGGCCACAAATGTGCGTGTGTCTGCTCAAATGGTCAGAAACAGACTCCATGAGGGTGGTATGAGGGCCCGACGTCCATAGGTGGGGATTGTGCTTACAGCCCAGCACCGTGCAGGACGTTTCCATATTCCTATAAACTATTTGAAAAGAGGCCTCTGAAAACGTATTCTAAAACCTACGATTCTATCAGCATCATTTCATTTCAGCAAACAAAGCCATGAACACTTTACGTTTACTAAACTTTCTAAAATTGATATCTTCTAATTGCCATTTCAAAATACATTAGTTTATTGGAGGTTGTGGTGTGTGTGTTTTTTTTTTTACATTTTCAGACTGTAAATTTCATATTTTGCCAGATACAACTGACCAGAAAAAGTAGGGAACAGCAACTCCTCTGAAATGTTTTCTACCTACCCATGTGCTACGTATACATGTAAACTTTGTTTTCTTATCATGGTCTTTGCTACAACTTCATTTCTTCATTAGTTAGTTTTGTTGGAATAATATTCAAGGATAAAACCTCCTCTTTACTACCTTAAATGGGAAAATCTTTTTTTTAACTGAGGCAACACAACCAGTTTCAAGTTTGATTGTTACCTCAAATAGATTATTTACATCCTAGTAAAATTGAAATAAATGCACGTGTTCTGCTATTCAGTCTATTTCCTTTTTCTAATGCTACGAAGGCAGTCAGGTTTTTTTCACTGAAGTTATACCCATAATTTTTGCTGCTGCTTCAAAGCTTGTGAATCTAAATCTCTCATATCTGACCTAGGTAGGGTTTTGCAATCAATTCAAGTTACACAGCAAAATAGTTCCTTGGAATTATTTCCATAATTGTTTCACAACAATGGATCCTTAGAATTATTTTTCAATATAATCAAGGAACCATTGTCCATTAATTATATTTAGAGAAGGATCTAAAGGCATTACATTCAGCATAGTTCTAAGCCTAATCAATCCCTTGCAGGGGTGGGTTCCGGATTCTGCTACTACCTGTTCGCTCAGGAATGCGCCGCGCGCATGCGCAGTACTAAAAAAAGCTTCTGCGCATGCGCAGAAGCAAAAATTAAGATGGTGGTGCCTACGCCGCCTCCAACAGAACCAGGTCAGGGGCGTGACAGGCCTGGGTCGGTGCCGGTTCCAGCAACCCAGGCCGCCAAGTTACTAACGGTTCTATGGAACCGGTCCGAACCGGTAGAAACCCACCTCTGATCCCTTGCCATAAGAAATCCGCTCTTAAAATTGAAATGTAATGAGTGCTTACTAAAATATTGAGTCAAAGAATAAAACAGAGGCTTTCTGATCATTTCTAGAACGGAATATATTTCCCATGCATGGAGTAATATGTATGTCCATTTGGAAATAAATCCCATTGAAAGCATGTGATTTATTCCTGGATTGCTTTTAGGAATAGCAGATAATGACTCCACGAAATAAGTCTCCTCTTGAGATTCATATTGGTAAAATGATAAAGATACAAAGAAAAGCTTTTACTTAAGAATGTGCTTGCTTACTTACTAATCATTACTAGTAATAATTGGATGCCTCATTTCTTGTCAGATCCACTTCCACTGCCTGCAATTGGAAGTGATGTGCTTAGGTGAACTTCCCAGTTTCTACTGCCATACTACAGCTAGATTCTACATCCAAGTGAAAGGAATGTAACATACACAAGATGACCATTCTCTTGCATGTTCCCATTCTTTTCAGTGGGGCTCATACAGAGGGCATTCAGATCCCAACAAACTATAAAAATCTGCAACGATGTAAGGTTAAGCAAAAAATACAAGTACTAGGAGATCCTGTAAAACAATTTTGAAATGTACCAACTTCTGTCTATGGAGGTTCTCAGTCATCCAGGTCATGGTTATCCCAAAGGTGTTTTTTTCAAGAGGCAACTGGACTTTCTGGTTTTTTCTTTGAAGATGTTTCGCTTCTTGGATGAGCTTCTTGGATGAAGCTTCTTTGATGAGCTTCTTGGATGAGCTTCTTGGATGAAGCTTCTTTGATGAGCTTCTTGGATGAAGCTTCTTGGATGAAGCTTCTTGGATGAGAAGCGAAATGTCTTCAAAGAAAAACCAGAAAGTCCAGTTGCCTCTTGAAAAAAACACCTTTGGGACCTGTACCATTATGTTTTGAACATCCTCTCCCCAAAATGGTATCTCTTCCTGTAAGTCTCTAGGGAAATAGTTCTAAAGTCCTTTTCATACAGGGGATTATGAAGCAAACTAACTTAGTTCCTTTGATTACAATAAGCAAACATTCTTTCCTTGTTTTTAATGTTATCTAAGTACCTGATACTCCCTTTAAATAAAATAAAGATTATGACTATACATAGAGAAATTATTTTTGTTGATTCAAATACTTTCCTTCGCTTGGTTTATTTTTTTCTTCTTATAAAAATACTTTCTTTTGCAAAGCAAAGCCCAATGACTAAAGTTCAAGAAGCTCTTTAGCTGTGCCCAATGTGAGTTGAATGCATGCAATCCTGAATGAAAAAAGATGCCAACTATTCATCTGTTGAAGGGAAAACTCCTCCTCCTCCTCCTCCTCCTCCACATCATCATCATCATCATCATCATCATCATCATCATCATCTCAATGCCTATCTTACCCTTGTCAAAAAAAAAACTTTTTAGAAAAATCAAAGCATTTGCAAACCAACAAATAGAAAAACCCAGTGCATTGAAAACACAAACCTATGTTCTTGACACACAGAACAAGTTACACAAGTCTTTGGAATCAGGTTGCTATAAAGAGCAAGGATTCTTCCCAAACTAACCTTTTTCCTTTTGAACTAAGAAATATTCAAAATATTAAACCTTTGCCAACAGTGCTCTATAGTAATCCACTTTGCAAACAATACTGAACTAAATCCCCTTATTTTATTTTTGCCAGGTAAATCTCCCATCCATGATTGAATGACACAGTAGAATATGTGAGACATGACCTTGAAGGCACGGAGTTCAACTCTGATAAAAAAGAGAAAGAGAACTAAATGTTTTAGTTGAAATTCTTATTCCTATAGTTTGGCATTGATCAGAATTAAGTGATATTATGATCTTTGATATGTCTGATTTTTTTATAGCTTGTAAATGTTGGAAAATAAATAGGGAATGGGCCAAGACTGTAGTTGATTTTCTTTGATTTCCAATAAGTAGGAGATACTGCAATGAACATTCTAATTTAGGAATTATTTAAAAATAGGATGCTTTAAAAAGCTTAAGTAATTTCTGTCCAATTGGGTCCCTTTAGGTCTAAACTGATGGGATATGTAATGGCAGGCAGAACTACAACTGTGAAAAGGGGAAATATTTCTCCATGGCTTACCCAACACGGAGGATCAGACTAAAAAATTTTTGGAGCAACAATGTATTCTCAGCAGGGAAGGGAAATGAACAGCAATAACATTGTCCAAACAAAATTTTCAAGATTCTGGTCTTGATCAAATTACTCACCCACAATAACTGCAAGGATAGTGAAAAGCACAAAAAAATTTCTCAGTAAGTAACTTTTAACATCTTCCTTTTTGATGTTTTGAACCTTCTTTTTTGCCATAAGAGTACGTTTCCGGACCCCTTGCTGGAAGCGCTCCATCCTATTCCCCGATCTTGTGTCTTCACCGTTAACTTTAGTCATTTCTGTCTCAGGAATTTTTTTAAAAAATCTCCCTTTTCTGTGTTCTTAAAAATCTTCCCAGTAATAACAAGGGACAAAAAAAAATTAAATTAAAAAAAGTATTTTTGACCAGAGATAAGACCTACAGAGAAAAAATAAAAAGAATGTAATCTATAATTAGTTACATTTTTAAAAGAAAAACCATGTTCTGTAGTAACATTCTTAAAAATAGACTATTTAAAACATAGAGATATTAGTGAGCAAGCTCATACTTATTAGCAGTTAACTTTTTAATAACTAGCCATCAAACAAGCCAAAAATTACATAATATTGACTTGCAAATTTAGCTTCAACATTTTAAAAAATCCAGATTATGACATTAACTTAGCATGGATGGAAATCAAAATCAAACAACAGTGAGCTTATCATGATGAATCTGGAAAAATGATATTGACAATATGTGCCCATTTTACATTGAATCACAGAAGACAGGAATAATTTGCATTAATACATAAGACATGTGGGCTAAAATAAAAGTTAAACGATCCTGGCCCTTTTCATCCCAATATTGTGTTCTACAGTAATGCCCCCAAATGTGTCTAAAACACTGTATCCTTCCTCATGTGCGTGAAATTTAAGCATATACTTATCATTCTCTGAAAGGTCAATGAAATGTAATTTAATGCAATACAATCTTAGAAAAGAGCAACGTTACAGTAGTTATGCTAGGTTTTTAACTTTGTTTCTAATGATCCATTGAGATTATTTGGCATATATCACACCTGACATGTTCGGCTACTTCAGAAGAATGTTCTGAAATGCATTCCTGTCTCAGATGCACGTTGTAGTTACTTTACTAATTCAACAGGGCAACTAAAAATTTAAACTTGCAATTTTAGTACAAGTGTTTATAAGGGAGGCTACATCTTTACAGTAAATCACAGTAAACCAAATCTCACACGTCACACACCCAATGCAGTGTCTACAGATTTTTTTAAAAAAAACACACATTGATTTAAATCAAATTCACTTTCACAGTTAAAAGATTCCTCTTTAATACGGCTCAATGGCAGGTGTGTCACAGATTTGTTTCTAGCGTACCACTAGATTTTTGTTTCATTTCCTAACTCTTAAGTGCATAACAATAAAAGATGTAGAATTTCTCCTCAAGACAATAAAGATATAGATATAGAACTATTGCTATATTCAATATTGTGCCGCAGATTCAAAACAGTTGAAAACTACTGCTAATAACTGCTTAAGCCTCCTTCAGTAATATTCTAACCGATCAGAAATGATAGTATCTACACCGAGTTATGCATTTGGGATTTCACTCTTCACTCAACAATCCTGTTCTTTCTTTTTTTTTCTCAAACTCCTGAAAACGACAGAATTTTAATAAAGCGCACTCACTCAAAAATCAAATCCTTTTGTCTCGCCTGTGTGATTAAATATTCATTTCTACCCACTTCAGATGGCAGGCGGGAAAATCCCACTGTCCATCCATCATCATTGTACAAAAATACAATTTTCCCATAAAGCGTCATAAACATTTACTTAAAAAAAAAAACCCAAACCAAACCAAATCGGATATTCAATCTTTCCCCACGTCCCAGGTCCAGAGCATTAAAAGTTCTCTTCCCACCCTCCTTCTCATTTTCTTTTAAATCCCGAGAAAGGGAAACGAGTCAACGCCAAGGTGCGCTCGCATCCAACCGGGCAGGGAGGGGAAGGGAGGGAAAAAAAGAAGAAGAAAAGCGAAGAAAGGAACGCACAGAATTGGAAATTAATAAACGCACCCACCTTTTCAAAATTGGAGTCCTCCGAGGGGCAAATGGGCAAAGGTAAGGTTCCCCAGAAGATACCAATGAGATAAAAAGGGGGGTTTGGTGTGTGACAATAAAGTAAAGGGAGACGAAGTTAGGGAAAAAAAGTGTGTACTCCGCTGGCAAATCGCAGCGAGTTAAGGAAAAGGGAGGAGTCTACCAAGCCAAGTTTGGGGAGGGGGGAGGAAGGCACACGCAGAACAGTAAAACGTGTGTTCGGGAAGAGGGGGGGGGCGGTGAAAGCTGAGCTTTGGGAATATTGATGCGCGTTGGTACCCTGGAAGCGGGCGGTTTTCTTTCTCCCCCCCCCCCCCCGCCTCGTTAGCCCACTTTCACGCTTGGTCAATTCAGCTGATGCGGCGAGGATGGCCAAGGCAGGCACGCATCGTCCGCTGCTTCTGGCTGGACGTGGCAGGCGAGAACCCCGTTCATCTGTGGCTGGATTCTCCAGCATTATCTACCCTCTTTAGGGAACAGGAGAGAAGGCTGTACGAGCGTACTTCCTTCTTTAGACTCTAAAGGCTCTCTGTGGCATGTCTTGAGATTGGCTTATTATTTTCCCTAACAAATGTTTTGGGAGCTTCTTGAAAACTTGACCTCTTCAGCTTCTCAACACTTGAGAGGAACACTAGCTAGAAAAGATTGACTTTGACCTGGGCTAATTCTCTCTCTCTCTCTCTCTCTCTCTCTCTCTCTCTCTCTCTCTCTCTCTCTCTCTCTCTCTCTCTCTCTCTCTCTCTCTCTCAGCTTTCAGAAATAACTTGAAATCCTGTCTATGGAGATTCTCAGTCATCCAGGTCATGGTTGTCCCAAAGGTGTCTTTCTCCCCTCCCCCCTAAGAGGCAACTGGACTTTCTGATTTTTTTCTTTGAAGTCGTTTTGCTTCTCATCCAAGAAGCTTCTTCAGCTCTGGACTTTCTGGTTTTTCTTTGAAGACGTTTAGCTTCTCACCCAAGAAGTGAAACGTCTTTAAAGAAAAACCAGAAGGTCCAGCTGCCTCTTGGGGGGAAAAAAGAAGCACTTTTGGGACAACTTTGTTTACATTTCCAAAAAGGCTCTGAGAGTTGTTAATCTAATCTTGCGTAGCTTCTTCTCTGGCAACATTACATTGCTAACCAGAGCATACAAAACATTTGTTAGACCAATTCTGGAATACAGCTCACCTGTCTGGAACCCGCACTGCATATCAGACATTAATACAATCGAGACAGTCCAGAAATATTTCACAAGAAGAGTCCTCCACTCCTCTGCTCACAACAAAATACCTTATTCCACCAGACTTGAAATACTGAGATTACACAATTTACAACTACGTCGCCTCCGATCTGATCTAAATGTAGTTCATAAAATCATATACCAAAATGTCCTTCCTGTTAATGACTACTTCAGCTTCAACCGCAACAATACACGAGCACGTAATAGATTCAAACTAAATGTAAAGCGCTCCAAACTCGACTGCAGAAAATACGACTTCAGCAACAGAGTGATCAATGCCTGGAATGCACTACCTGACTCTGTGGTTTCTTCCCCAAACCCCAAAAACTTTAACCTTAGACTGTCTACAGTCGACCTCTCCCCATTCCTAAGAGGTCTGTAAGGGGCGTGCATAAGCGCACCACTGTGCCTACCGTCCCTGTCCTACTGTCCTATTGTCCTCTTTTATCATTACTTTTTACTTATGTTTATACAAACTACTACTATCCTATACATGTTTGACAAATAAATAAATAAAATAAATAAATAAATAAACTTTGAAATCCTGTTAAACTTTTACTGTCAAAGTCCTGGACGATAATGAGAGAAAATAGATGCCTGAACTTCTCCCACTATAATATCAATTTACTAGGATCCCAAAGGTGCATTTAAAAAAATATTTTTTATTCCACCTTTTTTTTTTTGTTTTCATATTTTCTGATTCAGGTTTTGCACCCTTAAAACTGAAAAGCACAGGAAGGTTCCTGCTGGCACTGGCGTGAAACCTTTGCTTCTTTACCTGGAGAACTGTGAAACCCATGCATTGCCTGTTTGTATTAACTGACCTAAATTAACTGAGCCAAAGCCCTTTTGGGGAGCAAGGAATTGACCAGGAACTGGGAGGGACAGAGTGAAATCTCATGCAACTAGAATGTTAAAAATGGCAATAATGTTTTGAGTTACAGCTTCAAATTTGACTTGGCATAAGACATTTATCCTGCCAATAACTAGCCCACCTACAGGCTGGCTCAGTCTGCATGCTGAGTAATGTTAGGAGGAGGATTACAAAGGACGTAATAATTGTGAACCTATTGTGTGGGCCTTTCCTCCAACTTGTGATGTATGATTGTTTTTTGTTGGGGTTTTTCTTTGGCTAGCAGTTCAGATAAACTGGATTCTGAAACGGGAACTCCAAGTTACCTTTATGGGACCCTCTTTTTAGAATGGTGGGATGTCCTAAGTAAGCATTGCATATTTTGAAAGTAAGCAATATCTTTGATAACAAATTGTGATAGAGGAAGAGAAAGGCACAGACACAATGATTCACTTCTTCATATCCCTACTAAGAAGCTGAAACATATTGGACAATTGTTTCTGAAAGTGAAATTCAAGTTTGGCCAGTGACTGATTCTCCTAGGAATAAGGAACACATTTAGGAAGGGGCAGTTGGGAAGGCAGCACCAGGGGAGACTGGAGTCACATGGTTGTCCCAATGTGAAGTGGACCAGAAAGAGAACTCTCTGGGTCTTGACTGTTCCTAGCTTTATTTTACAAAGAACTAATGGACATCGCTGACCTGTTCCTCAGGGTTCTCCCAATATACCACATCACCATTTGGGCTACTGGAGACCCACTGTTCCTTTTCTCCCATCAGCAGCAGGGCACACAATAGAATAGAATAGAATAGAATAGAATAGAATAGAATAGAATAGAATAGAATAGAATAGAATAGAATAGAATAGAATAGAATAGAATAGAATTTTATTGGCCAAATGTGATTGGACACACAAGGAATTTGTCTTGGTGCATATGCTCTCAGTGTACATAAAAGAAAAGATAAGTTCGCTTACAATGCTTACAATGGAGATTAGTAAAAGAATGCTAGAAATTGGGCACACTGAAAGTCTCTTAACTGACTTACCGGTAAGTAGAAAGGGTAGAAGCCACTAAAATATTAAGAATGTAAACAATTATTTCTTTTTCTTTGCTGGGAAGAAAGTCATACTTTGGTTCTATGAATTTCTTCTCACATATGGTGAAAAACAAAAATGAAGGGTCACTAATACAACACAACCTGCATGCTGTGTAGCAGTATAATTTCTCTAGATCGGTGATGGCGAACCTATGGCACGGGTGCCACAAGTGGCACGCGGAGCCATATCGGTGGGCACGCGAGCTCAGGTCCGGCGCGCATGTGCGCACCGGCCGGCTGATTTTCGGGCCTTCTGGGCCCACTGGGAGTTGGGAAACAGGCTGTTTCCAGCCTCCAGAGGGGGTGGGGAAGGCTGTTTTCGCCCTTCCCAGGCTCCTAGAAAGGCTCTGGAGCCTGGAGAGAGCGAAAAATGGGCGTGCCATTGCATGCTGGGAGTGGGGGGGTCATGCGCGCATGCGCGGGGGTGCATGGAATTATGAGTGTGGGCACGCACACACGTGATCCCCCACATCCCCCCCTTTTGGCACGCGAACCAAAAAATGTTCGCCATCACTGCTCTAGATCTTTATAAAGTAGCAAATCATAGGTTTCGTGGATTTAGTTTTATCAGAAATGCATGAACCTTCATAAAGTTAAATCCTAAAGCAGAGGTCTCCAACTGCTGCAATGGCCTATTCAGAACCGGGCCGCATGTGTGTGCATTTCAGCCTGCCACTTGCGCAAGTTGAGCTGCGTGCCAGCCCCCATTCACATAGCCTGGTTCCCCTCTCCCTCTAAGCCGGGCCGCTATGCTGCAAAGGTTGGGGACCATTATCCTAAAGGGCATGGCATTAAACTTTGCTGGAGAAGAGTTTCTCATATTTTGTCACAGTCTCAAAATTCAATGAACAGAATGAATTCGTACGATTAGTATACAACTGACAAATGCTATATTTTTGTTTTCTTTGTCAATATTGCATTTCTAATACTTTACTAAAAGTTATGATGAACAGTGGCCTGAAGAGGAGGCATATATTATTATTTCTCAGTAATATGGAAATATAAGATTATCTTTAGGTTGCATCTGTGACCACATGGGGAAGGTATACACAAGGAAACACGATCACAACTAAATTAAAGATAAATCATACGCATATTTTACTTATTATAAATGATTGTGTAAATTCACCAGAATTGTACATTTGGGAGATATTTGGACCTGAGCTTTTAAAGAACTGAATTCCTGAATAACTCTTTGAACATTTGAATAATCTGAAACAGCATGTTGCTGTTTTAATTGTTGTATCTGCATTCTTAATAAGGTTCAATCTGAATGGAAAACTAGGTTTTCTCAAGTTTATTTTTTCTAATTAAAAAATATTCAGCTCATTCAGACATTCACTTCTCATAATTCTTATTTACATGCAAATCAAATTTTAGAGTGTCTAAGATACATCTTATTCTCAGGAGCAGCTAACTCACAATACATTTGAATATATTTAAAAGTAAAACAAAACGAAATGAAATCAAGAATGTCTTGTCACCAGAGACTGAATGTGATATTATAATGTACATAGTAAAATACTGGTAAACAACATATTATCATGTTAATCGGAATCTTCTGGGGATGTAACAAAATAGAGAAAAACTGGATTCCTTGATCCACTTTGGATATAGTAGTCTTGCATCTTGTCAATGGCCTTTAGAAAAGTGGTTCCTGTTGGTTTGTTAATCAACTTGAAATTGGAATAACTTCCAAGAGGGAAGGTTTATAGGGATTCTCTGCCTGAGTTTAACTGTCCAAGAGGGAAGTTAACAGGAGAGAAAATAGGCTCTAGGCCAGTGATGGTGAACCTTTTTTTCCTCGAGTGCCGAAATAGTGCACGTGCGCGCTATCACACGCGCATGCGTGCCCACACCCATAATTCAAAGCCCCTCACTCGCCCCACCCCCCTGCATATGCGTGCGCGACCCATCCCACTCCCCCGTTTCCCGACTTCCAGTGGGCCCGGTAGGCCCATTTTTTGCCCTCACCAGGCTCCAGAGGCTTTCTTGGAGCTTGGGGAGGGCAAAAACGCTCCACCCCCGCCACCCTGGAGGCCCTCCAGAGGCCAAAATCACCCTCCCAGAGCCTCCGTGCGAGCCAAAAATCAGCTGGCGGGCACGCACATGCGCACTGGAGCTGAGCTAGGGCAATGGCTCACGTGCCGGCAGATATGGCTCCGCGTGCCACCTGTGGCACCCGTGCCATAGGTTCGCCATCACTGCTCTAGGCAGTTCTGTGGGAAGCAGGTGCCAGGGTCAGGGGACTTATTGATTGATATATTGTGTTATTTGTAGATAGAGATAAACGGTGAAATGTGCTCTAATCTATAGGTCTTAATCCAAAGAAGAACTGGGTTTTCTTAGATTTAGTCAGGAAAGCTAGGAAAGTCTCTGAAGGGAAGAAAAGGTATGAAAGAATTGAATAGCTGGTTGTGGCTGTAAGAAATTTACTTGACATTTACTGAGAAGTTTGTATTTAAATAAACTGTTTTCTTGTTTGTTCAAGAAACGTGTCAAAGTCTTTCTATTTCTCACATAAAGCATATCTTAAGCAATCCTGCAGAGCATAGAGATATTGTAACAGTAAAATCAAGCCTCTAAGGAGAGAGAGAAGTGAAACAGAGGGCGTGACCCTTGATCAGGGAGATATAAAAATAAAATTAAACATAAATCTATTCTGAGAACTATTTTACGCTACCAAGACATATAAAACAATAAGCCTGACTGGAGGGGGACTGGCGACCCTCGCAACTTCGCGACCCTCGAAATCCAGTTGTTGCAAAGATTACTTGATTGAATAATTGCTTTTATTAGTTTGCATAATTTCAGGATTTGAGACTACATATGAATAACAAATAATGACACAGTCAAATAGAGAGCCAGCTTCTTGTAGTGATTAAGGCATCGGGCTAGAATCTAGGAGACTGAGAATTCTAGTCCTGCCTTAGCACAAAGTCGCTCTCTCCAAGCCCTAGAAAGCAGGCAATGGCAAACTAATTCTGAAAAACGTCACCAAGAAAACTGCACAGACAAGTCCAAACAGTTGCATGAAGTCAAAATTAACTTGAAGGCACACACAAAAAAGTTCAACAAGCTCAAAACCATTTAACTTTCCACAGCCAAGGAATATAATTCTTCCACAACTATGTATATATTTATGTTATACAGATAGTCCTCAATTTACAACATTTGTTTAGTAACTGTTTGAAATTACAAAGGCACTTATGACCGTTTTTCACACTTACAGCATCCCCATGGTCACATTATCAAAATTAAGATGCTTGGCAACTGGTTCATATTTATGACAATTGCAGTGTCCTGGGGTCATGTGATCATTTTTTTTGCAACCTTCTGACAAGCGAAGTCAACGGGGAAGCCAGATTCACTTAAGACGCGTGTTACTAACTTAACAATTGCAGTGATTCACTTAACAACTGTGGCAAGAACGTTTGTAAAATGGGGTGAGACTCACTTAACAACTATCTTGTTTAGCAGAAGGAATTTTGGGCTCAATTGTGGTCGTAAGTCAAGGACTACCTATGTTCATATCAACACAAATCCTGCAGATTTTAAATATTTACATATTTTCAAATCCAGACAATATCTTCAACAATCTGAAATTAGCAGAGAATCTACGGGTTTCATACCAGGCTCTAGATCAGTGTTTCCTAACTTTGGCAACTTGAAGATGTCTGGACTTCAACTCCCAGAATTCCCCAGCCAGCAAATGCTGGCTGGGGAATTCTGGGAGTTGAAGTCCAGACATCTTCAAGTTTTATTTTATTGGTAGTTGCCAAGGTTGGGAAACACTGCTCTAGATGAAAGGGTTAAACATTTCCATTGATTATCTTTATTTTTCCAGCTGTGAATTTGGCTTAACAAATTTAAACCAGTTCTGTTGGTTTTTCATAAGCAAATATAAAGGGGAGTCCCTGCAGATTGTACTCCACTAGTCCTTGCCGACTATAGGGGGCAGTGCTCAGCACTGTCCAATGGCATTTCTATGATCATGTGGCCAGCATGACATCATAGAGCGCTGTTACCTTCCCACCATAGTGGTACCTATTTATCTACTCACATTTGCATGCTTTCAAACTGCTAGGTTGGCAGGAGCTAGGACGAGAACAGGAGCTCAACCCCATCACATGGCCCTCGGGTCTTGAACCTGGGCTGCTGGCTTTCCAGTCGACAAGCCGGTGTCTTAATCACTGAGCCACCATGCCACCCACCAGCAAATATACAGTGTTGCAAATGCAAAGGAGACAAATAACTAAAACTAAACACAAGTAATAATGTTCAATTAAGTAGCTAATGGTAGCATGATTTATAAAACATTCATATTTATAATTGCATAATCATTAATCACAGCTGTTAAGAAACATAACATTCTCTGTAGTTGTAATTTAAGAAGGTTCATAATTCAAAATTGTTCTTGTAGTAATGACTGTTATAGCCACTGATTAGCATTTGGACATATCCTTGGCAGGAGATTCGGATACTGTATTGTCTATTGTGGGAAAGAAACAGGCTCTGAAAAACTATGTAAATTTTTAGCGAGGGAAAATGCAGCTTCAAGTTTAGAATGCTAAGGATGGTTTCAAACCATTCCATTTTTGATGGGGATTTTCTGCAAAATTCAACAGTATATTAGATTGATTCTTGGCAAATATGAATGAGGCACATTGGTATGGAATGATCGCATAATGGTGAGAACTAATTTTCTGTCCTAAATCTGATGGCTTGATAAGAAGAAGAAAAGAAAGATCTGTGGAAAATGTTTTCATGGCTGGGTTACTAGGAGACTATAGAAAATATTCAAGAGTTTTCAAGATGAGATTTCACAAAGATTCTTAAAGGCAGCTACATAAAATAAAAATAAAATACTGCTTTTCTCATTGCTAGGTAGCCATACTTTGTACACATTTTCTTTAAGTGTATTTAACTATGCTGGTCAAAGACTAATAAAGATATTTGATTTGATTTGATTAATGTGAGTAGCTCTTAATTGCAGCCCTTTGTGTTAGATATATTGAGAACTAGACCATTATAGACAACCAGAGTCTGTCAACCAGCTGTCTATGGAGATTCTCAGTCATCCAGGTCATGGTTGTCCCAAAGGTGCTTTTTCAAGAGGCAACTGGACTTTCTCGTTTTTCCTTGAAGACATTTCACTTCTCATCCAAGAAGCTTCTTCAGCTCTGGCTGGATGGTGGGGAATGGAAGGATTTATACTCCTTGCAGACAGCTGGTCATTTGCATTCTTTTAGAGAGTCGTTGAGGCCACTTGGAGGTTTATGTGTGTCATCAGGGTCACCTGAGTAGTGCAAATGAGTGTGGAGCCTTCTTGGAACTGTTGAAAGGACTGTGTTGTGGCCTCTTTGACCCCTCTTTCAAACCAGTGGTCCTCTCTGTCTTCAAAAGGCTACTCTTTTGATAAATTAACCAAAGAAAGAAAAAATATTATCTGGAGAAGAATTAGATGTAGTACCCTGTTTCCCACAAAATAAGACATCCCCTGATAATAAGCCCAATCGGGCTTTTGAGTGCATGGCAATAAGTGCTTATTTCAGGGTTCAAAAAAATATAAGACAGGGTCTTATTTTCGGGGAAACATGGTAGACCACTACATACTGTGAAACATGGACACTAACCTCATAATCGATACAAATTCTACAAGTGATGCAAAGATCCATGGACAGATACATGCTCGGCATTACAAGACAAGATAGAAAGGCATGCATGTGAATTAAAGAACGAACAAAAGTGTACAATATCATCAAGAGAGTAAAATAATTAAGATGGAATTGGGCTGGTCACATAGCAATAAGAGCTGATGGCAGGTGGACCAAGGCAGTCATAGAATGGATCCCACTTGATAAAAAGCATCCATGAAAGAGACATAAAACAAAATGGATCGATGACATCAGCAACTGGCAAAAGAAAGCTCAGGACTGTATTGATTGGAAACATGTGGAAGAGCCCTCATCCTGCAGTGAATAGATAATGGCTAAAACGATGATGATGATGATGATGATGATGATGATGATGATGATGATGATGATGATGATGATGGAGAAGGAGCTGCTGCTCTAGGGAAGAGATAATTTACATTGGAATGAAGATTCTTAGTCAAAGGAACGGATGTCAGATCTTCTTGATTTTATTTATTTATTTATTTATTTATTTATTTATTTATTTTATTTTTGTCAAGTACATGTTGGTAATATACATAGATGTAACATTGTTTATGTACATAAGATTGGTACTGATAAGAGGGAACATTAGGACAGGGACGGTAGGCACGCTGGTGCACTTATGCACGCCCCTTACTGACCTCTTAGGAATCGGGTGAGGTCAACAGTGGACAGTCTGAGGGTAAAGTTTTGGGGGTTTGGTGACGAAACCACAGAGTCAGGTAGTGAGTTCCAGGCATTTACCACTCTGTTGCTAAAGTTGTATTTTCTACAGTCAAGTTTGGAGCGGTTCACTTTGAGTTTGTATCTGTTGCGTGCTTGTGTATTGTTGTGGTTGAAGCTGAAGTAGTCATTGACAGGAAGGACGTTGTAGCAGATAATTTTATGAGCTATGCTTAGGTCGTTCAGAAGGCGACTTAGTTCTAAGCTTTCTAAGCCCAGGATTTCAAGTCTGGTTGCGTAAGGTATTCTGTTGCGAGTAGAGGAGTGAAGCACTTCATAATTCTTAGTTTAATTTAATGTACTACACCTCTGTCTCTATGAATAATGAGACAGACATCCTAAAATAGACTCTAATAGGCAGTGTAATGGGAAAAAAGAGGTAGTAAGCTCATTAATAGTGTTTTATAAAACCTGGCTCCAGAAAATACCAGCATCTCTGTCGAGTTCTGTCTACCACCCAGTGTTTGCCGAAAACTTGTGATCTATTGTCAAATGTTCTGGGAGTGCATCCCATTCAACTGTATTCCGGACTCACTCCACTCCGTACACTGGGAAGTCCTCCGTTGAAAGCAGCCATTCTTCTCACTTGGGTTTCTCTTTCTTTCTTTTCAACAGCAATTCAGTTTCATTAACTTTGCGATGGGACTCTATAGGGGAGGAATGAGCAGTTGCTAGGGGAGATCCAAGCATTTCCTCCACACTAGACCAGTTCTTGAGTGAGTCAGCCGGCTGATTGTGAACTAGGGTTCTACACCACCCACTCTATCCTAATCCATCTCTCTCTTTTGTTCCACCTGGCCTCATGCCTGGTATAAGGAAGATAACAGCCACAGCCAAAATGCTTTCCCCCCCTCATTAATTCCCTTCGTATAGACATCAGTATCAAATTTATGTTCTATTTATTTTGTCTGTTGGCTCCAGAAGTCCTGCTACTTAAGGAAAGACTTTGTATGGTTATACTCAGTGGTGGGTTCCTACCGGTGCAGTGTGGGACGCTGCACCGGTAGGAGCCTGGCGATGATGTCATTTTTAGGCGCTTTTTTCCGGCTTCTCCGCATCCTGAGCTGTTGGGAAAAAGCCCTCCCACCCGCCCTTGTTTTAATACCAACCTTTATTCTTCCTCTGAAGCACAGCTAAGAAGCTCCTCAGCTGTGTTTCAGCTTGTAATGTCGTCCTAAGCATGCGCGGAAGTGAAATCGCCCGATCGAACACGGGTTCACTTCTGCGCATGCTCACGATGCGCACTGGTAACAAAAATAACCGGAACCCTCTGCTGGTTATACTGGATTGCATATCTCTCATGCGTCTACTTCCATTTCCAAGGAACATTTTTTTTGGCCTTGACACCAGCAGAAAAGTTGTGCAATGGGTCAAGCACTTGAGGGAAGTGACAGATTGGAAGATTGTGGTGAGGAGTCATCCATGACAAACTTGCTTCTATTGTATATAGCAGTGGTGGCGAACCTTTTTCGGCTCGCGTGCCAAAAAGGGGAGGGCGCTTGCGTGCGCTCGTGTGCCCACACCCATTCCCTCCACCCCCACGCATGCGCACAACACCCCCCCATGCTGCCCCCTGCGCATGCGCACACCCCCCCACCCCCGCGCAAAGGCTTACCGGAGCCTGGGACGACAAAACCGGCAAACCAGAAGTGCAAAAAAAACGCACTTCCGGTTTGCAAGTATGCTGTTTTTTGCACTCCGGAGGGTTCAGGAAAGCTCCCTGAAGCTCCGGAATGCAAAAAACTACAAAACGGACAAACCGGAAGTGCGGAAAAGTGCACTTCCGGTTTGTCCGTTTTGTAGTTTTTTGCATTCCGGAGCTTCAGGGAGCTTCCCTGAACCCTCCGGAGTGCAAAAAACAGCACACCGGCAAACCGGAAGTGCGTTTTTTTGCACTTCTGGTTTGCCGGTGGGCAACCCTCGCGTGCCGGCTTCTATGGCTCTACGTGCCACCTCTGGCACGCGTGCCATAGGTTCGCCACCACGGGTATATAGCAATGCTGGACTGGCAAAGCTGATTAGTCATTATGGATTACTGTAAACACATAAACAAAGTTGTGCAAAGATATGCAGTCAGGACATGGCAACATCATGTGCAGACATCACCCTGGCATGAGTGGGTCATCTGGGACAATTCTAGTTACCGTAGTTAGAAGTGACTGTTATTTTTCCTTTTGTATCTCCCTGGTCTTCCCCTGGACTTTCCAACCACACCATTAGAACATTAAAAGGATTATATAATTTTCTATGGCTTGTCTCCCAGTGTTCCATCCTTCCGTAGGTTTCCTTTACTTAGCTTTCTCAAGTCTCTGAGCAAAGCCATCCTCAACAGATAGCTCACTTTGGGATAGCAATTCAGATGCATAGCAGTCTACTTCATTGTCATCTAAGGACATTTCCATGCTGAAGCAAGAGTTCCTATATACAGTATTTCCAGTTGAATTTGGATTCCCCAAATAATGTATTGCATTTATTTTAAAAAATGGATTATCACTTGCACAATCACAATACTTCCTTATTTCTTATTTGTAGGATATAGATATACAAAGTCTCCATATACCACCAAAGTTCAGTATCAATAAGAACAGTGGAATGAGAGATGGAGGTAATTATTGTAGCAAAATCTACTAGACTGCCATCCCATGCAAATTTAATTGGGAAAAATAATAAAATTCGATTCCATTATTTCTACAAGCTTTGCACAGAAAGGCTTCATATGTATTGTACCTTTCTACTCCCTGGGATTCTTTGTGGCAACCCACATTCTTTGATTTGTTTGTTTGTTTGTTTGTTTGTTTGTTTGTTTGTTTATTGCATCACAGATCCACTAGTTCAGAGCAGGGGTGGGTTCCTGCCGGTACGCTCTTACCTGTTGGTCGCCGCAGAACCGAAGAAGGCGGTGGCATTCGCGGCGCGGGGCTTCCCCCGCCTGCTTTCCCCGCCCGCCTAGAAGCCGCTATTTGCGTTCTTTTGCCCTCTGAGCAAGCAGAACACTTTACGCATGCGCAGAGGGCAAAAGAACGCAAATGGCGGCGTCTAGACGGGCAGAGGAAAGCGGGCGGGGGAAGCCCTGCGCCGTGAATGCCACCGCCTTCTTTGGTTCTGCGGCGACCAACAGGTAAGAGCGTACCGGCAGGAACCCACCCCTGGTTCAGAGGTTCTCAACCTGGGGGTCGAACGGCCCTTTCACAGGGGTCGGAAGACTTCGCCCGGACACCGCCATTTGGGTTCTTTTGCCCTCTGCGCATAGGCAGAACGCTTTGAGCATGCGCAGAGGGTAAAAGAACCCAAATGGCGGCGGCGGGGCGGGGGGTCACGGTGGCGGGCACGGTGGCGGGGTGGGTCGCAGTGGGGGCGCAGGGGCGGGGCACAGGTCGCGGCATTAGGAAGGTTGAGAACCACTGCGACTAGTTGAAGCAACCATCTTATATTGCCTTTTGGAAAAGGGAAGCTTTGCTTCTTGTGGAAATAGCTAATGCTGTCTACTTTTGTCTGCTATAAGCTTTATGCAGAATACCATATGGGTTTTTTTTAATGTGTAGCTATAGTAGATTATTATTTAAATAAATATAGAAATAGTTTACAATACAGAATAATAGAGTTGGATGTCTTGAAAGAATTCTTTGGAGGAACTGCAAATTGCACTGCAAAATTTGAAAAAGTGCTAATCTGGGAATAGCTATTGATTATGTTGCATAAAAGTCCCTATTGGCTCTCAGCAACCACATAGGTAGATTTTGACAGAGTAACAGAGTTGGAAGGGACCCTGGAGGTATAGGGGTTCTCTGCTCAAGGAGAAGACCTTATACCAGGGATGTCAAACTCAAGGCCTGGAAATATGAAGGGACAGGACTGCAGTGCCTCTGGTGACTAAAACGGGCTGCGGGCGCCCACCCGCACCTCATTTTCACCCTCCATGGCCTCCTGTAGCACTCTGCCAGCCGAAACTGGCCAAAAACTGGGCCCAAAAAAGGCCGAAAATAGGCCCAAAAATGGGCCACGCGGCCCGTTTTTGGCTGGCAGAGTGCTGCAGGAGGCATCCGTCCCCCCACTGCAGCTCCCTCACCCTACACCCCACCACACCCCACACCCCAGCTGCCGGCCCGCAGAGGAGAACTACAATGCTAATCCGGCCCTCGAAGAAATCCAATTTGACACCCCTGCCTTATACCATTCTAAACAAATGACTGTCCAATCTCTTCTTAAAAACCTCCAGTGATGGAGTGCCCACAGCCTCTGGAGGTAAGCCATTCCACTGATTCATTGTTCTCATTCATAGAGAATTTCTCCTTAATTCTAGGTTGAATCTCTCTTTGATAAGCTTATTGTCTATGGAGATTCTCAGTCATCCAGGTCATGGTTGTCCCAAAGGTGCTTTTTCCAAAGTCAACTGGACTTTCTGGGTTTGTTTTTTTTTATGAGCCGAGGTGGCGCAGCGGTTAGAGGCAGGTACTGCAGGCCACATTAGCTGACACTGATCCGCAGGTCAGCGGTTCAAATCTCACCGGCTCAAGGTTGACTCATCCTTCCATCCTTCCGAGGTAGGTAAAATGAGGACCCAGATTGTTGGGGGCAATATAAATATACATTGCTTACTGATGTAAACCACTTAGAGAGTACTTGCACTGTGAGGCGGTATATAAATCTCACAAATAAATAAATAAATAAATAAAGACGTTTCGCTTCTCATCCAAGAAGCTACTTCAGAAATTGAAGTAGCTTCTTGGATGAGAAGCGAAACGTCTTCAAAGAAAAAACAGAAAGTCCAGATGACTTTGGAAAAAGCACCTTTGGGACAACTTTGATAAGCTTCCATCCAATACTTCTTGTTCTATTCTCAGGTGCTTTGGAGAATAGGTCAATCTCCTCTTCTCTGTGACAGTCCCTCAAGTACTGTAAGACTGCTATCATGTCTGAAAGAACTCTGATACCTTTTTAGCATATTTCTGAACCATTTTTTTTACAGATTAAGCGAAACCACTCAGTTTTCTGAGTCATGTCAGAGCTTTTCTATGCTCTTTGGTTGTAAGGTTCAAGATAAACATTCCAGGAAAGCGGGCATTCATTGCCCCCAAATCAGTGGTGGGTTCCTACTGGTGCGGTCCACTCTATAGCACCGGTAGCGGCCCGCTGGTGACGTCACAGTACTGGTGCGTTCGGTTGCCGGTGCCTGCGCGCCGCCATTAAAAAAATTTTTTTAAAAAAATTTTCTTCTGCGCATGCCCAGAAGCCGAACTTCCGGCACTGCACACGAGCTGCCTTCCTACCCCACAGTGAGTCCAAGCAGGGGAGGATGGCTGTGGGAGCGCGTGAGACGCTGAAAGAACAAGCAGCAGGAACTATCTCCATTCCCCTCCCTTCAGCAGTCCGAGAAGCCACGAACTTTGTATGCAAAGCTTTTCATGTAAGGTATAAAATAGCAAAAATAGTAGTAACATCTCTCTGAAATAACTAATATATGACCGGCAAGCCACGCCCACCTGGTCACATGGCCGGCAAGCCACACCCACCCAGTCACATGGCCGGCAAGCCACACCCACAAAATAAGCCACGCCCACAGAGTGGTAGTAAAAAATTAGGAACTCGCCCCTGCCCCAAATGGATGTTGTTACACCTAATAACTTTTTCAAAGTACTGCAGTTCTTAAAGCTATTTGCTCATCCTGGCACATTTGCCATATGAGACAATGAAAGGGCTCCCCCCCCCCTTTGCAAATCTTCATGAATTTGTTCCCACCGAGATCCCTCCAGACAGGATGCACAATGGTGTTTAAAAACAGCATGAGAAATTCCACTATGATTTATCTTTTAGGTAAAATAACTCTATTCTCATTCAGCAGAAGGACAGCTGTGTAAATAGGTCATTGCTTATGGGCACTTCGCATCATCTGTAGGCTTTTCTGCTATGCATGCTGTGTACAGCTGTGGCTAGAGGGGCTTTTGCACAGGTTCGCCTGGTGCACCAATTGCGACCGTACTTGGAGAAGGAGGCTCTGCTCACGGTCACTCATGCCCTTGTCACCTCTCGATTGGACTACTGCAATGCGCTCTACATGGGGCTACCCTTGAAGTGTATTTGGAGACTCCAGCTCGTGCAAAATGCGGCTGCGCGTGCTGTGGTGGGTGTGTCAAGATACACCCACATAACACCCATACTCCGTCAGCTGCATTGGCTGCCCATTGGTCTCCGGGTACAATTCAAGGTGTTGATCATCATCTTTAAAGCCCTACATGGCTTAGGACCAGGTTACCTCCAGGACCGCATTCTGCCTCATACTTCCCTCCGACCGGTTAGGGCCCACAGAGTGGGTCTCCTCCAGGTTCCGTCAGCCAAACAATGCCGGCTGGGGGGCCCTAGGGAGAGGGCCTTCTCTGTGGGGGCCCCGTGCTCTGGAACCAACTTCCCCCAGAGATCCGAATTATCCCCACCCTGCTGGCCTTCCGGAAAGCCGTCAAGACATGGCTCTTCCTGCAGGCAGGGGTTTGAGACTAGTTTTTATCCGAGATCACCCCCAGTATGTATGTTGTTGAATGTCTTTTAACTTTTTTAATGTTTTAAAATTGTTTTTAAATGAATGTTTATTGTTTAGTGTTCTTTTAAAATGTTGTATGCCGCCCTGAGACCTTAGGGCAGTGATGGCGAACCTTTTTTGGTTCATGTGCCAAAAGGGGGGGAATGTGGGGGATCACGTGTGTGCGTGCCCACACTCATAATTCCATGCACCCCCCCACATGCACGCATTACCCCCTGCTCCCAGCATGCAATGGCACGCCCATTTTTCGCTCTCCCCAGGCTCCAGAGCCTTTCTAGGAGCCTGGGGAGGGCGAAAACGGCCTTCCCCACCCCCTCTGGAGGCTGGAAACAGCCTGTTTCCTGACTCCCAGTGGGCCCAGAAGGCCCGAAAATCAGCCGGCTGGTGCACACATGCACGCCGGACCTGAGCTCGCTGCCCACCGATATGGCTCCGCGTGCCACTTGTGGCACCCGTGCCATAGGTTCGCCATCACGGGCTTAGGGAGTAGGGCGGCATAGAAGAACCTAATAATAAATAATAATAAATAGATATATTCTGCATTAATCTACAGACAGGATGAATAATGAGCACATTTGACATATTTGAATTTGCATGTGTGTATATGCCATATATACTTACACAATACAATCACATAGATTTGGTGCCTGGACTGAATGTTCTTATGGACCCTCACTTTGCAGATGGTAGTGTGCTTAGTTTGTTTATTTCAAAGTGAAGTAAGCTAAGGGTGGGAGTAGAAAGGGGTAGGTGGATCCTTCCATTAAGGCTGTTCAATGTATTTGAAGTTCCAGCTCTGATGGTATTTATATTGGACCTTAAAGAATTGTCTTTGTCAATATTTTTCAAACTTGGCAACTTGAAGATGTTTGGACTTCAACTCCCAGAAGTCTATTGCCAAACTGAAAAATACTGTGGTATGTGATTAGGTGGATAGGTGAATATGTAAAGAATGGAAAGGCACCATGAGCAATGAGTAGTAGACAAGGATTTACAATTATTTCATAGAGGAGATTTATTTACTGGAAATCAGGGGTGGGTTCTACTTACCTTCCCCACCGGTTCGCATCACGACGGAAGTCCATGTTTTGCATGCACGTGCTCGCTTCGTGCGAATGTGTCACTTCCCAGAAATGACCCTCTGTGCATGTGCAGAAGCCTTTGCGCATGCGCAGAGGTTTTTAATTGCAATCCACGGTGACTGGAGGACCGGTTCAGGAGCGTGGACCACCGGTCATTGCTGCCGGTTCAGCAAGCGGCGCCAAATTTCCGTTACCAGATCTAAAGAACCAGTCAGAACTGCAGGAAATGCTTTACAGGAATAGGCAACACTTAGTACTTGTCTAACAATGTCCTAGCAGGAAGAGCATCAAAGAGCATTGTTGTGTGCATAGGGACCTGAGAAGAAAGGCAGAAAGAAGTGACTTCAAGATTATCGATCTCATTAAACCAAGTGCAGGGACAGTGGGGGTCATAGACTATCTATTTAATTGTCCATCTGCCCCCTACTGGTCTTTGTGTTCAGTAGGTCATGAAGTATCATAAGTATTGTATCTACATGAACTTATACAATCAATATATTTTATTTTTATTTATTTTATTTATTTATTTTGTCAAGTACATATTGGTAATATACATAGATATAACATTGTTTATATACATAAGATGGGTACTGATAAGAGGGAACATTAGGATAGGGATGGTAGGCATGCTCGTGTGCTTATGCACACCCCTTACTGACCTCTTAGGAATCGGGTGAGGTCAACAGTGGACAGTCAAAGGGTAAAGTTTTGAGGGTTTGGTGACGAAACCACAGAGTCAGGTAGTGAGTTCCAGGCATTAACCACTCTGTTGCTAAAGTCCTATTTTCTACAGTCAAGTTTGGAGCGTTCACTTTGAGTTTGTATCTGTTGTGTGCTCGTGTATTGTTGTGGTTGAAGCTGAAGGAGTCATTGACAGGAAGGACGTTGTAGCAGATAATTTTATGAGCTACGCTTAGGTCGTGCCGAAGGACCAACTTCTCTTCAAGAGCCTTTGGAGAATGTCTTCTGGATCATTCAGATTCAAGGACTTTCTCCTGCTTCATTCGTATTAGAATAAACTGAACATTGCAACTGTTGTGCCACTAAGCTTTCACTGAATATTCCAAATATTTCAGTTTACATTCAATTGCTCTTGTTTGATCAATTCCTACCCACAACTGTAACATTTACATTTTATTGTAAAAATTGTTGGTCAGAGAATAATAATTACCAATTTAATGGATTCATGTTTCTTGGTGCAGAATAATATCCATCTTGCTTAATTGAAATTTTAGAAGAACATTTCAGTCTCCGTATTGTAGAATGTTCGCCCTTCTCGATTTTTAACAGAATAAATGCAATTGTGTGAGATTGCTTCACTTTTTAGCACTCCTACAACCGTCTTTTCTCTTTGTTTGCAGACAAGGTAGCAAGTCAAGTATCTCTGAAATGAATGGGCTATGACTATGGGTAGTCTCTGTTCTTGCTTGCTTGCTCTTTATCGTTTCCTAGCAAATCCTGTGCTTTGATATGGAATGTCTCTTTCTCTTAGCAGCATTGTGTTGGTTTTGTTAAAAAAATACAAAAACAAAAAATAAGGAGGAAAATAAGGCTTAAAGCCTATGATTAACTTAATCCATATTGAATAACTTTGGGTTTAAAATATATCAGAAATGATGAAATATAATGGCCAGGATGTTGTACCACCTTCTCCTCAAATAATATTCCATGATTAAATACCTGGATAGCCTTTGGAAGTCTTAGGCCAATCAGGGATGTCCTCCAGGGGTGGGTTCCTAATTTTTTTTACTACCACTCTGTGGGCGTGGCTTATTTTGTGGGTGTGGCTTGCCAGCCATGTGACCGGGTGGGCGTGGGCCTCAGGAGCTTGGCAGCGGCCCGAAAAGCGGAGAGGCATTGCCCACCCACAATGCAGCCCCCCACAGCGGGAGCAGCAAGACCGCGGCAGCGGTTCTTCTAGGAGGCTCCGTCCGGCCTGAATGCTTCTCCCCATTCGATGATCCTAGGCTCCTGCCGCCCATTCCCCCTCCCCTCAGCAGCTCAAGAAGCCTCAAACGTGCGAAAATGCCTGGAATCATCCCCGTGCGTTCGTGGCTTCTTGGACTGCTGAAGGGAGGGGAATGGAGATAGCTCCTGCGGCCTGTTCTTTCAGCATCTCATGCGCTCCCTCAGCCATCCTCCCCTGCTTGGACTCACTGTGGGGTAGGAAGGCAGCGCATGTGCATGCGCAGTGCCAAAAGCTCGGCTTCTGGTCATGTGCAGAAGAATTTTTTTTTAAAAAAATTATTTTTTTAAAAAAAATGGCAGCTTCCAGGCACCGGCAACCAACTGCACCGGTACTGTGATGTCACCAGTTGGCCGCTACCGGTGCTATAGAGTGGACCGCACCGGTAGGAACCCACCACTGATGTCCTCAGGGCGCGGTCAAAAAAGACAAGAAAGTTTGACAGGCCTGTCAGCAGCTCTGCTGGCTTAGTATGTGAGACAAAATGGAGAACTTTGATCACTTCATTGTAGCTGCCATTTTGACTCTTTTTTAAAAAAAAATCACACTCCATGGATCCTCTGGGCAAAGTGTTATTCATTCAGCTCTACTATAAGATATGATGGCAAAAGTGGTTTGGAATTGCCTTTGATTAATTTGGCAACGGGTGGCCTTGTTTGGGTACTCTGGAGTGATACTCTGGCTCGTGATTAAGATCTAAAGGAGACTCTCCCCATGATTTGCTTTGAGAAACTTTCAGACCCGTTCCTCATTCCCCAATCATCAAATGGCTACAATCTTTTATATTAATTTTATCAGTCTACATGATAAGTGCCCTCTTCTGAAAAAGTACAAAAAGGAGTTAAAATGAATTAATATGGATATTATGATTAGTGAGCTACAGCTGGAAAAGAGCAATATTAATTGTAGAAATAGAACATTGATGATAAAAAAAGAAAATAAGATTTTTTTCTCTTTTTGATTCAAATTTTATTCAAAAAAGATTAAAACTTCAAAAAATTAAAGAAAAAAAAACACAAAACAAGTAAAACATTTTAAAAATGCATTGAAAAAGAAAGAAAAAAACACCTATATATCTATTACTCCCCCAGTTGAATACTGATTAATACATTATTACAATATTAGATATTTTAGATACATATTTTTTCAATAAAGTAAGCAACAAATGGAGCTGCCTTTCTTATAACTTGCCAACATATCCCTCAAATAAACTTTGCATTTTTCATAACTTGTTGCCTTTTGATGATGATGATGATGATGATGATGATGATGATGATGATGATCTCTTTTATTCATTAAACATGAAACTCAGTCAACTGAACATTTAAAAATGTATCACAAATATCAATGACTGGTGCTGATGATTGATATGGATTGCTGCCAGCATATTATTATTATTATTATTATCTCTTTTATTCATTAAACATGAAACTCAGTCAACTGAACATTTAAAAAAGTTATTATTATTTTTTATTTTTATTTTTTTATTTTATTTTATTTTATTTTTATTTTATTATTTTATTTTATTTTTATTTTATTATTTTTATTTTTATTTTTTATTATTTTATTTATATTATTATTATTATTATTATTATTATTATTATTATTATTATTATTATTATTATTATTATTATTATTATTATTATTATTATTATTATTATTATTATTATTATTATTATTATTATTATTATTAACATTCACAATATGTCACAATCTGCTAACCCCCAAAGAAAAATATCCTCACATTTTACATTGCAGTATACCATTTTATAGTGTAATACTATCAGGTGGACCTGTGGCTAACATAATTTACAGTTGGCTTAGAAAACAATACACAATGATAGAAATCTAGGAATCCTGAATTTAGGAATTTGGAGATGGAGCCACTAAGTCTAGACATGTTGTTGCAAAGATGCCCGACTTAAGTATTGTCACTTTGTAAGTCCTGAATCCTATGTCAGCCATTATACACTTTATGACTCAGAAAGAAAATCTCTGTAAAACCTGAAGAACTGGCTTTTGATATTGTGTGAATATGTGCATCACATTAGATGCGACTTCTCTGGAAATACTCTCATTACCATTTCTGTATGATGTTCCTTCTCTACCTGAGGTTGGGTCCATCCTGTCTTTTCAGAAGCCAGTGAATCAACCTTGTTTAGAGTATAAACAGAAGATGTTACTGCAAATTGATGTTACCATCACCTTTACAGAATAACAGAGTTGAAAGGGACCCTGGAGGTCTTCTAGTCCAATCCCCTGCTCAAGCAGGAAATCCTATACCCGTGATGGCGAACCTATGGCACGGGTGCCACAAGTGGCACGCGGAGCCATATTGGTGGGCACGCGAGCTCAGGTCCGGCGTGCATGTGTGCACCATCCGGCTGATTTTTGGGCCTTCTGGGACCACTGGGAGTCGGGAAACAGGCTGTTTCCAGCCTCCAGAGGGGGTGGGGAAGGCCATTTTCGCCTCTGGAGCCTGGGGAGAGCGAAAAATGGGCATGCCATTGTATGCTGGGAGCAGGGGTGTCATGCGTGCATGTGCGGGGGTGCATGGAATAATGAGTGTGGGCACGCACACACGTGATCCCCCGCATTCCCCCCCCCCTTTTGGCACATGAACCAAAAAAGGTTCGCCATCACTGTCCTATACTATTTCAGACAAAGGGTTGTCCAATCTCTTCTTAAAAACTTCCAGTATTGGAGCATCTGCAACTTCTGGAGGCAAGTTATTTCACTGACTAATTGTTCTACTGTCAGGAAATTTCTCCTTAGTTCTAGGTTGCTTCTCTCCTTGATTAGTTTCAACCCATTGCTTCCTGCCCTCGGGTGCTTTGGAGTCCTGCCCTCAGGTGCTTTGGAGAATAGCTTGACTCCCTCTTCTTGGTGGCAACCCTTAAGATATTGGAACTCTGCTATCATGTCACCCGTAGACCTTCTTTTCATTAAACTAGCCATACCAAATCCAGCAACCGTTCTTTATCTCCCCTAATCATTTTTGTTGCTCTTTTCTGCATTCATTCCAGAGTCTCAACATCTTTTTTACATTGTGGCAACCAAAACTGAATGCAGTATTCCAAGTGTGGCCTTACCAAGGCATTATAAAGTGGTATTAACACTTCACGTGATCTTGATTCTATCCCTCTGTTAATGCAGCCTAGAACTGTGTTGGCTTTTTTGGCAGCTGCTGCACACTGCTGGCTCATATTTAAGTGATTTAGAGTCCTCTAGGACTCTAAGATCCATCTCATAATTACTACTATTAAGCCAGGTACCACCTATATTATACCCAGCGGTGGGTTGCTCCCGGTTCGGCCCTGTTCTAAGAACCGGTAGCGCTGGCGGCAGGAGGCTCCGCCCACCCGCCCGAGACACTTCTGCGCATGCACAGAAGCGTCGTGCACACGAGCGCATGCATGAACCAATAATAAAGGGTTTTAGAACCCACTACTGATTATACCTATTCATTTGGTTTTTCTTGCCTAACTGTACAACCTTGCTTTTTCCGCCCATTGAATTTCATTTTGTTAGATGGGGCACAATGCTCAAGTCTGTCAAGACCCTTCTGTATCTTAAGCCTTTCTTCTGGAGTGTTGGCTGTTCCTGCCAGCCAGGGGCGGGTTCCTAATTTTTTTACTACCACTCTGTGGGCGTGGCTTATTTTGTGGGTGTGGCTTACCAGCCATGTGACTGGGTGGCATGGCTTGCCGGCCATGTGACCGGGTAGGCGTGGCTTGCCGGTCATATATTAGTTATTTCAGAGAGATGTTACTACTATTTTTGCTATTTGATACCTTACATGAAAAGCTTTGCATACAAAGTGTGTGTTACACCATGGCAACACAGCAACCTTTATATGACGAAAATGCTATAGTTAAAAGACAAGCAAGTCTCATACAGCATTTTTGGTTTCAGTCATAGATTCCTTAGATGAAAATATTGAGGACTGTTAAAAGAACAGTATCTTTTAACAGTCCTCAATGTTTTCATCTAAAGAATAACAGTATAAAACTGTATAAAATTAACAGTATAAAAGGTTAAGCTTTCAGAAAACACCCACTTTGGAAAGCTTTAGGCAAAAGCGAAGGAAAAGTGTCAAATGTGAGCTTCTTATTATTTTCAAGCGAAGGGACGGGGAAAGACTTAATTGTCAGGTTTTCAGTTTTTCCAGGCAAGCAGGCAGTTGACTAAGCAGCTTCCAAGGGGATGCAGGAAGAGAAAGAGGAGGCACAAAGAAACTTTCAGGACGTGCTCAGTACAACACACTTTCACGAGTGCGTTGCTAGAAACTGGGACTTATTCCTCATCTGAATCCTTAGCCTGGATGGGGCGAGGGTTGGTGGGGGGCATACTCACTGGTTCGTGCGGGGCTCATTCAGTGGGATGGCCACCTCCTCTTCTTCGTACTTGGGCCCATCAAGAGAGTCACCTTCATCCACTGTGCTCAGTCCCCCAGCCGGAAGCGGCGGCTGCGGAGTCGGCGGCAGAGGAGGGAAGCTCCTGGCAGTATTGGCGGTGATGCCGCCGCTGCCGCTCCGCAGGGGCAGGCCTGGAGCCCATGGTGAGTGAGCCCGGGGTCTTCTCCCACCCCAGGATCATTAAAGGTGGGGAAGGGGTGGGAGGAGCCGGATGGCGGCAGCCGAGGCTGGTGGCCTCGGGAGCTTTTCAGCGGTCGGAGAAGCGGGGGGACATTGCCCACCCGCAACACAGCCCCCTGCAGCGGGAGCAGCAAGACCGCGGCAGCAGTTCTTCTAGGAGGCTCCGTCCGGCCTGAATGCTTCTCCCCATTCGATGATCCTAGGCTCCTGCTGCCCATTCCCCCTCCCCTCAGCAGCTCGAGAAACCTCGAACATGCAAAAATGCCTGGGATCATCACCGCACGTTCATGGCTTCTCGGATTGCTGAAGGGAGGGGAACTGAGATAGGTCCTGCCGCCCATCCCCACCCCTCAGCAGTTCAAGAAGCCTCGAACGTGCGAAAATGCCTAGGATCATCACCGCACATTCGTGGCTTCTCGGACTGCTGAAGGGAGGGGAATGGAGATAGCTCCTGCCGCCCGTTCTTTCAGCATCTCACGCGCTCCCTCAGCCATGCTCCCCTGCTTGGACTCACTGTGGGGTAGGAAGGCAGCGCGTGCGCAGTGCTGGAAGCTCGGCTTCTGGGCATGTGCAGAAGAAAATTTTTAAAAAATGTTTTTTTAAAAAAAATGGCGGCACCCAGGCACCGGCAACCGACCGCACTGGTACTGTGACGTCACCAGCAAGCCGCTACTGATGCTATAGAGTGGACCGCACCAGTAGGAACCCACCACTGCTGCCGGCTTAGTGATTACAGTACAGTGCAATTCTATGCATGGCTCCTCTGAGTTCAGTGCAATTTACCTCCAGCCATATTTGTTCTTTGTAGCACTTCCTCCCCACTTCCAGCTTCGTGGACCGCTGAACTTTCAGAAACACTTTTTTCATACCACCTGCCAATGTCCTCACCGTTGCTGTCTCACAGAAAGTGTAAAATGCAGCTTGCAACCCCTCAACCTCATTATGGCTTTGCTGTGTTTACTTTTAAAATAAGAAAAACAACTACTTGTTCATTAAAAAAAATGCACTGAAATGTTGGCAAGGCACCACCGACCTTGGGGTGTGAGAGAAGCTAAAGAAAATGGATGTGAGAGAGTGAAGGAATTGGAGGATGGCTGAGAAGAGAATTCTCACTAATGGGAAATAACCTACTTTTGCGGTTTCATTGTTAAGTACTAAAGGGCTGTTCTCACATCCCATCCTGAGCCACAGCTGAGCTGGAAATTAGTTCATTTACTGGAAAGCTGCAGAAACTCAGTGGTGTCCTTGGAGGAGGGCCCTGCATATTTTTAGTTGCCATTGTGTCTATTAAACCTATGAAAGCTATTACAGAAGTTAACAGTAGAGTGAAAATACTTTAATTAGAAATGAATATTCGGGAATAATTGATTTTGATTTAATTTTTCTTTAGTCCTGTGTAAGATAAAAATATGTACTCCCGCATTAACTTCTACAACCTTGGACATAGTCTTTGGAAATAGTTATTCTGCTTTAAATGGGTTAGAATGTTCCCATTTAGGTCAATGGTTAAGGAATTACCACTATATCAGTGGTGGGTTCCTACCAGTGCGGTCCACTCTATAGCACCGGTAGCGGCCCGCTGGTGACATCACAGTACCGGTGCGGTCGGTTGCCGGTGCCTGGGTGCCGCCATTTTTTGAATTTTTTTTATTTTTTTATTTAAATTTTCTTCTCCGCATGCCCAGAAGCCGAGCTTCCAGCACTGCTCATGCGCTGCCTTCCTACCCCACAGTGAGTCCAAGCAGGGGAGTCTGGCTGAGGGAATGCATGAGATACTGAAAGAACAGGCGGCAGGAACTATCTCCATTCCCCTCCCTTCAGCAGTCCGAGAAGCCACGAACGTGCGGTGATGATCCTAGGCATTTTTGCACGTTTGAGGCTTCTTGAGCTGCTGAGGGGAGAGGGAATGAGCGGCAGGACCTATCTCAGTTCCCCTCCCTTCAGCAGTCCGAGCCACGCCCCCGGTCACATGGCTGGCAAGCCACACCCACAAAATAAGCCACGCCCACAGAGCGGTAGTAAAAAAATTAGGAACCCGCCCCTGCACTATATGCACTCTGTCAAAACACTGCCCCTGTGCTAATAACATGCTTACCGATGGTTAGCTGACCCATAGGGAGTTCAATCAATTTTATGCAATTTCAGATATTCTTTTATTACCAACTCCTACTGAAGATGGCAAAAAACTTTTGGTGTTACTCAGGGGTATTCACTTACTTTCCCTACCAGTTCGCAAATGTGAGTGCATGCGTGCACACGCTCGCTTTGGTCGTGCATGCGCCTTTTGCGCATGCGTGCAACCTTCCGTGCATGTGCGCAGCCTTCCGTGCATGCACTTTGCTCGCGTGCACGGCTTTCACACATGCACACGGCTTCAAAATGTGCCTAAATAGAATGGCATAGCACCGGGGCAGGTGGGCGGAGGTCGCTACTACCGGTTCACTGAATACCACCTCTGGTGTTACTGTATAAAACAATAATACCAAATCATATACACAATTTTTTAAATCCACAATATGGATGCATTGAACCAGAAAGTAACTATAGAAATTGGGCTCATGTAAAAAAATGCACTAAAATGTGTCAAGATAGTTTGTGGGTTTAGTGTATTATGAAAATGCAGCTACTGAAAAGACATTATCCACAAGAGAATTATGGCATCTGCTGATGGATGATGACGACAAAAATGATGATGATGATGATGATGATGATGATGATGATGATGATGATGATGATGATGATGATGATGATGATGATATTCTGCAGCTCCAAGCTTGGATGGCATTACATTCTAGAATTTAGAATGTAGAACAACAGAGAAATAAAAGGAAAATAACTAGGAGAAACATATGCTTATTTAAATTATTAGCACCAATCACATATTTAGTTGCAGCTGAGTTCTTTAAAGTGACAGTCTGTAGATTGAGTTTAGGTTCCAGAATAAGTAGGCAAGATGGCCATGCCTAGGAGAAGGGCATTGGTTTGAAGAATGTTAAGTTTCATTATGGTATGAATATTAGGGGAATGAGTCAAAACATATATGCACTTAGATAAAGTAAAGGATATCACTGGTATGTTCAAAACAAAAAGAAAGAAGAGAAATGTGAAGGGGAAAAAACAGATTTCAGAAAGTTGAGAGTCAGTAAGCTAGATTATGATGAGTGTCAAATGAACATTAAATAAATTCACAGATTCTTAGCATCTTGGGAGCATCCATGTTGGACATTAACATTTGGAAAAATAATGTTCTTTAACGCCATCAGAGAGGAAATTCTGGCTGTAGTATGAATGCTCATAATAGATATATTTTTAAAAAATAATAAACTGTGTTTACAATATTTATTCAAAAACTTTTTAAAAAGCCTGCATCATTCAGATATTACAAAAAGCCATATCCTGGATTCCAAAATAATGACATTTGTACTAATACAATGTTGATAACATAATGTTGATAACACTTGTACTAATAATTTTTATTGGCAATGAAGAAACTAAAACTTTCCATTAAAGTTTCAAAGTAAATGTAAAAATATATCTTTCTGACATAATTTACAATAACATCCAGCTTTGTCAAATGGGCTTGATGGACTTCTTCTCGCTATAAGTTCCTATAATTATTTCTTGGCATATCTTCTGCAATTTACAAGCTGGCAAATACTGAAACTTTAGGACATAGATTTCTCTTAAAATCTTCAAACAACCCAGCAGACAACCAATCTCTTCAGATTGCAACTGTATTAGCAGCACTGTGAATTTGTTCCTATTCTTATGAGCCCTTTCATCTCAATTGTTGTCCTATAAATACAAGGGGAGAAGGCTAAATCATCTTCAGTTGTGGCAGATCATCAGGAGGATTCAGGAATGCTTCAGTAGGTATCATTACCAGATCTTCTTATGAATGAAATGTTCATCTCAACCTTTTTTGAGTAATCTTGGGCAACATTTCTCCCTTCCAACAATACTCTGACATAGGTCACTCCAAGAAACAATTGTTCATACAGTTCATCCAGCAATCCAGGACATTTCTTACAGGACATGGGATTATCCATACACTGATGTTGAAAAACAACATCTATTAAAAAGCAACATTCTAGCCAGCTTTGCCCAATCTGGCATCAGTGGTTAAGTTGCACTGCAGTGGTGCATCACCTCATTGGCATTGACAAGGCTAACCATAATTCTATATTCACTTCTATTTAGTTAAATGCCACATGTAAAAGGGATTGTGTCCATTTCCCTCCACACTTGCTTTCATCAGAGCTTTGTTTGGAGAGCTGATCTACTGTTTGGAAATAGATTTTTTTTAATTGGCCAAGTGTGATTGGACACACAAGGAATTTGTCTTGGTGCATATGCTCTCAGTGTACATAAAAGAAAAGATACGTTCATCAAGAATCATAAGGTACAACACTTAATGATAGTCCGGGTACAAATAAGCAATCAAATCATATTAGGAACCAGTCAATATAAATTGTAAGGATACAAGCAACAAAGTTACAGTCATACAATCATTTGTGGGAGGAGATGGGTGGTGGGAACGATGAGAAGATTAATAGTAGTGCAGACTTAGTAAATAGTTTGACAGTGTTGAAGGAATTATTTGTTTAGCAGAGTGATGACTTTCGGGGGGGAAACTGTCCTTGTGTCTAGTTGTTCTGGTGTGCAGTGCTCTATAGCGTCGTTTTGAGGGTAGGAGTTGAAACAGTTTATGTCCAGGATGTGAGGGGTCTGTAAATATTTTCACAGCCCTCTTTTTGACTCGTGCAGTGTACAGGTCCTCAATGGAAGGCAGGTTGGTAGCAATTGTTTTTTCTGCAGTTCTAATTATTCTCTGTCATCTGTGTCTGTCTTGTTGGGTTGCAGAACCAAACCAGACAATTATAGAGGTGCAGATGACAGACTCAATAATTCCTCTGTAGAACTGTATCAGCAGCTCCTTGGGCAGTTTGAGCTTTCTGAGTTGGCGCAGAAAGAACATTCTTTGTTGTGCTTTTTTGATGACATTTTTGATGTTAGGTTTCCATTTTATTTATTTATTTATTTGTGAGATTTATATGCCACCTCACAGTGCAAGCACTCTCTAAGCGGTTTACACCAGTAAGCAATGTATATTTATATTGCCCCCAACAATCTGGGTCCTCATTTTACCTACCTCAGAAGGATGGAAGGCTGAGTCAACCTTGAGCCGGTGAGATTTGAACCGCTGACCTGCAGATCACAGTCAGCTAAAGTGGCCTGCAGTACTGCCTCTAACCGCTGCGCCACCTCGGCTTCATCTTTAGATCTTGCGATATGGTAGAACCTAGAAATTTGAAGGTCTCTACTGTTGATATTGTGTTGTCTAGTATTGTAAGAGGTGGAAGTATGGGTGGGTTTCTCCTAAAGTCTACCAACATTTCTACGGTTTTGAGTGTGTTCAGTTCCAGTTTGTTCCGGTCGCACCACAAGGTTAGTTGTTCAACCTCCCGTCTGTATGCGGATTCATCATTCTTGAATGAGGCCGATCACTGTTGTGTCATCTGTGAACTTCATTAGTTTAACAGATGGATCATTAGAGATGCAGTCATTGATATATAGAGAGAAGAAAAGTGGAGAGAGCACACAGCCTTGGGGGGGCCCTGTGCTAATTGTACAGGTGTGATTCTGCTTAGCTTCACCTGCTGCTTCCTGTTTGTTAGGAAGCTTATGATCCACTTACAAATGTGTTCAGGTACCGCTAGCTGGTTCAGCTTAGTTAGAAGAGTGTCTGGAATGATGGTATTGAATGCTGAACTAAAGTCTACAAAGAGGACCCTTGCGTTGGTATTTGGAGATTCAAGATGTTGTAGGATGTAGTGCAGAGCCATATTAACAGCATCATCTGTTGATCTGTTTGCTCAGTATGCAAATTGCAGGGGGTCTAACAGTGGATCCGTGATGGTTTTCAAGTGGGACATCACTAGCCTTTCAAAGGTTTTCATAACTACAGATGTTAGAGCAACTGGTCTGTAGTCATTCAGTTCCTTGATGGAGGGCTTCTTCGGCACTGGGATGATAGTAGAGCGTTTGAAGCAAGAAGGAACATAGCACATCTCTAGCGATTTATTGAAGATTCGGGTGAAGATGGGGGCCAATTGGTCAGCACAGACTTTTAAGCAAGAAGGAGTTATCTTGTCTGGGTCTGGAGCTTTTCTTGGCTTTTGTCTGTGAAATAGGTCTTGCACTTCCTTTTCTGTGATCACTAGGGATTGTGAATCCAATAGTTGTAGCCAACCCAATAGTTGTAGCCAACAAGGAGGCTTGGCTGTTAATATATAATATATAATATATAATATATAATATATAATATATAATATATAATATATAATATATAATATATAATATATAATATATAATATATAATATATAATATATAATATATAATATATAATATATAATATATAATATATAATATATAATATATAATATATAATATATAATATATAATATATAATATATAATATGGAAACCATGTCAAAGATTGACAGGAACAACTGCTACTTTTTGAAATGAGTTCTCCTCAAAGCTGCAGGAATGTGTGGCTGCCTCATGGCCATGGGATCCTTGACTGAAATCCATGCTTGAAAATACATTCAGATTAATCAATCACTTCAAAGTAAACTTGCTGAGATGGAGGAATCAGATTCGTCAGGTAACATTTTTATTAAGAAAACAAATAAGATTTAAATCTCCAAAAGATCTGGAAAAAGCAAACTTAAAAGCCAACTTTTAAGAAGATTGTGGAATTTAGGTTCATCCTTTTACAACTATTTTTTAAAACAGGCCTTCCTGTTTGTCATGTTTTACCGGTAATACCTGTTTCTTATATTATTTTGGCTGATTTTTTCCCCAGAACTTTTTAAAATGATTTTTGTTCAGATTGTAAGTCTGAAAATAGATTGTGCTGCTTTTATATTTTTGAATGGTTCCTAATATTGAGAGTTTAAGGCATCTTTGCATGCAGGTTCATAAAATCTTTCTACCTTAGCATGCACACCTACCTTATGGATTTATTAGACAATATTTTGTCATAAAGTTTCCCATCAACAGTATAAAATGAGATCAGATGTGTAATTGCCTTCCTGATTAATCTCCAATTTGACTGATCAATGTAGATGAATACAATACACACAGATAGAGCACACAAGACATATGGACATGTCCAGGAACAGAAGTGGGGAGGAAGGACAACCCACAATTGTTAACCTCACAACACAAATACCACACAGGTGTCAAACTCAAACATCAGGGCGCAAGGATATAACGACAGCATTTGTGGGATGATATAATAACAAAATACTCTGCCATTTTAGCATCATGCAGTTTGCTGCATACTGTAAGCCACTGACAGTGCAGGATAAAATTAATTGACCTATGGCAATTGAAATAATCTAGTTCTTAAAGAAAAGCAAGGCAGGGAGTGGGAAAATACAGAAAATATGACTTATAGAATGTTTTCTCTTTACTTGCAGTGGCATTTTCTTCTATGTAACCAAATAGCATTCTATGTTTGAGTAAGCGTACATGTTTGACAGAGTTGAATCAGGACCTGTTTGCAGAATGACATTTTCAACTGAATGTTCTCTATAGCATCCTGAAATAGATGCTGAGAGTGCTGAGGATAGAATTCTTGAGATCTTGTGTCTCTCCATTTATATATTTTTCCTCCAAAGGTCAATTAAACTTACTGTCAACTTTCAAAATGACTCATCTCCCAGTGCTGGCGCATTTCTAGCCTCACTGGCTCAGTCAGGTGGGTAGCAGGGGTCCCCCTATTAGCGACCCAATGGTGAGTGAGTCCATCTACCCCTTTGCTATTCCCGTGAGGATTGTGGTACCCAAGTCAGGAGTTCAGGAGAGATTCAATGCCCTAATAGACTCAGGTGCACTTGATGTTTAATGAGCCTGCCGACTGTGTTAAAACTGGGAATCTGAGTGAAGCAGCTATCCAAGGCCATGAGATTCAAGCAGGTCAATGGCTCACTGACATAAAGATGTACAGACTGCCTCCTCAATTAATCTTCTGATCAGAATAAATTCAGACTTGTCAGAATGGACCTACCAAACACTGACTGAGGATGATGGGTGATATGGCCTTATAACCCCGAGACCAATAGCTACCAAATCTGCATCTATGCAAAGTTGTTGTTCACAGCAATATGGGAAGATACAATTTCCTCATGCATTAGATACACCAGTCTAAGACCAAGATGGCCCATGAATAAAAGTCAGTCTTCAAGATAAAGAAGCTGTCAAGCGCCGGGGAAAATCAGGAGATCCAGGCAGTTCAAATGAGTATAAAGATTTATTGCAAGCTTAGCTCTCTACAAGAATCTGGCCAAGAGACTGTTAAGGGAATACACGGGAGTTAAGAAAGGAATTCAAGGTGGCTGGACTTAGATCTCTTGCGGGCGCGCAGGGACTCATGACTTATGATGCATTTGACTCTTCCTTCGGGCTCAGCCTGGTCATCTCCTACAGTAACTCAGTCTTCTTCTGTCTGGTTTCATCTTCCCTCTTTTCCAAGGACCGCTTTACCTTGGCTTCTTTGGGGGACAGAGTATTTGTCTTAGCAGCTGGACCCTGTGCTTAAATCTGTCTCCCTTTCTGGGCAGCCCAAAGTCTCTTCTACTTTTGGCTGCAGAATGATGCCTCTCAACAGGAAGCCAAAACAGCTAGGCTACTTGGAGTTGGTGCACAAGTGCCGAAGCCAGCACGGTGAAATTTCAGAAGAGAAACAAACTCGTTAATTTGTCACATAATGTATATGCTTAGACGTAGTTCAAATATTTGACAAGTTATACAAATAGATTTATAAAATGAGAGTTGTACTCTAAGCAGAAAAATAAGGAAACACAAGTCCACATTTCTGGAAGTGGAAATCTGAATATTTTATTTTCCTCTGAACAATCTGTAAGAAAAGGCACAGGGAGGATTGCCTGGGGGGGTTTTCTATGTGTAAGAGTGAGAGAATATTAATAGTTACCATGGTCCCATTGTTGCCATAGCAATTGTAAACAAATTACTTTTGTGATTGAAGTCTCATGTTTGCTAAAAGAATTGCCCTATGGGCAATTCCTGTCATTAGTGAAGAGCGAAAGATTTATTTATTTATTTAAAGAACCATGCCACTCCATCCAAAAAAGACAGATAAAAGAATACTTTTGAGAAGCCTTTTCAGGCTGCAAGAGTGTTGGATGTCAACCAAATACAATGGAAGAGTCTACTTCTCATTAAAATCTTTAAGAATTCCGACTTGTTTCAATCCAAAGTCGTGACTCTGCATTTTATTAGGATTATTTTCTCAATGAATAATAATTTACACCTAGCTTTTTTATCTATTATGTACATGTGCTTCAGCATTACTGCCATCCATCAAGTATAGCTAGCTTCTTTATTTATACAGCAACATATGAGAAGATTCTATGGAGAGATGCACTATTTATCGGCCTAATTTTGATACCCTCAACAAATGCCAGGAAGTGGGAGAGGAGAGATCCAAACCACTAGGGTATCAAATATGGAAGCAATTCAAAAGATCAGCCAAACAAAAATAACTTCTTGATGAGTTCAAATTATTGTGACTCATTCCAGGTATTTTCTCTTCTGGAATAAGCTTAGACTTTTTTTTTCCTAAGTTGTACCTGGGTTACCAAAATATTACCTGTCGATAATAATAAATCATTATATTTTGAATTATTTTAGGATTGTTGGAATTCTTTTAGACTCTGAAAAACAGAGACATTGCCATCATCCCCGTCTGATCTCTTGTCCCACTTGTTGTTGATGTGACTTTGTATTAAAAGGCTGTTCAAACACATTTTCAATGAAAGCAAAGCATGGTTCCCTTAACTAGCAAAGGAAGTTGAATGTCCATAGGAAGCAACAGGTGAAGCTAAGCAGAATCACATCAGATACCTGTACAATTAGCACAGGGCCCCACCAAGGCTGTGTGCTCTCTCGTCTTCTCTATCTATACCAATGACTGCATCTCTAACAATCCATCTGTTAAACTACTGAAGTTCGCAGATGACACAACAGTGATCGGCCTCATTCGAGACAATGATGAATCCGCATACAGACGGGAGGTTGAGCAACTAACCTTGTGGTGCGACCGGAACAATCTGGAACTGAATACACTCAAAACCGTAGAAATGGTGGTAGACTTTAGGAGAAACCCTCCCATACTTCCACCTCTTACAATACTAGACAACACAGTATCAACAGTAGAGACCTTCAAATTTCTAGGTTCGACCATATTGCAAGATCTAAAATGGACACCTAACATCAAAAATGTCATCAAAAAAGCACAACAAAGAATGTTCTTTCTGCGCCAACTCAGAAAGCTCAAACTGCCCAAGGAGCTGCTGATACAGTTCTACAGAGGAATTATTGAGTCTGTCATCTGCACCTCTATAACTGTCTGGTTTGGTTCTGCAACCCAACAAGACAGACACAGACGACAGAGAAAAATTAGAACTGCAGAAAAAACAATTGCTACCAACCTGCCTTCCATTGAGGACCTGTACACTGCAAGAGTCAAAAAGAGGGCTGTGAAAATATTTACAGACCCCTCACATCCTGGACACAAACTGCTTTAACTACTACCCTCAAAACGACGCTATAGAGCACTGCACACCAGAACAACTAAACACAAGAACAGTTTTTTCCCGAATGCCATCACTCTGCTAAACAAATAATTCCCTCAACATTGTCAAACTATTTACTAAGTCTGCACTATTATTAATCTTCTCATCATTCCCATCACCCATCTCCTCCCACAAATGACTGTATGACTGTAACTTTGCTGCTTGTATCCTTACAATTTATATTGACTGGTTCCTAATATGATTTGATTGCTTATTTGTACCCGGACTATCATTAAGTGTTGTACCTTATGATTCTTGACGAACTTATCTTTTCTTTTATGTACACTGAGAGCATATGCACCAAGACAAATTCCTTGTGTGTCCAATCACACTTGGCCAATAAATTCTATTCTCTTCTATTTAATCTCTTGAGAGGATGCCAGACAATTAAGATTTTCTTTGTAGGAGTTCTACATCATCACGTATCCATAGCCCTGTATCTGAAGGCATAAATTCTAATCATGCTTCATTTATTACAAATCACTGTTTTTGTTAATGGAGCAATTACTATATTCAAAATTATTAGTAAACAATTATTCCATTTGCTAAAATTCTAAAGTTAAATCTAACCTTCACCTTATCTCCCTTTATTAGGTAAACAGAAAGTGAACTGTGCTGTTTCCTTTATAGACCAGAACAGGCACTGCTTTGCAACACATTTTTTTGCAAATTGTCCCACCCATTTGCCTGTGCGTGTCATAACAGACATCTTGTAGCACAACTATGTTATTCATCATGTCAGGTTTCCTTTTGTCTTCATTTCTTGACGCTTTTTCATTCATTTCCTCAGGCTGTTGGCTGTATTAGCTGAATGCCTATCTTTGCTTCATAATGCAGCCTGATTTGGCTGAAGGTTGATCCAGAGTAAGTCTGCTGTCTCATCTGGCATCTGTTTATTCTAGAAGGTATTGGATGATGGCCAAGAAGACCGCTAATTCCTAGAAGTTCTGAAACTTCAGCAGATACTACAAAATTCAAGTAAACGATCCATTGAAGACAAAAAGATCCTCAGTTATACCATGCCCTTTTATTTATTTACTTATTAGATATGTACATCACCAATGTCATCTAACGACAAATTTTTAGGTGATAAGGCTATATTATACTTTGCTCTGAACATGATGTTCTAGATTCTGAACAAGAACTTAATTTTTTCTTTCCAAGAACAGATGACTATCAATAGAGAACCCATCCTATCCTTATCATTGCTGGTTCCTTCTGGCATCTTCTAGATGGAATGATCTTTATTTTTATTTTATTTTATTTATTTATTTATTTTTGTCAAGTACGTGTTGGTAATATATATAGATATAACATTGTTTATATGCATAAGATGAGTACTGATAAGAGGGAACATTAGGACAGGGACGGTAGGCACGCTGGTGCACTTATGCACGCCCCTTACTGACCTCTTAGGAATCGGGTGAGGTCAACAGTGCAGTCTAAGGGTAAAGTTTTGGGGGTTTGGTGATGAAACCACAATGTCAGGTAGTGAGTTCCAGGCATTTACCACTCTGTTGCTAAAGTCGTATTTTCTACAGTCAAGTTTAGAGCGGTTGACTTTGAGTTTGTATCTGTTGTGTGCTCGTGTATTGTTGTGGTAGAAGCTGACGTAGTCGTTGACAGGAAGGACGTTGTAGCAGATAATTTTATGAGCTATGCTTAGGTCGTGCCGAAGGTGACGTAGTTCTAAGCTTTCTAAGCCCAGGATTTCAAGTCTGGTTGCGTAAGGTATTCTGTTGCGAGTAGAGGAGTGGAGGACTCTTCTTGTAAAATACCTCTGGACACTTTCTAATGTATTTATGTCCGATATGCGGTGTGGGTTCCAGACAGATGAGCTGTATTCAAGGATTGGTCTGGCGAATGTTTTGTATGCTCTGGTTAGTAGTGTGATATTACCGGAGAAGAAGCTAAGTAAGATTAGGTTAACAGTTCTTGAAGCCTTTTTGGCAATGTTGTTGCAGTGGGCTTTGGCACTTAGGTCATTTGAGATGACACTATATCTTTCTGATATAGTGGGAGGGTTTAATAAGCCCAGGGACTTGGGGAGTGATCCTGGTGGGAACAAGAATTCCTGAGTAATAGGATCTCCTTTGCTGGATCTGAAAGACATAGACTCTGAAGATAAGGTCAGCAAGTAAGGAACAAATTAAACATATTTACATTATGCAAAATAGAACCCAGGGAACTATGAGAAAGAGACAATGTGAAAATCAAAGCAGACAAAAGGAAAAGCTCCAAGTGATTTTCAGAAGTGGCTATCATGATAGCCCAAGAAAGACAGGGGATGAATGAATGAGGATTTTAATAAATGAATGAACATTTTCAATATCAAATAAGAAAGAATTAAAATGATACAGGGAAGAAGTAAACATATAAAAGAATTAAACATAAAAATGAAAAGTTTGGAAAAAACCCAAGACGTTTACTGCTACGGTAGTAATAACAATAATTGCAAAAAAGATTCAAGGCAAATGAAGTGACTGAAAGATTGTTCAAATTGAGCTATAGAGTGACAGAAAGAAAATCATATCTTTTGGAACCGATTCTACTACATGTATGAAGGAAAATTGAACATATGACAAAAGAAAGCACCTGATCCAATGAAATGTCCACTGAACTGTTTAAAACAACAATTTACAGTGAGAGACAACTAAAGTGATAACAGCTCTGTGTCAACAAATATTAAATAAAACTGTAGCCTGAGAATAGGAAAACTGCTATCTACTTAAGCAAGGAGATATGATGGAATGGGCAAATTACAGAACCACTGCAAATTCTTCATGGGAGCCAAATTTTGCTGAAGAATAGAGTTGTATATGGAGAAACAAATGGCAAACGAACAGGACGGGAATAAGATATACAGTGATCCCTCGCTATATCGCGGTTCACCTTTCACGGTCTTGCTGCTTCACGGATTTGCATCGTGCATTGTGTTCTGCATTCTGATTGGCTGATTGATAAAACAGCTTGCCAAGAGCAGTGAAATACACGTGAGGGCCTGAGTCAGCTGTTGAAGATGTGGGCGGCCAGGCCGTCAGTGGCAAAGCGCGCGGCTCCAGGACTCGCAAACCTCTCCGATGAGTTCTGCGCCTGCGTGGTGGTCTCCTGCTTCAGTCTGGCAGCGGCAGGTGAGTAAAGCGGTCCGATGAGCTCTGCGCGTGCGCAGAAGGACTGCCGCTCATCAGCTGTAGTGCGGGCCGCGCTGTCAGCTATCCCTGAGGGAAAATGGCCGTTCACGCCAAATCAACGAGGGAACAGCCTACAAGCTCGCTCAGGAGATCAGTGCCAAGCAGCCACAGCAGACGTCAAGAGAGGGAGAGGTTGGAGGATTTTTCAGGCTTTTTTTGGGCGCCGAAAACGCAGAAGCCGGGTAGGAGGGGTTAAAAAAAATAAAGGTTACTACTTCACGGATTTCGCCTATCATGGGTTCTTTTTGGAACGTAACCCCCGCGAAAAACGAGGGATCACTGTATACAGGTAATCCTTGATGTACAACGACAATTGAACTCAACATTTCTGTTTGTTAAATGAGTTTTGCCCCATTTTACCACCTTTCTTGCCACAGTTCTTAAGTGAATCACTTCAGTTGTTAAGTTAGCAACTAGGTTGTTAAGTGAATCTGACTTCTCCATTGACTTTGCTTTCCCAGAAGATTACAAAAGGTGATCAAACCCAGGTGACCATCATAAATATGAGTCAGTTGCCAAGCATCTGAATTTTGATCCCATGACCATAGGGATGCTGCAATGGTCGTAAGTGTGAAAAACTGTCATAAGTCCCTTTTTTCAATGCTGTTGTAACTTTGAACGGTCATTATATGAACTGTTGTAAGTCGAGGACCACCTGTATTATCATATTAACTCACATGACAAATATATTAAAAGGATAACTGAGTTAATAGCTGGAGCCAAATTTGTAAGTTGAAATTTGTAAGTTGAAACGATCACAATTTGAAATACACAGATGCAACTTTCGATAGCTAACAGTAACTAAGGTTTAGAAAAGTTCATTATGAAAATAAAAAAACAGAAAATGAAACATCCATTATCTTAGATTTTGATAATGTCAGCCTGCATATTTACAGAATGGATAGAATGGATCTTCAAGGAATGAAGACACTGCGTAGTTTTGTTTTCTGGAGCTCCAGAATAAATAATGGGATGCAGAAGTAAATAAGAGATTTATCCTAGGAAGAAACACAATGGCAAAGATTTTAGACAATGTCATGAAGGAGAAAAACATCTGGATGAAAATAAACAGCAGCAATAAACAATGGCCTTTCCAATGGTAATATATGATTGGGAAACTGGACACAGAAAAAGTGACGGAAAGAAGGTGCGCACATTTGAATTATAATTTGGAGATGGTTACAAGGAGTACCAGGAACTTCAAGAAAACCAATTAATCCACTCTGGACCAAGTAAAAGATTCCTGCTAACAATTTTGGCATGTGGTTTGATGGCTGATAAATTGGAACAAAGGATTATGTCTGGCAAGCCTGGGAGGAATAGAAGAAATTTTCATGAGGACATATGTCTCTTTGGAGCTTTAAACAATGCAGTTTTTACTTTAAAATCATTTTCTTAGGCAACAAGTTTTTTTTCTTTCTTTACTCCATAACAATTTTATTACAAGTACAAATAGGAAAAAATAATTTCAGAGCCGGTTTGCCGTGGAACAACATTGACATTATCAAAGAAGCACCATCTTTCTACATCATGGCTTGTAAAATAAATTTTGTCAGGGTTCCAAATAGCATCCAAAATTAAATCAGAGTCCAAGGCAAAGTATTCCTCAAAGTTCCAATTTATTAATAGAGCCATGTTGGCACATCTGGGTGAATCCCAAATCTGAAGCTTCCTAGGTTTCACTACCCAGTTGAAAGTTCAAGCCCTTGCCCCCACACCCACAAATCCATCATGTTGTCCAATCTTCTATTGCCAGGCTGGCAGAGTCCACCCATCTCTTTCCATTCAGGTGCAGAGGTGCAGAGACAAAGGATGACCTTGGCTTTCTAGAAAGAATTTGTCATGGCTACATGCTAACAACTCCATACAATCCCCCCTCCCATTTCCCCACAATTAGAAAATGCATAGTAGAATAGTATAAAGCAGTGATGGTGAACCTATGGCACGCGTATCTGCCGGCACGCGAGCCGTTGCCCTAGCTCAGCTCCAGCGTGCATGTGTGCGCCGGCCAGCTGAATTTTTGCTTACGCGGAGGCTCTGGAGGGCATTTTAGGCTTCCGGAGGGCCTCTGGGAGAGCGGGGGTGTTTTTGCCCTCCCCAGGCTCCAAGAAAGCCTCTGGAGCCTGGGGAGGGCGAAAAATGGGCCTACCGGGCCCATCAGAAGTCGGGAAACGGGCCATTTCCGGCCTCCAGAGGACCTTTGCGGGGGCAGGGAAGGCCGTTTTCACCCTCCCCAGGCATTGAATTATGGGTGTGGGCACTCGTACGTGCGTGATAGTGCGAGCGCACCGCTTTTGGCACCCGAGGGAAAAAAGGTTCGCCATCACTGGTATAAAGCGTGGCAGGCCTACGATCCCAAATAAAATGGCTTCGGCCTGACAATTTTCTTACCAAGTCTATCTGGACCATCTCCAAATACAGGTAGTCCTCCACTTACGACCACAATTGAGCCCAAAATTTCAGTTGTTAAGTGAGACTTTTGTTAAGTGAGTTTTCCCCCATTTTACAACCTTTCTTGCCACGGTTGTTAAGTGAATTATTGCAGTTGATAAGATAGTAACCCAGTTGTTCCACCATGATGTATGGCTGTAATTTTGGGTTCCATGACAGTCATATCTTGAGGAATACCTTTGAATTAAAGTTGCATTCATTTTGCAGTTCTCTACAAACAATGAGAACAGTCTAGGTGCTGTACACACTGCTGCATAAATGGTCCATATTCCTGAAGGTGATCTGACAAGTCTCTGAATCAAAGTGGACCAAAGCTATCCTCATCTACACTCAACACTCATGGTCAGAGAGATTGAGTGTTTACAGCAACTGTTAAATGGGCTGTTTTAGTCCACCTAGATGAATCTGGGCATTTCCGTCCTGCATATTTATATCTATTCGTGTTTGCACACAATGAGCTTTAAACGCAGAAGAGCTGTGGCTGTAATGTGATGGATTCCAGGCTGTGATAACAACAATAGCACTACTGTGTGCCATTCAGTGGCAGTGCCAGAGCTCTGGCACATGACAGTGTCAGATTTCTGAAGGTTGATAATAAGAATGAATAAGTGGTTACTGTGTGCTACCTGATCATTGGATGTTCCTCTTGTGTTTTGCAGTCTCTAAACACTCACACTCTAATATTTTGCGCTAGCACAATTTGCAACTGTGAATCTGAATATGAAAATGCCAGTAGAATTTTTGATTGTATCTCTTCCTTATGTCAGTGACTCAAAATCACAGCACAGTTCGAAAGGAGTCTTGTAAATATCTACCACCGCATAAATGAAAAGAAACTACTCATATTGCGCTGAAGTTTGATATTATTTAATGACCAACAATGGCACATCTGCAACAATATGTAGAAATCAGTCATGTTGTGCTTAGCCAGGCTTACACTGAGCAGTGTGCAGAAAACTGTTGACTAATAGTTTGATTTAAGAACAAAACTATTTCAGATTTTAGGTTAAATCTTTCTCTTCCATATATGCTAGGGAGACATAGTATTTGTAATATTATTAATTGCTGTGAAACCACAAAAAGATGAAATTTGTGATGTGTTTAGAATAGTAGAAAACTTTTTTAAAAAGTTTAAGTGATTCAGTTCTAATCATCTGCTTAGTAACAAATCCAAATTGACACATACATTGTGTCCCACCCCCTATTTAAGTGGGTTCCATTGTAAAAAGCGTGATAGAACAATGGTTTAACACATAGATTCTCAAATAAAGCAGGTTAAAGCTGCCAGCTTACTGTAGAAGAAATTCATAACTTTCCGATTTTGTTGATAAATACAGTTGCACAAATCCACTGAAACAAAATTATTTTGCAAAAACTATATTTCAAAAAATGCAAGCGCTCCCCTTGCTCTCAGATTCCATTCTAGCTGTTTAAAGTTCAATTAGCAATAAAATGCTCTATTCTTACAGTCACCATTGAAGTAAAGTTTTAAAACAATCACCATTTGTGCTTAGTATGCAGATCAGATGAACTCAAACTCCCCAAAACAGCATTAGGATTCTGGACACCTAGTCTTGCCTGGCTGTGAATAGAGAATAGGGTTGAATGTTTGAAGTCCAGTTCCTCAATTCTGGTAGTTAATCCTCTTTGTAAGTCGATTTGCATGTTAGGGGGAAAAAAGCGAAAAGACAGGAAGTACAGAGCTTGTCTTTGAATTTTCGTCTTTAGCGTTTCTCCTTTTATTTATTTATTTTTGGTGATAAGGTTCCAAATTTGTGAAAATGACTGCAAATGATGTTGATTTGGCTACGAACGTTTTAAACCTCCCAAGTGGGCACAATTCATTAAAATTAAACAGTTTTAAGTCACATATTCTTCTACAAAAGATTTAAACATATGCTTTGTTTACTCATTGTGAAATTAATGGGATAATTAATAAAGTAAATGCCTATTTGAGTGAACAATTCTGGACATTCTATTCCAAAAAAAGGGGGCTCCAAGTAGCTTATAACAAAGTAAAATAGAGCAGAATGGAGAGGCAAAAAATGTAGAGAGAGAACCTGCCATACCATCAATCTTTCCAAAACAGTCAGATCTTGGTGGCTTTCCTGAACGACAACAGTATTGATGTTGATCTATCCTCAGGTGAAGCTTTACTCCAACACAGATAAGTGGCCACAGAAAAGGTTGCCATTTAGTGAGAATTCTTGTCTCATCATATCTCTGAGTTTCTTGGATCTTCTCCATTCCTGGAGAAGTCAAAGTATTGTTGAACTACTATCATCTCCCCAGTAATTTATGTTGAATATTGGGATGATGGCTTCTTTCCAGTTCAATTACCCAACTCCCCTTTTTGCTTTATCACCAAAAACAGGTAAAGGTGATGACAGATCAGAGGTGGGTTCCTGCCGGAGCTGTCCGGTGTGTAGCTCCGGTAGGGAGCGGCCGATTGCGCAATTTGCGCGTGATCGCTTTGGAGCCCTCTCTGCCGGCCTGTCACGCGCGTCGCCATCTTTTTTGGTGAATTTTTGGGCGATTTTGTTTCTGCGCATGAGTGGAAGCAAAATCGCGTCAAAATCTTGCGAGGGGACGCGCGTGTGTGTGAGATTTTGGCAAGATTTTGCTTCTGCGCATGCAGAATATACGGGGATATACGGGGATATACGGGGATATGCAGGATATATGGGGAAAAAATGTCCCAATATACTGTATTATTTAAGAGTCAAATGTAACCTCAGTCCCCCAATCCCTCACCAACTTGCAGGCCTGAGGAGAGGGGGGTGCAGCCGGTACATTGTTCCGAGGCCCATGCAGCTCAAAGGGGGCCCATGAAGGGGAATTTTTTTTAAAAAAATTATAAAACCAATTTTTTAAAAAGAAAAACAGTTTCTTCATTTATGAATATATTTTATATTTCATTTCAGTTTATGAATGGTTATGAAATGTCATCTCAAAAATCTGGAGCTCAAAAACGTAAGGAAAAACAGAAACGTAATGAGATTAATAAAAAGGGGCGACAAACGCTTTTTCAATTTGGCGTTAAATGCAGCAGCGGTGCTCTCATGCACATGGCCATGCCGTGGTGGGTGGGGGCACCTCTCCTGAGTGTGCGTGTGTGCGCACACACGTGCATTCACTCTCCCTTCCTTTTTGGCTGAGGCCTCTTCAAGCAGCGTGTGTGAGGCGAGCGGGAAAGGCCGCGTAGCCTCCCCCCGAGTTTCCCATGCAGGAGACCGAGGAGAGCCTGGTGGTGGCCACGGCTCCCCTTCCAATGCCCTTTCCGCCGATGCAGAGGGGTCCAGAGGCCACCGCCAGAGTCACCTGAGGGACAGGAGGCCCAGCTGGAGCCCCAACCGGATGGAAAAGTTGACACCGATGAGGCTGAGGAGAAGGAGGAGGAGGAGGAGGAGGAGGAGGAAAAAAGCAGCAGGGCCCCCATATTAGTCTTGTTCCAGCACTTAATAATCCTCTGGGTGGCCTTACCAAGTTGCATGCCCTGATTTCAGCAGATGTATGATTTAGCCTGGAAAGGTTTCTCCCCCCCCCCCCATCTTCTGCCTCCTGCTTCAGACCAATGCCATCTTTTTCTGAAACGGATGATTTAAATTACATCATTCTAACTGCTGTCGTAGAAGCTGATGTTTGGCAAGACCTTTTTGAACCATGCGATGCAGAAACATAAACCTGCAGAATCCCACATGGCCTGTAAAATAAATCTTGCATCTTTTATTTAATCTTGCTGGCTTCCTGAAGATAGGTTAGGGAGTTTCCATCCCCTCAGGACAGAGTTGCATTGATACTGAGATGGAGAATTGGAACCATGTGAGGTCACTGTGAGGACAAACAACAATGCCGGCACAATGGGGCTGGATGATTCTCATGGATTAAACTTCAAATGAGCCAAGCCTCCTCAATTATTGTTGAATGGAAAATGACTTCAGTTTGTTCTTACAGCGGAGGATAAGAGATCACTTTGGGGAAGCATCCAGATCAGGGATCACACTGTCTTGAGATTATCTTTCTGGTTCTCTGCATACCTAGTCCACAAAAAAATGTGCATTATTATCATTTTAAACATTTTTTGGGTGGGGTGGGGAATATATTTGGCATTGCCTGTGATCCAGGCAGCTAACATGCTTAGACTTCGCTTTAGGATAGAAAAGTCTTGCCGTTTTAGGAGTAATCCTAAGAGCCTGGAAATGAAATTTTTAAAGATGCATTTGGGTGAATTATTGGGATGAGAAAAGCTGGTAGTAAGATAAATGATGTAGGAGACAATGAGTAGTTACAGCAACTCCCTCATTCCCAACCACTGGTCGTATTGGATGGGGCTGATGGGACTTAGGGTCCAAGGATACCAAAATACATTTTTTCCAATCATCCTTCAACTAGGTTTCGGAATTTAACATTCATTCTGTAGACTTCCTACAAAGGAGCCTGGTTTCAAAAATCCCAAGGTTAGAATTAGTGCTAGAATCAGGGAAAAATAACCCCAAAACCTAAGGGATGACAAAGGAATGGTCAGGACCAGGAAAAGAAAAACAACTGGTATAATTGAACTAAAGTATAGGAGATGACCAGGCTGAGCCTGAGGAAAAGGTCAGCCTGGTTATCTCCCGTACGAAGTCTGCCACACCAATGGGTTCAAACTTGCTATCTGGCTTAGCACTCCAGCTTACCTATGTTTAGGAGGAATATCCATTCACAAATTTCCTTCGTGTGCTCCATCTTGTCTGCCAGCCAATAGAGTTTTCAGCCAATTCCACTGCTCTGTTGGGTGAGTTTAGTCAATTTTCTTGAATGGAGAAACTAACTTTATCTGAAGGGACTTGCAAGAGTTGTTCAAAGGCTATTTCCTCCAATATTCCAACAGAGATTCAAACCTCAGGTTCTAGCTATTTGATATTTACAGCTACATCATAACGCCCAAGTAATTTCCTCACAGTCATAACTTGTGCCAATCAACCTTTGTAGGCTGTTTGGACTACTCAAAATATTGTCTCTTTCCAAAATAATTGTTGCTTCCTCTATTATGGAAGAAGGAAAAAAATAAGAATGGGTGACATCTAGAAATAAGACCGAACAAGAAACAGCTGAACAGCAACATGTTTAAGATATCAGGGACACAATTTAAATGTATGCACAATAGTATCTTTGCCTAGATATTATCTCTTCGAAGTATTATCCACTTATATTATTGCATCTTTACAGTAATCACACAGTGAATTCATAAATGATTAATTAGAAGGATTAAAGGAGATTTACTGTGTTATTTTACCTTCAGTGTTTGAAGGTAAAAAAGTGTCAAGTAAATTGCTGCTTATTAAGATAATCTGATAAGCAAAAAAATAAATAATAACTTCAATTTTTCCTCTGGAATCAGGATTTCTCTGAAAATCTGCCAATTGTGCAAGTTGCCATGTTCTGTTACAAAACTAGGAAACATTGGAATGTGCAAATAAAAACTGTACGAGATCTGTTTGCTTTTCAGAAGTGTTCCTTATTTCTGCTCCACAATAGCTAGAAAATATAATCGCTTGCCTTTAAAAATAGCATTCGTGTGCACTTTCCCTGGGATTGGCTTTATTTCTGGGGGCCAATATTTATTTTCATTGGCTTCTTCAGTTCAACATCTTTGGTGACATCAACACACGGCAGTTTTGTTTGTGTTGTTTGCTTGTCATCCGTGCTCAGCAAAAACAGAATTATCAAAAAACATGCATGTGGAAAGCACTTCAGCATGGATTGTGTGTACAGGAAGAGTCCAAATGCCAGGTCTAACATAAAAGCAACAAAGTTAGAGGTAGAAGATGAGAAAAAAAATATATCTGGGATTCAGGAAAAATGCAGACAGGAGAGTATTAAACCAGGTAAAGTAAACAAAAGATTGACACGGCATCCTGGAATAACATGGGAACTCCAGTAGTGTGAACTGATTGTTGGATTTAGGCTGTATCATAAGCATGAACCTCAAAAGAACTATATAATCAGTCCTGTATGTTGCAGCATGAGACTTTTTAAATCCTATTGCTTAATGTAACTTTTAGTTTACTGGCTTTTTGGTATTAGTTTGCTAAACCCATTTCTAAATCTTGGCTTAGAAATGGTATATATATATATCTATATATAATCTATCTATATATCTATATATAATCTATCTATATCTATATCTATATCTATATGTCTATCTATCTATCTATCTATCTATCTATCTATCTATCTATCTATCTATCATCTATCTATCTATCTATCTATCTATCTATCTATCTATCTATCTATCTATCTATCTATCTATCTATATCAATATCTATATGTCTATCTATCTATCATCTATCCAACTCTGTTAATCTGTATCTGTATCTATCATCTATCAATCTATAATTCGATTGTGTTTCTCTTCCCCCCCCCCAATTTTAAAATGTTCATGAAGTTACATTTTAAAGATAAATGTGTTCTATTCAAACAAAGATATTGGTGAAGTTGAATGGTTTAGAACAATTATTGTAATGGTAATAATAATGTCTAAGAATTGTAAGAATAATGTTTAATGTCTAAGAAAAGAAAAAAGATTTGCTTTTTCCTTCTATGTTTTGTGTGTAAAGGTACCTCCAAGCTAAAGCCTTCTTGTCAGGGGTGGGTACTGGATTCTGCTACTGCTGGTTTGCTCAGGGACGCGCTGCCCGTGCGTGCGCACATGCGTAGTATTAAAAAAAAGCTTCTGTGCATGCGCAGAAGCAAAAAACAAGATGGCGGCACCTACGGCGCCACTGAGAGAACTGGCTCAGGGGTATGGCAGGCCTGGGTCGCTGCCAGTTCCAGCGACCCAGGCCGCCAAGTTACTAACAGTTCTATAGAACTGGTCCGAACCGGTAGGAACCCACCTCTGCTTCTCATGTAGTTAAAGAACCAAATGTCTTGCTTTTTTTAATCCCATTCTCCAGAGCCAGTTAATAAAACTGTACATCATCTTTAAGTATTAAAAACATACAGCTCCAATCGCAGCTCAGCTCATTCTGTGTCTCATCACTTAGTTTTCAATATTTCTCATCTTTTGTGCATGAAGTACTAATGTGTGCTTATTCACACGTATGCATGTTGGCAGCATCCTACCAACATTTTATTTTGCTATGGATCTTCAGGCAAAGTTGGCTGGCTTCCGTTTTGAAAATTCAATCCTGGTGACCAAACATCTCACCTTCTCTTTATGTAGGAAACACATCATTCACTTCTTTTATTGCCTAGGGTCAAAGGCTGTCTTCCTTAAGAGAGCGGCCAGAATTATAATTATAGCAGGTGGTTATTATTATTATTTTTTTAAGGGTTCTTCAGCCTAATAATAATTTTATTTTTGTCCAGCAGGATGGTAAACAGGATTGGTTTAGCAGCACATTAGTGCCACCTTTAGGTAGAAGATAATAAGTTTAAATATAATTTTAAGACCCAAGGATTTTATGGGCAGAATTTGGGAAATGGAAACCAGAAAGTGAAACCTATATTTCAGTTCTCATTTTGTCCTGACACTTACCCTGGATGTACCTGGGAAACTACTGTGAAGCAGTCCTGTTATTCAATGCTCTTATAAAAGAGCCAGAAATATGTTATGTCAAGGCCAGTATTTCTAATCTTGGTAACTTGAAGATAGATGGACTTCAATTCCCAGAATTCCCAAGCCAGCATTGTGGCTGGGGGAATTCTAGGAGTTGAAGTCCACATATCTTTAAGTTACTAAGGTTGAGAAATGCTGGCCTAATGGCTCAGTGATGGATCCATTGATATGACTGAACGCCCAGCATGCTTCATATTTTCCCATGCAAACACGAAAGCTTTCATTATTTCCGATCAAGTTCAGTAGTGGGTGGCTTATTCTTTTCTGTTTTCGTCTTCTAGAAATCTTTTAGGGAAAACTCTGCAACTTCATCTCCCTGGCGAGGATGTGAGCCTACAATTCTGACCATGCTGAGACTGAAATAAAAGAGTCAACTCTACTAAAGCAAACACTCCATATTTCAAAGATGTATTTTCAGCAGAATTTTCTCTGACTTGGGAATACGAAATAGTACTCCGCTATAATTACTTACCAAATACTGTGTCTTGCTGCGCAATGTCTTTGAACTGTGAACAAGTGAAGTACACTTGGCAAAACAAAAGAGACTTTACATATTTCGGCGAACAGACACACAACAGGGTGCAGAGTCTGAAAAACAACAGCCATTAATGAAGCAGGCAACTAGGTCGCCTCCATCCAAAACACCCCAAGAGCCACTGTGATATTTTTTTTTATGATAAATGTTTCTTTTCATTCCATACTTTTTGCCTGCAAAGAGCAGCTGCTTCAAAATCAGCAGGGCACCCCTTTTGTTATTCATGCTTTTGCAGGTGGAAGAAAATAAGCAAGGTTTCCAGACTGAGTTAAGGAAAAAAAATACGGTTCTTTTTTTTTTTTAGTAAGATTGGGTAGTCTGTTGAATATATATTTCAAGAAAGCATTATTGAGTGAGCTTGTATGCAAGAAATGAAGATTCAGCAATTGTGTCATCTGCAACGATCTTGATTGACATAATTCCCCCCTATTCTTTTTGTGCTGATAATTTTTTTTTCCTGGGAAATCTCAACACAACCTTTGTTGATTTTCCATGTGTCTCCCATTTAGAGCCTAACCAGCTCCTCCTTGCAATAGACTCAACAATACCTACACTACTGCTTCTTCTTGCATGAGTTATATCAACTAATTTGCTTTCTGAATTTTCTTTTATAGGGTTCCTCTCCCATCTAGTTTTCCCTTTTTTTATGTGTCTTTGATTTTGTTTCTGTATTTTCTCTGCATCAAACATAGCAAGTTCTTTTCTGCATGTCCAGAGAAAGGAATGATTTGAGCGTGATAGCCTCCATTCTTTTGTGTGCAGAAGACACTTTCTGTTCCTGAGCTATTCGTGTAACTTATACAAAAGTTACTCAGTTTCATCCCCAAACCCCCATAACTTTAACCTTAAGACTGTCTACTGTTGACCTCACCCCATTCCTAAGAGGTCTGTAAGGGGCATGCATAAGTGCACCAATGTACCTACCATCCCTGTCCTACTGTCCCCATTTATCCGTATCCATTTCCTGTATTCATAATCATGTTTATACTTATATCTGTTAAACTTAACAAATAAGGCCCGCAGTGGGTTGTGGCCCAGGGATCGGGGTTCCCTGGATTAGATGATTTTAACTCTTAGCTTAAAATAATGACTTTTGCACGGTGTGGTAGAAATGGCGTATTCAAGTTAACCATCACAGAAAGAATATTCATAGGGCTAAAGAATTAACATTTCTGCTTCGCTGACTATAAAGAAATTGTCATGACTGTATATCTCAGGTGCCTTTGCTCTCCTTTGCTTAGAGGTGATGAATATTGTCACAATAATTATTTCTGTCTTGTCAATTTCCTTCCTAAGTAGAAAGATATAGAGTAGCCACATCAGGGCTGGCCTAAGGCCATGACCCAGAGTGATGATGATGATGATGATGATGATGATGATGATGATGATGATGATGATGATGATAATTAATAATAATAATTAATAATAATAATTAACAACAACAACACAACAACAAAAATATAAATATAAATATAAATATAAATATAAATATAAATATAAATATAAATATAAATATAAATATAAATATAAATATAAATATAAATATAAATATAAATATAAATATAAATATAAATATAAATATAAATAATATAAATAATATAAATAATATAAATAATATAAATAATATAAATAATATAAATATAAAAATAATAAAAATAAAAATAAGAATAAGAATAAAATAATAAAATATAAACAACAACAACAACAACCTGTCTGGAAAACTTTGGAATCAGCAAAAATATCTGTACATTTTTGAAAGCAAATATGGAAAAATGGAAAACAGTTCTAACAGCAAATGGGGAGAACACTGGTGAAGTCAACATCAGACGAGGAATCTTCCAGGGGGACTCACTTTCACCACTACTGTTCAACATCGCATTAATTCCACTGACAACAATCGTACGAAACACAAAACTGGGATACCAAATCTCAAGCCAACATGGCAAGATAAACCATCTATTCTACATGGATAAATTAAAAATGTATGCAAAAAGCCCCACTGAACTTAAATCAATACTCAACACAGTTCAACTGTTCAGCAGTGACATCAAAATGAACTTTGGACTTGAAAAATGTGCTATATTATCCATGCAGCTAGGAAAAATGAAAAAAAATTAGAAGGAATAGAACTGGGAAATGGAAGCATAATGAAAGCATTAGCAAAGGATGACTGTTACAAATACCTAGGCATATTGGAAGCAGATAACAAAAGTCAAAGAGTCAACACAAAAGGAATACATCAGGAGGCTCCGCAAAATATTGAAATCAAAGCTGAATGCTGGAAACATAATTAAAGCCATTAATACATGGGCAGTTCCAGTGATACGCTACTCAGCTGAAATCATCAACTGGACTTTGGCTGAACTGGAAAACCTGGACCGGAAAATGCGCAAACTTTTGAATATGTACCACGCTTTACATCCACGAAGTGACATCGACAGGTTGTACCTGCCAAAAAAATAGGAGGCAGAGGGCTATTGCAAATCCATCAAACTGTAGAAGAAGAAAAATGAAGTTTGAATGATTATGTGAACCAAAGTACAGAAAAATTGCTGCAGGCTGTGAAAACGGAGAACATTATAAAAGCAACAGAAACAAAGGCAGAATATAAGGAAAAACAGCTGGATGACAGATTAAATAGATGGAAAACCAAAGTTTTGCATGAACAACACTTGAAAAACATTGAAGGGAAATTTGATGACAACCTTACATGGGCATGGCTTAAGATGGGAACCATCAAAAAGAAACGGATAGTTCCTTGTTCTTGAGCAGCGAGATGTAATACTCGCTGCTCAAGAACAAGAACTACAAACTAATGCCATGAAAGTGAAGATACAAAAATCCACTGACAATCCAAACTGCCGACTTTGCAACAACAAAGTTGAAACTGTTTCACACTTAATATGTGAGTGCAGCAAAATTGCACAACCTGATTACAAAGCTAGACATGATCGAGTTGCTAAATTAGTCCACTGGTCATTATGTAAAAAATATGACATACCTGTATCCGAAAAGTCATGGAAGCACAAAGTGGAAAAAGTTACTGAAAATGAGACGGTGAAGATCTTGTGGGACTTTAGAATACAGACAGATCGTCATTTGGAACACAACACGCCAGATATCACAGTTGTCGAGGGCCGAAGAGCACAGTTTATTGATATCGCTGTACCAGGAGATGCCAGAGTCGAAGAAAAAGAACTGGAAAAAATTACGAAATATCGCGACCTGGCCATTGAAACTACACGGCTATGGATGAAACGTGTAACAGTGATACCCATTGTCATCGTGGCACTTGGTACCATGTCCAAAAATTTCACAAAACACATCAAGAAATTAAAGCTTCCTGCAATACCAGTGGAACTGCAAAAAACTGCACTACTCAGAACATCATATATTTTAAGAAGATACTTGGTTGATACCTAGGACGCTGGCAGCAACCCATATCAACCATTAGCACCAGTCAGTGGTATTTGTGACACTTTTTTAAATGTTCAGTTGACTGAGCTTCATGTTTAATGAATAAACAAGATAATGATAATGATAATGATAATGATAATGATAATGAGGAGGAGGAGGAGGAGGAGGAGGAGGAGGAGGAGGAGGAGGAGGAGGAGGAGAAGAAGAAGAAGAAGAAGAAGAAGAAGAAGAAGAAGAAGAAGAAGAAGAAGAAGAAGAAGAAGAAGAAGAAGAAGAAGAAGAAGAAGAAGAAGAAGAAGAAGAAGAAGAAGAAGAAGAAGAAGAACCGGTGCATTTACTGTATATTGAAAGATGAGCTTTTTTTGCTACAATAGTTAGGACAGTCTTTTCTTCCCATTTCCCTTAAATTAATATATTTATTTTGTTTAGCTCAAAGTAAAGTCCAGACTTTACTTTGAGCTAAACCGCTCCAGACTTGATTGCAAAAAATTCGACTTCAACAACAGAGTTGTCAATGCCTGGAACACTTTACCTGACTCAGTAGTTTCTTCCCCAAACCCCAAAAACTTCAACTTCTTATTATCTACCATTGACCTCACCCCATTCCTAAGAGGTCAGTAAGGGGCGTGCATAAGCGCACAATCGTGCCTACCGTTCCTGTCCTAATGTACCCATATATTCATACCTCTTCTACTCTTATTCATGCTTGTAATATTACATATATATTCAATCATGTTTTACTGTTTGTACTTTGCTTATATTCATTTATGCTTGACAAATAAACAAATACAAAATACAAATACAAAGTCTGTTGAATTTACAGTGATTGAGGTCAGTAAATTGAATGGTTCCTTCCTCAGAAATTTTTCTTTAGTGCTTTGATATCTGGAGGCTTCCTAAGAGTCTTCTGAGAGCTGACATTAACCATCATAAGACAAAGGATATAAAAGCCTGGGAGATTCTACATCAAAATGCTTGAAGTGACAGCTCCTGGAGAATGGATTGCTCTGACTTCAGCTTTCCCATTGATCAAGAAAGATTTAGACCTCACTTGTGACACCGTATGTTGAATGAAGTAACTAATTGTCCAGATCTGGAGGGTAGGCCAGGATTTCCCTATCCCTCTTTGTGTCAGATAAAAATGCAAATAGCTTGTTTATTTCATACTGTCACAACTTCAAGTGTGTATCAAACAAAATAAAACATATGGTAAATGTTGAGTCCTGGGACTGAAGAGGCTGGAGACAGGCTTGTAACACACAGCTCTTTATTGTAGTACAACTAAGATCCAGCAAAAGGCCAGGCTGTCAGCTCTCCCTTTTATACAGAGCTGTCAGATGGCTCGACCAATCAACAGTCTCCATTTTCCCGCTTGAACAGCGGACCTTGGAGTAAACAGCATAGTCTTAATACATAACAGTAAAGGTAAAGGTTCTCCTGTCTAGTCATGTCCGACTTTATGGGGTGATGCTTATCTCTGTTTCTTAGCCGAGGGAGCCAGCGATTTCTGAAGACATTTCCGTGGTCATATGGCCAGCATGACTATACACTAAGGCACATAGAATACTATTACCTTCCAAATCAAAGTGGTACCTATTTATCTACTTGCATTTGCCTGCTTTCGAACTGCTAGGTGGGCAGGAGCTGGGGCAAGTAACAGGAGCTCACCATGTTGCATGGTGCTCAGGTCTTGAACCAGGGGTGAAATGCTCCTGGTTCGCTCATGCCTGTCGGTCGTCGTACAGCCGATAGTGATCGCAGCGTGAGTCTTCCCCCACCTGCCTGAACGCCGCCATTTGGGTTCTTTCACCCTCTGCGCATGCGCAAAGCATTCTACGCATGCGCAGAGGGTAAAAGACCCCAAGCGGGTGGGGGAAGACTCGCACTGCGATCGCTATCAGCTCTACGACGACCGACAGGCACGAGCGAACCGGGAGCCTTTCACCCCTGTCTTGAACCCAAGCTATTAGCTTTGTAGCTGACAAACTCAGTGTCTTTAACTGCTAGGCCATGCACGACCCCCCAAATATAATAAAATATAGAAAAATTATTGTACAGAGCAACATGGCTTGACAGAAATATGCAAGCACTAGTACAAAATATTTAGGAGAAAGCGGTTAAGACATTTTTTTTAACTCCAGAGAGACAAAACAGCATTTGGAAGTGATTCAGACAGATGCTGAGTGGATTTACTGGAGTAAAAGAAGAAAGAGGTGAGGCACAATCAGATTTGAAGATTATGTTATTGTAACACATTTCAATAAGTAGTTTTAGCCTTCCATGGAGCTGATTTCCTGGCCTGGCTACCTGGCCCGGTTGACAATTACATACTGTACATTCCTAAGTTACCAGGATTGTATTAATATATCTCCCAACCTAAACAACAAAAGCTTTCCTGGACAGCTCTCTTTCCCCCATCTTCTTAAATAATGATGGGGAGAGGGGCACTGTATGCATTTCTAGGGTGAGGGGATCTCAAATGTTGAGTACCAAGAAGGACTTCTCCCTGTAGATTTAATGGGAAGCCTCAGCTCTTTCACCTGGGATGTGTGAACTGGATGGTTGTATACATTTGCCACATTTTATAGAAATGCTTGTGACAGGCATTTTACTCACACTCAAAGCTTATATCTACTTTTCAAAACCAAAGCCATAACAGTGTAGGATTGATATCAACGGTTTTGTTTTGCAACTCTCAGTAGCCAGAAGAGGTCAGCAGTTTCCTTCAGTCTATAAGATTTGTTAAAACACTCCTAAGTCTTAATTGGTAGCACAGAATTGTTATACAATAAACAAACAGATTTTGCTTCATTAAAAATTTAATCATGTCCTTTGAGTAAAAGCACTGCATTCCCCTCCCCTCCTCTCTCTCCCACCCTCCCTCCCTCTCTCTCATTTTGTTCCCCAAATTCAGCTTGGCAATTCACCAGTCTGGCAAGTATTTAACCAGTTGTGTGTGTGTGTTACTACATTTTCATATCCGTCAGTTTCTGCAGCTGAAGCACTAGAAATTTTGACAGCTTAACATATTAAGCATAATAGAGACAGAAGAGTATTACCAATAATTAAAATTAGCATTTGTATTTCTTTATGTGCATTTGACACAAGCGCATTCTGTGCTATTCTGTAATATAAATACAGCTTATAATAATACCTAAAAAGAAAGAAAGAAAACATATTTAGGTACAAATAGAGCATAAATTGTAACATACAAAATAGTAGGTGGGTGGGGAAAGGAAGCCCCAAAAAAGGCCTTGGGTGAGAACTTAGGGTCAAATGCAGTGGTTTTTACCAGCGCTGGGAATGGAGCCCATGATAAAAATAGCCTCTATAACCCAAAAATAAAGTATTTTTGTTTAAAAAAAAGATATTTAAGAAACAGGGAAGGATTAAGGGGAAAAATGGCCGGATTACATTCTCTTACTGTATTTGACTTTTTGAAAAGAGAAGGGAAAAATAAGACAGATGAGAAACAAACATATTTTGGAGAACACAGATTATAACCACACCCATTTGCAGATCACAGCCGTTCAGCTGAATCTGTTGGGCTGCTCATTGTTGAAGGGAAACATTCTGTTCCAATTCCTACCTAGTAGAGAAGACCGCTGGGCATATTAAAGACACTTCACAGAAAGGGCTGTTTGGGGAAAAAAGTGTGATGGGGAGAAGAGAAATAAAACAAATCTCTTTGAAAAAAGTGAGACACCATTGTAAACATGCATAATATGAATGATCCCAAAAGAAAGCCATATTTACAGATTGATAAACCAAATTATCATAAGGAATAGAAAATGACAAGAAACTGGTTTGCATGACCAAAATTTCAATTAGCCAGGTGGAACTTTACTCTCCACGAATCTTGCATGTCCTCTTTCACCCAATTGAATCTGCTCCAGAAAGTCTTCAACTTTCTAGACCAGGGGTGTCAAATTCAAGGCCCGCGGGCCGGATTCGGCCCGTGGGGTGCTTAGATCCGGCCCGCGTGGCCACCCTGGAAACAGTGAAGGACCGGCCTACAATGCCTCTGCCAGCGAAAATGGAGCTCGGGAGGGCCACGCACAACCCGCCCAGACTCCATTTTTGGCTGCGATGGCCTCCTGCGGCCCTCCGCCAGCAAAAACAGAGCTCGGAGGGGCGCGTGTGTCCCCCCCAAGCTCCATTTTCACTGGTGGAGGGCTGCAGGAGGTCATCACAGATGAAAACAGAGCTTGGGAGCCCGTTTTCACTGGCAAAGCGCTCGGGCCACCACATTCACCCCCCAACATGAGTGATGTCAAGCTAGCCATGCCCCTATGCCCCCCCAAGGTCAAACACAACCCTGATGTGGCTCTCAATGAAATTGAGTTTGACATCCCTGTTCTAAACAGATTTGAGGGAAGACACATGGTTCCAAACAGTACAGGCCTCCTTTTTAGGGAAAAGAGAAAATGAATATTGCTCTTGGTTGGTTGAGAACTCTGGGACTGTAGATCCAACAGATAAGAAAGCAACAGCATGGGAAAAGCTGGGTGTATTAGTGGAGTATATTGCCTTTCTATTTAAATTATAGGTATTGTGTCATGAAGGGAAAAGACGAGACTTGAGGAACTCTAACCGTAACGTTTATTTAACAGAGGAACACAACTGACAGGAGGCAGCTTCTGTCTTACAGCTCTCTATTTATACCCCCTGAACAACAAGCATCCACCAATCACAGTGCCTGTATTTCCTGCTCCTTTGGGAGCCTCCTAGTGGTGCTCTCGGACATTACACCCCTTCCCCCTAAGTTGGAGCATGAGTAATCCGCTAGGTACGCCGGACGCCTTCTAATACGACTAGACCTTCTCAGCTCTCTTAGGACTCCGGTAGGGCAACCCTCCGGCCCCCCGCTGACAGGTGGCTGGTCCAGATCCATCGCTGGGGCTAGCGTGTGCTCCCCGTCGTTCCCAGTGTCAGAATCAGGTAAGTTTGCGGCATGGGACTGACTCCCTGGTTGCGGTACAGACTCTTTGGCATGACTCCCTTCCTCCTCAGGTGGGTCATTGTCAGTGACAGGTACGGGGCTGGAGTCAGCCAATTCCCCCCAACGGGACCGAATTTGGTCGAGGTGGCGGTGCCACTCCTGGCCATTCTCTAACAAGATTCTATATGAGCAGGGCCCGCAAATAGCCACGACCACCCCGGGGACCCATAGAGGACTACCTGTGTAATTACGGGCATACACTGGGCTCCCAATCTGGAATGAACGACCTGGTCGGGCCGAATCGAGAGGTTTTTCCGTTGAGTATTGGGGATGCAGGCGGTCAAGTGTGGTTCGTAGCCGCCTGCCCATGAGCAATTCTGCGGGCGTCTTATTGGTGGCTACACACGGGGTGGTGTGCTGTGTGAGGAGCAATTCTGCTATTTTCGTTTGCCAATCCCCTGGGCCTAACTTTGTGAGGGTCTCCTTTGTTGTGCGGACCATGCGTTCGGCCATCCCGTTTCCCGCTGGGTGCCATGGCGCAATCAACCCATGTCTGATTCCTAAACCCGCCAGATAACCCTCAAACCTTGTGGATGTTAATTGAGGACCATTATCCGAGATTAATACATCTGGATAACCATGCGTCGCAAATAACGACTCCAAACATCTAATTAATGCATCTGAGGTGGTGGTGGACATTAAACGGACCTCCAGCCATTTGGAGAATGCATCAACTACCACTAAGAACATTTGGCCCCTAACCGGGCCCGCAAAATCCACGTGAATACGTGACCACGGGCTAGCAGGAGTTTCCCACTTCTGCGGGGTGGCCTTTGGTGGGGCTGCACGGTTTTCCTGGCAAGGGGAGCAAATGGATACTCGGTGTTCTATGTCCCTGTCAAGCCCCGGCCACCAGACATATCCCCTGGCCAAAGCCTTCATACGGACGATGCCGGGGTGACCCCGATGCAAAAGATCCAGGGTCTGTCTCCTAAATTGTTGTGGAATTATCACCCGCTCCCCCCACAATAAACATCCCCGCATCACAGAAAGTTCAAACCGGCGCGCTATGAATGGTGCAAACTCGACAGCCACTGTGTCCACAGGCCACCCCCTCAAAACCCAAGTCATGACTTTAGACAAAAGATGATCACGTGCCGTGGCCAGGGCGATGTCAGCAGCGGAGATCTGTAGGTTGATGTTGCTGATGTGCAGTACTGTTGATGCTGGGGCTGGATCTTCAAGTAAGATAGGTAGGGGGCAGCGACTGAGGGCATCGGCGTGGGAGATGTGGTGTCCAGGTCGGTAGATCAACCTGTAGTCATAGTTGGCGAGGAACACGGTCCATCGAGTCATTCTAGGCGAAAGAATCTGAGGAGTAGGACGGTTGCCAGCTAATAACCCCAGGAGTGGCTGATGGTCAGTTACGAGATCAAAGGTACGGCCATAAATGTAATGATGGAATCTGCGCACCCCAGCTATCAGCGCTAAAGCTTCTTTATCAATCTGGCCGTAATTACGCTCAGGGCCAGCTAGGGTGCGGGGAAAAAAAGCAATGGGGGCCTCCTCCCCATTAGGTAAGCGATGGCTAAGTACAGCCCCCACCCCGTAGGGAGATGCATCGCATGCAAGGACTAGCGGTAAGTTGGTACTGTATTGTGCTAAAACTGTATTCGATGTGAGGAGACGCTTGACTGCAGTGAATGCCTGTGCCTCCCTGGCCCCCCAATGCCACGGGGACCGGGCGTCCAGTAGTCTATGCAATGGTTCCGCTACAGTTGCTTTGTGTGGCAGGAAAATCGCGTAAAAATTTAAAAGGCCGAGGAATGCCTGCAGTTCCGTTCTAGATGTTGGAGCAGGGGCTTCCACTATAGCTTTGATTTTATTAGCTGTGGGGTGGATCCCCTTAGAATCAACTAAGAACCCTAGAAACTCAACACTGTGTGTTGCAAAAACGCATTTGTTCTGTTTGACTCTCAAGCCAACTGACTGAAATTTGGACAGTACTGCTCGCACTCGCGACAGCAATTCAGATCGGGATGAAGCGGTGACCAAAACATCATCAAAGTATGGCACCGTCCCTGGAATTCCATGCAAAAGACGTTCCATGAGACTTTGGAAGATCCCAGGGGCGGTGCAAATACCGAATTGCAGGCGGCGGCAGCGGAAGGCGCCCCTGTGAGTAATGATGGTCTGAGCCTCTGCAGCTAAATTGTCCACAGGCAGTTGTTGGTACGCCTGTGACAAGTCTAACTTTGCGAAAATGTTCCCCCCCCCTAAGGAGTGAAGCAGATGGTGGACGATGGGTACCGGGTAAGCGTGGGACTGCAGAGCGCGGTTCACAGTGCACTTGTAGTCTGCACACAATCTAATAGACCCGTCAGGCTTGACCGGTGTGACGATAGGTGTTTCCCATCGCGCCTGATCTACAGGTTCTAATATTCCTTGCTGCAAAAGGCGGTCTATCTCGGCATCCACCTTGGGCAATAGCGCTAAGGGGACTCTCCTCGGCTTGAGGCGGATTGGGGCTACAAGTGGATCAAGGCTGAATGATACGGGGGTGCCCGTGTACTTTCCCACTTTGCCATCAAAAACCGTCGGGAACTCTGCGGCCATCATTGCTCCTACGTCCTCCCCCTTGACAGCATTAATGCCCTCCAATGTGAGGCCGAGGGCAGGGAACCAATCTAATCCCAAAAGGCTTGTGAGGGGACCATCCACTATAACAAGGGGTAATTTGCCTGAAAATGTTTTAAATTGAACGGGGAACTTTCCCTTGCCTATTATAGGAATGGTAGACCCCTGGTAGTCTCTAAGGAATAGTGGGCAGGGCTCAAGGCGCTTCTTTGATGCTCTCGGGAAAATGCGCTTTAACGTGCTCCACGACACGATGGACAGAGCGGAACCTGTGTCCACTTCCATAGGGCATGGCTTATTGCCGAGCAATACAGTTACAGTAAATTTCTCACTTGGGGACAGCTGGTTTTGTTTGATGATGCTAGAGCTGATGTCGGTTGAGCGATAGATTGCGTAGCAGTCCCCTCTTCTCACTTGGGGCCCCCATGGCTGTCTTCGTTGTTTGGCTGGTGCTGTCTCTCGATATGTAGGAGTCGTTGGGGGCCTTCCGGAACGGCAAACCCTCGCGAGGTGACCCCTGCGGCCACATCGTCGGCAAATTGCGTCTTGAAATTTACATTGGGCTCTTAGGTGATCCCCCCCGCAACCCCTGCAAGGTGAACGGGATGGGGGGGGCGATTCCTCGGACTAGCATCCTTCTGGTTCTCAGCTATGCGGCATACTTCATCGTCAATGGCTAAAGCCCGCTCAAGGTCTTCAGGTAGGCTTCCTATAGCGTTAGTAGCCGAGGTGTGTGTGGCAGGTGCGGTAGCGCCTGTGTCATCCATTTCAGCGAGGGACTGGTTTGACATCTCCGCCGCACGCGCCTCAGCGAGGGCAACTGAGAACGTGAGCCCATGCATGGCAAGGAGACGTCTCTTCAGTCGGCTGTCACGCACCCCAAAAACAAGCCTGTCTAGGAGGTAATCCTCCAAATTCTGGAACTCGCAATAGAGAGAGGCTCTACGGAGTGCAGCCACAAACTGATTCACTGTTTCCCCCTCCTTCTGATTCCTGTGATAAAAGGCATAACGCCTTGCACATCTTGATGGAGGGGGGGCATAGTGGTCCTTCAGCTTCTCCATGAACTCCTCCCACGGAATGCTATGAATGGAGCGTGGGGCGAACAGGGCTTGGCTGTTTCAAACATTTCTGTCCCGCAAAATCCCAAAAAGTAAGCCCTTTTTCTATCTCCAGACAGCCCTGTGAATTCATTAGCAATGAGGAAACATTCGAATCGGGCTACATAGGATGCCCATGTCTCCCTAGGCGGATTAAATGGGGCAAACGTATGCTGCGTGGCCATTCTTCCTGTGGTGATTATTAAGTCTTTTACTGACAGGCACTCGCCTCACCTTCAGTCTGCTGCAGCCTTTCCTGAGTGGAGTGGTGTTCTACCTTCCTCGTCGCCAGTATTGTGTCGTGAAGGGAAAAGACGAGACTTGAGGAACTCTAACCGTAACGTTTATTTAACAGAGGAACACAACTGACAGGAGGCAGCTTCTGTCTTACAGCTCTCTATTTATACCCCCTGAACAACAAGCATCCACCAATCACAGTGCCTGTATTTCCCGCTCCTTTGGGAGCCTCCTAGTGGTGCTCTCGGACATTACAATAGGGATCACATTTCAATGTACCAGTGTCTAACTAGGAATCCATCTGTAAGCCCTCAGGAAGAAATTTCATCAATCATGTTTTCTTCAGGTGTGAATGACATAAATGTAATTTCACTGAACAACCTCCTTGGCTTAGCAACACAAATTCTGGTCCCAATTGTGGTTGTAAGTTGAGGGCTACCTGTACTTGATAGGTGGCTAAACCATCGTTCAAAGTTGTCACCTGTACTAATTCAGCCTGATCTTACCACACATTGAAGTGAATGATGGGCAGTTGTTTTTTTTCTGTCAGTAAATGTTGCTTGGTGAGAAGGGAAATGACGCCCAGGGAATCCACCGATCACTTTCCTCATTTTACTCTGCATTAAAACAATCACAAGAGGGTCAGTGTTTGGCCTCATTACAAGTACAGCTTGTCCATGTTGGTTGCAAATTTTATGCTAGCAAACTATTTTTTGGCAGATCAAGGCAATCAAGGCACATCATGGCCATCTGACTGTGCTCTTTGTTAACACAACATGTTTCCCATGGTTTACTAAATTAATCCAGGGGTGGGTTCCTCCCGGTTCGGACCAGATCACCGAAACCATTAGCAACCTGCTGGTGATGCGACGATGGGTCATGGATCCGGTTCGGTCGGTGCCGGTCTGTGGGCGCCGCCATCTTTTTTTTCAGAATTTTTGATGAATTTTTCCCTGTTTGGATGGCTTATCCTCTTCTGCGGCTTGAAAAAGAGCCCTCCCGCCCTCCCGCGGGTTAATACTGACCTTTATTTCTTTGCCCGAAGCACAGCTGATGAACTCCTCAGCTGTGTTTCGGGCTGAATCCTGCTACTGAGCATGCGCGGAAGTGAAATTGCACGGGGGGAACGCGCGCACGCGCAAAACGTCATGATGCGAACCGGTGGCGAAGGTAAGTGGAACCCACCCCTGAATTAATCCCATGTTCAGGATTTGCACAGCAAACTGATACATGAATTAGCCACACAGATTGAGTTTATAAACCATGTTAGCATAAATGCAGTTGGATGCTTTGCAGTTCAGAATGTCACATATTCACAATTTTAAAGTTTTTGGATCAGGAATCTATTGTCGTATGATCTCTATAATACTGTTGCCAGTAGTAGTAAGCTTGTCAGAGAATCTATCAGTGTAAAGGAAGACAAGATCACTTTAGAAAGAGGGACATTCCTTGGATTTGAGACATGAAATTTAGGGAAAGATATTGTATTTTTCTTTAGGAAAAAAAAGGTCCAGCATGGAACTACTTTCTTTGAACTGGCCCTCATGCATGCTGAGCCATTTGATTATTATTCAGCATTTATTTATTTATTTATTTTTATTTATTTATTTTGTCAAGTACATGACAATGTTATACAAACCTACATAATGATCCTGGTTAATCTGGAAAGTCCTAACCATTGTTGAAACCATAGCTAATGTAGTGAATTATGGCTCTGTATGTCATCAGAATGCAAACAAGTGGTTAATATCTCCTGCCAGTCTTTGCAGGCAGAGCTACATGGAAGACTGGTTGCATAGCAGCATCACAGTTGTGTTTTGAACACTGGGATGTGGGGAAGGATTTCTGAATGAACAAGGACACTTGGATAACATTTAGCTTTTCAGCAACCCCTGCATCAGAGGTGGGTTCCTACTGGTTCTAACCGGTTCTTTAGAACCGGTAGTAAACCAGTGGTGACGTCACAGAGCCGGTTCTGTCGGTGCTGGTCTGTGGGCGCCGCCATCTTGTTTTTGGCTTCTGCACATGCGCAGAAGCTAATTTTTGCTTCTGCGCATGCGCAGAAGCCAAGTTTTTGGCACACGGCGCAGAAGGAAGCGAACTGGTGGTGAGGTAAGTTAGAATCCACCCATGCCCTGCATGATGTCTAAAGTCACAACCAGACCACTGTAAATCTGTGTTTTTCCTTTGTTGTTTGAAAAAGAATGAAGTGAAACTACTGTAATATACTATATCCGTGATGGCGAACCTATGGCACACGTGCCACAGGTGGCACGCAGAGCCATATCTGAGGGCACGCGAGGAGTTGTCCTAAGTCAGCTCCAGTGCACATGTGTGCGCTAGGGAGCTGATTTTTTGCATTCCGGAGGGCGGGGGGAGGCCATTTTTGCCCTCCCCAGGCTTCAGGAAAGCCTCCGGAACCTGTGGATGGCGAAAAACGGACCCAACCAGCCTACTGGAAGTTCAGAAATTACAAGGTTGAAAGCTTGTAATTCAGCCCTCCTGTGATATTATAGTCGAAGTATGGTCCAACCCAGTAATTCAAAACCAATAAATGCTAAATTAGATACAAGAAGAGTCTGGCAAGTCAATTATGGTCCAGACGAAGGTTAATATATGTAGGGAAACAGGTCAGTTTCTCAAAGTGGAGTATAACCGCCAGTAATCAGCCTTTCCCAGGCTCATCCAAAGGATTCTGATGCCTAAATAAGTTTAGTCTAGGGAGTTTGGGAGCCTAACCCTGCAATCTGGGTTCCCGCCACCATTCAGCTCTTTATGTCCAACAGCACTGCTTAGGGCTCAAGGACAGGCGATTTGAGTTTGTGGTCCAAGAAGTTAGAAGAACTAGTTCTGTTTCAACTTCTACCTCCACCTCCTGATCTGAGCTCCGGATCATAATGGGACTCCCCTCGACCCTCATTCTCATTAGAAAGAACTTAGGGAAAATATGATAGTTGAGAAGTCTGAGTCAGAGGAGAAGTTCTTCTAATCCATGTTCTACTACCCAATAGCACAACATTTGTGCCAAAGATCATTTTTGTACTGGCAACTTAGAGCATGTTCTAGAGCCGTGATGGCGAATGTATGGCACACGTGCCGCAGGTGACACGTGGAGCCATATCTGAGGGCACGTGAGGTGTTGCCTTATGTCAGCTCCAGCATGCATGTGTGTGCTGTCCAGCTGATATTTGGCCATCCAGAGGGCAGGGGAGGCCATTTTCGTCCTCCCCAGGCTTCAGGAAAGCCTCCGGAGCCTGGGGAGGGTGAAAAACGGGCCCTACGGCCCTACCGGAAGTCCGGAGGCTTCAGTGAGGCCTGCGTGCATGTGCAGGGGGACAGCTCAGGGAGGGTTGTGTGCGCATGCACAGGGGGGAGAGCATTGCATTATGGATGTGGGCGCACACGTGCGCGCTATTCCGCACACACACGCCCTTTTGGCACCCGAGCAAAAAAAGGTTCGCCATCACTGTTCTAGAGTCATCCAACCATCATAATGTCAATTTAACAGTAGGGCAGACATCACTGTATGGATGTATGGATGAAGTACTGTATAAGTCGCAAGTGGGATCAATAGCTCCCTTTCCATTGGGAAAGAAGAGCAACAAAGATGATTAAGGTACTGGAGGATAAATCAGATGAAAAATGGTTGCAGGAATTAAGTATATCTAGTGAAAACAAGGATTAGGGGTGACATGATACCAGTATTCCAATATTTGAGGGGCTGCCACAGAGAAGAGGGGTGTCAACCTATTCTCCAAAGCACCTGAAGGCAGGACAAGAATCAATGGATGAAAATTAATCAAGAAGAGATCCAACCTAGAATCAAGAACAAAACTTCCTGACAGTTGGAACAATTAATCAGTGGAACGACTTGCCTCCAGAAGTTGTGAGTGCTCTAACACTGCAGGTTTTAAGAAGAGATTTATCTGACATGGTATAGAGCAAACATGTCAAACACATGGCCCACGGGCCGGATCCGGGCCGCAATAGGCCCAAAGTTTCTCATGGGGCCATCCTGGAGATGGCAAGGGACTGCCCCGTGCCACCCTGGCCCCGGTCACGTAGACTACGCCCACTCTGGCAAACAAAATCCTGATACAATCTGCAATGGGATTGAGTTTGATACCCCTGGTATAGAGTTTCCTGCTTTGAGTAGGGGGTTGGACTAGAACAGGGGTCCCCAAACTTGGCAACTTTAAGACTTGTGGACTTCAACTCCCAGAATTCTCCAGCCAGCATAGCTGGCTGGAGAATTCTGGGAGTTGAAGTCCACAAGTCTTAAAGTTGCCAAGTTTGAAGACCTCTGGACTAGAAGACCTCTAAGGTCCCTCCCAACTCCGTTATTCTGTTATTCTTTCCCACCACTTAGTAATCTATAGCACAGTGATGGCGAACCTTTTTTCCTCGGGTGCCGAAAACGCGTGCGCGCACGCTGTCACGCACGTGTGAGTGCCCACACCCATAATTCAATGCCTGGGGAAGGCGAAAACGGCCTTTCCCGCCCCCGCAGAGGCCCTCTGGAGACTGGAATGGCCCATTTCCTGACTTCCTGTGGGCCTGGTAGGCCCGTTTTTCGCCCTCCCCAGGCTCCAGGGGCTTCCCTGGAGCCTGGGGAGGGCGAAAACACCCCTCTGGAGGCCCTCTGGAAACCTAAAATGCCCTCACAGAGCCTCCACACAAGCCAAAAATCAGCTGGCCGGCACGCACATGCATGCTGGAGTTGAGCTAGGGCAATGGCTCGCGTGCCGGCAGATATGGCTCCGCGTGCCACCTGTGGCACGCGTGCCATAGGTTCGCCATCACTGCTATAGCATATTGCCTCTGAACATAAAGCTCCTTTTTACAGTTTTTGATCTTACTAAGTCTTATAGGTACTATTCATATTAAATTCCACTTAGTCCTATAAAAAAACACAGTAATTGTATTGTAACATCTGTGAACAATACAGCAGCATTCTTGTTTAGGAGGCAACCTTACTAAGGCTTTTGCTGCATTTATTCCAACCAGCTTTTCCTGGGGACAAGATTTAGATAAAGTATCCTTTAGTGGGTGTGAAAACCACAAAACAGCAACCAAAGAAATGCAAAAAGTAGCTAAACTGGTTCAGATTTTTGCAGCTGAGCACGTTTCAGTTTTAAAAAGTTATGGAAAATATTATCTTATGATTAGCCATCTGCAGAAATCAAATGAAGCCCATTATAAGTCATTGTCATTATTGAAGAGAGTACATTTTGCGGTGCAACGAAGAATCACAGAAGCTTGGGATATTTAGGGTTAAAAGCTAGAGTTGGCTAGAGAGTAACAGTGGAAATTTCCACTGTATGCTTTATTGTAAATGGAACAAGCCACACTCATCAAGAAAAGGTGTATAGCATACCGTATGCATATATGATTGCTTTGTAAACACCCTGGAATGGGGGTATCACATTATTTTCTCCAACTTTTTCATAATTTTTGTATTTTGTCCTGTATTTTTATGAGACTCAGCAAATATCCTTCAGGCTGTGCCCATCAAATCACCCCTTTCATTCTGTTGTTTATTCTGAGCATTGCCTTCCATCCTATAAAATGTGGAATATCTTTCTTCTATACATATTCTAATCCTGTAGTTTGTTGCTGAACATGAAGGACTGCCTCATCAACGGGAGAGATTCCAATGAACTAGGATTGGAGTTGAGAGAGTTGAATTTGCAGATCCTTCAAGTTCTAGAAATCACATTCATTCTGAGGATGGAGTGATTACAAAATAGATCTGGAACGCACCAATTTCGAAGTCATAGAGAAGGTAAAGAACAGCATGTACCAAGTTATGCACCCAGGGGTGGGCTGCTGGGGGTTTGCGGGGGTTCAGGAGAACCCCTAGCTAAGATTCTGTGCAGTTCAGAGAACCCCAAATCCCACTCCTGTCTGGCCACACCCACTCCACCCCGTCCCTCCCAGGAGTCCCCAACTGCCCATTTTAGATGCAGGTAAGTGCAGGGCGCGCGCGGAGGCTTGGGGAGGGTGAAAAACGGGCCTACCAGAAGTTCGGGAAGGCCGAAAATGGGCCCATTTTCAGCCTCCAGAGGGCCTCTGGAGCCTGGGGAGGCTGTTTTCACCCTCCCGGAGGCTCGAGGAAAGCCTCCGGAGCCCAGGGAGGGCAAAAACGCCCCCCCGCTGTGGTGCAGGAGGCTGACTAGGCCACACCCACCATGGCCACACCCATCCAGCAACCGGACAAAGAACCTCTTGCTAACATTTTTAAAGCCCACCCTTTATGCACCTACACTAAATTTGGAGCACCCTGGCTTCTCTGCACATGTCGTGAATAGACTGTGACTCAGTGCTCCCTACAGGTAGTCCTTGGTTTGTAACCATTCGTTTAGCAACCGTTCAAAGTTACAATGGTGCTGAGAAAAGTCATTTATCATCTAAGCCTTGGGTATATCTTGACTATCGGTGTTATGTTGAGTTATCCTTGAGAAATGCCCCTAAACTTCCATTATTGCTAAATATGGCAGTAAAATTAACTAATGTGGCTTATCGGGATCACACAATGTCTGTCTCATCTGCCCATTTGAGGAGTGGGAGGGTCTTGCTGCTCATTTTAAGACCCTGAATTGCTTAGGATTGGATTGTCACTTTGCCAGACCATCAAGATTTGCGGAAGATGCTCTAGTCTATCACACTGAGTGATGATGAAAATTCATCCATTCTTAGGTATCCTTTTGCAGCATTGTCCTAGAGCAGTGTTTCCCAACCTTAGCAACTTGAAGATGTCTGGACTTCAACTCCCAGAATTCCCCAGCCAGCGAATGCTGGCTGGGGAATTCTGGGAGTTGAAGTCCAGACATCTTCAAGTTGCCAAGGTTGGGAAACACTGTCCTAGAGCAGGGGTGTCAAACTCGATTTCATTAAGGGCCGCATCAGGGTTGTGTTTGAACTTGGGGGGGCATGGCCAGGGGGCATGGCTAACTCGATGTCTCTCATGTCGGGAGCACCTGTGGCGGCCCAAGCGTTCTGCCAGCAAAAATGGACTCCTGAGCTCTGTTTTTGGCTGCAACGACCTCTTGCAACCATCTGACAGGGAAAACAGAGTCCAGGAGTGTTAGAGGTGAGAATTAATCTCACAGAGGCGATGATTGATCTTTTTCCCGGAATTCAGACATTTAGAAATAAAGCCGAAGTTTAAAAGTCTAATTGAAAATATTTATTTCGGTACAAAAACAATAAATTCTGATTGTTTACATCTCTGCTATAAAATGTGACCTTCTCGGTCAAGAGCTAAGTCAAGAAGAAGTAATGGAGTATCAGGAATGCACACATGCGTACAAGAATATTATATCACGTGTTCTGGAATGTACCATTATAATAGATAGGGATGCAGCTCCCTGCATATGCATACAACTGACAATAATCACACCACATGCGGCCCTCCCAAGCTCCATTTTCCCTGGCAGGGGCACCATGGGCCAGTCCTTCGCTGTTTCCAGATGTAAGCCAGCTCTAAGCACCCCATGGGCTGGATCCAGCCACAGTAGGCCTTGAGTTTGACACCACTGTCCTAGAGAGTATCATTTGAACCCCTGTCCCTGGGCTTTTCATGGATAATCATGTTAACTCTGGCTACAGATACTTACAGAAGAAGAAACACAGCTGTTGCCTCTCTGACTCTTTTACTCCTCAGGGAAAGACAGGATTTAAACTGAACAAATAAGTAAATTGATGCTATAAAGATTGGCTACATGGTTTCATGAAGTCAAATAAAAGCAATGGCAGTGGTTTTATTGCCCAGTCAGTTTTGGAAAATAAAAGATATCCAATAAGAATAGGGAATACAGTGGCCACCAAGCTGATGAGCCATGGTGGCACACTGGTTAGAATGCAGGATTGCAGGCTAACTCACTGCTCACTGCCAGGAGTTCGATCCTGACCGGATCAGGGTTGACTCAGCCTTCTATCCTTCCGAGGTCAGTAAAACGAGGACCCAGATTGTTGGGGGCAATAGGCTGACTCTGTAAAGTGCTTAGAGAGAGAGGGCAGTAAAGCATTGCAAAGTGATATATAAGTCTAAGTGCTATTGCTATAAACAGGGATCAAGCATGATAAAAATGGAAAGGGGAACAGTTTTCAAAGAACTTTTCACTTTAGACTTATTTTTTATGCCTCTTCATGTGTAGATTAATATACATTATACATACCGTATTTTTTTTTATTCCTACTCCCTCAAAGTAGTTCTTTACAAGCCCTAAGTCTTTGCAGGCTTGTTTTCATTGCTATTCCCTCTGAAAAAGGTTTTTTTCAGCCCTAACCAGGGGATTAAATAATGTGCTGAAGCTGAACAGACTAAGGACGTTAGCCAGATGAATACCTGGTAGGCAGATTGTTTTCCCCTATTTTCCTCCCCCAAAACTAAGGTGCGTCTTATACTCCGAAAAATACAGTAATCTAGTTTATACCTTAAATATTCTATGCCATTGCCTTGCATAGCTTTTATTCATATTACTTGTCATTTGTTATACAGAAGTAGCTGTATATAAGAGTTCTGGATGAATACCAGCATGGGGTTCTCCTGGACAGCACATCTAAAGGTTTATTTCTGCATTGATTCCATTTATATTCCATCTTTTCACCAATGATTTTATAAGAGCATACAAGTGTTTCCCATCCTTCACCAAATCTTTGCAATTCTGTGTGATAGGTTACATTGCAAGTAGATAAACAACCTCTATCTGGTTAAAAATCAGAAAAAGAATGCGGCACCTTTTCAAGACTAACAACTTTTATTATAAGCTTTTGTGGGCTGCCATATAATAAAAGTTGTTAGCCTTAGACTTTTCCTGACTTTTGGCTACCATAAAACTAGTACGGCTATCTTGCAATACTTACCTAGTGAGTGGTCCTAAGTTCATTGAGTTAAGCGTCATTGAGTTAAGGGACTTGTTTCTCAGTAGAAACTGCATTGGATTGTGCTGTTAAAATCTTTATGCAGATTTTTTTTATTTACTTATTTTGTGGGTGCCTTTGCCATGGCCTGTTTCCTAAGGCTGAGAGAGAGAGTGACTGGCCCAAGGTCATCTAATGCCTAAAGCAGCATTAGAACTCACAGTCTCTCCAGTTTCTCTGCCTTAACCACTACACCACACTGCCTTTCTGTGTATTTGTAGCGCTTATATGGTAAGTCTTCAGCCAAGTGGGCATTTGGTTTCTGCTGGCTTATCTGTTGCATTGACTTAATCCAACCAGGGCTCCCCATTGTAGTCTAGTAGTAGAATGAAACACAATATGAGTTTCTATTCTCTTTCTACAGAGACTGACTTTCTACCAAATATGCCTAAGATTGCAGTATTAATACTTTTTTTTAGTCAAAAACACATGTACTGAGTTTTGTAAGTTCTCCACTGGCATTATCGCTGAGGAATAAGATAGTAACAGGAGTTTTCCACTTGACACATTAATTAAAGTTACTGGATACCTTTATGTGATATTAATTTTCCCTTAAATATGGTAATTGCAGATGCAATTTACTTTAGCTGGGTTCCTGTTGTAAAGTGGAAAGTTACAGGTATGCCGAACTCTGTAAACCACACAAGTGAGGTCAGAGAAATTGAATGCATAACTCTTCTTATAAACTAGAACAAACAAAGCTTTAGCTTATAAATGTTTAGAAATGATTTAAAGTTTTCAACAGGCCAGCAGCAGAGTGGTTTTTCCACTCCCTCGCTCGTGTGTTGTTCACTAAGAATTAAAAAATAAATCGGATAAACAACCCAAACCACTTCAAAAATTTGAAATGTTTTCCAAACAAAACCTTTTAACATGACCAGCGTTAACACAAACTTATAGAAAAGAAGCAAATCTTTCTGAAAATAAATCTTTGTTTCCACTGAAATTCCACCTGCAGATAGAATATTCTCTCCTGTGTTAATTCTTTCAGTGAAACAATTTTGGCTGGTCCTGTCCCCTATCTTGTAATTGACAGATCTTTTAAGAGCCCAACAAGAAAAGAATCTTGTGTGAGCCTTTGAAGAAGGCTTGATTCCTGGTGTCAAGTCCCCGCAGTTTCCTTGGTAAGATTTTTAGAAGTGGTTTGCCATTGCAGTTTCCTACGGCTGTTTGAGAATGACAGGCTCAAAATCACCCAGCTGGATGTTGTGCCTAAGACAGGACAAGCATCTCCCTGATCCTATATATCTGTGATGGCGAACCTATGGCACGTTTGCCACAGGTGGCACGGGGAGCCATATCTGAGGGCATGTGAGGTGTTGCCCTATGTCAGCTCCAGCGCTCATGTGCGTGCTGGCCAGCTGATTTTCAGACTTCCGGAAGGTGGGGGAGGCAGTTTTTGCCCTCCCCAGGCTTCAGGAAAGCCTCTGGAGCCTGTGGATGGCGAAAAACGGACCCAACGGGCCTACCGGAAGTTCGGAAATGAACTTCCAATAGGCCCATTGGGCCATTTTTTCGCCCTCCCCAGGCTTCAGGAGGGCAGCGCGGGGGGGTTGTGCGTGCATGCGCGGAGGAGGGCATTGCATTATGGGTGTGGGCACGCTCATGTGCCCTTTTGGCACCTGAGGAAAAAAAAGGTTCTCCATCACTGCTATATATAGAAGCATAGTTAGCAAGCAATATTCTTGTCAGGGAAACTAATCTATTAGGTGAATGTATCAACTGCTGGTTCCCAAGTGACAGACAATCAACATTTCCCTCCCTCCCTCCCTCCCTCCCTCCCTTCCTTCCTTCTTTCCTTCCTTCCTTCCTTCCTTCCTTCCTTCCATCTATCCATCCATAATGTTTTCTTTTATTTCACAGGAAGAACAAAAGAGATTAAGTTCCCCGTTCCTGGCTCACAAATGTGACAAATGTGGTTATGGCACAGATCATATCTTTCACAGTAAAGATAACTCCAAATTGTTAAAGGAGAGCTGTGTTAGTTCCTCACATTTCCTTAATTTATTAAATCCTACATCAGTCTAGCCAGCGGATGTGTGTATATGACGAAGTGGGCTGCAGCTCATGAAAGCTCATCCCTTTCATAAGCTAAGTATAGAATTAATAAAAATTGTACATCAGAAGAAGTGCTTTAATAAAAAGATTTAGTTGGAGCATTAAGGGCATCTTTTTATTCAGCACATTCCTCTCGGGTTTCTGGCAGAGAAACTATTGGGATGCAACTCCAGATCTCTTTAAAGCCCATTGTGCCTAAATATTATTGTCAAACTGTGTTTGAAGGACATGAATTTCCCCCAAAATAAACCCCTAATGTGAGCTCCAGCTTTCCACATGGGAGAAACCCCAGACTGCAGCATCCGAAATACATCACATTATTCCAATTTCATGTTTTTGTGACTTGAACTTATTACTTTCTTTTCTTTTCTTGTAAACATTTTCTAGAATGATGGTTAAGAAGAAGAAGTTGCTTATAAAGAGCGGTCTGATATTAGAGATAGATGTTTGTCTTGTCTAGGTTCATAAAGGTACATTTCAGGTGTACATCATTTGCACCAGAGGTGGGTTCCTGCCGGTACGCTCTTACCTGTTGGTCGCCGCAGAACCGAAGAAGCCGGTGGCGTTCGCGGCACGGGGCTTCCCCCGCCCGCTTTCCCTCGCCCGCCTGGACACCGCCATTTGCGTTCTTTTGCCCTCTGCGCAAGCAGAACACTTTGCGCATGCACAGAGGGCAAAAGAACACAAATGGCAGCATTTAGGCGGGCAGGGGAAAGTGGGCGGGGGAAGCCCCGTGCCGCAAACGCTCCAGGCTTCTTCGGTTCTGCGGCGACCAACAGTAAGAGCGTACCTGCAGGAACCCACCTCTGATTTGCACCTTCCTATTTCTACCCCTCCTCCCCCAAAAAGTACCTCACAAAAACAGTCCTGGAGACATGCTAAGTTGTCAGAGGAGAGGCAAGGGTGTATGCACTCTACTTCTCAGCGCATTTCTTATTCTTCATCCCCTTTTTAACTCAGGAAGTTTCTTCCCCTGTTTGGGCCCCTTTGCCATACCCCGTTTCTCCTCAGATGTACTCTCCTACGATATCACTCCCATGCCTTAGGCTTCCTGCAGGCTTCCTTCATTGTCCAATGAGCTGCTGTGAAACATTCCCATCCAAGATTTCCATCCTCCCTTCTGGAATGTGGAAAGTAATTTTGGGCATGGATTGGAAGCAAATACAGAGAAGCAAATACAGACAGGGCAGAGAAGGGCCAGTCAGATGGTGGTAATGGTGGGTCGATGGCATTTGGTCTGATCTTCAAGATCAAAGGGAGCCTCAAATTTAGACACTTGATATTCTTTAGACCTCAAAATATCCAAATATGTCTCACTCTGAGATACATTATCTTGTTTAAATATTTCCTCATTCTTATAGCTAAGGGCCTTCAAAATTAACATAATAACAGAGTAACAGAGTTGGAAGGGACCTTAGAAGTCATCTAGTCTAACTCCCTGAAGCAGGAAACCATACCATTTCAGATAAATGGTTGTCCAATCTCTTCCTAAAAACTTCCAAGGTTGGAGCATTTTGGAAGCAAGTCGTTCCACTGATCAATTGTTCTAACTGCCAGGAAATTTCTCCTTAGTTCTAGGTTGGTTCTCTCCTTGATTAGTTTCTATCCATTGCTTCTTGTTCTGCCTTCAGGTGCTTTGAAGAATAGGTTGAACCCCTCCCCTTCTTTAGATATTGGAACACTGCTATCTTGTCACCCCTAGTTCTTTTCATTAAACTAGACCAGTGATGGCGAACCTTTTTTGGTTCGCATGCCAAAAGGGGGGGGAATGTGGGGGATCACGTGTGTGCGTGCCCACCCCCATAATTCCATGCACCCCCGTGCATGCGCGCATGACCCCCCCTGCTCCCAGCATGCAATGGCACGCCCATTTTTCGCTCTCCCCAGAGCCTTTCTAGGAGCCTGGGGAGGGTGAAAACGGCCTTTCCCACCCCCTCTGGAGGCTGGAAACAACCTGTTTCCCGACTCCCAGTGGGCCCAGAAGGCCCGAAAATCAGTCGGCCAGTGCACACATGCGCGCCGGACCTGAGCTCGCGTTCCCACCGATATGGCTCCGCGTACCACTTGTGGCACCCGTGCCATAGGTTCGCCATCATGGAACTAGATATACCCAATTCTTGCAACCGTTCTTCAGGACCTCTGAGAAAGCTCGGAACTATTAGTTATCATTCTACCCAAGGCAGAAAATTTGTGACATCACTATAGTTACAATGGATGACATGATCTCCATCAAACCAGAGGTAAAATTCCTATCATGTCAGTGTTTTCATATTGAACTGGGGAAGGGGGGGCATTTTCTTTCTTTTATCATAGGAACAACATTCCTGAAGGCATGATAAAGTTATTTTCTCCATTCTTGGTTTGGGATTTAATTAGCCCGAATGGAACACAGACACTAGTAATTTTTTCAAAAGGCTTTCAAAGAGTGAAGAAATTAATAGACTTGTTATTAATAGATTTTTTTTAAATGTAAGAGTTGCATTCCTTGGAAGTATTACTCACACAAATCTTACACAAGTGGAGGTCTGAAGTCCTGCATTATCTCCTAGGGATTCCATGCTCCCGCTGTAATCAGGAGCCCTGGTTGACTGATCAGAGGTGTCCCCAAACTTGGCAACTTTAAGACTGGAGAATTCTGGGAGTTGAAGTCCACAAGTCTTAAAGTTGCCAAGTTTGGGGACCCCTCTGGACCAGAGTGACCTTTTCCATGTGATTATTCTCAAAATAGCAATGCAAAGAGAGAAACTTTCAATCCATTGCCAGACCCTTATATATGCACTATTACATCATATGTACATAACCTGCATTCATTATAGGAACATATTATTCTGTCCCGAGTCAGGATTAACAGTGGTAAATGTGCATTACACAGATTGAGGTCAAATTCCCACAAAGGTTACTTATGGCCACAGAGCACACGGAAAAACAGGCAGTAAATCAGTCCAGAAATCAAAAGCCAGACCACCTGGAATCAAGGCTGCAGATGTCCAAGATAGCAGAGACAAAACCTAGGTCTGGGTAATGAAGAATTAGAATATCAGGTTGACCTAAAGGGTAGCTGTAGTTCAAAGTACAAGGGAATCCATGACAGCAACAAACACTGCTTCTGGGAATGACCTATTCCCAAACACAGCTTTATACTACAAGATATGGCTACTTTTCCTTTAATCTACTGCTTTGTTTTCCTGTGTGTACGGACTGAACAGTCAAAGTTAATCGGTGGTCATGAAGATAACCAAGTATGCTTTGTTCTATATTTCTCACGCAGCATCCATTTGACCTGTGCACGCAGGGCCAGGACCTTTAAGGTTTCTAGGTTTTAAGAACAGTTTTAGAGGTTCTACATAAGTGTATATTCTGCTAAGATCATTCTACTTTAGGGATTTTGTGTATTTCCTTCCCCAAAAATGAAAAAATCTGTATCATCAATCTTCAGCAATTAAGGTTTGAGGGAAACTTCAAGATATGAAAAGATTTTGCAGCTTATGTGTTTGGTTTGGTTGAAAGAGTGGGTGCTGCTGGAAACCTGAAGACTTTTGGAGTGAGAAGGACACAAAATAAGATTTGGGTGGCATGGATATTTGTGGGAAAACAACGTCAAAGTTAATGCAATTTTAAACAAATCGTTATGTTGAACATGCCTTATTGAGAATATATGGAATATATATTAACACAAGTTGTGTTTGAAAACATCTTTGTGGGAGAGCCGAAGTGGCGCAACGGTTAGAGGCAGGTACTGCAGGCTACTTTAGCTGACACTGATCCGCAGGTCAGCGGTTCAAATCTCACTGGCTCAAGGTTGACTCAGCCTTCCATCCTTCCGAGGTAGGTAAAATGAGGACCCAGATTGTTGGGGGCAATATAAATATACATTGCTTACTGGTGTAAACCGCTTAGAGAGTGCTTGCACTGTGAGGCGGTATATAAATTTCACAAAATAAAATAAATAATAAATAAATAATAGACAAACAGAAATGGCCAACTTACCATGAGCATTTAGAATTTTGTTCAAAGAGAATGTAAAATAAAATCAAGAGAAGAATCAATTGTAGAGTGATATAGTTATCAATGTTTCTCTTATTTACGGTTATTAGAAACATTTAAAGTAGACAAAAGTGGTCTATAGTTTTGAATGTTATAAGACTAAGTTTGAAACAGAATTGTGTACAAATGATGAACATGAAAATAAATGTGTATAAACTTTTATTGTAATGTGAAACAGAAGAAGAACAAGTGAAATAATCTATGATAAAGCAGGCCAAAAATTTTGGTTATAACATACAAATGGATTAATGGGAAAATAGGTGGTTGAAAAGACTGAAATTTACACTAAATTATAATCTTAAAGAGAATTTTAATGCAATGATATACCATTGGTATATGTTACCAGAAAAATTGTCTAGAGTCCATAAAGACACTTGAAATTGATACTGAAAATGTGAAGTAGGGACATGTTATCATGTTAGGTGCACATATAAAAAAGCTAGAAAAAATTGGATGCTAATTTTTCAGGGGATTTTAAGATTAATATACAATTGAGACCAGAGATTTTTCTTTTGGGATTGATGGATGAACAGTTGGGGAAAAAAAGTCATGGAACTTGTTTTTATACACGATAGCTGCAGCGAGATTACTCTATGCACAAAATTGGAAAGACTTGTCATTACGCACAATGGAGGAATAGTTGGTGAAGATGATGGAACTTGGTGAGATGGCTAAATTGATTTCTTGGATCAAAGAAAAGACAGTATCTATGTTTATTGCTAACTGGAAACCCAGCATGGACTTTGTGCATGAAACATTTAAAAATGAACTTATGGTTCATGTTTTGATGATTAGACAGGATAGATGGAATGTTATATTGCAACCATAGAGTAAGAGGTAAATTTATATTTAAAAACTGCTGTAAAGAAGATCAGAAGCCACTTGTTTGTATCTTTTTCTTTTCTATTTTTCTTTCATTTTTTTTCTTTCTTGAACTTTTTTTAGTTTTCACTTTGATTTCTTTCTTTTTCTCTGCTTACTTTACATTGCAGTTTTTAGTATTGGTTTTTAATCTTCCTTTTTAAAATGTTTTAATAAAATTATATATAAAATATTGTTATTTGTATATGCTTTAATAAATAAATATTCTATCAATGTATCAATTTTAATTTTTAATAGAGTAAATATTGTTGAATATAACCCATACAAGCAAAAGCTTTGTTGGGGTCTTCCATAATTTTTAAAAGTGAGAAGGAGTCTTGGCAGGAAACCAACAACTCTTTTCCCTAGATCAGTGGTTCCCAACCTTTTGGTGATCGAGTACCACTTGGAGGTCCCGTACAGTCGCCGCGTATCACCTGGTTCCAGAGAAACTAAATTCGATCAGATATCACTTTATTTCCATAATTGTACCGTTCCTTTTTTGGCCCCGCGCATCCAGCAACTGGATTCTCGGGCCGCTGGGACCAGGTGGGTGGCGTGTGGCAACAGTTGCAAATCGTTGCCAGATTATCTTGTGTTAGGCAGTAAACATTTTTGTGAAGTAAAAAATAACTAACTAAAAATCGTTCATGACCCCGAAAGTGTTCGCGTACCACCTGGAAGGCCCTCGCGTACCACTAGTGGTACACGTACCACAGGTTGGGAACCACTACCCTAGATCAGTGATGGCGAACCTATGGCACGCATGCCACAGGTGGCACGCGGAGCCATATCTGAGGGCACGCGAGGCGTTGTCCTATGTCAGCTCCAGCGCACATGCATGCGCTGGCCAGCTGATTTTCGGCCGTTTGTGCTCTCCCCAGGCTTCAGGAAAGCCTCCTGAAGCCTGGGGATGGCAAAAAATGATCCAACCGGAAGTTCGTTTCTGAACTTCCGGTTGGGATGTTTTTCACCATCCCCAGGATTCAGGAGTCCAGAGGCTTCAGTGAAGCCTGTGCGCATGCACAGGGGGAGGGCATGGGTGTGGGCACGCACACACGCACACCCTTTTGGCACGCAAGCCAAAAAAGGTTCGCCATCACTGCCCTAGATTGTGCTGTAGCTGCAGGTGCTATTTTGCAGTCCCAGGAAAAGACATAGCTGCTTGTAAGAGATGCAGACAGGCGATTTTTTTAAACCTTCAAATCTGAAATGTTGCACATTTAATTGTTTAAAATATATAGTTTGGTGGCCTCTTCTGTAAGGACTTTGGGGGAATGTGTTAGGATTGTAACTTGAATATTTCCTCATTTTTTTATACTGTAATAAACTGAATTTACTGAAATGTTTTCTGTTCATTGTTAAGGATATACCGCTATGCCTTTTTTCTTTTTTTTTTCCTTTTTCCTTTTTTTTTCTTTTTTCCTGTCTACAGTTTTCAGTGATAACTAAGGCTGCCTTTTTTTTCTACTTTAGTAACTACATTGCTATTAAAATATTTTTAAAAACTACATAGCTATTTAAAAAAAACCTACATTGCTATAAAAACAAGCATGACTTAACAAAATATTTTAAAACAATCATTGAGGTAAACAAGGGTGCTTTACTGAAAAAACTATAACGTGAGATTATACATATGGGTTTATAAGAAAATACTAAATGAAATTTTCTGCTTATGCCATGTTATAATGTTAACATTTGCATTTAGGAATTCTGTTTGATGACTTATGAGGGTGAAATTGCTTTTAATTTAACAGATTAATTAACCTTAAAATACTTGGATATTATACCAGCAAAATGACTGGACAAAGTAAGAATACATCTATATTTAAGTATAAAACATATGTTTATGCTAAAATATAGTAGAGATGTTATTATTAAAGGGTCACTAGCAATGTTCCCTGTAACATCAGAAAACAGCGCACGGCAATAATAGCAATAGCACTTTACTTATATACCGCTTCATAGTGCTTTACAGCCCTCTCTAAGCGGTTTACAGAGTTCAGCATATTTCCCCCAACAATCTGGGTCCTCATTTTACCCACCTCGGAAGGATGGAAGGCTGAGTCAACCTTGAGCCTAGTGAGATTTGAACAGCTGAACTGTTGAACTAGCAGTCAGCCTGCAATGGCTGCATTTAACCACTGCACCACTTCAGCTCTTAGAAGGCAGTTAGAAACTGCCACGTGGCGTTCTCTTTTAATGTGCGCGGCCGTGCAGGTGCGCAGCCTCTGCCATTAGAAAATGCCGCGCGGAAGTTAGAAACTTCCACACGGCGTTCTCTCGTTAACGTGCGCGGCCACGCGGCCGCGCAGCTTAGAGGGAACAGTGGTCACTAGTCCTCATTGAGACAGCCTATTTATCCAAATGTCGCGGTTGTATTGCTCTCAGTATTAAAAAAAACAAACTGTTCTTATCACTTCTGTATTTGGTTGAAAAACACCTTGAGGGATTATTCCGAACAAGTCTGGAAAAAGCTTCCATCTGTTGAAAGGGAGCCAAAATATCCATCCAGAGAGAAGCAAATCTCCAGTTAAGCTTTTGCCAGAAGCCTCCTTAGTCAAGCTAATCAAGCGCCACTATTATCAGCTTTAGAATCAGTCCGCTGGAGATTCTGCTACGCTTTGAAAAAAAAATTCCCTAAGCTATGACACTGTGGTGGAAAATCCCCAGAACTCTTAGATGGATTGAGAAGAGAAGTAATAATTTACCTGTTGCTGAGGGTTTGCACGGAAGACTTTCAACACTGACTTTCCAGGTATGTGGGCTTTCTGTAGGACAGAGCAGGGGAAAAGTAATTGCCTGTCAAAAGATGCCCACGTGCAAATGTACCCCTTGTTCACGCTCAGGGGTTCAATTGCATTATTTGGTTAAAGGACAAGATGGAATTGTCTCTAGGATATCACTACATCCTAGCATTTTGGGGCTGTATACTGATTGCAGAGACGCGGTGGCTCAGTGGCTAAGACACTGAGCTTGTTGATCGAAAGGTCGGCAGTTCGGCAGTTCGAATCCCTAGTGCTGCGTAACGGGGTGAGCTCCCGTTACTTGTCCCAGCTTCTGCCAACCTAGCAGTCCGAAAGCACGTAAAAAATGCAAGTAGAAAAATAGGGACCACCTTTGGTGGGAAGGTAACAGTGTTCCGTGCGCCTTTGGCGTTTAGTCATACCGGCCACATGACCACGGAGACGTCTTTGGACAGCGCTGGCTCTTCGGCTTTGAAATGGAGATGAGCACCACCCCCTAGAGTCAGGAACGACTAGCACATATGTGTGAGGGAACCTTTACCTTTACCTTACTGATTGCATATGCTTTCTCGGTAAATAAACATGGGTACTCACAGTCCGATACTTGGTTGGCCTACTTGCTGAGCTGATAAACTGAGGATTCTTTCAAATACAGGTAATCCTCGACATACAACAGTTTATTTAGTGACTGTTCAAAGTTACAACGGCACTGAAAAATATGGCTTTTGACAGCTTTTCACAGTTACAACCTTTGCAGTGTCCCCGTGATTGCGTGATCAAAATTCAGATGCTTGGCAAGTGGTTCATATTTATGACCGTTGCTGTCTCCCAAGGTCATGTGATCCCCTTGTGCGACCTTCTGACAAGCAAAGTCAAAGGGGAAGCCAGGTTCACTTAACAACCGGGTTACTCACTTATCAACTGTAGGGATTCACTTAACAATGGTAGCAAGAAAGGTCGTAAAACGGGGCAAAACTCACTGAACAAATGTCTCAGTTAACAACAGAAATTTTGGGCTCAGTTGTGGTCGTAAGTCGAGGATTATCTTTAAAGCATATGCCATACCAGTTTGCTTTCCTGCCATCTTGTAATTGTACACTGAGAGCATATGCACCAAAGACAAATTCCTTGTGTGTCCAATCATACTTGGCCAATAAAGAATTCTATTCTATTCTATTCTATTCTATTCTATTCTATTCTATTCTATTCTATTCTATTCTATTCTATTCTATTCTATTCTATTCTATTCTCCTGTCTTGGCAGTTGTTTTGCTAGCATCCATATAACACTCTCCTAACTGCAAATGTTCTTCCTAGCCTTAAAAGTTGGGGGTGAGACACACAGCATAACAGTGCCAGTTGACTTCTAAACATGCAGTAAATATTTCATAAATTGCATAGAGACTGATTTACAGGTAATCCTTGACTTATGACCTATCGCTTAGCAACTGTTTGAAGTTACAGTGAACCCCCCAAAGCAGGGGTGTCAAACTTGATTTCATTGAGGGCCGCATCAGGGTTGTGTTTGACCTTGGGGGGGCCAGGGTGGATGTGGCCAGCTTGATGTCACTTGTATTGGGGGCGCCTGTGGTGGCCCGAGCACTCTGCCAGCGAAAACGGGCTCCCGAGCTCTGTTTTCAGCTACCATGGCCTCCTGCAACCCACTTGTGGCCCTCCCGAGCTCCGTTTTCACCAGCAGAGGGTTGCAGGAGGCCGTGGCAGCTGAAAACAGAGCTCAGGAGCCCGTTTTCACTGGCAGAAGCACTGCAGGCCGGTCCTTCACTATTTCCAGGGCAGCCCCATGGGCCAGATCTAAGAATCCTGGACCTTGAGTTTGACACCTCTGCCCCAAAGGAACTTACGATCAGGTTTCAATGTTCTGACGTTGGGCCCTCTCCATGGTCAGGTGACCACATTTTGGGAGCATAGCAACTGGCCTGCTTTTATAGCCATTTGCAGCACACCATGGTCACTTTACACACCATGGCTTTGCCAGAAACTTGCTTTTACTTCTGATTTCCAGCAAAACCCAGCTCATAATGGGTTTGCTTAACAACCACTGCATTCGCTTACCGATCATTTTGTGATCACCATGTTTACTTTATGACAGCTAGAAAAACAGGTTGCCGGGCTCAATTATGGTCCTAAGTCAAAGATTACCTGTATTTTAATACCTGGAATAAATATAACAATGCAATTAATTTGATGCTCTTGTGTTTTCTGGCTGCAATTAACGGTAACATTATTTCTTGTTTCATTGCTGTGTCTTTTACTTCCTTGTGGGTACGAGCCAATAGATGGCATGCGCTGAATGCAGATGATGTCATCAAATAGCTGAGCCAATCAGGTTGGGTATCTCTAAAGTAATTAAGGGCAGTCAAGAGGAAAGCAATATATTTGATAATTCACATGACACGAACCATCTCATGAGACATGAGATATCGCTTCTGTGTTTGCTATTAAATGGAACAATGTCACATTGAGCAATCATGTGGTATCTCTGTTTTTCAGTTCGGCTAAAAATAACTTTTTAAAAAATTAAGATGTTTAGATCACTCTTTAAAATCAAGATTTAAAACAGTGAATGTAAAATGCATTCGTGTTACTGTTTTGATATCTGTTCAGAAAATCCAACTTTCACTTGCTTTATGCACCTAGATGTAGATGCACCTTTGCTATAGAAAGAGGAACTTCATTGGTGCATTTATTTCAGTCTTCCCTATCTTAGAGTTCTTCATATGTCTAGGACTGCACTTTCTATCATTCCTTTCCTATATGGTCAATCATTACAGCTTCGTAGGATTTATATATATATATATTCTGTTGAGTCCCTTGGTATACCCAAATATGGGAGGGAGCATACTGCTTCCTTTTGCCTTTCAGCCCCCACTCCAGGTGCCATCCAGTCTACAAACCATATTTTCAAACTTACAATAAAGGGAGACTAGTATAGATCTATTTCAAGCTATTTAGCTATCATCAGCTAGCCATACCCTTCTAGGATTCGAACTTGGGCTGCTTGCCTCTAAGCCACAAGTTCTCCTCCCTTATCAGCTGAGCCAGGGGAAAGATTAAATGTTTTTTCTGTTGAGTCACCTGGTATACCCAAATATGGGAGGGAGCATACTGCTTCCTTTTGCCTTTCAGCCCCCACTCCAGGGGCCATCCAGGCTACAAACCATATTTTCAAACTTACTGCCTAAACAAGGCAAGCAGCCCAAGTTCGATACCCATATTCATTCTGCCAGATCTGGTAGGGTGAAGAGAAACCATAGGCAGCTCCATAGGTAACTTAGCCCTGTGCCACTTGGGCTTCAAAGATGTCAACCTGGAAGCCTGTTGAGATCCAGTGCAGCTTGTGTTGTAGCACTATTATGCCCAAAACAGCACATCTTCCTAAAATCTGGTAAAGCTGAAGCTTTTAAATGTTCTTCAATGGTAGTCCATGTAGATCATGGGTGAAATTTGATTTCATTGAGGGTCGCATCAGGGTTGTGTTTGACCTCGGGGGGGCGGGAGGGCATGGCCAGGGTGAGCATGGCCAGCTCAACGTCACTCATATCTGGGGCGCCTGTGGCGTCCTGAGCACTCTGCAAGAGAAAACGGGCTCCCGAGGTCTGTTTTCGGCTGCCACGGCCTCCTGCAACCCTCTGCCAGTGAAAACGGAGCTCAGGAGGGCTGCATGCAACCCTCCCAAGCTCTGTTTTCACTGGCAGAGGCACCGCAGGCCAATCCTTCGCTGTTTCCAAGGCGGCCCCGCGGGCCAGATCTAAGCATCCTGTGGGCTGGATCCGGCCTCTGGGCCTTGAGTTTGACACCCCTGATGTAGAGTGTATCACAACAGTCCAGTCATGGCTAAGTCATGAGCAACCGCAAGTAATGCCTCCCAATTAGGGACAGGCACAGCTAGTGCACAAGATGCACAATGACTGCCACCTGTGAGTTGTGAGTGTTAAAGGTGATCCCATGCACACCCTTCTAGTTTAGGTGTCTATGGAGATTCCCAACCATTCCGGTCATGGTTGTCCCAAAGGTGCTTTTTCAAAAGACAACTTTCCCCCCCTTGAAGACGTTTCACTTCTCATACACGACACTTGGATGAATTGAAGAAGCATCTTTGATGAGGAGCAAAATGTCTTCAAAGAAAAAAAAATCAAGAAAGTCCAGTTACCTTTTGAAAAAGCACCTTTGGGACTTCTGTCTTAGAGCTTGGATGAATCTTTGGAGAGAGGGAATGACTATTAAGATAAATCATGTAATGTTTTTCAAGGAACAACCACTAAATAGTGTTTTTCATGGAATGGCCATTAATATAACCCATGAATATCTATATCATCAAGTTACAGGCACTATAATTTTGG